>CM057460.1:93746051-94978051 GCA_030035585.1 Dugong dugon
TTAAGCACCTTGACATTTTAGAACAATTTACATCAAACTGGTGCTTTTCTGGAGAAACATTTACCATCTGCATAATGTAAGGTAATATTTCCAGTTAATATCTAGTTCATTTCTGGGGTGTGTAGCAGAATGAAAAAGATGTGGCTTTATGAAATGCCTGTTTTCTGACAGTGTATGAACAGTATAACCATTAGCTGGTGTTCTGTTGGAATGATCAACAGAGAGCCAACTTTCTTCTGCTTATAACTGCCAACAACAAAACTGACGCACATTATTATTTCTGTTTTGAAAACAAAACTTATTTCTGCAGTTCTGTAATTCTAGTTTTTTCATGCTATCAAATGAATGCTTCCAATGACAACATATAATAAAGGTCATTTCATATCTTAAGTTTTTCAAATAAAGTTTTCATTTGGTCCAACCTGGACCTGAGCAAGAAAATATAGATATCAGATATTCCTATAGAATAATGTTTGAGCATAGGCTTCTAAGCAATCTTATGTGATATACAAAATCCTTTTATAAAATGCAACATATTAAGGAATTAATAGCTCTAACATTAATTTTTGTTGACTGAACACTTTTGCAGTTGCCATTGAGTTGATTCAGACTCATGGTGGCCTCATGTGTGTCAGAGTAGACCTGTGCTTCATAGGATTTTCAATGGATGATTTTTTTGGAAGTAGATCACCAGGCCTTGCTTCTGAGACTCCTCTGGGTGGCCTTGAACCTCAAGCTTCCAACCTTTCAGTTAGCAGCCAAGTATGCTAACCATTTACACCCACCAGGGACTCCAACTGAACACTGGTTATACTTCATTCTCTGTACCCATGACTGCCATCTGAAGCTAAGTTTTTATCAAGCACTCTTCCTCCTGGACAAATTCAGAGCATGTTATGTAAGTCAGTCCCACATTAGCTTAGTGAATATTTTTTAAATGGTGAACTAACCACTGTATTTATTTTGTAATCACCAGAATCACGCTTATACACTTCATCATTTCATTTCTCCAAATGGTTTTAAAGAGTAAACCTCTGGTGAAGAAAAGAGCCAAACTGCCAGTGTCCATCTGCTTTGGTTCACAGCTAATTTATTTTTATTGAATTTACATTTTGGCCAGTTAGGTTGTTTGGTTTATAATGTTTTCTTCTTTATTCAAGAGAATGCCTATACCCATTTCAGCTTCTCTGGCACCCTCACTCCAAGTGACAGCAGCTGGAGTGGGTTCAAAACAGCAACTTAGTAATTCCAGCACTTGTCATGATGTGTTTTACTTCATCTTGCAGTTTCCAGCCAATTCACCCTTTCCTTAGGGGGGGAATAAAAAAGAAAGGGAAAAAAATAGAATGCCTTTTACTTGAATTGCTGATATGCCAAAGTAGGAAGTTAAGAACAAGTGAGGCTTCTAAGAGCATGCTGTGATTTAAGACAAGGAAATAGTTCCCACAGGAAAATCACATACTATTGTGTTTTCATATTGCATGTTGGGAAACAAAGAGGGTTGCATTTTTTAAAAAGCGGCAAATAGGAGGGTAAAGGGTTACAGCTATAGTTTCTATTCTCTCGTCCTTTTAAAGAGATAAGAACTGTGTGTGGTTTTGCAAATGATAATATATATTTATATCTTATTCACAGTGATGCTTCACCCACTCTTCTAGTTTTGTTTTTTTTTTTCTGTTTAATATCTGTATTTTTGTCCAAAAGCTTTTGTTGAAAATTAGTTTGTTATCAAGTATACCTTAGAATAATTTATAAGTTTGTTGTAAATGCTGTGGAACATTGCAAGTTTGGGCATTTGAATTCATTTTATAAAAAAATATGGAAAATATAGTTATCAAATACAGCTATTTAATCTACTTGTTTTTAAGAGTTAATTGTGTACAGAAAAATGTCTTCTACTTTATATTTTTTCATCAGTCATTAACATAGCTGCCATGTTGTGATTTCTCCTTTATGACTTTCTTTAAATAGACATACCAAACGAAATGCTATGTGAGTCATTCAGCCTAAAGCCTTCTTGCTTGTTCCATAATTAAATAATGCTATTGTTAAAGAGAGAAAAATACTTATCTCAGGAATTTGCTCTTAAGAAAAAATAAAAACAACTTCCATTTGAACAAAATGCAGTCAATGTAAAAAATGGCAGTTTGAGTATTATTATATGGATGATTGTCTCAATTTTCCATTTAATTTTCTTAGTATAAAACGGGCTTTTTTCATAGATTTATTTTGTCATCCTGAATAAAACATAACCTGTTTTATTTTCCTGATTTCTAAATACAGATGATACTTATCATGTAGACTATTCTGAGGAACAAAATGTTAAATTATTTTAATTAAGGCAAAGCAGCTTTCTGAAATAAAGGTATTCAATATCAATTGTTCTGTACTCCAGATCATGCTTTTGTACTACCTTTCATGTATTTGGTCTGTTTTTTGATAAAAAATTAAGAGTTCGTGATGGTTTACTGGCTGTGAAGATCAAATAATTATTAGTCATGAAACCTCCAGTACTGCCTAGACAGTAATACACTTTATGGTGAATAACTTTAAAATCTTAATTAAATTTTTTCTTTATACTTATATTTTAAATTTTTATTTAAAAATGTTTCTAAGAAGAGACAAAATATAAGGGGAAAAAAAAAAACACAGGGCAATACTTCTTTAGTAAGAAAAGCTGGGCAAACCTAGTCTATGTAGCAGTTAGATATTTATCCCCATCTTTCCTGTTCTATATTCAAACCTATTTTTTCGAACTTACCCTCACCCATTCCTGAACTCCCTCTCTTAGATCTTACAGATGAACAGTTATTGAGGAGTGATTCTGTGTTGATACCTTCACAATTTAGTGAAGGACTAAGGTGTGATAGAAAAGGAACTGTCATAAAACCAAAAAAACCAAACCCATTGCCGTCGAGTCTATTCCGACTCATAGCAACCCTTTAGGACAGAGTAGAACTGCCCCATAGCGTTTCCAAGGAGCAGCTGGTGGATTTGAACTGCCAACTTTTTGGTTAGCAGCCGTAGCCCTTAAGCACTAATCCACAAATCAGACACCACCTCCCTCTTACTTAGCCTGTGTGGCACATCTGAAAAGCACGAGTAACTCCTCGCCCTGACTCCCCCATCTAGTCTCCCTTTCTTGACTTTTGTGGGGACTTGTAAGAAAAGAATACTTGGGACAGTGTTTGAAAACAGAGAGAAGATGAAGTAGAGCAGAGAATTAAGACAAGAGATAGGAGGTTGTTTTCACTCACTTGAAGTGTGGGGAGCAGAATTAGGACAACCAAAAGGAGAATTAAAGGATGGCTTTTCCATTGTCATCACAGAGGTCGTCTGGACTTAGAATCAGACTGCATGGACTCTAATCCTGGATTTACCACTCTAGCTCTGAGACCTCAAGCAACTTACTTAACCTCTTCGGTGAAATAGGGACAATGATAGCCCTACCTCAGAGTGCTTTGAAGATTAAATGAGGTAGTACATGTAAATGCTACTATCATTATTGCACCTTTGCTATCAAGCATTGCAGTGACCACAAATTTACAGACCTAAAATTTTAATTATTTACCTCAAGAGCCTAAGTTGCCACAGGAGAGCCTGACTCCCTAGTAAAAGAGAGTTTTTGCCACATTTCAAAATGACTCCATCTCAAAAGGCCACAATAAACCAAGCCAGACAGACTGCTGGGAACAAGGCAATGCATGCAAGCCAATTAAGAGTGGTCACCATCTGTTGGCAAGGATTCTTACCCTAAAGTTCAGGGACACGCCCACCCCTAGGCCTTCAGGAGCTTTAAGATTTTCTACCGGAGAGCGCTTGCAGCTTTTAGCTAATTCCCAATGATGTCCAGAATGTTAATAAATTTGCCTGCTATCTTTACTTCAAATTAATTCAAAAAGAAAATTAGCTACATTACCACACACAACAGCCAAGCCTAAATATTAATTGGTACATGCAACAGAGCTCCCCTGGCCACACTCCAGGTTCCCACGTTTGATGCTGGAAACCCTAGACTCCAGCTAAGCAGGTTAAGTGCAGGTGATCTGTTCCAGTCTGAATAAGGCTGATCTTAGAATATTCACTTATCCCTCAAATAACTTTTCATCCAAAGGATTTATATGGTTCTCCCTGGCCCTAAGTGTTCAATTCTGCCCTGGAGTCTCCATTGATGGATCAAAATCCCCAGATTTAGAAGGACTTTTTATAGGCTCCCTTGATAAAAAGAGCTTTGGCCACTATTATAGCTATTTACGTAGGTTAGCTCTGGGGGCCTCAGGACTGTAGATCAGGCCAAGTCCAGGTGTTCTGACTGAAAAAGCCTCATGGTCAATTGGACTTGGTAGCTCCATAGCAGGTACAAGGCAGTAAAATGCAGAAGACCACCAAAATGCCCTGCTGTTCTCATCTTAAGAAACAGCTAGTATAATTTAATCTATAATCATTACTTGAGGTTCAGAGAAGAGTTCCCCCATCAGTCACATGCTTTTAATTCTGCAACAACTGTCATATGATTTTCAAACACTTTATCCTAATTTTAAAACCAATTGCATCCGAATTTATGTATTTTATATTTATTTGCATTTAACACATGAAAAATGTTATTTTGTAAGCTATTTGAAATCCAAGCATTACTAGAATCTCTGCTATAACCTCTTCAAAGCCATATTTTCTCTGACAATAAGGACTTTTCTTCTTTTCTTTTTTTTTGGTTAAATCTTTACTAGCATCAGATAGAAATTGAATTACCACATGGTTCAAACCGAATCAAGTGCTATAACCAAAGAAATTTAAATGAATTCTGAGTTTGGCAAAATTCATTTTTACCATTATCAACAATCATTATGTAAATTGCAACAGACAGCTCAGTGCTTAGATTTTTTAGAACATTTTCTTAAATAAGTTTTTGTTATAATGCATGTATTTTTTCTGATAGCAGGTTATAAAAGTATTAATTAAAAAATTTTTCATATATGATATATATAGATGTACTCTATATTACATAAAAAGCATTTCCATGTATAGATATAATATATGTTACTTATGTATTTCCTATGATAAGCACATACACACATCTCGTATATGTATATTTTTAAACACAAGAGAGTCTGGTTAAAAGATAAAAGAGATATGTAACATGGGAGACAACGAAGTGTGTGACATCTAGAAACTCTTCCATGAGCTTTCATTTATGTATAAAAAATGTAAAATGAGAGCTAATATTAGACTACATTAATTTCAGTTTCATTCACCACCTCTAGGACCACAACCTCATCCCTATTTTTCAATTTGGCTTCACTGACCTGAACTCAGATGTACTGTCTGAAACTGGGCTATTTTTATTACTCAGTGAGTGGTTTGTGTAATCTGCACTTAATTATAAACAAGTGAATTATGAAATTTGGATTCTTAAAAAAATGAAAGCGTTACAGGCAATCCTCTTCCTCATTTTTGTTATCAATAGTGCTTGATGCAGTAAGAACTATACCACACTTTTATGTAATTTTGTCTTTCAAGTCTTCAGCTCCTACTGTTTCATCTGTTCTGTCAGCTAATTAAACACATAAACCTGTGAGGAAGCTACTGTTAAATCCTCCCTGCCTGCAATGATGATTTCTCAATAGGCCCGGTGTTCAATATGTTTGAGGTGAATAGTGTAACCAGGTCAGGAAGAAAAATACATTTACTCACGAGCTGCCACTGGATGTTCGTGATTGCTTCAAACTGGACACTGGTATTTGATCACTTACCACAAAGATCTGTGGGGGCAAAACTTGGACTTTAATGAGTGGGTTAAATAAGCTACTAAAAATATTATATCTCCAAAAGATGTATGCTATTTTTTTATAGTGGGCATGGGCTTATTAGATAAAATTGAAACAGAAAATAGATACATGTATACAAATAATTTCTTAATCATAAAATACTAGTTTTTCATGTCTTTCCAAAAAACAAATGTGGTTAGTTCTACATTCTAACTTCATTAACAGTGTCCTTTGTGACTATGCTATTTTAGTCAGTCTATCTGTTTTCAGGTATTATGGCTGAAGTATAATTAGTATGTACAGGAATATTTACTGTCTGCTATAAATATAATTAATTAGACCTAGTACACAGAATTTTTTAATTTTACATGCTATAAATCACTTTTGATTTCAACAAATGTTACTGCACAAACCTTAGTAAACTAAATGCTATTTGACTTATCACTGCTAAATAATTGAATAAAGAGAAGAGCTAGGTAAATGGTGTGGAAAAAATATCTAACATCACTCTTATCAAAATGAAAGTTGTTTTTCAAATGAAACACAATTTCAGCTTTTGTAGCTAGTGCAATCATTTTCTTACCTTTATTTCAGTAAAACATTTTTCTCTGACAATCTGCACACATACACAATCTACAAAGTAAGCACCCTTGTGATGTCTCAATTCTATCAGACGATTTTTTTCTGTTAATCATATAGCTTGATTTTTGGGCATATAATAATTGATTCTACATGTCATTAACCAAGCTCAAAGCACATTTGCATATGTTATTATACAGTATCAAGAATTTGGGAAGTGTCTAGGGGGTTAATTAATAGTAGGTAAAATTATTCTTGTTGCTACTATAACAAATCTATCATTGAGAATTGTAAGTATGCAACATTGTGTTTTGGATCTTTGAATATCAGATCTATGATATTTTCATAATAACTTTTTTAACTAAATAATTTATCCTGAATATGCTTTAATATAGATTAGAACACTTTTAGCTTTTGGGTAAAGAGTCAGTCTTCATTTGTTTGTGTTAGGTAAAGCTAAGGAATTTAAAGTTTTGAATTTTCTATTTCAATTTGTTAGACCTTTGTGAGATGTATTATTATTTTTTTATTGAGATTCTTATCATGTCCCATTCAAAGTCATGAATTATATGTCCTCTGAGGTCTTAATGTATTCTAGAGAGGTTGTTACTAATGAATAAAATTACTTCCTAAATATACATATTATGGGACAATTGCAAGGAAATAAAAGGATCTCATGGTTTGTAATATTCACATTTTACAGTAACAATGGATATTCTCATTGTTACTTTTACCTCAGACTTGATGTGATTTTTAGATGATCAGGGGAATTCCCCACTTTTGTTACTGACCTATATTACCTCGTACATTTTAATAATAAAGTATGGCTTGACTAGAGTCTGTTAACAGAAACCTAATGTTCCCACATGAGCTTTTAGAGACTCACACCTTAAGTTCACCTAAAGTGTTTTTGCAGAATTATATCTTAATATAGCTAGCAAAAAACTGGATTCCTAAGTAAATATTAGGAAAACACTATTATTCCAATACTTCTCTATCTGTTATTCTTCAAGTTTTGGTTCTACCCAAGGAAATAAGAGGATTTAAAAGTGTCTAGGTGCCTAGAGAAAAGATTCACTTGGGTTCTCACAATATTATGAAGAAATCTTCTAAGCAGACCACCCCTGTGATTCCCTTTCTTGAACAAAATACTCTATCTGACCCCTCTAGTTAAATTCAGCCCACTTCCCAGTTATTCTCACCTGCCTATTTTCCACTGTGGTTCTAACACCCAATTACTTACATTTATATCTGTTAATAGAAAACTTCTAATTTTCTAAATTCTCAGTAATTTAATAGTCATTAAACATTACTCTGGGCTAAGATAACAGGAAATTCCAGAGATTAGGTACAGATTATTGCCATCTAAAAGGTGAACAATAAATGATCTTTTTTACAAATGTGTAACTTGTCTCAAGAAAATTTATTCTATATAACATTAAAACATTTACTATATGCCATCACTGCATCACATGCTTTGAATTCATTATTTCTTTGAGTCTTATAACAACTCAGTGAGACAAAGAATAACTATTTCCCCCATTTTACAGAAGTGGAAACTAATCCCCTTAAATCTGGCCTTTGGACTAACCCCAGTAGAATCTTCTGAAGGGGCACTCATGAAATCAGAATCTCTGAGGGTACAAACTAGCTCCCCAGATGATTTTGAAACATACTAGGTTACTAGCCACTGATATAATGGATTTTAAACATATATTTGCTTGCTATATGTTTGCATATGTATTTATACTAACTCAGTTACATAAATATAGTAACCTGTACTGTCAGCATAGGAAAACATTGCTGAGCAAACAGACTTTGTCTTGTGATCTCTTAAAGCTAGTGCATCATTGCAGATGATTTTATATTTTCCTTGAAAAAAATCAATGGTATCAAGGCCAGTCTTTAGTTCATAAAGCATTCTAGTGAGGTTAATAGGCATATGTTTCTATGAATACCTTATTGAAGCGGAAAGCCTCTGATTGTTTGAGGGAAGAGAAGAATTACTTTAACAATGACAACAAAAAATATACTTTAATTATTATGCAGCCTCTTATATTTCAAATTCTGCACTAGATTCTAGGAATAAAATGTTAATGAGAATAATCCCTAGGGGAATCAGGTAAGCGTAGTGGACTCCCTGAGTAGAGAAGATATTGCTGAGAGTCTGGGGAGACCAAAGAAGCTGGAGTGTGCAAGGAAGAATAACAGAGAAAGTTACACAGAGAAAGTACTCAAAAGATCTTCAGAGGAGGCCTCCTTGAGTATTCATCAAAGTACTGATAACCACATACAAAGAAACAACCCAAGGCCAAGGAAAGAACCACCTGAAAGGATTAGAGGATGCAATATCCAGGACACACACAGGTCCAGAAATAGTGCCTGTTTCCACCAGTCAAACTGGAAAATTTCATAATTCACAAGGCATTGGGCAGAGGGTCTTGCCTCACTAAACCAAAAACCAAAAATCAAACCCATTGCCATCGAGTCAATTCCAACTCATAGTGCCCGTATAGGACAGAGTACAACTGCCCCGCAGGTCTCCAAGGAGAGGTGGTGGATTCAAACTGCTGACCTTTTGGTTAGCAATCGAGCTCTTAACCACTGCATCACCAGGGCAGCGTAGCACTAACGTAAATGGGACTCTGGTCCTGACTAAAAGATCTTAAAAGCAAGACCCTGCAGGACCAAACTGTTTCCAAGTAACTTAACTGCATGTCATAACAAAGCTCAAGAAAACCTGCAGGAGTACCTAACTGTCCAGCACTCAACAGGGTAAAATTCACAATGTCTGCATCCAACTAAAAATCTTCAGGTATGCAAAGAAGTAGGAAAACATGATCCATACTAAAGAGAAAAATGAATCAATCAAAACTAACCTAGAACTGACACATGTATTTAAATAGCCAGTGTATGGCATTTATAAGTTATTTATAAATGTATTCCAAATGTTTAATAGCTAGAGGAAAATTGGACAAGTTAAGTACAGACGTGCAAGATATAAAAAAGATCCAAATCAAACTTCTAGAGATTAAAAACTAATATGTAAGATGAAAAATACACCAGATGTCATAATGGCAGATTAGACATTGCAGAAGGAAAAATTAGCAAGCTTGAAGGCACAGTAATAGAAACTATTCAAACTGAAGCACAGAAAGAAAAAAACAAAGACTCAAAATATTTAACAGAGCATCAGTGAGCTGTGGGACAAGTTACAGAAGCCTAATAAACGTATAATTGTTGTTTGTTAGGTGCCATGGAGTCAGTTCCGACTCACAGCAACAGAATGAAACACGGCCCAGTCCTGCACCATCCTCACAATCGTTGTTATGCTTGAGCCCGTTGTTGCACCCACAGTGTCAATCCAACTCATTGAGGATCTTCCTCTTTTTTGCTGACCTTCTCCTGTACCAAGCATGATGTCATTCTCCAGGGACTGATCCCTCCTGATAACATGTCCAAAGTACGTGAGACGAAGTCTCTCCATCCTTGCTTGTAAGGAGCATTCTGGCTATACTTCTCCCAAGACTTCTTCATTCTTTTGGCAGTCCATGGTATATTTAATATTCTTCACCAACACCATAATTCAAAGGCATCAATTCTTCTCTGGTCTTCCTTATTCATTGCCCAGCTTTCGCATGCATATAAGGCTATTGAAAACATCATGGCTTGGGTCAGGCACACCTTAGTCCTTAAAGTGACATGCTTGCTTTTCAGCACTTTAAAAGGGTATTTTGTGGCTGACTTGATCAATGCAATGCATCTTTTGATTTCCTGACCGCTGTTTCCATGGGTTTTGATTGCGGATCCAAGTAAAATGAAATCCTTGACAACTTCAATCTTTTCTGCATTTATCATGATGTTGTTTATTGGTCCAGTTGTGAGAATTTTTGCTTTCTTTACCTTGAGATGTAATCCATACTGAATGCTGTGGTCTTTGATCTTCATCAGTAAGTGCTTCAAGTCATCTTCACTTTCAGCAGGCAGTGTTGGGTCATCTGCATATCACAGGTTTTAATGAGTCTTCCTCCAATCCTGACGCTGTGCTCTTCTTCATATAGTCCTGCTTCTTGGATTATTTATTTACTCAGCATACAGATTGAATAAATCTGGTGAAAGGATACAACCCTGACGCACACCTTTCCTGACTTTAAACCACGTAGTATCCCCTTGTACTGTTCGAACCACTGCCTCTTGATCTATGTACAGGTTCCTCATGAGCACAATTAAGTGTTCTGGAATTCCCATTCTTCACAATGTTACCCATAATTTGTTATGATCCACACAGTCGAATGCTTTTGCGTAGTCAATAAAACACAAGTAAACATCTTTCTGGTATTCTCTGCTTTCAGCCAGGATTCTTCTGGCATCAGCAGTGATAGTCCTGTTTCCACGTCCTCTTCTGAATCTGGCTTGAACTTCTAGCAGTTCCCACTTGATGTACTACTGCAGCTGCTTTTGAATGATCTTCAGTAAAATTTTACTTGCAAGTAATATTAATGATATTATTTGATAATTTCCACATTTGGTTGGATCACCTGTCTTTGAAATAGGCATAAGTATGGATTTCTTCTAGTCGGTTGGCCAGGTAGCTGTCTTTCAAATTTCTTGGATTAGGCGAGTGAGCACCTCCAGAGCTGCATCCTTTTGTTGAAACATCTCAATCAGTATTCCATCACTTCCTGGAGCCTTGTTTTTCACAAATGTCTTCAGTGTAGCTTGGACTTCTTCCTTCAGTACCACTGGTTCTTGATCATATGCCACCTCCTGAAATGAATGAACTTCCACCAATTCTTTTTGGTACAGTGACTTTGTGTATTCCTTCTATCTTCTTTTGATGCTTCCTGTTGTCCTTCACTATGGCAACTCGAGGTTTGACTTTATTCTTCAGTTCTTTCAGCTTCAGAAATGCTGAGTCGTGTTCTTCCCTTTTGGTTATCTAACTCCAGGTCTTTGCACATGTCGTTATAATACTTTACTTTGTGTTCTCTAGCTGCCCTTTGAAATCTTCTGTTTAGCTCTTCTTTTCACTTTAGCTACTTCCATTCAAGAGCAAGTTTCAGAGTCTCTTCTGACATCCATTTTGGTCTTTTCTTTCTTTCCTGCCTTTTGTTTTTCTTAAATTGTAATTTAAGTGAAAGTTTACAGTTCAAGTTAGTTTCTCATACAGAAATTTATACACACATTGTTATGTGACCCTAGTTGCTCTCCCTATAATGTGACAGCACAATCCTCCTTTCTACCCCGGATTTCCTATGTCCATTCAACCAACTCCTGTCCCTTTTTGCCTTCTCATCTTGCCTCTGGACAGGAGCTGCCCATTTAGTCTTATGTATCTACTTGAGCTAAGAAGCACTCTCTTACCGAGTATCATTTTATGTCTTATACTGCAGTCTAATCTATGTCTGAAGAGTTGGCTTTGGGAATGATTTCAGTTCTGGGCTAACAGAGAGTCTGGGGGCCACATCTTCCAGGGCCCCTCCAGTCTCAGTCAGACCATTAAGTCTGGTCTTTTTACCAGAATTTGAGCTCCACACCCCACTTTTCTCCTACTCCATCAGGGACTCTCTGTTGTATTCCCTGTCAGGGTGGTCATTGGTGGTAGCTGGTCACCATCTAGTTCTTCTGGTCTCAGGCTGATGGAGTCTCTGGTTTATGTGGCCCTTTCTGTCTCTTGGGCTAATATTTTCCTTGTGTCTTTGGTGTTCTTCATTCTCTGTTGCTCCAGGTGGGTTGGGACCAATTGATGCATCTTAGATGGCCACTTGCTAGCTTTTAAGACCCCAGACACCACTCATCAAAAAGAGATGCAGAACATCTACTTCATAAACTTTGTTATGCCAATTGACCTAGATGTCCCCTGAAACCATGGTCCACAGGCCCTCACCCCTGCTACTCTGTCCCTCTAAGTGTTTACTTGAATTCGGGGAACTGCTTAGCTTTTGGTTTAGTCTAGTGGTGCTGACTTCCCCTGTATTTTGTGTTGTCTTTCTCTTCACCTAGAATAATTCTTATCTACTACCTAGTTAGTGAATATCACTCTCCCTCCCTCCCCACCCTCCTAACCATCAAAAAATGTTTTCTTCTGTGTTTAATCTTTTCTTGAGTTCTTATAATAGTGGTCTCATACAATATTTGTCCTTTTGCAACTGACTAATTTCACTCAGCATAATGCCTTCCAGATTCATCCATGTTATGAGATGTTTCTCGGATTCATCATTGTTCTTTATCCTTGTGTAGTATTCCATTGTGTGAATATACCATAATTTGTTTATCCATTCGTCCATTGATGGGCACCTAGGTTGTTTCCATCTTTTTGCTATTGTGAACAGTGCTGCAGTGAACATGAATGTGCATGTATCTATTCGTGTGATGGCTCTCACTGTTCTAAGATATATTCCAAGGAATGGGATTGCTGGATCCTATGGTATTTCTATTTCTAGCTTTTTAAGGAAGCACCAAATCTATTTCCAAAGTGGTTGTAACATTTTACATTCCCACCAACAGTGTATAATTGTGCCAGTCTCTCTACCTCTCTAAAATTTATTAATTTGTGCTTTTTGAAATAGTGCCATCATTGTTGGGGTGAGATGGTATCTCATTGTAGTTTTGATTTGCATTTCTCTTATGGATAACGACTGTGAGCATTTCCTCATGTATCTATTAGCCTCCTGAATGTCTTCTTTGGTGAGAGGCCTGTTCATATACTTCGCCCATTTTTTAATTGGGTTATTTGTCTTTTTGTTGTTTAAGTTTTGCTGTATCTTGTAGATTTTAGAGGTTAGATGCTTATCAGATTTTTCATAGCCAAAAGTTTTTTCCCAGTCTGTAGAATGTTTTTGACTCTTTTGGTGATGTCTTTTGATGAGCATAGTGCTTGATTTTTAGGAGTTCTGAGTTATCTAGTTTCTCTTCTGGTATTTTTACATTGTTAGTAATGTTTTGTATTCTGTTTATGTTGTGTATTAGGGCTTCTAGTGTTGTGCCTATTTTTTCTTCCATGATCTTTATTGTTTTAGATTTTATATTTAGGTCTTTGATCCATTTTGAGTTAGTTTTTGTGCATGATGTGAGGTATGGGTCTTGTTTCATTTTTTGCAGATGGATATCCAGTTATGCCAGCACCATGTGTGAAATAGACTGTCTTTTCCCCAGTTAATGGATTTTGGGCCTTTGTCAAATAGCAGCTGCTCATAGGTAGATGAATTTACATCTGGATTCTCAATTCTGTTCCATCAGTCTATGTATCTGTTGTTGTTCCGGTACCTGGCTGTTTTGACTACGTTGGCAGTATAATAGGTTCTAAAATCAGGTAGGGTGAGGCCTCCCATTTTGTTCTTCTTCAGTAGTGCTTTACTTATCCAGGGCCTCTTCCCTTTCCATATGAAGTTGGTGATTTCTTTCTCCATCTCATTAAAAAATGCTGTTGAATTTGGATTGGGATTTCATTGTATTGATCACTTTGGGTAGAATAGACATTTTCACAATGTTGAGTCCTATCCATGAACAAGGTATGTTTTTCCACTTACGTAGGTCTCTTTGGTTTCTTGCAGTAGTGTTTTGTAGTTTTCTTTGTATAGATCTTTTATATCTCTGGTTAGATTTATTCCTAAGTATTTTATCTTCTTGGGGGCTGTTGTAAATGGTATTGATTTGGTGATATCTTCTTTGAAGTTCTTTTTATTGGTGTAGAGGAATCCAGCTGATTTTTGTATGTTTATCTTGTGTCCTGATGCTTTGCTGAAATCTTCTATTAGTTCCAGTAGTTTTCTTGTGGAGTCTTTGGGGTTTTCTGTTTATAAGATCATATCATCTGCAAATAGAGATACTATGACTTCTTCCTTACCAATTTGGATACCCTTTATTTCTTTTTCTTGCTTAATTGCTCTGGCTAGGACCTCCAGCACAGTGTTGAATAAAAGTGGTGATAAAGGGCATCCTTGTCTGCTTCCCGTTCTCAGGGGGAATGCTCTCAAAGTCTCTCCATTTAGGACGATGTTGGCTGTCAGCTTTGTATAAATGTCCTTTATTATGCTGGGGAATTTCTCTTCTATTCTTATTTTGCTGAGAGTTTTTATCATGAATGGGTGTTGGATTTTGTCAAATGCCTTTTCTGCATTGATTGATAAGATCATGTGGCTCTTGTCTTTTGTTTTATTTATATGATGGATTACATTGTTTATTTTTCAATGTTGAACCATTGCTGCATAGCTGGTATGAATCCCACTTGGTCGTGGTGAATTATTTTTTTGATATGTTGTTGAATTCTGTTTGCAAGAATTTTGTTGAGGATTTTTGCATCTATGTTCATGAGGGATGTTGGTCTGTAATTTTCTTTTTTTGTAGTGTCTGTACCTGGTTTTGGTATCGCGGTTATGCTGGCTTCATAGAATGAGTTTGGGAGTATTCCATCCTTTTCTGTGTTCTGAAATACCTTTATGAGTAGTGTTGTTAAGTCTTCTCTGAAAGTCTGATAGAATTCTCCAGTGAAACTCTCAGGCCAGGGCTTTTTTTGTTGTTGTTGTTGGGAGTTTTTAAACTACCTTTTCAATCTCTTCTTTTGTATATGTTTATTTAGTTGTTCTACCTCAGTTTGTGTTAGTTTAGGTAGGTAGCGTCTTTCTACAAATTTGTCCATTCCCTCTAGGTTTTCAAATTTTTTAGAGTACAATTTTTCATAGTGTTTAGTTATGATTCTTTTAATTTCAGTTGGGTCTGTTGTGATGTAGCTCTTCTCATTTCTTATATGGGTTATTTGCTTCCCCTCCTGTTTTTCTTTTGTCAGTTTGGCCAGTGGTTTGTCAATTTTGTTGATCTTTTCAAAGAACCAGCTTTTGGTCTTGTTAACTCTTTCAATTGTTTTTCAACAATTCATTTAATTCTGCTGTAATTTTTATTATCCACTTTCTTGTGGTACCCGAGGGCTTCTTTTGCTGCTCTCTATTTGTTCAAGTTGTAGAGTTAATGTTTTGATTTTGGCCCTTTCTTCTTTTTCGATATGTGCATTTATTGCTATAAATTGACTTGAACACTGCTTTTGCTGTGTCCCAAAGGTTCTGGTAGGATGTGTTTTCATTCTGATTTGATTCAATCAATTTCTTAATTTTGTCCTTAATTTCTTGTATAACCCAGTAGTTTTTGAGCAAGGAGTTGTTCAGTTTCCATGTGTTTGATTTTTTTTTTCCTTGCTCTTTCTGTACTTGATTTCCACTTTATGGCTTTATGGTCAGAAAAGATACTTTGTAATATTTGGATGCTTTGGATTCTGTTAAGGCTTGCTTTATTGCCTAGTATGTAGTCTATTCTGGAGAATGTTCCATGTGCATTGGAAAAGAAAGTATACTTAGCTGCTGTTGGGTGGAGTGTTCTGTATATGTCTATGAGATCAAGTTGATTGACTGTGGCATTTAGATCTTCTGTGTCTTTATCGAGCTTCTTTCTGGATGTTCTGTCCTTCACCAAAAGTGGTGTGTTGAAGACTCCTACTATTATTGTGGAGCTGTCTCTCTTTTCAATGTTGTTAGAGTTTGTTTTATGTATTTTGGAGCCCTGTCACTGGGTGTGTAAATATTTATTATGGTTATGTCCTCCTGGTTTATTGACCCTTTATTCATTATATAGTGTCTTTCCTTATCCTTTGTGGTGGATTTTACTTTAAAGTTTATTTTGTCAGAGATTAATATTGCCACTCCTGCTCTTTTTTGATTGTTGTTTGCTTGACATATTTTTTCCATCCTTTGAGTTTTAGTTTGTTTGTGTCTTTAAGTCTAATGTGTGTCTCTTGTAGGCAGCATATAAATGGATCATGTTTTTATCCATTCTGCTGCTCTCTATCTCTTTATTGGTGCATTTAGTCCATTTACATTCAGCATAATTATTGATAGGTATGAGTTTAGTGCTGTCATTTTGATGTCTTTTTTTATGTGTTATTCACAGTTCCACTAAATTTTCTGTGCTGAGTTGTTTTCCTTTATGTATTTTTTTTTTCATCTTTTTCATTGTTGTTGATTTTGTATTTGCTGAGTCTTTACGTTTTTCTTGTTTTTTATTTTGATGTGTAGGATTGTTAGTTTCCTTTGTGGTTACCTTAATATTTACCCCTATTTTTCTAAGTTTAAAGCAATCTTTTATTTCTTTATATTGCCTTGACTTCCTCTCCATATGAAAGATCTATGACTACATTTTTTTAGTCCCTCTTTTTTGTTTTAATGTTGTCATCTTTTACATATTGACATCCCTGTTTTAATATTTACAGTGTTTTAGCTTTGATTTATTTTTGTGACTTCCCTGTCTGGAGTTATATCTGGTTGCTCTGTCCTGTATTCTAGTCTTGGGTTGTTATCTGATGTTGTTGATTTTCTACCTGGAGGACTCCTTTAGTATTTCTTGTAATTTTGGTTTGGTTTTTGCAAATTCCCTAAACTTCTGTTTATCTGGAAATGCCCTAATTCCGCCATCATATTTGAGAGACAGCTTTGCTGGATATATAATTCTTGGCTGGCAATTTTTTTCATTCAAAGCTTTATATATGTCATCCCATTGCCTTCTTGCCTGTGTGGTTTCTGCTGAGTAGTCTGAACTTAGTCTTATTAACTTTCCTTTGTAGATGACTTCGTTTATCCCTAGCCACTCTTAAAAATCTCTATCTTTAGTTCTGGAAAGTTTGGTGACTTTTTTTTGGGGTCACTATGTGTAGGATTCAATTATCTTCTCAACTGTCAAATATCAGGGAAATTTCCTGCCAACAAATCTTCAACAATCCTTTCTGTATTTTCTGTTATCCTCCCCTGTTCTGGTACTCCAATTACTCGTAGGTTATAGGTCTTGATATAGAGTCCCACATAATTCTTAGGGTTTCTTTATTTTTTTAAATTCTTTTATCTGATTTTTCTTCAGATAAGTTGGTGTCAACTGCTTTATCCTCAGTCTCACTAATTCTGACTTCCATTACCTCAATTCTTCTCCTATGACTTTCTATTGAGTTGTTTATTTCTGAAATTTTATTGTTAATCTTCTGGATTTCTGATTGATGTCTCTCTATGGATTCTTGCATCCTGTTAAATTTGTCATTATGTTTCTCTATAATCTTCTTGAGTTCCTCTATTGTTTTGTCTGTGTGTTCCTTGGCTTGTTCTATGTTTTGCCTGATGTCTTGGAAAGTTTTGTATATTAATCTTTTGTTTTCTACCTCTAGGGATTCCAATAAGTTCTCTTCCTTTGGAAGATTTCTTGATTCTTTGTTTTGGGAGCTTGCTTAAGCCATCATGATCTGCCTCTTTATGTGATTTGATATTGACTGTCGTCTCTGAGCCATCAATATGTTATTGTATTTATTTATTTATTTTGTGTTTGCTTACTGTGACCTAGCTTCTTGTTTTCTTTTGTTTTGATATGTCCAAATAGGCTACTTGTGTGAGTTAGTGTGATTATTGGCACCTTTGAGGCTCTAACGTCTTGTGACCAGGTGGTCAGATCTGTTACTAGGTAATGTGAGCCCAGAAGTCCATTTACTTTTCTTGCATAGATTCAGCTCAGGTGTCCAGGTAGTCGGTCACCAAATGTGTGGTGCAGGCTCTCATCTACAGTCTTAGATGGACAGAGGTGATTGTAGTAGGCACAGGTATCTGGCTGCAGTAGGAGGTCGTGCACTAAGAAAGGCAAGGGGCTGAAAGCTGCCCCTGAGTGTCTCGGAGGAAAGTGTGTCCCTGTTCTCTAGAGTGCGTAGGTAGGTGGGTTTTGCAGCCAGACTATGAGTACCCAGTGCTGTTGGCTGTAAGGACCAGGATGCACCACTTATTCTTGGACCCCTGTCATGGGTGGCTAGGTGGTCTGGGTGGAGCCACCAATCCTCAGGCTCCTGATGTGAGTAGGTGAGGCCCTGCTTAATGGGTGGAGCAGTGTCAAATGTCACGAACCTGCCACTCCACCATATAACTGATACAGTTGAAGTTAGGCTTCAGGTATATACCCTGTTGTATTGTGCTAAAGAGGGCCTACGCTGTTGCAATGGGCCCACACAGTTCTATGCAGGGGTGAAAGGCATTCAAAGTTCGTGGACCCCTGATACTTGTGCCTAGGCAAAGGAACTGTGCCTACCCTGAGTTGCTGGCTTAGGGGAGCTGGCAGATTATTTTTTCCTGTTTGTTAATTTTTTCCCTTTCCAAAGCCAGGTAAACGGCTCAGGGCACATGATGGGTCCTACTTCTGGCCCAGGGGACATGGAAAATGCTGAAGCCTGCTGGTGCCCCAATACAGAGTGGGGAGGATGCAGGTAAGTAGGAGAGAGGTTCTTCCCAAATGGGGTGTTTTTTAATCCGTGCAGTGGGTCAGACACGTGTACTTATCTTTTGCTGATTAAGCACCACTTTTCACTGGTTCTGGAGGCTTGAGTAGACTGTCTACAGCTTGGTCTCTGCCGATGTAGAAAACGTGTTCTGAGCACCACTTCTTGCCTCACTGCACACACCAGCCGATCTGGCCTGCAGGGTGCCAGTTCCTGCCAGGTCAGGTCTGGCAAATCCTCGCTGCTTCCGAACCATCTCTCCCTCCCCCTGCCACTCAGGCCGATTCCTCAACTTTGCCTTTGATATTCAGGGCTCCTAGATTGTCATATGTAAGCAATTCACTTCTGTTTTTGGGTCTTTGTTGTAAGAGGGACCACAGGAAGCATCTGACTACTCCATCATCTTGGCCCCACCCTTCTTTTTCCTGTCTTTTTAATGACCTCTTGCTTTCTTCATGTATGACGCCCTTAATGTCATTCCACAATTCATCTGGTCTTCGGTCATTAGTGTTCAATGCGTCAAATCTACTTTTGAGATGGTCTCTAAATTCAGGTGAGACATACTCAAGATCTTACTTTGGCTCTCATGGACTTGTTCTAATTTTCTTCAACTTGAACTTGCATATGAGCAATTGATTGTGTATTCCACAGGCCGCTCTTGGCCTTGTTCTGACTGATGATATTTAGCTTTCCTATTGTCTCTTTCCACAGAAGTAGTCGTTTTGATTCCTGTGTATCCCATCCGGCAAAGTCCACATGTATAGTCACTGTTTATGTTATTGAAAAAAGGTATTTGCAATGAAGAAGTTGTTGATCTTGCAAAATTCTATCATGCCATCTCCGGCATCATTTCTATCACCAAGGCCCTATTTTTCAACTACCAATCCTTCTTCTTTGTTTCCAACTTTTGAATTCCAGTCTCCAGTAATTATCAATTCATCCTGATTGCATGTTCGATCAGTTTCAGACTGCAGAAGTTGGTAAAAGTCTTCAATTTCTTTATCTTTGGCCTTATTGGTTGGTGCATAATTTTGAATAACGTTGGTATTAAGTGGTCTTCCTTGTAGGAGTATGGATATTACACTATCACTGACGTCGTACTTCAGGATAGATCTTCAAATGTTCTTTTTGACAATGAATGTAACACCTTTCCTCTTCAAGTTGTCGTTCCCGGCATAGTAGACCATATGATTGTCCAGTTCAAAATGGCCAATACAGGTCCATTTCAGCTCACTACTACCTAGGATATCAATGTTTATGTGTCCCACTTCATTTTTGACGATTTCCAATTTTCCTAGATTCATACTTCCTACATGCCAAGTTCCAATTACTAATGAATGTTTTCAGCTGTTTCTTCTCATTTTGAGTCACGCCACATCAGCAAATGAAGGTCCCAAAAGCTTGACTCTATCCACTTCATTAACATTGATTCTACTTTGAGGAAGTAACTCTTCCCCTGTCGTATTTTTGGTGACATCCAACCTGAGGGGCTCACCTTCTGGCACTATATCAGACAATGTTCCACTGCTAGTCATATGATTTTCAGAAGTAGACTGACAGGTCCTTCTTCCTAGTCTGTCTTAGCTTGGAAGCTCAGCTGAAACCAGTCCACTATGGGTGACCCTGCTGATATTTGAATACCAGTGGCATAGGTTCCAACATCACAGCAACACACAAGCTCCCACAGTACAACAAAATGACAGACAAATGGGGGTACATGTATTTGGAGTCCTCAAAATAGAACAGTTTTTTTCTCTTTTCTCAGTACCTTAAAGATTTTGTTCCACTTTCTTTTTGCTTGCATTGTTTTTAGTGATAAATCTGCCATCCTTATTTTTTATCCTTCGTACTGTATAATGTATCTTTTTTCTCCGTGTTCTTTAAAGATCTTTTTATCTCTGATTTTGTGAAATTTTATTATGTTCACATTTCTTGTGCTCAGGGTTCATTGAGCATCTTAAATCTATGGGTTTATAGTTCTCATATTTGGAAACTTTTCAGCTATTATCTCTTTGACTGTTCAATTAAACTAATAACTAATAATTGAGTTTAGCATGGTGACAGGATTCAAGATCAACATGCAAAAATCAATAATACTTCTATTTAATCACAATAAAGAACTGAAAATTGCAATTTAAAAAGCAATTACATTTACAATACCATCAAAAATATAAAATACCTAGGAATAAATCTGGCAAAAGATATTCAAGAATTGCACACTGAAAACTACAAAACACTTCTAAAGAAAACAAATAAATGGAGCGCTATATCAAGTTCATGGATCAGATGGCATAACAAAGTTTTATATATATATAGTTCTGCGTTCTTTTTTACTTAAAATAATTAGCCATTTTAGAAATTATTTTAATTGTTTTTCAGCATAGTTTTTAAAAGCTACATAGGATTGTGTTGTATTTGTATATCAAAATTTATTTTTTCCAGTTCCCTATTCTTGATTTTTTATGTCATTTAAAAATTTTCATGATTAAAAATAATGCTTAAAATCAACATCTGTGTACATAAATATTAGTGTGTATCTCTACTTTCTTAGAATAAATTCCTAGAAAGGAAATTAATGGATAATAGATTATGAATATATTTAAGCTGTTGGCATATATTTATAAACTCTCTGCCAGATAAGGTCCACTATTTTAAACTCTCAATAACAGTGTATAAGAAAGCCTGTTATGGGGACGGTCATCTACACTGGATATTATTTCCTTTTCTTTTAAACTTGTCAATTTTATAGTGAGAAATGTGATATTACTTTAATTTGTTTTATTTGATTACTATTAGGACTGAACTTTTTGTTGATATAATTGGCATTGTGTATTAAATTGTCATAGTTTGACCTTTTTTTTGCAATTAACATATTTCTCTTTTATTTCTCCTTTTTTTGGTTAATTTTAAAACCCCTTTACCTTGTACTTATATATCACAAACTTTTTTCCCGATTTATCACTTGCATTTTAATTTACCTTTTACTGAGGTATAATGTACATACAATAAAATTCATCCTTTTTGAGTGTATGGTTCACTGAATTTTGACAGATGTAAACAGTTGTACTACTACCAGAATTAAAATACACAACCTTTCTGTCACCAATAAAAGCTCTGCCTTGCCCCTTCAAAATCATTCCCTTTGGTAAATACCTATTAATAGGATTGCTGAGTTGTGGGCTAAGAACACACTTGGCATTCCTCAAACTGAAGGAACTGAACAAAAAATTCAAGCCTTGAGCTGTAATAGTGAAGGATTTTTTGGGGAAAATATTAAATGTTGCAGGAAGCATCAAAAGAAGATGGAAGGACTACTCAGAGTCATTATACCAAAAAGAACTGGTCGATATTCAACCATTTCAAGAGGTAGCATATGATCCGAAATGGATGGTACTGAAGGAAGAAGTCCAAGCTGCACTGAAGGCATTGGTGAAAAACAAAGCTCCAGGAGTTGACGGAATATCAATTGAGATGTTTCAACAAACGGATGCAGCCCTGGAGGTGCTCCCTTGTCTATGCCAAGAAATTTAGAAGACAGCTACCTGGCCAACTGACTGGAAGAGATCCATATTTATGCCTATTCCCAAGAAAGGTGTTCCAACCAAATGTGGAAATTATCCAAACAATATCATGAATATCACACAGAAGTAAAATTTTGCTAAAGATCATTCAAAAGCAGCTGCAGCAGTATGTCAACTGGGAACAGCCAGCAATTCAGGGCTGATTCAGAAGAGGACATGGAACCAGGGATATCATTGCTGATATCAGATGGATCCTGGCTGAAAGCAGAGAGCACCATAAAGATATTTACCTGTGTTTTATTGACTATGCAAAGGCATTCAATTGTGTGGATCATAGCAAATTATGGATAACATTGTGAAGAATGGGAATTCCAGAACACTTAAATGTGCTCATGAGGAACCTGTACACAGATCAAGAGGCAGTTGTTCAGGCAGAACAAGGTGATACTGCGTGGTTTAAAGTTAGGAAAGGTGTGTGTCAGGGTTGCATCCTTTCACCATACCTGTTCAATCTGTACGCTAAGCAAATAATCCAAGAAGCGGACTATATGAAGAAGAACAGGGCATCAGGATTGGAGGAAGACTCATTAACAACCTGTGATATGCAGATGACACAACCTTGCTTGCTGAAAATGAAGAGGACTTGAAGCACTTACTGGCGAAGATCAAAGACCACAGCCTTCAGTATGGATTACACCTCAACATAAAGAAAACCAAAATCCTCACAACTGGACCAATAAGCAACATCATGATAAACAGAAAAGATTGAAGTTGTCAAGGATTTCATTTTACTTGGATCCACAATCAACACCCATGGAAGCAGCAGTCAAGAAATCAAAAGACTCATTGCAATGGGCAAATCTGCTGCAAAAGACCTCTTTAAAGTGTTGGAAAGCAAAGATGTCACCTTGAAGACTAAGGTGCACCTGACCCAAGCCATGGTATTTTCAATCTCATATATACATGTGAAAGCTGGACAATGAATAAGGAAGACCAAAGAAGAATTGAGGCCTTTGAATTGTGGTGTTGGTAAAGAATATTGAATATACCATGGACGGCCAAAAGAAAGAACAAATCTGTCTTGGAAGAAGTACAACCAGAATGCTCCTTAGAAAGAAGGATGGCGAGACTACGTCTTACATACTTTGGACATGTTATCAGGAGGGATCAGTCCCTGGAGAAGGACATCATGCTTGATAAAGTACAGGGTCAGCAAGGAAGAGGAAGACTCTCAACGAGATGGATTGACACAGTGGCTGCAATGATGGGCTGAAGCATAATAAAGATAGTGAGCATGGCGCAGGACCCGGCAGTGCTTTGTTCTGTGGTGCATAGGGTTGCTATGAGTCGGAACCAACTTGACGGCACCTAACAACAACCTCAACAAGGGTAAGTGTGTGTTTAAGTTTATTAGACAATAAAAAACTTTTTCAAAGTGTCTGTAGCATTTTGCATTCCCAGCAGCAATGTATGAAAGTTTCAGTTGCTCTGTATCTTCACAACACTTTGTATTATCAGTATGTTTAACTTCAACCATTTTAATAGTTGTATAGAGCATCTTTTTGCGGTTGGAATTTGTATTTCTCTGATGACTACCTTGAGCACCTTTTATTGTTCTTATTGGCCGTTTGTATATTTTTGTTATTGTTGAAGTGTATGTTCAAATCTTTTGACATTTTTTCTTGAGAAGCCTTCTTATTGTTGTAAGGAATCTTTATATATTCTGTATACAAATCAGATATGTATTTTACAAATACATTCTTCAAGTCTTTTAATTGTCTTTTCATTTTTTTCCTCGTTAAAAAAATTGCTATTTTTTGGTGAAAATATATACAGAAAAAGATACACCAGTTCAACAATTTCTGCATATACAGTCCAGTGACACTGATTACATTCTTAAAATCGTGCAACCATTCTCTCTGTCCTTTTCTAAATTATTCCACTGTCCTCAACATAAACTTACTGCTCCCTAAGCTTTCCATCTAACTTTCATGTTGCTGTTGTCAGTTTGATCCAACATAGATAATTCTTTAAAAGAGCACAATGCTCAAAGCAGACATACTTTACTAATTAAGCTAACCTACTGGTTGGTTCAAAGAAGACTTTAGGGAATAGTTTTGGTTTGAGGTTTAAGGTTTAAAGATTATCTCAGGGCAATAGTTTCGGGGGCTCATCCAACCTCACCGGCTCTAGAAAGTCTCGATTCCATTCAGAATTAGAAATTCTGTTCCACATTTTTACTCCTTTTGAATAAGGGTCTTCTACAGAATCTTTGATAAAGAGTGTAGATTTTAATTTTGATGAAGTCCAATTTAATCTAGTTTTTTCTTTTATGGTTCATCCTTTTTGTGCCACATACAAGAAATCATTGCCTAGCCCAATTTCACAGAGATCTTCTTTTATGTTTTCTTCTAGAAGTTTATGCTTTTATGCCTTTCTCTGTTTATTCTCTAGCTTGAAATAATTTTTGCGTAAGATATGAAGTAAGTTTTGAGATAATTTTTCCATATGAATGCCCAATTTTTTCAGCACCATTTGTTGAATATACTTTCCACACTGAAATATTTCAGCATCTTTGTCAAAAATCAATTGACAACTCTTGTGTAGGTCTATTTCTGGATATTCTATTCCATTGATTTACATGTCCATTCCTTATACCAATGTCACTCTGTCTTGAGTATTTTAGCTTTATAGTAAGTCTTGAAATAAGGTAGTGGGAATTATTTTTTCAAAATTGTTTTGGCTTATGTAGGTTCTTTGGATTTTCAAATACATTTTAGAATCTGTTTCTCATTTCCTTAAAGAAACTGCTGGGATTTGGTTTGGATTGCACTGACTCTATAGATTAATTTGGGAAATACTGACATCTTAACAATATTGACTATTTCAGTTTGTGAACAACATAGATTCCTCCATTTATTTAGGTCTTTAATTTTCTCATCAATGCTTTGGAGTTTTCAGTGAACAGATACTGCATTTTTTGTTAAATTTGTTGCAAAATATTTCATGTATTTTAACGCTGTTGTAAATGATACTGTTATTTTGATATTAATTTCAATTGTTTTTCCTAACGTTTGGAAAAACAATCGATTTGTCTATATTGATCTGCATCCTGCAACTCATTGACTAGTTCTACTCACTTTATATTACTTAAGAATATCGTCACAGTGTATCATGCAATCTGTAAATAAAGACTAATTTACTTCTTAAACTTTCCAGTATGTAAATCTTTAATTTCTTTTCCTTGTTTTATGCACTGGCTAGCACCTCGTTGAGTAGAAGTGGCAAGTGCAAACATCTTAGCTTTGTTTTCCATCTTAAGGGGGTAGAAATCTTTTCTCACTGGTAGGTGTAACGTTAACACCAAGTTTCTTATAGATATTCTTCCAGTTACTACAATGATGCACTATTGCTTAGAATATTTTGGCAATTCTGATTTGTAGAACACATTCTTAAATAACCTCCACTGAGGACAATAGTGATCATTTGAAGATGGATTTGAATTGTGATAAAACCAAATGTCAATCAGAGTCAAAATTGGTAAAATGGAAAGAAAGATCAAGCTAGACAAGCTACTTTAGGTTAAAAAAAAAACAACATTATTTTCTCATACAACTTATAAACTGGATTTGAAAGGAATTTTATTATAATATATTTTAATAGATCTTAACCAGTATTGCCACAGTTTTCTGGAACTAAGTACCATCTCAAAAATAAGAAATCTTTTCTTTTGGGAAACAGTGTGGTGTGTCAGAAAGAGCATTAGACTAAAAAAAAGTAAATCCAGATTTTGTTTCTAATACTGACAGGATCTATCTGTGTGAACCTGATATCAGGCATTTAACCCATCTGAGACCCAATTTCCCTAATGGTAAAACAGTCAATTATATTCAGTAGTTCCCTAGTCTGGTCCCTCATCGGAATTCTTTTTGTTGCAGATATCTAGCCACCAGTCCTACAGATTCTGATTCGATTCCTCTGAGGTAGATGAGTTTCAGGAGTTTGTATTTTTAATGTGCCATGTGTTTTTGATGTCTTGTGCCAAAAATCTGCAGACAGGCATTGGGTACCATCGGAATAAACAATTTTTAGAGTCTTTTGTAATTCTAAAGTCCTATGATTTGGTAAAAGCAATGAAGAAAAATGGAGATTCTACATCAATTCTAATCAGTTCCTAATGATCACAGTTGTTGCTGATTAGAGTAAAAGGAGAATTCATTTCAAATTAAGAAATAATTATTGAAATAATGAAAATAAGAGTCCTTAATATCAAGTAGTTAGTGCAAGCAGCAAGGAATAAAAGAGCATTCCTTTGACCCCTGCTCAAAAATTCTTAAGAATATTGATAAATTTCCATTCATTCCTTTAGGGAAGAAGAATAAAAAAAAAGATGAACTTACTCGGAATTCTATGTACTTTGCCCTTTAGAACTAGATGGTGTTATGAAAGTAATATGGATCCTAGCACATTACAATATATAAATATCAGAACTTGAATATAAATGTGCAGTGCATCTCTGGCCTTTGGGATATTAAAATGCTTGATGAGCCACGGACACACATTAAATTTAAAAAAAAAAAAAAAAAGAAAGGAGGCTCTTTAAGTTATGTTATGAACCCACCAGGAAAGAACGTCTTATTTGATGTCCTCTGTAGCACTCCCTGCCTGTTGAAGTTCAATAGCCGTTTGTTATGAATTGAACTGTGTCCTCCAAAAATAAATGTTATAAATCCTGACCTCTTTGCCTGTGGTTATAATCCCATTCAGGAATCAATTGTCTTTGTTATGTTAATGAGACAGGATTAGTGTGGAGTGTACCTTGAGTCAATCTCTTTTGAGACATAAAAGAGATTAAATGCAAGCTAGAAGCAGAGATGGGGGAAGAGAGATGCCAAGACACATGGAAATCTCCAAGGAATCACGAAATAGAAGCTGAAGAGACAAGGACCTTCCTCCAGAGCCAACAGAGAAAGACCTCCCCCTAAGGCGGTGCTCTGAATTCAGATTTCTAGCCTCCTAAACTGTGTGAAAATAAATTTCTGTTAAAGCCATCCACTTGTGGTACTTCTGTTATAACAGCACTAGATAACTAAGATACTATTCAATAAAAACGTTAATATATTTATGATCATAAATTAAGTTATGCTGGAAACTAGTACTTCAGCAGTAGGTAATAGATATTTGATAAGAAAGTAGTCATAACTTTGATACCTTGCAGAATTCTATATATAAACATATTCATAAACTTTTTGAATCTTTTTATTTTTATTTTATTAACTCATTTAATCTATAAAATTAGTTTTTATCTGTGTTTTTTTCTTTATATCCAGCTTATATATAAACTCATTTATTCATACAGTTGGCCAACACTTATTTAGTACTCACTATATGCAAAGCACTTCCTGGCATGTTAAAAAAAAAAACAAAAAACACCTACTCTTTTTTTACAGATTGCCCCTACTTCAACATTCTCTTTTCAAAAATTTATCCCATATGTTTCTAACGAATTTATTTTCCATCCCTTTGTCTCACTGGCCATATGCTTATAGTCTCAAGACCCTTCTGTCCCTGTGTCACATTGCAGTGCTGTCAATATCTTGACAGTAACCTTCACATTTTCATCTCTCCCTCCCCAAACATAAATAAATAAATGGGAGTCCCTGGGCAGTGCAAACAGTTAGTGTGCTAACTGCTAACTGAAAGGTTGGAGGTTTGAGTCCTTCCAGAAGTGCCTCAGAAAAAAGACCTAGTGATCTACTTTCAAAAAATCATTTATTGAAAACCCTGTGAAGCACAGCTCTACTCTGATACACATGGGTCACCGTAAGTTGGGATCCACTCAACAACAACTGCCCTCTGCTGCAATAGCTTCTTTACCTCCTACCACAGATCTGTCTGCTTTGATCTCCAAGCCAGTGTCCACAGATATTTATCCCTTTCCCTGGTGTCAGGCTTCTCAAACTAGCATTCTGTCACATCAGCCTTATTTTTCCATCATCTTCATTCCTTTTCTTCAAGGCTCACCTCCCTCAAGAAAACGCCCTCAGCTTGAAGAAATAAATGCAGAGTCAAACCTATATCAGTGCCTTCTCTATCTCGCAGGGTTAGTATATCATATAATCATCATTTCATGTTATAATAACATGGAATGTGGCCTTGCTTGTTATTGTATTGAGAGCCTACTTCATATAGGACATTATCACAACAGTATGAAGACACAAAGAGGTAAAACACAATCCTTGGTAAGCAGGAATTTACAATCTATTCAGTGAAGTGAGACAAAGGATTAATGACAATACTACAGAGCATAGGCTAAGTCCACTTTAGTGGAATAAACAAAGTGTACTGCAAAGTCAAAATTTACTCACTATAACCCAGATAAACTATTTTATACACAAACACACATACATCCATATTATTTTTCTTAAGCTGATTTCATCATGTTCTGGTCTCCTATTTTCACTCAGTAGCAAAATTTTTTAAAACATTAACTTGCCAGTTTAATGTACCTCAGTCTTTTCTGATTTCAAGTCAGATGTAGACTGTTGGGAAAGTAGTTACATAGGCATTGGGGCCTTTTCTTCTCCTTCTCCTCCTTCCTTTTCCCTCAGGTCTCCTAATGCAGTGTCCAAGGTTAGAACAACTCTGCCCTGCAGCAGGCAATGCCTAACAGCTGGCTAGAGAGCCGGGTCATCTTTCCTGCTGACCAGGCTCCCACTTTAGCTCTTGATGACACTGCTGAGGTTCTGTGACCCATCAATGCCTGCCTCCTGTCTCCACTTAAGGCAGTTTATTTGAGACTCCTTGGGGTTCTTTCAGCCCAAGATGATCCCTTAGTAGGCACACTGACTCAATATCACATGTCATCTACATGTCCTGTGGTATCATGAGGGAAATTCTGGATGGCGATTATGTTGTACACAGGCCATAGGCAACTAAAAGAGGGGTAAAGGGTCAGGGGAGACGAGAGTAGCGAGAGAGAGGCCCACAGAAAAGACCTGCAAGGAGTTTAGTTTGATTATTGTGGAGTTGGAAGAGAGGCGTGACAAGACATAAGTTGGGGTCGCGTCATAAACACCATTGTATGTCTTATTAAGGAGCTTAGAATTTATCCAAAATCCATGATTTCCAACAAGAAAGTAACAGCCATCCCCAGGGGCACAAGGGGAAACAGAATTTCAGGGGTGGCAACTATGGATTTTTAGTGGTGAGATCAGAGACCAGAGGCTGAAGTGACAGGACAAGGAGATCCCCTGCTCCAGAAGGACAGGACCAAGTCAGCTTTGCTCTGCATTGAATCACTACTATGTGAAACAAAGTAGATAGTCTAAATTTTTTTTCTTGAATGGATTAATGAATGAATGAATGAAACTAACAAAATTCCATCAACATTCCCAGAGAGATGGCTCTGTTTATCAGGCTTTCCACGGGAAACTGAGCTGTAGATTCAGAGGCACCAGTAAACTTTGTTTGAATACAGATAAATTCAAATTTGTGTTAAAAAGTTAGGTCATTCCTAGCATAAAAAAAATGCCACATACTGTGAAGTTTCAGATTCCTTCAGTGAAGACATGAATAGTTGAAGTACTAAGAACAGGCTTTGTTTTGCTTTAGTTTGAGTCTATTGGGAGACCCTTTGAAATGTCTGCTGTCAGTTTGCACACGTAACCCGCTAAAGCTGCTTCAGAATGCAGTTGCCCTGTGCAGGGAAAGCAGTAGCCCCCTTTCATCCTAAAGTGCAGCAAGTAGAACTTTCCAAAATGAGAGTGTGCAGAGAAGTCCCTCCACTGCCCGGTAAGTCATACTCCTTCCTCATCAGCAGCTTTCATACTGAAGGATTTCAGGTTGAAACAACTATATAAAATACTTCTATTATTTTAGTAATATGATGCTTTTTTCACTTGAATTTCACTTGAATCTACTTTGAGGCTTAATCATTAAATTAAAAAAACAGACACTTAGGGAAAATAAACGTTTTATTCATCATATATCATCATATACTCACTGGGGTATCTGGGTCACGGCAGTGAAGGTTTATATTATAAACCCTTCCCAAAATATGCCGACCGCCTTTTCCTTCTGCAGCCACGTGCCTGGTATTTTATATGCATCATTTCATTATCACAACAGCCTTCACAGTAGCTATTGTTAGCTCCATTTTACAGGTAAGGAAGACAAGGAAACAGCCTCAGAAAACTTAAATAAGTTGTCCAAAGTCATTGTTTTAAAAAGCTGGACAAGCCTACCTGACTTCAGAGGCCTTGTCCTGCCTGTAGCGGTCTCTCAACAAACCCCAGGGAGGGGCAGGTCCACTCTCCCAGAGAAGTCCTTAAATGGCCCTTTATTTTTTATTTATTGTTATGAGTCCTGTCTTTTTCTGCTCTGAGCATCTACATCCACTGTTCTATTCTGTTATTAAAAAAAAAAAAAAAAAAAACATTGTCAGCGAGTCAATTTCGACTCATAGCAAACCCCATAGGACAGGGTAGAACTGCCCCATCTGGTTTCCAAGGAGCGGCTGGTGGATTCGAACTGCGGACGTTTTGGTTTGCAGGCAAACTCTTAGTCACTGTTTGAAAATCGTCTTGGAATAAGAGGAGGCGTGCAGAGGAGTAGGACTGGAATGTGGCTTCTTTTTCCTGTGACAGCAGAGCAAAAATCTGGGGGTGCCATATTGTATTCGTGTACTTATCTTAAGGATTCAGCACACTCCTGCTATTCCTCTCGCATCGGAAAGTCTGACTCATGTGACAAGTGCTGCGATTTTCGTTGTCTCTGTCTTATTGGACCAAAGTGATTCGCACAGACCGATCCACCTTCTCCAAGCTTTTTCAAGTTGTTGCTTTTCCAAAAAGCACTGATTTGCAGGGGAGCAAATAAATAAACAGAACAAGAACAAATTGAAAGAAAGGGAAACAAGTAAAACAAAGCACAAAACAATGTCACCTTTTTCAGAATTTTATTATAAACTTCACTACATGTTCTCCGAAACAGCCCTTGTAGCCAGTGGTTAAGAGCTTGGCTGCTAACCGAAAGATCTGGGGTTCGAGAGGCTCCCAACCCCTCTGTGGGAGAAAGATGTGGCAGTCTGCTCTCTTAAAAAACTTACGGCATTGGAAACCCTATGGGGAAGTTCTGCTCCGTCCTATACGATCGCTATGAGTTGAAATCGACTCAATGACAATGGGTTTTTGGTTTGGTTAAATGCTTTCAGCTGGGCTGAATTCCTTACAAAAGCTATTAGCTATGTGGGGACTGAGGGATCTCCGGCACAACCTAAAGACTGGCAATTTAAACCCACCTAAGAAGACAGGCCTGACAATCTGCTTCTGTAAAGATCACAGTTGTTGAAAACCCTATGGAACAGTTCTACTCTGTAACACATGGGGTCACTATGAGTCAGAATCGACTCCAGAACAGTGGTCCGAGGGCCCGCAAAAAAAAAGAAAAACTGAGGCGGGTTTTCTGTGCATGTGGAAGGGTCCCTTACCCTTACAAAGTCTTCTGAGTGTGGAAATCTTGGGACATTCTCTTAGTTAGAGACCATAAATTTGTTCAGAAAAAAACACTTAAGCTGGTAGATAATTTACTGGAGAGAATCAAGGGTAGCCCATTGTCATGGATTGAATTATGTTCCCCCCAAAAATGTCTGTACCAATTTGGTTGGGCCGTGATTCCTGGTATTGTGTGATTTTCCTATACGTTGTAAATCTTGCTTCTATGATGTTAATGAGGGAGGATGCGTGGCAGTTGAGTTAATAAGGCAGGACTCGGTCTACAAGATTGGATTGTGTCCCGAGGCAATCTCTTGAGATATAAAAGAGAGAAGTGAGCAGAGAGACAAGGGAACCTCATACCACCAAGAAAGTAGTCCCAGGAGCAGAGCACAGCATCCTTTGGACCTGGGGTCCCTGTGAGGAGAAGCTCTTAGTCTGGGGGAACATTGATGAGAATGCGAACAGAGAGAGAAAGCCTTCCCCTGGAGCTGATGCCCTGAATTTGGACTTTCAGCCTAATTTACTGTGAGGAAATAAACTTATCTTTGTTAAAGCCATCCACTTGTGGTATTTCTGTTATAGCAGCACTAGATAACTAAGATACCCGTGGAGCCAGTAATGGCTCTGACTAGGATAGAAACAAAGAGCTCTGGTGGCACAGCATTTAAGCACTCGGCTGCTAATGGAAAGGTTGGCAGTTTGAACCCACCCAGCAGCTCTACGGGGGAAAGACCTGGCGATCTGCCTCCGTAAAAATTACAACCTAGAGAACTCTGTGGGGCAATTCTACTCTGTCACGTGGGATCACTGTGAGCCAAAATTGATTCATTGGCATCCAACAACAACAACAGAATACAAACAGAACATTCATCAGAAAGCAAAGCTTTCTCTCTCTCCCCAACCTCTTTCTCCTTTTTCTGTTTCTCCTTCACTTGGGCCAAATGGAGCCATCACAGGCTTGGTTTTAAGTCACTTTTCTGCTCAAGAGTCCAATAAGCTCGTTAGATTTCCCACAATCCATTTCTAAGCACCTGGGAGAAGGGATCTGATTGGCCTACCCCTGTTCTAATCAGCTGTGGGTCAATGGGCAGGAGTCATTAACTCACTGGCTAATCCCTAGGGAATTTGAGAGCACATGCTCTGAGAAAGATCAAGTGCATCATAGCTCTGGGGTACCAGAGAGCCTGAGAGCTCTTCCTCCGTCCAGCAGGCAGAATACTGGAAGCTAATTTCCTCAGAATGTGCCTTCTGATTACAATATGCTGTCACTGACTTCTAATACCCAGAGAGACTCCTTTCGCCATTGTATTTATCCCTTACAACCAATATATAGCAAAAAGGGTTCATTTATTTTGGTTTAGTTCTTCAAAGGAGCCCTGGTGGTGTAGTGGTTAAGAGCTTGGCTGCTAACCAAAAGGTTGGCAGTTCGAATCTACCAGCAACTCCTTCGAAACCCTATGGTGCAGTTCTACTCTGTTCTATAGGGTTGCTATGAGTCTGAACGGACTCCACGGCAAGGGTTTGTTTTGTTTTCTTTTTCAGTTCTTCAAAAGATGTGCAGAACTCTTCAATCTGCTCTCCGCCACCACCACACACACACCATTTCCCCAACCTCTCTTCCTGTCTGCCACCCCTTCCCTGCAGTAGGCATCAGAGATAACCGTGTAAACAAACTGAACATATTATTGGCCTGACGGGCAGGGAGGAAATAATACCTCCCTCCAGCTTTTTTCAAAAGGATGTTGTTGACAATGAATATACTACTGCTTGTTGAGTACTTTGAGTTTCTCGGAAGACAGACACTGCACAAATGCAAGGTATTATTACTATTATTACCATGTTTAACATTTGGTTAATAGTGGGAAAGTTCTTTTACAGTCCTAGCTGTAAGCTATAGCTGCAATTTTTTTTTCTTCTTCTTTAAAGCTGCTTCATAAGCTTTGAACAATGATACTAAAGTAACAATTCAAGTACATCACTGTGCCTAATGAATAACAGCACTCTTGATTAACGACGCTTGTTCAACATCACAGTGACAGAAGTACGAAGTGTAAAAAAATGGAGTTTCTGCCTACTGTGATTTTTTTCCCTGTTTAAAAGGAAAAAAAAGAAACAGGCATCATCAGAACTGATTTGTTTTTAAATTACCTTTTTGTCTATTCAGCTGCTTTGTATTTTTCAATCAACAAGTAGTGTGCTTTTGTCTCAAGCTGGTGCTTGGTACCCGAGTGTTTTCGCTTAAGAGATCTGTGGTAGGATCTGCTTACCACAATCTCTGCAGTCAGCAAGCCTACTGCTACCTCAGTGCTAGGCCTCTGCCCAGAGTGAGAAAGGAAGGGAATGGGGGAGGGGACGAGGGCCAGCACTGCTGAAAGGCACACACCCCAAGGGTCACAGCTGACAAGGAACAGCCAGGTGCTGGGAATATCTATCACAAAGCCATTGGTGAATTGCAGGTGACTAGAGACATACTTCATGGCGCTGTATCAGAGTTTATGTATTTTACTAACCTTATTTCATTGGGTTGAAGCTATACAGTTTTATGAGCCCCCCAATCCTCTACTAGTTGGAAATAAATTCCTCCGAGGCTATGTATCAGAGAATGCCATTGGCTGTTGGCCCATCTCTCTTGGCAAAAGCACTGCCAGTATTTTTTCTTTTTCTTTCTTGGCCTGGAGGTTGGCTGCAGGGGTGTGGAGGTGGAAATGTTTCTGTATGACATGCGGGGGAATTAAAAAGCACCTGCAGTTCAAGGTGAGGGAGGCCGTGCAAGATGAATGCCAGCTAAACGCCAGCTTTAGCCTCTTGTTACGTCCCAGTCTTGCAAATTGTTCCATCTACCGGTGATTTGAATGGTGAGCAGTATTGCCAGCTATCTCTGCACTCCAGCTTTTCTCTCCCCTGGCAGGAACATCTGGGACACAGACTTTACAAACAGTAATAATAACCTGACTTCAGCTTTCACATTTTTGCAGTTGTTAAGTCATCATGGTAAACGACCATAATTGACCCCCACGATGACATGTTGCCAACATTCGTATGAATAGCAACTGCAATCACACGGGCTAGCAGGCATGTGCTTTGCAAATAAAAATTTTGCTGAATAGCCGAAAGCTCAGGTTCATTTGGGGACCGGAGTATTTCTGAATTATAGTAAAAGATTTGTTTCTGAAACAAGATTGCCACAAACAGGAAATGAAAGTGGAGGTCAGAGGTAAGTAAGTGTTAGAGATTTCCAGGATTTGCAGGAGGCCTTAGGCCTTTTGGGGCTGATTTAGATACAGGGTGATGAGTCATGAGACTCTTCACCTGAGCACAGAGGTAGTGTAATTCTATTTCTCATCTAAAGGACACACACACACACACACACACACACACACACACACACACACACACACACACACACACACACACACACACACACGCTCACATACACACTCATTCTCATGCAAAATTCTGCCATCACCACCACCATCAGCAGCTCAAAGTTTTTTAGCATTGACCTTTCCTGACAACCTTCTCCAAAACTGGTATGCGGTAAGGACATAACTAGATAGTGAAAAAAGAAGCGAGAATGCCAAAACACGTATCAATTCTCTGACTGTAACTGCATTTTAATATTGTGTTCAGGATGCAATGTCAGCTAAATTAGTCTTGACAATTTTCTGCTGATTTGGTTCAGAAACCAGGGTCATTTCAAGATGGCTGTTTCAGTAAATGAATGAATGGGTGAATAAATGAATGAAATCTGTCTGCTCCTATTTCCTGAGGAACCTATTTTATCGCACAATGCCTATTTTTTATTGGACTTATTTTTTTCAAACTGGGCATGTTGCCCTAAAATAAAACACAACCCTACACAGAAAGCAGGGACCTTGAAATTAGCTTTATACAGATTTATGTAATCTAAAAAAAAAACCTGGCTGGTTCAATCGTTGTCATCCAGATCTACTTAAAATTTCTCACACAGAATTTTGAAACTGACGCCAAAGTCTTAATTCCTCCTCATGTTCCAGAAAGAAGCTTCTCTCCAGTTCTGCTCCTCTGCTTAACAAGAGCACATTTGAGGAGAATAAATAGCAGTCTCACATCATGCTGGTAGAGAAATTAAGGCAAGTCATTCAATTCCCCATCATAAGCAGAAGATAATGGAAACTATTCAACTATTCCTATGATTCCCAAATTATAGGGGATTTGAGAAAGAACCTTGCCTGCCTGGGCAGTCCTTAGCATTTTAGACCAACTATTTAGAAAAGTGAGGTCCCTGGGTAGCGGAAACAGTTTACACTTTACTACTAAGCTAAAAGTTGGTGCTTCAGACCCACCCAGTGGCACTGTGGAAGAAAGACCTGGTGATCAGCTTTTGTAAAAATTACAACCAAGAAAACCCTATAGAGCAGTTCTCTGTAACACACGCAGTCGCCATGAGTCAGAATCAACTCAACAGCAATGGGTTAACGAGTTATTCAGAAGAGTAAGTTTTCTGTGGTTTCCTGTGGCACAAAGAGTTGTCTCCCCAGGGTTGAACATAATTGCCTTTGGTCTACTTCTACTTTCCTCAAAGCTCTCCTACCAGTTGTCTGTCAGTTCGTTGTACGGTGGTGGCTTGCATGTTGCTATGATGCTGGAGGCTACGTCACTAGTATTTCAACTATCAGCAGGTTCACCCATGGTGGAGAGGTTTCAGCAAAGCTTCCAGACTAAAACAGACTAGGAAGAAAGACCTGGTGATCTACTTCTGAAAATCAGCCAGTGAAAATCCTGTAGCAGAGGCTCATAACTTTTTCTAAACTGTATTCATTGTTTCTCTCTCTCTCTTTGTTTCGCTCTCTTTCTTTATAAATATATGGTATATAAAGAGGTTTACTTCAAGGAAATGGCTCACGAAACTGTGGGGGCTAGCAAGTCTCAAATCCATGGGTCAAGCAGTAGGCTGAAGACTTCTGCTGGCTCACAGAGTTGCAGGGGCTGACACATTCAAAGTCTGCAGGTCATGCAGTAGTCCAGAAACTTCTGCAGGCTTATGTTCCAAGAACGGAGATCAGGCAACAAGAAGAGTGCAGGGTCCAGAGAAAACTCTGTCAGAATATCCATATATATACTGGAGGCCTTCCAAATCCCTTCTTGACTGATTGGCTGCTCTCTCCCTTTCTCTTTTTACCAGCATAACTGAAAGGTGGCAGGAAGAGAGAGGTGGAAGGGCAAACAACCACTCTCTGGTTTGGGGTTGACTGACTGTTGACCAAGCAAAGACTGAATCCTCTCCATCGGGACTAGTTGGCCATTGTGGGCAATAGAGGTGCTCTTCGTGGAATTTGCAAGTGGCGAGAACTAGGAAATGTAGTTTTTGCTTATGTTGAATTTTTTTTAATTTGTGGATTCCATTATTAACTCAATTTGATATGGTTTTGACCAGAGAAGTGTTCATCACAAGCCTGGGCTATCAATCTCTGTGGTCAACTCTCATTCCAGTGGGAAAGGGTCTTCTCCTTTTCTTCATCTGACCATTGAACCATCCTATCCATCTTCTTCTGGAGTCTTTGTGGCAAAGTGGTTAAGAGCTCAGGCTGCTAACCAAAAGATCGGCAGTTCAAATCCACCAGCTCCTCCGTAGAAACCCTGTACGACAGTACTAGTCTGTCTTATAGCGTTGCTATGGATTGGAATCGACTCCACAGAACACACAGCAACAACAGCAACAAATCCATCTTCTGTGTTCCGAATCCCCTACATTGACGAGTGGTTCTTACTTAAAAGCTTGATTGCTGCATTACTCAACTGTGCAAAGAAAATTGATTTTTTTTTTTTTTTTTACTTTTAGAAGATGTTAGTTACTCTTATTTTTGAAATGTGTGATCATTTTCTATAATTGAGTTAAGTTTAATTTTGAGACACCAACCCTGTAAGTTTTATGTGTGATAAACATAATCTCTTACTCTCTTCCAGTTTAACAACATTATCTTTAATTTCAAAATGATCTATTCGGGTCTTTCAGGATTCTTTTCTTATCCCACAACTCTTCCAAGGTAGTATCAGGTATATGGGAGGTGTGGTGAAATGAATTCCTTTATGTGGCTTTTGCCTTGGTTCTTTGGGAAAAAAAAAAAAAACTTGAGAGATTTTTTTTCCCCTAAACCTTGAGGAGTTACTTTTGCCCTAGTTTTCTATCCCAGGGGGTTGGTTACATTTCCTGGGTAAGCTATAAACAACTTGGTCTGATACGTTTTGTCTGGTCCTAGGCTGCAGCCTGCCCTGTGATTGATATGCACCTTGCAGAGACTGGTCAATATGCTATACAAATAAAGTGACTATGGACTATGCAAATGAAGTGACTGTAGCCTACTATGCAAATATAGTGTCTGTAGTCTGCCAAGAGAGGATTAGTCAGTTTGCAGCCCCTACTGCCGAGGGGCCACACCTTGAAATTGACAAAGAGTTACGTATATACCCAGCAAATCCCACAGAGGTTTTTCAGACATAAAGAAGCAGGAAGAGAAGTAGCAGGAAAGAAGCAGAAAGAAGAAAAGAAGAGAGACAAAGCAGAGAGAGAAAGGAGGCAAGAAACCTCCTAAAAGATTTGTAACACAGGTCAAGGGCTGTAACACTGAAAACAACAAGAGGCCCAGAAGGGGCCCAGTGGCAGAGTTGGTGGCAACAGATGGCAGGGCCAAGACAAGCCTATCCTCAGAGGGCCAAGAGGAGCCTGTCCTCAGGGGGCCAAGAGGAGCCTGTCCTCAGGGGATCAAGAGGAGCCTGTCCTCAGGGGACCGAGAGAGCTTTCCTGTACCGAAGAAGGGAGACTTTGCCTACTTGCTTCCTGATACTGAGTAGTAGCCTGTCGATCCTGATTCTGAGTTGTACCGTGTTACTTCCTTAATGAACCACTTAACTGCAAGCATGGTCTATGAGTTCTTTGTGGCCATTGCAATGGGTTATTCAATCCAGAAGTGAAGTAGAGTGCCGTGGGAGAACTGGTAAATTCATGAGAGACTGGTGTCAGAATCGGTAAAAAGGTTGGAGGGTGGAGGTATGTTTGACCTCCATCTCATAGGAATCAGCCTTGGGCTGATCTTGACTCATATTAATCTCTCTAAAGTTAGAGAAGTTCTGACACTGTGTGTACTACTACTATTACTCCCACTATTTCACAGGAGGTGAGTTACGTTACTTTGTTTTATTCACAGCTGTATCTCCAGCACTTGGAACAATACTGACTCATGTTAAGTGAGGATTTGTTGGATGGGTGGCTGGCTAGGTGGCTGTGTGCCTCCATAGATAGCCTACTAGATGGGACCATGACAATGCAGAGCACTAATATTCATTGTTTGTACCAGCAAATTTGATTGGCATCAGTGAGGCATTTCTGGAAGTATTTTAAGCTATACAAGAAGGATTTTAAATAAACTCACATCTCTGTATCCAGTTATTTGCTGAGTATTTATTAAGTGCCAGCCACTAAAGTTTCAGCAATGAGCAAGATAGACATAATACAATTATTCTTGAGTGTTTATTAAAAGTGCCAAACCCTGAAGTTTCAGCAATAAATAAGATAGATAACAACTTGTATCTAGAAATATCTTCCAAGTTATAGGAGGTTATCAGGATAAGGTACAAACTGGGCCTTTGACTCAACTGCCAGATACATTTTCAACAATTCTCTAGCAAATGTGAATTGATATAATAATATTGTTACTAGCAATAACAACAGCTAAAATGTATAGATCATTTATTATGTGACAGACACCATCATAAGCACTTACATTCCCAGCTGGAAACTACGTCTCCTTTGGGTGTGGCCATTACTAGGTTTGAGACAATTGGAAGTGAGTGGAAAAGATGTGTATAAATTCAGATTGTTTCCAGCTTGAAAACAAGTTGCTTTTCCTGGACTTTCACTCTTCTTCCCATGAGCAGGCCTGTATATGCACCAGCATCCCAGTTTCAACTCTGCAAATGATGATGAACCAACAGGATGAAAGGAACCCAAGGTCTTAAAAGTGCTTGTGGAGCAGAGCTACTCCACCCCTACCCACTCTAAACTGGCCTGACTGTTACAATAGAAAAAAATAAACTTCTGTTTATTTAAGATTTTTGAGTCTTTTTGTTATAGCAATATAGCATTTACCCTAATTAATACATGTGATTTTCTGAGGTGAAATGATAGTAGCACAAACCAGATACATGTAGAACTTCATTTCTATGTTGTTTTTAAAGACGATAACAAAGCAAATTTCTTTTTGCATCTGGGCATCTGTTTACCAGTCAGATCAGATCCTCACTCTAGCACCTTCCCCACTTCTACCCAATCTGAAAGAAAAATGGTATTCAGGGACTGATTTATGATCAGTTGTAGGCACAGGAGATGAAACGTTATATACCCAATACATTCTAATTATTATCACTACTGGGCATTATTTCACAACTCAGATTTCTAGTGCAAAGCCACATTTCCCAGTTTTTTTCATTAGTTCTCAATCTCTTTTGCCTCTACTATGAAAAGTGGACTTCGTTTTTGCTACCCAGCTCTTATAACACTCACCAATAAATTGTATTTTTGCTTCATCAGACACTTGCGGTTTTCTCCCTATGTGCTTCCTATGCTATGTTGCAAAGAACAACCTGTAATAAACTGCTCCCACTTCACTACCAAAAATAAAATCTTCTTTTAAAATTAAACACTTTCTTTCCAACTGCGATAGTGCCAAATTTGGCACAAAAAATATGATAGTTTAACAGTTTCAGCCTCAAAATCTCCCCAAAACATTGGATTCGTGCAAATGTGTAAAAATCAGGCAATATTCTCCTGGGGAGAACATCCATATCGTTAGGAAGACCCTAACAGTTAGGGATATAGATTCCACTCTTCCCATCTCTACCGCTACCAACCCATCCTAAAGCCTAATCACCACATTCCAGCTCTGAGCAATTGGCCCATCCATGACTTTTCATAGCCCTCATTGCTAGTATCATTCATTTGGAACTCAGCATATGATTATCTTTATAGTAATCTTTTTGAACGTCTTTCCATTTAGCTTGTAAAATAAGAATGTCTTTCCATTTAGCTTGTAAAATAAGAAGCATGGCATATAATCTAATGTAGCCCCGGTTTCTAGCAGAGGCTCTGCACGTAAGACACAGTGTGCTCACTAAAGGTAGACTGATGATGATGTGTGTAAATTCTGTTCTTCTCAAGTAGCCTCAGTGTTTCCAGGAAGTCAAGAAAGGAAGAGAAACTTCGACAAAAAGAGGAACACTTTTCTCCGCTAATCCCCCCAACACACACACACACACACACACACACACACACACTATTTAACGATTAATAAAGGTGGAGGAGCCCACAATAATTTCCTTTAGGCAGACCAGTGCTTAAGCTTATGCTGCTCCCAGCAGGACATCTCTTGAATCATAGTTCTCAGTGTAATAGGCAGGACTTGAATTTAGTGATCTCAAGAACATAAGGTCATAGGACTTATAGCTAATATCTCACAAGTTACGGGAAGTATTGTATAGGAAAATTAGCATAACTAAGGTTTACATTTCTGGCTTATGCTGAGGTGGAAAATGATTTAAAGATTCTTTTCCCAGGTACTTTGCTGATTCCTAATGATCAGATTTATTATGATTTATTTTTGTTAATTTTTTCATTGGCTTTTTCAACAGTAACTGTGGCATCTATCTCTGTGAAAAATGTAGGGAATTATATTACCACAGTATATCCCGAAATCTGGAAAGGGAATGTACCAATGTGGCATTCCTAACAGATGTCTATTTTGTATAAATATCATCATACAAGCAGAGGTCAGGATACTTCGTCAAAAAACTGCAACCAAAAAGCAATCTGAAGGGCATTTTTCCCTTTTAATGTCGTCTTTCAGAGTAGTTTCTTTGTAGTTAATTTCATAAATCATCAGAAAGGCAGTATAAGAATGGGTTAAGAAAACAGGCTCTGCAGCTAGACTACCTGGGTTTGAATCCCAGATCTATGACATGCTAGCTGTTAAAACTAGAGCTCATCACTTCTTTGCACTTCCATTTCTTCAACTGGAAAAACGGGAGAATAGCATCTAGCTCACAAGGTGGTTCCAAGAATCTAGCAAAGTAATACGCACCACTCCTGGAGCAAGTAGCATTATTTAGGGATACGTTAGTTAGATTGTAGGTGAAAGTGCTCTAGATACATCAAGCACTGAAATCTCCATTTGATTTTGCATTTTCTGATGAGAAACCAACTTTTTTGTCATTATTTGAAGGTTTGATTCTCTCTTGTCATCTCTAGGTGACTTCTCCTTTAAGAAGAAAATATAGTCAATAAGTGAAAGTGCAACTGGAAGACAGAAAAATTCTGTATTGATTCTTCTATTTATAAAAGTATTAAGCAAGGGTTTTAAAAAATTATTCATATTTAATATTGCATCATATTGCCTACACCGTTATAGTTTTTAGGGAGGATTAAATCAATGAGTAATCCATTGATTAACTGTAAATTAATTGATTGTAAAATAGAAAAAATTATCTTATGTCCCATTGTGGTGTCATCTCCCTCTCTCTAGGGGTCTATCCTGGGTCCCATTTCCACAGTCTCAGAGGTCATCTAAGCTTGCCCACTAAGATTTTATTTGGTGTTATTACTTCCAAGTATAGACTCATTTTAATGAAAAAAAAAAATTAAAAGAAAAAAAAATGCAGGCCTGGTTTAGTGGGGAACCCTTTGCTTTGTTCACCTAGCATTAACCACACTTCTTCCTTCTGACAACTGCCGTCCCCTCTATTCCACTTATATTTCCCATTTCCTATGTGATCCTGCCTTTTGATCTAGGAGTCAGCATTTTCCATGGCTAGGCCAATATCCCATCCTTAAGATTGTTTAACTTAGGACAAAGAGAGGAAGGGCAGTTTCCCTCCTGGGCTAAAGCTATAAGACGTTAAATGTAGGAGGCATTGGTAACCAGGTTTCCATCGTTTGGAAAAAGCTAGCCAGCCAGGAAAAAGAAGACTGACACAGATACATAAAGACTAGAGACATAAGAGTTTGGGAAGCATTAAAGATGCTGATTTCACAAGATCTATTTGGAAGAGTTGTGAGGAAGCAGGCCAAGCAGTTTCCATGTCCCTCCCATAGCTGTACTTTTAGCCCCTCTTTGGGGTCCAGAAGATACTTCTTGTGCCCCTCTTCTGAATCCCCTTGACCCTACTTCCTAGGCCAGCCTTGCTGTGGCCACTGGTTCCATCCAGGCTTCCATCAGCTTCTTGAAGTTGCATTTGGACAGCATCTCACCAAACGTCCAATCTCTATACTTCTTGCTTTTTATCCTGGAACTTCTCTGATGTCAGAGTGTGGGAATCTGCTTCATATCCCTATATGCACAATATGCAAGTCCAAAGGATTTAATACCATCAGACCACCCTTGACCAATGGGAACCAATGGATGAAGTTTTCTCCTTTTGTCTTGGGGTGTATTTCACAAGGATCCTCAATATGTCTCAGAGGATTGAGTGCCAGTCACCTGATCCCCTGGTGCAAGGCGATCAGCTTGATAATTCTTCCTTGAGTTGGCTTTTCCTCTTTCCTTGTTTCTCTCCTCCTACCCTGTACTCCTGTTTCCTGGCGTCACATTCCCAGCTGAACTCTCAGGAATTCTTTGTGTTAGGCTCTCCTTTTGAGGGAACCCAGGCTAAGACATACAAAGTTCTTTCAGCAAATCCCCTGTGGGTTGGATTTCAGTCATTTGCAAAAAAAGAGCCCTAACTAATTGTAATGGGATATAAAAGGCCTGATTTCTAGTCTCAGCTAAGAAGCTAACACACCATTTGTGACTTAGGACAAATTAACTGGTTTGGACCTCAGTTTATTTATTTATAAAATGGTACTATTGGGCTGGTTTCTAAGGTTGCTTTCATCTCTAAGATACTGTAATTTGAAGAAAAGCCTCGAGGCTCAGAGAAATAAATCTCTAGTGGTGGCAGTGTAGACCCTGGGATGATGTGCATTTCTGGTCCCTCAGTCTGTGGAAACACTGCCACACACCCCTTGGTTTTCATGTGTCTCCTGTTCAGGTAACAAAGGAGGGATTGGTAATGGTAGTTGTATTTGGGAGAGGAATTTGTAAATAATATTCTTAGCATATCTGAATCTTATAAACTGCTCCAAAGAGTCATTGAATTATTTTTGGTCTAGAATTAATTATATTCTTATGAAAAAGCATTAGAAAATCTAACATTTCCAGAGATTTTTGGAAATCTCTTTCATCTGTGAAAACTCTTGTAGCATTCTGGAAGGTTCCTACAACCTCTCTTGGGTTCAAGATTCCAAAGCTTGGAATTTTGGATTTGTGATTTTGACTTCAGAGCTTTTCCCTATTGACCGCTTGTAGCTCACATCAAACTCCTTTCTAGGGGTCTTCAGTTATTAAAGTACACACATTCCCCTGTGACTTCTGGCTAAGTGTTCAAGGCACTTCTGCCATCTTTAAAATCTGTGCTGTGAATTAGCATCTTTCTTGTCTTTGAGGAGGAATGGTTGCTCCTACAATTTTTCTTTCTTCTTCTTCTTCTTTTTTTTTTTTTTTTGTTGTTGTAATAAAAATATATGAAACAAAACATTTGCCATTTCAACCTTTTTTTATGTGTACAATTCAGTGACGTTAATTACATTCACTATGTGGTGCAAAGGAACCCTGGTGGTGCCATGGTTAAAGGCTCAGATGTTAACTGAAAGGTTGACGGTTCTAGCCCACCCAATGGCTCCATGGGAGAAAGACCTGGCAATCTGTTCCCATAAAGATCACAGCCTAGAAAATCCTACGAAGCAGTTTTTCTGTGTCACATAGGGTCGCTATGAGTTGAAAATCGACTCCTCAGCACCTAACAACAGCACAACAACGTGTGATGCAACCATCACCACTATCAGTTTTCAAATTTTCCCATCACCTTTGAAAGAAACTCAGTGCCCCTTAAGCAACAACTCCCCTTTTCCCCCTACCATCTGCCCTTGGTAACCACGAATAAACTGTGGTCTCTATACATTTGCCTATTCTAGATACTTCGTGTAAGTAGAATCATACAATATTTGTCCTTTTGTAACTGACTGACTTCACTCAGCATGTTTTCAAGATTCTTCCACGTTGTGGTGTGTATCAGAACTTCATTTCTCTTTATAGCTAAATAATATTCCTTTGTATATACCACATTTTGTTTATTCATTAATCTGTTAATGGATATTTGCGTTGTTTATGCTTTTTGGCTATTGTGAATAGTGCTGCAATAAACATTAGTATACAAGTATTTATTTGTGCCCTTGCTTTCAGTTCTTTTGGGTATATACCTAGGAGTGGAATTACTGGATCATATGGTAATGCCATGTTTAACTTTTTGAAGAACTGCTGAACGGTTTTCCAGAATGGCTGCACCATTTTACAATCCCACCAACGATGAATGAGGCTTCTAATTTCTCCACAATCTCACCAACACTTGTTGTTTCCAGTTTTTCTAATAATAGCCATTTTAGTGGGTGTGAATGCTCTCATTGCAGGTTTGATTTGCATTCCCCTAATGCTTAATGATCTTGAGCATCTCTTCAAGTGCTTGCTTGCCATTTGTATATCTTCTTTGGGGAAATGTCTGTTCAAGGGTTTGCCTATTTTTGATTGAGTTGTTTGTCTTTTTGTTGTTCCATTTTAAGATTTCTTTGTATATTCTGGATATTAAACCCTTGTCAGATATATGGTTCCCACATATTTTCTCCCATCCTATAGGTTATTTTTTTCATTTTGTTGACAAAGTCCTTTGATGCACAAAAGTTTTTAATTTTGATGAAGTCCAATATTTATATTTTCTTTTGTTGCTTATGCTTTTGGTGTTATGTCAAAAACGTCATTGTAAAAAATGAGGGCCCAAAACATTACTCCATGTTTTGTTTTAAGAGTTTTATGGTTTTAAATCTTATATTAAGTCATTGAAACATTTTGAGTTAATTTTCATATGTGGTGTGAAGTATGGGTCCAACTTCATTCTTTTGCATATGGAAATCCAGTTGTCCTAGCTTACCATTTACTGAAGAGACTATCTTTTTTCCTATTGAATGGACTTAGCATCCTTGTCAAAAATCAATTGGCCATAGATGTATGTTTATTTCTGGACTCTCAATTCTAATCCATTGGTCTATATGTCTATCATTGCACCAGTGACAGACTGTTTCGATTTGTGTAGCTTTACAGTATGTTTTGAAACCAGGAAGTGTGAGCCCTCCTACTTTTTCCTTCTGCTTTGGTATCTCTCCAAAGATAAACAACCAGGGGAAGTAGAGCTCAATTACATGGGGTTAAAAAAGAAAAAAAAAAAAAAAAAAACTCAACTAAACTAAAAAATACTACATATTTGGTATTCAAGAAAAAAAATAAGGATTAATGACCTAGAAAAATCAAAATAACTGGGGACATCTTTGAGGGGAAATTATTAATATCTCAGACCATTTTGAAGGGTATGAGTATTTGACATGCAGTGAGAAGGGTAAGACTATCTGACATGCAGTGAGAATTAACTAACACAGGAAAGCCACAGCAAGGAACTGAAGTCGGGCAATAGAGGACATATTTAGCTCCATCTCACTATGAGTCAGAATCAATTTGACAGCACCTAACAATAACAGTAATGCATTTGGTGCAGGGGGAGGGGAGATAGTGGAGTATTTAATAGTAGGACAGTGAACATGACTTTAAAAGATGTCTAAGTGATCTATGTTTTGTTGCTATCATAAGATTTTCACAGACTGATTTTTGAAAGTAGATCACCAGGCCTTTCTTCCTAGTCTATCTTAGTCTGGAAGCTCTGCTGAAACCTACCACATTGGGCAACCCTGTGGGTATTCGAAATACTGATGGCATGGCTTCCAGCATCATAGCAACACGCAAGCCACCACAGTACGACAAACTGACAGATGGGTGGTAGCTGGCAGAGCTGTTTTCTTGATTCTTTTTTTTTAGTTTTATAACAAATGTGTAACACTTGGTAATCAAGGCTGGAGCAGCGACTGCTACAAGGAGATGAAGGTTGCTATGAGTCAGAGCCAACATGTCGGCACCTAACCACAACAACAGATGATCAAGATTTTTAGACAACAATGAATCCCAAATTTGTGTTTGCTCCACCCAAAACCAGAGAAGTTTATAACATCCTTTCCATTCAGTAGCATTAAGATGGGAGTCATTTGTAGCAAACATTTTTGTGGAGCCCATTTTATTAAAGAAATGTTGCATTGCTAGATTTTGCGTGAATTTGTGCAGTAGAAAATAAAAATAGAAATAACCAGAATAATAAAAAATTCAGTTGAGAAATGTATTTGCTTTAGAAACTAAACTAACTATGAAATAAAGACAAAAAAATTTTTGCAAATCACATGTGAGCCCTGATTTTTTTAAAAAATAGCCTTGGGATCTAGAATAGACGGCAGAAAAAAAAAAAATTCAATAGAAGCTGCTGCTGCAGAAGGCTGGTGCTAGCTTTCCCAGTAGGGAGACTAGTCACAGGTTTTGGGTCTCAGCAAAGCAAGTGAGGTAGGGAACATAACCAAAAAGAGTCAGGTTTCTCTTTGATAAACTTAACCAGAGTTTTATAAGATGAAAAACTAGAAGGAACATATTTTTATTTCCACATCACCTTCAGTAATGTCCTTTTGAAAACTAAAATTTTATTTTGAATTGCATATGAAGGTGGAGCCAGAACCCAGCCTCTCCACTGGTGGCTTCTGTGAGGTCTTCCTAGGGCCAGTATGGAATCCCAGTGGACATGAAGGCCTCTGAACTGGAAACAGAGGATGGAATCAAAGTGGCTCCAATCTACCCAGTTCTCAGTTCTGCCCAAGTAAGTAAGTAAGTACTTCACTTTCTAAAACATGACCTTTTGCTAGTTTATAATTTATTGGACTCTGAATAATAAACAGATTATGAAAATGGAAAGGTATTTTCTATTGAAATATTTTCTAAGATTATGGAACAAAAACAAATGTTAATTCTTATATCTGAAAATAATTGAGAGTTTGATCATTCCTTGTTCTAATATTCATAACCATAAAAACTAAATACTAACTCATCATGAGGATTTTATGATTCAGGGCATAATTTTTTTTTTTTTTATTTGCCTCTACCACCATACCCTCACACAAAATATTTTCCAATAATCCTCTCCCTTTAAGGAAACATCTGGCAGAATATATCTTGAGGCCTTCCTATTTTCTTGTAGAACACTAAGCATTTCCCCTCAGGAGGAAGAATGCTGAGGCTGAAGCATCCAATCCATTATGACTAATCCTGTGTTCTTTTATTGCTGAGTTTAGTTCCCAAGAAATCCTTTTATGTGGTAGTTTGGAGAAACTTTGACCATCTCATTCCTCTTGATGATTGCTCTCTTGACTTCCTCTTGAGTTACACATCAGCTATAAATTGTCCCTCACCAGAAAGGTGATCTTTTGAAACAGGAATTTTCCTTTAAGTTATTGAAATAATTATAGGAAATGTTTAAAAGGTATTAATAACATTTCAGAGGAGTTTACATAATGTACTCTACAAAACAAATGGCCGTTCCAAACGTCAAAACATTAAGTACTAAAACTCCAGTGACGTTCTGGTACTGAGCTAAATCCTCTGAGAAACCAGGGGACTGGCTTATTCTACAGCTCACAAAATTTATCACACCCCAAGGTATAAAGCAAGGCAAAGAACTTTATTTTCTGTGTTATATGTTTCAGTAAATATGTCTGTGTCCCTAGAAGGATATTAGTTTTAAAGGCCCTAAAGACTTTGAGTTCTCTAATACTTTGACATTTCTGGATGAATGCAACTTGCCTACACAGCAGAACAAAATCTATATTTCCACAACATTCAAAATCTATTACTTCATCGATTTCTCAGATTTACATTAACAGCATTGGTAATAACACTTATAAAATCGACTACAGATATTATTCTAAGAAAGCCACATCTCTAATCTCCTTTTCTTTTTTATTAGGAAGAAAAGGGAGTTAAAGAAAAGTAAAAACTGGGGTTCCTCTTGAAAGAGATTTGATTAAAATAAGCCTTGGAATTTTATTTATTTTATAGCCTTCTCCCCACCTCCACTTAAGTGTCAATTCAGAAATTCAGCTGTGAGAAGGAGGTTGTTAAATATAAAAGAAACAATCCTGATTTTTCTAAATCCCCTGCTGTCATTCTTGATCCACTCAATTTGAATCTCCTCTGAGAAGCAAGGGGAGAGCTGGCTGGAAAGAAAGTGACCAAGCATTTCAGTTTTTCTCAGCTCTGCTGGATAATGGAAGAGAACAGCAGCAAGAGCCCTCTCTTGCCGTTTAGAATTGAGGTGGGACCACCTGGGGTTTCTAGTTTTAGAATATAACTCTTTGGGCAATTAGCAAATCTCTGAACATCTGTCTCCCCTGGCATTTAGGTAAATTAATAACATTAAGCATTTCTAAAATAAGAAGTGGGTTATAAGATATGCCAGTGTACCAGGAGCATAATTTGCTCAGTTACCTTTTTCCCAAAGGAGGCTCATCAAGATATAGTCCTACAGCATTAGAGGTTGTGAGCTCATAGCCCTGAAATATCTATTTCCCACAGATTCAAGACAATGAAACTTCATTATCATGCCCCTTTATTTAACTCCAATGCCCAGGATATTGATTTGTTTTAATGTCCCAGTCTAAACCTCATGTAGCAATATTTTTTCAGGTAATAGCTTCCATTCATAATGCTAACAATTCTTGAATCTCCAGTGAATTTGGCAGTTAGGATGCTCTCTTTTCTTTGATTTCCTAGCCTTTACATCTTGTCATATGCAGTTCAAACTGTATTTAAACACACACACACATGAAAATGATACTTGTGGCATTTGGGATGATAAGGCAATTATAAAATCAAGAGGAACTTTGCTCTCAAGGTGTATAAATTTCTTCTGAGTTTTTCATAAACAAGAAAGAAAGAAACTTGTTACAGTTTCCAAAAATTTGAGCGAAACTCTCTTTATCTGTGGTTGATAAGATTTAAGTTCCTGCAAGAGAAAGCTATTTATTCATCATTTCAAGACTTTTAAGCTTTCCACTAGCTTCCTTTACAACTTGAAATTTATGGAAGAGAAAGCCTAAAATCCTTCCCTGGTATAGATCAGATAAGCTCATATGTGTTTAATATGTGCTACATAGGCAATCTAGTAAAATAGAATGACTTTGAGGTCCAAAGTTAGAATGACCTGGATTTGATTCTCAAATCTACAATTTACAAAATGTGTGTCCTTGGGCAAATTTTCTCATCTAAAACATGGAGTAATAATAATATTACCTGACTCACAAGATTGCTGCAAAGATTAAAGATTTTTAACAGGCATTTTGGTTGCATTTCTGGAATTCACTAATCATCCACCCCCTTGTCAATGCAATGATTTCCATTTGGGGCCTATGTAAGGTCTTTGGGTGGTGCAAATAGTTTGCTCTCAGCTATCAGCAATTTGAACCCACCAAGTGGCACCATGGAAGAAAAGCTTGGTGATCTGTTTCCATAAAGATTACAGCCAAGAAAACCTTATGGAGCTCAGATCTACTCTGTAACACATGAAATCATCATGAGTCGGAATCAGCTTAATGGCAATGGGCTTGGGTGGGTTTTTTTTTGGTGGTTCCAGGGAAGATGATCCCAACCTGAGGCATGTGAACTAAACCAAGCCAATCAACATAGCTACCCTCCTGGCCACAGAGGTAGTTTCAAGAATAGCTTGAAGCAGGGTAAATCTGGGGACTTTATTGGAAATGTCATGACAAAGAAACTATCTTTCCAACTAGACAATAAACAAAAGGTATGTAGTTTTGGCAGCCATCTTGTGACTACAAGGGATCCAACAGAAGAACTGAAGGGTTAATCCCTGTCTGATGTCCGATAAATTTTCTTTATTTTAACTGGTTTGAGAAAGGTTTTTGCTATGACTTTTGTAACCAATATGTTAAGCACAATGGAAGAGGATTAAATGCAATTTTATGTGGTTTCCTATGGTCTCTTTACATATTATTTAGTGGGTAAAAATTTCCCCCATACCACTGTGGAAAACTCCAGAAGACTCCTGATTCTTAAGTCACAAAACATAGTCTTATTTTGGAAATTTAAAGTCTCAAAAGTTCACGATATTAAGCGATCCTTTAGTCTTCATTCGAAAGGAAGCTTCCTCCTTCTTTGCAGCTTGTAATTGGCAAGCTTTCTCCACTCACCCCCACAATTTATTAGCTGCTCTCATTATCCTATCTGGGTCACAGGTAATCAAAGGAGAAAGGTCAAGGGATTGAAGGCAATGAATCTTACTTGGCTGGTGGCTGATAAAGTAGTATTCTGTTTCTCACTCACTGGTCCAGATATATGTTGAAAACCCACTAATTTTTTTTTCATGTGGACACATCCATGGGCTCTTCAGAAGCCCCTACTGGACCTATCTGACCCTAGCTTCTATGACCCATGAAAGACTCATTTTCTTTGGCTGTCCTCCCTCAATCCTCATCAGTTTCTGTTTTACTGACCATCTATGCCAAGGAGATTTCATTGTTCAATTCCCTTACCCTGTGGTGGGAGTCTTATTGAACTTCTCCCAAATAATTTTCTAAAGTTGTAAAATCACCCATGGGTGCACAAAAGTTATAAAAACATAAATTCATATTTTAAAATATTTATTTGCAAGCAATTTGTAATTGAAAAAAAAATCATGAAAACAGTTAAACAACAGAGCAAGTCTAAGTAGCCTGGATATTAATTAGGAAAAAAAAAAAAAAAAAGATGATCAAGAAAAAAAAATATAAATAAACAGACTAAACTGCTTAAAGACTAATGTAATGTGGCATCTCTGACACCATGGTTCACCCAAATTAGCAATACACAAAAAAACTAGGAGCTGGGACTATTCATTTTTAACCAGATTGTAGTTCCAGTTTGCCTTTGGTGAAAACCCCTGGCACCTCCCAAGGATCAAGCATGACTGTGGCCCCAGTGCCTCTGCCTTATGCTCTCTAAATTCACAAAGTTCAGATTGGACCTAGACCTCAGTTTCTTCTGCAGCTTTACCCTCCCTAATCATGCTCCTTCCCCTAAACCACTGCTTATATTGCACAAGTAGTTATGGAAGCCCTGGTTATTCCCCAAAACCTGCTGCTGTTTACAGCAAATTGTTTCAGCAAGGTATTGTTATCATTCTATCTTGACCAACAGCTCTGTTTTTCAAGTAACAATGTCACTATTTCCTTGATTCCTGAAGTGCATTTTTTCTTTCTTCCTTGGGTACTACAACCTTCTTTTGGATGCCAGGAGTGTGACATCTTAACTCATATCCATTTTTATCACATAGCTGAATGAATTTTAACATGGGCCATAGAATCTAATATACTCCTGGTAGAGGCACAAAAAAGTTACCAGCTCCCCTATTTTGTTAATCTTATTGTATTATAGAAGGTACCTAGAGGACACAAACGGTTTGTGCTTGACTATTAACCTAAAGACTGGCAGTTCAAAGCCACCCAGTGGTGCTAAGGAAGAAAGGCCTGGTGATCTACTTCTGTAAAGATTATAGCTAAATAAATCTGATAGGGCAGTTCTACTCTGTAACACACGAGGTCGCCATGAGTCAGAATCAACTGGATGGCAACAGGTTTGGATTTAGGGGGTTTGTGTTATAGAGGCAGAAGCAAGCCAGATACAGTGAATATTTTTAATTATTTGTCATATGAATTGAAACTAATCCTGCCCTCTCCATTTTAGCTAATTAGGTCACTCCCTGCCCTCTCAATTTTAGCTAATTTGAAATTAGGATAGAGTGTAAGATGTGTATACAAATCTTCCATAGGTGATTTCATTCTGATCACATATCAGTATAATTTTTCTTGCCAAAGGACTCGAGAGGAAAAAGGACTAAGTCCTAGTTCTCCCCAGGGACTTTATATTCTTAGAAATATACTTGCTGAAGATCTCATTGTTACCCTCTTTGTAGACCACCTAGTACTTCTAATCCATGGCTCTCATCTCAACAACCAGAAGCCTTCTCAAATATCCATGAAATCCATGGGGATTCTGAAGATATCCTTTCCATCTCCCCCATTACCCATGCATCAGCATCTACTGTTCCTTGGCTGATTTCACAAAGGACTGCACACCAGGAGAGGGAAAGGTAATGATGTGTGTTTGTCTTACGGGTGCACTCACATTTCAAACTCGTCTATAATTCCAATAAATGAAAGGAGTTGTTAAACCATAGTAAAAGCTAAATAAAAGGAAATGTTAAACTGTAAAATGAATAAAAATTGTCATTAGGTGTAACCTAAACAGTCTGTGTGTGGTTTCTCAGAATGACAAGTAAACAATAAACATTAAGTGTTGTCAAGTAGCTTCAGCAAAAAGTGTTTCCATGCGTGTGCAAATAGGGATATGCGCTGAAGCAAGCGCCACATCACAGGAGCTTTGGGAGGAGAAAGCCTCAGCCTGCCAAAGAGTTGCCTTTTTTTCCGCCTTCAGTCGAGTTGACAGGACTTCTCTCTCCCTAACTGAATATCCAATCGCCCTTTACTCTTTTTGGCTGCTTACTTAACAAAGCACTTGAAGGAATGCTTGTAAATCTAGTTCCCTTTTAGATTATGTTAATAGTGTTTAAGTTTTTTAAAAGTCAAAGAATGCATTGATAGCTTGCTTTCATAATAAAAATGGAACTCTTTTTCCACTCTACAATGACAGGGCCATGTGAAAATAAGTACCTGAGTTATTTACTTGTTTTCTTCTTACCCTGAACCAGAAGCACCAAATGCCAGGCAATCTATATAAATGAGTGAAGTCAGTTGGGTGCAAGATAACAGAGAGGTGGAGACTTAGGACACTGGAGAGTACATATCTGTCCAAAGGATATATCTACTCTCCAATCTCTAAAACCTTGTGCTGACCAAGCAAAACCCATCTCCAGGCTGAACTCAGCTCATAGGCTAGATACAGCAGGTCATTTTTTTTCCTGCTTCTTTTTTGCTTGTTTTTAAAAATATTTGATTGTGTTTTAGCTGAAAGTTTACACAGCAAATTAGGTTCTCATTTAACAATTTTTATACAGACTATTCCGTGACATTGGTTACAATTTTCACAATGTGTCGGTATTCTCATTATTTTCATTCTGTTTGTTCTGTTTCTGTTGATCTAGCTTCCCTTCCCCTCCTGGCCTTCTCCTCTTTTCTTTTGGGCAAATGTCGACCGTTTGTTCTCATATAGTGGTTGTTTAAGGGAGCATTACTCACGGGGGATGTTGTTTATTTTATAAGCCAATCTATTATTTGGCTGACACGTGACCTCCAGAAGCAGCTTCAAACAGTATTGTAAGGTGATAGTCTCAGGGATTCCTCTATCCCTATTGGTCCAGTAGGTCTGGTCTTTTTTAGGAATTTGAATTTTGTTCTACATTTTTCTCCCATTCTATCTGGTACCTTCTATTGTGTCCCTGGTCAGAACGGTCGGTAGTGGTAGCCAGGCTCCTTCTAGTTCTTCTGGTCTCAGGCTAGAAGAGACCGTGGTTCATGTGGGCTATTAGTCTTATGGACTAGTTTCTTCTTTGAATCTTTGGTTTCTTTCATTCTCTTTTGCACCAGGCTAGTAGAGACCAACAGTTGTGTATTAGATAGTCACTCGCAAGCTTTTAAAACCCCAGATATTACTCACCAAACTAAGTTGTAGAACATTCTCTTTATGAGCTATGTTATGCCAATTGACCTACTTGTCCCCTGAGACTATGGTCCTAAGCCTTTTAACACAGTAAACCAATCCCTTGAGGTGTTTGGATATGTCTAGAAAGTCTCCTTAACTGTGCCCTCTGTGTGCTTTGTTATGTATATGAATATATATGCAGCACCTGCAAACATGTATATACATGTGCCTACAGATACATCTATACAGGCACGTGCATGTACTCACATATGCCTTTTTATACACATATATGAATACATACCTATGTATGTAACCACATATATATTTTTTGGTTGTTATTACATGCAAAATTGTGTATGTTATAGCATTTACCAAAATTTTCCTTTTTTCTTGCGTACTTCTTAGTGCCTTCATTTACCTTGGTCAGGTTGTACAGACTTCACCCACATTGCCTTTCCCATCACAAAAAATAATATGTGTCTGCTATCTAGAAAGTGATTTGCCCTCGCTCCCCCTCCCATCCCTGGTAACCATCAAAGAAGTCGCTTTCTTTGTGTACACCTATTCTTGACTTTTTATAACAGTGAAACCATACAATATTGGTCCTGTTGTGATTAACTTATTTCACTCAGCACAATGTCCTCCAGATTCATCCATGTTACAAGATGTTTTGTGAATTACTCATTATTCTTTATAGTTGCATAGTATTCCATTGTATGTACGTACCACAATTTTTCTATCCATTTATCCACTGATGAGTAATTTTTTTGTTTCCATCTTTTTCTTATTGTGAATAATGCTGCAATGAACTTAGGTGTTCATATGTCAGTTGTGTCACTGCGCTTACATCTCTGTGATTTATACCTAGGAGTGGGATTGCTAGTGTCTTACTTATCTAGTGCCGCTACTACAGAAATACCACCAGAGAATGACTTTAGCAAAGAGAAATTTATTCTCTCACAGTCTAGTAGGCTAGAAGTCTGAATTCAGGGCATCAACTCCATGGGAAGGCTTTCCTCTCTGTAGGCTCTGGGGGAAGGTCCTTGTCATCAATTTTTCCCTTGTCTAAGAGCTTCTCAGCACAGGGACTCTGGGTCCAAAGGATGTGTTCCCCTCCTCATTCTTCATTCTTGTGGATAGGAGGTCCTTATCCTCTCTGCTCAGTTCTCTCTTTATATCTCAAACATGATTGACTCAAGATACAACATAATCCTGTAGATTGAGTCCTGCCTCATTAACATAACCACCTCTAATCCTGCCTCATTAACATCATAGAGGTTAGGATTTATAACACACAGGATAATTACATCAGATCACAAAAAGATGGACAACAACTCAATACTGGGAATCATGGCCTAGCCAAGTTGGCATACATTTTTAGGGGACAAAATTCAATCCATAACAGCTGGATCAGAAGGTATTTCTGTTTCTAGCTTTTTGAGGCGGCGCCATACCATTTTCCATACTGGTTGTACCATTTTACAATCCCACCAGCAGTGTAAGCAGGCCATTTTTTATGTTGATATAATTAAATTTAAATTAATCAGAAGAGATTAAGAAAGTCAATATTCTACTAGCCTGAATTTTGGTTAATTCAGGTCTATCCTAAAGAGATAAAGACCACCCTACTTTCGCCTCCCCACAATATAAAGCAAACACTCATCAATCACAAAATCACCAAGTGTTTTGCTAACAAAACCACGTATTTGGACAATCATGCTCTCATTTTGTTGTAACCTTTACAGTAACTCCAGTTACATACAGATGCCAAGCACTAGTCATTTTGATTCTTAAAAAAAAAAGGAAAAGCAGCATAATAATAATATGCATACATTGTGCACTTAGCATCTTTTAGCTGAGACGGTAAGAAACTTTTTCAGCTTCATGTTGTAGTGAATGTAATATTCATTTGATTCACTAGGAATCAAGTGTGAAATAATGCCTTCGTCAAAAACTAAGTATCCTGTATTGATTTTAGCTGCTCACACTGATCTTAGCACCAGATACCAAGCAAATATAATCTCAGTGTCTGGGTCTCAAGATATATGTTTTCCAAATGAAGGAGAGGGTATAATGAGCTAATTTGCCATAATAGGTCACAGTCTATTCACATATATTATCTCATTTGATTATTATAATGATTTGGTTATTATAATAATTCTCTGAAGATAGTTATTATCCCACATTGACAAGGAAACTGAGGTTCAAGGAGGTCAAATGAGTTGTGATAGAGAAAGCTCTAAAACTCAAACTCAGCCGTGCAGATTTTTGCTTTCCTCAAACTATATTGATTTTTGGAGTTTCAAGGAAAAGTGTTGTGCATGTGACACTTCTCCGATGTTTGGTCTCCCAAGTTCTGTTAATGTTATTTATAAATAAACAGGTGTGGGACTGTCACTGTAGCAAGTTCAGACTCAGAAACAGATATTGTTTTCTCCTTGTGCTTTTTTTTTTTTAAGTTTAAACATAACAAGTGGAAACAAGAAAGTTTCCTTATGCCCCTCAGGCAGATTATAATCAGCAGTTGTGGAAGAGAGGGTAGCAATCACTGGGGAGAAAGGAAGACGGAAGCTGGGATCCAGCTGATAATGTTAGCACCAGAGGGTTTGTGTGGACTGGAGGCTAAAAGCGTGGTGGCTGATCCTGAGAGGAGCTGCCAGATCCCCTCCTTCCCATGGGTTCAGGTGTAACTTCTAAATCCATTTTAATTGCATAAATTAAAATCTTTATTAATATTCCTGGAAAAATTCATAGAATCTCTTGAATGAAAAGCACCCTAAAAGTCATAAATAAATACTATTTCTGAGTGACTAAAACACAGGTTTTTGAGTAACACCAACTTTGATTCATGGCCTGTTTCTGATACTTTTTCTATGTCCGGGCTCTCACCACTTACTGGCTATGTAACCTCAGGTAAGCCAGTGACACTTTCTGTGCCTCATTTCTAACATGGCAATATTAATAATAAGTAATGCTGTGAGCACTTTGCGTGTAAAACAATTAGAACAGTTCCTGGAACATAGTACATGCTATAAAATGTTTTGTTATTATTACTGCTAATATCTGCATGACTTTGCACAAGTTATTCAAACTTTCTAAGCTTCAGTGATTTCATCTGAAAATTGGAAAATAAATATTTACTTCACAGGCATGTTGTAAATTCTAACTGATGTAATTAAATAAAGCAGAGTTCCTGGCAAACATGATCATCTAGATAGTACATCCTGGCAAGTGATTGCATTCCTCATACACATCCCAAACCTTGACTTTTTTAGTTCCAGTGGTCTTCCCCTCTACCTCACCTCACCAGCTTTCTTCCACAGGCATCCCTGGACATTGTCAACACCTAAGAAAGACAGATCTCTGAAGTCTTAAATTCTGACATCCCATTCTCTTTCAGAGCTCTGTTTACCCTGTTATTGCACTGCTTGGTAAAACTGCAGCCTTAGATCTGACTGTCAACCTTCCTGCCTTCACATCTAAGCCGTCAAGTCATGGAAAGGGCCAGGCAGTGCTCACCAAAAAGTCATAATCTCCAACTAATTCGGCCTTAACAGTGTCTGACAATCCTTCTATTCTCCTTAGCAGTGTTCTCCCTTATGATTTTTAGTTATTATTCAAACTAACTCCACTATTGCTTAAATCTTCCTCTTTGCTCTCAGAACATACCTATTTAAATTAACCAAGATAGTAGCAGTTTCCAAGCAAGAAATTGACCAGTATGAGCAATGATGAGTGGGTGGATGTGCAGATAATTTTCTAGGGAAGTTAACTGTCCTAGTTATCTAGTGCTGCTGTAACAGAATGTCTTAGTCATCTAGTGCTGCTATAACAGGAATATCACAAGTGGATGGCTTTAACAAAGAGAAGTTTATTCTTTCACGGTTCAGTAGGCTACAAGTCCAAATTCAGGGCATCAGCTCCAGGAGAAGGCTTTCTCTCTCTGTCGGTTCTGGAGGAAGGTCCTTGTGATGCATCAGTCTTCCCTTGGTCTGGGAGCATCTCAGCACAGGAACCTCAGGTCCAAAGGATGCACTCTGCTCCCGGTACTGCTTTCTTGGTGGTATGAGGTTCCCATGTGTCTCTGCTCACTTCTCTCTTTTATATCTCAAAAGACATTGGCTTAAGACACTATCTAATCTTGTAGACCTCATCAGTATAACTGCCACTAATCCATCTTATTACATCATAGAGATAGACTTTACAACACATAAGGAAATCACATCAGATTACAAAATGGTACACAATCATACAATACTGGGAATCATGTTGACAGATATTTCTGGGGGACACAATTCAATCCATGACACAGAAATACCACAAGTGAATGGCTTTAGCAAACAGAAATTTATTTTCTCACAGTTTAGAAGTCCAAATTCAGAGCACCAGCTCTAGAAGAAGGATTTCTTTCTCTGTAGGCTCTGAAAGAAGGTCTTTGTCTCTTTTACCTTCTACTCCGGGATGATCTTCAGGTGGCTTGGCATATCTCTTCACCCATGTCTGCTTCTCTCACTTGCTTGTTTAATATATTTTATATCTCAAAAGAGACTGATTTAAGACACACCATACACAAATCCTGTTCATGAACATAACAAAGAAAACCCATTCCAAAATGGGATTATAACCACAGGCATAGAAGTTAGGATTTACAACACATATTTTTGAGGGACACAATTCAATCCAAACATTCCACTTTTGGCCCTCCAAAATTCATGTCCTTGCCAAATGCAAAACACATTCACCCCATCACGTCATCCCAAAGGTCTTAAATCAACTCCAAGTCTAAAATCTCATCTTCTGAATCATCTAAATCAAATATGGGTGATACTTTAGGTGTATTCCATCCTGGGGAAAAATTCCTCTTCATCTGTGAACCAGTGAAATCGAGACTACAAGTTATCTGTTTCCAAAGTACAATGGTGGAAACAGGCACAACATAGATGTTCCATTAGAAATGGGAAAAATTGGAGGGAAAGAAGGGATAATGGGCATCAAGTAAGTCCAAAACCCAGAAGAACAATTTATATTAGCTCTCAAGGCTTGAAAATAATCCTCTGTTCTCTGAGACCAACTGGGCAATGGGCCTGCCCCCCAGACTCTGGGTATTGGCCATGCCTTCTCGATTATGGGTGGAAGACCCTCAGCCTTGGGCTTCAACTTTGCCTTCCAGGCCCACTAAGATGGCAAGTCCGCTCCCTTGACTTTGGGTGGTCCCATTCTTCTAGTCCATCTGAGTGCCAGCTCCACACCCTCAGTCCTGGCAGGCCCCATTCTTCTGCCTCTTGGGCATGGCATCCCCATCCCCTTTGCTTTGGGTGGTGGCCCCATCTCCCCAGCACACCTTAACGGCAGCTGCACACTCCAGAACCAAGATGACAAAGATCTGACTCTTTGAAACCCAGGGGGCTGTGGCCCCACCCTTTGAGATCCAGGAGACTGTGGCCCCTTCCTTTGACACTGAGAAGGCCCTGCTTCCCATGCTCCTTCCAACAGTCCTGCTGATTTCTGAGCTGCTCCAGGGATGCTTCTTTTCTTTTCCTGGAGAACCACATATGTGGCTCCTTTGGTCTATTTCCTGCCTGTAGAATTCCAAGAAGCAGACAGCATTCTTTCCTTTCATTCTTTCTCTGTCCCCTTCAGTCTAAACTGATGTTTTTTTTTTGCTGTGGTAGTTGGTTAGATCACAGGTTTAATTTCTTTAACAAAATATTGTGTAGCCATGTTCTTGGTGAACATTCTAGGATATGTGCCCTTAGTTTGTACAACAGAATTTTCCAAATCTTTAAGTTTTTTTTTGTCATTTGGCACAGTTCATTTTCAAATCCACTTCATTCTTCTCATGTTTTACCATAAGCGACAAGGAGAAACCATGCAGCCGCTTTAAGATCTTGCTTACAAATCGCATCAGCCAGATATCCAAGTTCATCACTTATAAGTTCTACCTTCTACCAAATATTTAAACATAATTCCACAAGCTCTTTGCCCACTGCATAAAAAGCTTCACCTTTTCTGTATTGTCCAGTCACTTGTACAGCATTTCCTTTTAAAGCTTCACCAGAGGCACATTTAACTTTCACATGCCTAGTAACACTCTGTTGACTACACCATATGTATCCTCTAAGATGATAGAGACATTCTCTATAGCTCTCCTCACTTCCTTCTGAGCCCTCATCAGAATTGCCTTTGACATCCGTAATCCTACCAACAGTCTCTTGAAGGCAATATAGGCTTTTACTATTAAATATCCTAAAACTCTTACAGCCTTCACCCATTACCCAATTCCAAATCAACTTTCACATTGTAGGTATTTTCTAGAGCAGCATCCCGCTCTTCTCATCCCACTATCTAGTGCTGCTGTAACAGAATACTACAAGTGGATGACTTTAACAAACGGAAATTAATTTTCTCACAGTTTAGGAGGCTAGAAGTCTGAATTCAGAGTGCCAGCTTTAGGGGAAGGCTTTATCTCTCTGTTGGCTCTGGAGGAAGGTCCTTGTCTCTTTTATCTTCTGCTCCTGGGTGATCTTCATGTGGCTTGGCATCTCTCTTCTCCCATCTTTGCTTCTCTTGCTTGCTTGTTTAGTCTCTTTTATATTTCAAAAGAGATTGATTTAAGACACACTGTACATTAATCCTGCCTCACTGACATAACAGACAACTCATTCCCAACAGGGATTGTAACCACAGGCAAGGAAGTTAGGATTTACATCACATATTTTTGGGGGACACAATTCAAACCATAACAATAACATATGCATTGTCTCCTTCTACACTTGCCAAAACCTTCCTGGAGTCTGGACTCTGGGCTCTTGCTAGCTTTCAGACGCCAACTCTATTCCTGCCTGTTACGGAGGAAATTCTGTCCCTAATATAAAAATAAAGAAAGCTAATCTCTTCATCTGGACTCTTAATCCCTTTTCCTTCTTTCTCCTCAAAGACCTTGCTTTCCTTATTATCTCCTCTCCTTACGACTGGCTCTTTTCTAACAGAATTCAAGTATGCTCAATTCTCTTTGATGTTAACAGAAAAATTTTTTGTTTTGCAAATTAAAGATGGCCACAAAGTCTATCCCTCTTCAATTACCAAGTCCTGCTAATTCTATCATTAGTAGCTCTAGATTTCAATTCTGTTCTGTAAATCTTTATTGTAACTATATCTCCTCATCGTCTCTACCTGAACCACTGCCTCTTAACTGGTCCTCCTGCTTCCAGGTTTGCCTTTCTCCAATACATTCTTAGCCTTCTAATGCAAATAATACTTTTAATGAAAAATAAGGTGATATTACTCCCCTGCTTAAAAATTCATTAATAACCGCCCTTTGCCCACAGAATAAAGACCAAATGCCTTAACACACTGTCATGGATTGAATTGTGTTCCCAACAAATATGTGTCAATGTGGTTAGGCCGTGACTCCAAGTATTGTGTGGTTGTCCTCCATTTTGTGGTTGATGTAATTTTCCTATGTGTTGTAAAACCTGATCTCTGCCTGTGGTTAATGAGGCAAGATTAGATTATGTTAAAGAGGATTAGGGTGGGATGTAACACCCTTACTCAGGTCACATCTCTGATCCAATGTAAAGGGAGTTTCCCTGGGGTGTGGCCTGCATCACCTTTTTATCTTACAAAAGATAAAAAGAAAGGTAAGCCAGCAAAAACTTGGGGACCTCATACTACCAAGAACGCAGTGCTGGGAGCAGAGTGTGTCCTTTTGACCTGACATTTCTGTGCAAAGAAGCTCCTAGACCGAGTAAAGACTGATGACAATGGCCTTCCTCCAGAACCGACAGAGAGAGAAAGCCTTTCCTTAGAGCTGGCTCTCTGAGTTTGAACTTCTAGCCTCCCAGACTGTGTGAGAATAAATTTCCCTTTGTTAAAGGCATCCACTTGTCGGATTTCTGTTATAGCAGCACTGGATGACTAAGACACACACCAAGCAAGATTTTTTTGCTTTTGCCTCTGCCTACATTACTACCTTCGTCTCTCACCACTCCATCCTCATACCCTTGGCTGCAGTGAGACTCAGCCATTTGCAGCTCCAGAACGCATCATGTTGTCTTTTGCCTCAGTGCCTTTGCACTTGATGTTCACCTTGTCTAAATGTCCCTTTCCCTTCCCAACCTGTTTAATTCCGATTTGCCTTTCTGTTCCCAGCTTTAACTGCACCCATGACTGAATTAAATGCCCCATTTGCTACCATAATACCCTGTTAGTGCCCTGAATGGTACCAGGCACATACCAGTACTTGCTTCTGAGATGCCTTTCGGTATAGTCCAGCTTCCAACCTTTCAGTTAGCAGCCAAGCACGTTGATTGCTTGCACCATCCAGGGAATATAGCCCTACTGGCATTAAAATGATATTGACTATAATTCAATTCTTCTGGGCAAATATGCATTGAGCAGCTGATGAGATAGCCAAGGATAACCATCAGACAACAAAAAAAGTTGAACAAATTTAAAATAAATTTTGTATAAGTGGCATAAAATATGTACAGTCAAGAAACAAACAAACGAACAATTACAAAAATCATGCCAACTAGACTGGCATCAAAATTCAAGAATGAGTTCCCTGTTCTTCAAAAACAGCTAAAGGCCCACGATATGTCTAAAATGCTGACTTTCAGATGGTAATATGGTTTTCTAAAAGCAGTTACTGACAGAAATGGGAGAATACTTGAATACTTGCCTATCTAATGTCTAACTCCACCTTGATTAAGAAATCTGAAGATAACTGTAGATAACCCTTTTCTCAATTTAACCTACAGTGTGGTGGAAATAAGGTGCACTGGATGGGGAACCAGAGACAGAGGTTGTGGCCCTAACTCTGTTTTAACTCATTGTGGGGCTGTTTTTGCCCAGTTTCTTCATTTGTAAAACCACATGTACTTTAAATACGTGAAGTAAATTGGAAAATGAATCAGAGGAAGTCTATCCTTGGCTTTGCTAATTATAGTTTTTTATTCCTGACATATTTTATTACTACTTTTGTTGCTCTTTTCTGAAACATTTTCTTTTGAGTTATGTTATGGATTAAACTGTGTCCCCCAAAAATGTGTGTCAACTAGGCCAGGCCATGATTCCCAGTATCATGCGATTATCCATCATTTTGTCATCTGATGTGATTTTCCTATGTGTTGTAAATCCTACCTCTATGATGTTAATAAGGCAGGTTTAGAGGCAGTTATGTTAATGGGGTAGCACCCAATCTCTAATGTTAGGTTGTGTCTTGAGTCATTCTCTTTTGAGATATCAAAGAGAGAATCTAGCAGAGAGACAGGGGGACCTCATGCCACCAAGAATGAAGAACCAGGAGGGGAGCGTGTCCTTTGGACCCGGGGTCCCTGCAATGAGAAGCTCCTAGACTGAGGAAAGATTGATGACAAAGACTTTCCCTCAGAGACAACAGAGAGAGCCTTCCCCTGGAGTTGGCATCCTGAATTTGGACTTCTAGCCTCCTAGACAATGAGAAAATAAATTTCTCTTTGTTAAAGCCATCCACTTATGGTATTTCTGTTATAGCAGCACTAGATAACTAAGACAAGTTACATGACTACTTTTTCAGAGAGAACTGAAAGAGAAGCCATTTACTGGTTTTATTAAATTCTATTCAATAGAATTTATTGAAAACTTACTTTAGGCTCAGCTCCACAGGAGACATAAAAGAAGTATATGTCTCTGTCCTCAATAAGGACTTAAAGAATGGCAAATACAATAAGGCATATAGTTCAGGAAAAAAAAAAAAAATTAACGAGGGCAAATCTTTGTAGAAACATACCATACAGAATTTGATCTTGACTTTGAAAGATGAACAGGTTTTAAGTAGAGAGCAGAGGGCAAAGCACACCAGAAAAGAAGTAACCTTCAAGCAAACATGTGAAAGCTGGAAAGGAGTAGGGGAATTCTGAGCAGACCCTTCATGAAGGACAACCTAGTCTCTGCCTCAGTGCTTTCCGTGCTAGTTAGCTTTCTGGTTGTTGATTATCTCTTTTTCTGACCTTGCAATGAATTTTAGATGGGCAGAAAATATGCGTACAGAGTTAGAGAAGAAAAGGAGCATAGCTTGCACTGTATAGTGGGGCATCCTTTACGTACTTAAACGTTTATACAGTGCTTATTCTTACTAAGGAGCCCTGGTAGCATAGTAGTTAAGAGCTCGGCTGCTAAACAAAAAGTCAGCAGTTCAAATCCAGCTGCTCCTTGGAAACCTTATGGGGAAGTTCTACCCTTTCCTATAGGCTCACTAAGAGTCAGAATTGACTTGACGGCAACAGGTTTTGGATTCTTACTAAATGTTAGGCATGGTTTTGAGAACCTTCATATATTAACTCATTTAATCTTCATAACAATCACATGACATAGGCACTATTTTAATCCCCATTTTACAGAGGAAAAAACAGAGGCACACAGAGATTAATCTGGGCAAGGTGACACAGCTTGGTAAGTAATGGAAGTGTAATTTGAACCCAGACTTTCTGGCTTCAGAACCCTGATGCCCACTGGATGTGTAGGGTGGGGTCAGATTAGAGAGTGCTTTGAAACACCAATATAGGAGTTGGCATTTGATTCTGAGAGCAGAGGAAAATCCTTAAAGATTTTGATGTTTGAATAACATGATAAAATTAGCTTGGCACCGGTGTGTAGGACTGACTGGACAGATACTGCTGCCATATTATTTTCTCTCTTTTTTTCTAAGTGCAATTTCAAATGTGCGATATAGCTGACAGACATGAATCTGAGCCTCAATTCTGGATAAACGATACTCTGGCTTTTGAATGGCACTTATCTTCTTGTTCCAATGTTTTAAGTTAAACCATGAAAACATAACACAAGAGCAAGGCAGTGATGAGTTGAATTTATTTTTTTCTGTATGACTTCAAGCACCCACACTCAAGCTGCTTGTAGGGAAACCTTGCTGCTTGCCTGCCTGCCTGCCCTCTTCTCGGCTTACACAAAGGATTATTTTTCCCCAGATGCCATTGCCTTTTCAAGCTGAGCATGCATGTCACCCTTCCATCAGGCAATGTGGGCAATCTATTAGGAAAGGCCCTGGTGATTCCAATTAAAATTGTTCGATAAATATAAAACTTCAGGCACTCTAAGACTAAAATCAAATCCCTGGTGGGTTGTTGATAGACTTGTTATTAGAGGTTTGCCAAGCTTTAATAAGACTGATAACAAGAAACTGCAAACCTCTTCAAACTATTCGGTAAACATTTGGATAGGGCTGAAATTAAGAACACGAAGTATCTGCATTTTCCTGATCTGTTCTTTTTAGTCGGCTTCCATGTTTCAAAATCAGCAACATATGCTGGCAGATCCAATTGACCTTCAAGCCAGAGTCTGAACATCTTAGGGGTATGTCACTTCATCTCTGGCTTTGATCTGCTGTAATAAAGAGAAATATAATTATTAGCACATTATTCTGTGCAGGTGACAGAGCATGTGGTATTTTAGAAATGCTTTTGTGATGCCTAAATTGATTTGGAAGTTGGTAGTAAGGGAGCTTGGGAAAGATGCAACATCTTTACAGCATTAGTAATTAAAGGAAATCAGAAGCAAGTTTGATCAGCACAAAGTTATAGCTTAAAATAAAATACCTAAGGAGAGTTAAGGAAAAAATTAATTTAAAAATAATAGCACATAAGGCTCCTCATGAATGAGTAGTCACCTCTCTTCCTGATGGAGACAATTTAATTACATCTCCTAACTGTAGCATCACCATTCACCTGACTATGGTGACTGAACTTCCATCATGGACTATTATGTCTGAGTTTCCATTATCAACAGTCATTTTTGAGGTTTAAAATCTGAGCCATTTCAAATTGCTTCAGATTTTAACTTGCCATATGGGCTGTTAGTCTAGTTGCTATTATGTAAGAGAGAAAAAAAGTATTTGAAGTCTTTCAAGACAGTTCTGAATAAAAAATAAAAGTGTACAATTTTTATGCTTCTTTCCTCAATCTCTAGACTAAAAGAAATGTGCAAAAGAGTTAGTCTAAAAATGTTTCAATACTGGGTTTGATCCAAATGAATGAAAAATGTCTCTGTTCATTTGAATGGGGATTACTGTCATAACAAGTATTTGAAAGGGGAAAGGAAGTGCAATAATCTTTCAAAAAAGAAGACAAAAATACTTGTAAAATGTCCACTTAGAAACGATGGTTAAGATTCATTTGCCAAGATAGCAATAGATAACAGTATATTTCTAATATTACTATTCATTTCCTTAGACAATTTTGCATTCATTTTTAGAAATTTTAGAAGTAAATTTCTAAATTTTCCACTAGATTTAGAATACTGGAAATGCTAGAAATTCATAAAGGTTTCGTTACTTGTATAATCTTTTTCATTGATAATGCACTCAGTGGCAAATTAAGGCACATTTCTGACTTGGTTATTTTTAAGGAACATTTATTTTCTATTAGGAAAACAATGCCAACATCACAGTATTGTTGACCTTGCTTTGTAAAACATTTCCATACTGAGAAGGAACTATACTGTTGGTCAACTGTTGGTTGTGTATTTACATTATGACAGTTATGAGGTTAACACTTAATTCTTCTATGGCCCTTATCTGTGACTGATATGTTTTAGAGCAGTACAAACTAATAGTGAAACTGATTCTCAGCTTTCAAAAAAACCCCAGTTGTTGTGAGGTTGTTAACCATTGTCATAGGGCAACATGTGTACTGTTAAATGAGAAACTATTTTGTTCTGTAAGCATTCATCTAAAGTGAGAATAGCAGCACAATTGGAAGAGCGTAGTCGATGTCACTGAACTGTTCATGTAGAAATTTTTGAAATGGTGTATCTTTGGCTACGTATATTTTCACCAAAAAAAAAGGTCTAGAAGGGAGAGGGTTGACATGTTGTGGGGTTGTTAACCAATGCCATAAAACAACATGTGTACTACTGTTGCATGAGAAACTATTTGCTCTGTAAGCCTTCACCTGAAGTACAATAAAAAAAAAAAAAAGAATTAAGAAAAAAAAGAATGAGAAAAATAAAACCAATTTCAGAATAAAAAAAAAAAAACAGAACAAAATTCCAGTATGTGGGCTTCAGAAAACTGGAAAATACCTGGTGTTGACTTAAATACATTTTATACTGTAAATATATACATCACTTAACATATACCACTTAACAACAGGATATATTGTTACTGACATGAGGGCAAACAATGTACAGTAGCAACCCTTGAAATATAACATATAAAAGTTCAAATATTAGAAAAAAAATATGTAAAACTAAGAAGTAAAGTCAAGTTTCAAATGGAACTTCAGGAAATGTGAAGTTTCCTGAAATGTGAAGTTTTCATGGGCTTCAAACGGGGAAAGCAAGATAATATCAAAGTATTTGTTGCATTTTTTAATATCTAATGAATCAATGCATTCTTATCAACAAAATTCCCCAATAAAAATCTCAGTCCTTAATCTTTAGAGGGAGAGACTCCTCACCTAATTTCTTACCCCTGCCTCAACTCCTGCTCCTATCCACACATACGCACACACACAAGTGTAGTGGCAGAGGATCAACTAAAAATTTTGTGAAGTAGCCCATATAGAATCAGTGATCCACTATAACTCATTTCTCGCAGAGTAGATGTTTCAGAAGGTGAGGTGAGGTATGAGTAGCGGCCTCTACTCTCAAAAAGTCACAATTAAAAAAATCAGAACATAAAGCTCTGACTAATGTACAAGGATGGCATAAATTACAGATGCTCTTTGGCATCCTGGGACCTATTTGACAGTACATATAGCCATGCTTTTCATATACCATGACAATCCCTTCTTTCAAACACACTTGTTGAATACTTATCGTTTTTCAAAGGCCAGATATACATGGATGTATGAAGTAGGGTCCTTACCCTCAACTCACTCTCAGTTCAAAACTGATCAGAGTGAATGGTTGGCGAAAAGGTTTTCCAGTGAATAAAATTGCTCTAAAACTTAGGGTGGAGGTTCTTTAGCCTGACCACTATAAACTTAAAGAGTGATCAGTTTGGTTTTACGATTTCTCCCCCAGGGGAGAAAAAAATAAACAGAAAAGAAGAAGAACAATTTTTTTTTTAATCTGCTGATGCTTTTATCATTATTAAACATGTGATCCGCCCTGAGTGATTTGATACGAAGGTGGAAAGTAAGTTTACTGATATTTGCCTAAATGGGGAAGGGGAAGGCAGAGGGAAGGAGATAAATCTTGTGGGAAAATAATAGACTCTATTTTCCAACCAAATATAAACTACTTCCCTGCCATACACTATTTCTGGGTAAATTTCTCAATTAGTAAGGCTAATCATAAACAAGATTTGTGTATTTTATTTAAAAGTACAAATTATAGCTTACAATCTTAATATAAAAACAAAGTACATACAACCTAATTTTTAAAATATTGTAAAGTCTTCTACAATGGAAGCATTTATTATGATCAGAGCCTTAAAGCTAAAATAAAGTGACTGTCTAGTGAATTTGAGGATATTTGGGGGAGTCTATTTGGCTGTTTACACAGCCTCAATTCAACATAAATTTGCTAGGAGTGTTAAAGCAACATAACACATAATTGATATCATTCTTACCTAATAATTATTTGCCAAGTTTATACAGACGCCTTCCTCAAGTTGCTTTTTATACCAGTTATTCTTAAATATAAAGAGCATCTTTCTATCTCCAGTATTCGCATAAACTGTTCTCTTTGAATCATCAAGGTTTCAATACGGAAATTCAGCTATTTATTAAAAGAAAGAGCAACCAAATATCAGAAAGCCATTTTAAAATAAATTACTGACTCTACCCTCCATTCATATTTAGTCTATTGTGGATCCACCACTCATCTGTAAGTTTGTCTTACTATGGCGGCTTGTGTGTTGCTGTGATGCTGGAAACTAACACTGATATTTCAAATACCAGCAGGGTCACCCATGGCAAAAAGGTTTTGGCAGAGCTTTCAGACTAAGGCAGACTAAGAAGAAGGACCTGGCAGTCTACTTCTGAAAACATTGGCCGGTGAAAACTTTATGAATAGCAGCAGAACATTGTCTGGTATAGTGATGGAAGATGAGCCCCTCAGGTTGGAAGGCACTCAAAATACGACTGGGAAAGAGCTGCCTCCTCAAAGTAGAGTCAACCTTAATGACGTGGATGGAGTAAAGCTTTCGTGACCTTCATTTGCTGTTGTGGCACCATACAAAATGAAAAGAAACTCCTGAAAACATCCATTAATAATCGATGGAATATATAAACTATGAATCTAGGAAAATTGGAAGTTGTCAAAAATGAAATGGAACGATTGAAGATCGATATCCTAGGTATTAATGAGCTGAAATGGACAGAAATTGGCCATTTTGAATCAGAAAAACATATGATGTACTACACCAGAAATGACAAATTGAAGAGAAATGGCATCGCATTCATTGTCAAAAATAACGTTTCACACCTTAAAGCATGGAGGAATCTGGAAGGCACTATGCTGAGTGAATTTAATCAGTCACAAAAGGACAAATATTGTATAAGACCACTATTATGAGAACTCAAGAAAAGGTTTAAACACAGAGGAAAACATTCTTTGATGGTTACAAGGGTAGGGAGGGAGGGAGAGTATTATTCACTAACTAGAAGTAGGCAAGAATTATCTTAGGTGAAAGGAAGGACAGCACACGCTACAGGGGAAGTCGGCACAACTGGACTAAACCAAAGCTAAGAAATATCCTGAACACGACCAAACACTTCAAGGGACAGAGTAGCAGGGGCAGAGGTTGGGACCACGCTTTCAGGGCACATCTAGGCCAATTGGCATAACAAAGTTTGTTAAGAAAATGTTCTGCATCCTACCTTGGTGAGTGGCATCTGGGGTCTTAAAAGCTAGCGAGCGGCCATCTAAGATGCATCAATTGGTCCCAACCCACGTGGAGTAAAGGAGAATGAACACCAAAGTCACAAGGAAAGCATTAGCCCAAGAGACAAAAAGGGCCACATAAACCAAAGACTGCAACAGCCTGAGACCAGAAGAACTAGATGGTGCCTGGCTACTACCAATGACTGCCCTGACAGGCAACACAACAGAGAGTCCCTGACAAAGCAGGAGAAAAGCGGGGTGCAGAACTCAAATTCTTGTGAAAAGACCATACTTAATGATCTGACTGAGACTGAAGGAACCCCAGAGAGCATGGCTCCCGGACTCTCTGTCAACCCAGAACTAAAACCATTCCTGAGACCAGCTCTTCAGTTGAAGACTAGACTGTACAATGGGACATAAAATGATACTCGTGAAGAGCGTGCTTCTTAGCTCAAGTAGATACATGAGACTAAATGGACAGCTCCTGTCTGGAGGTGAGATGAGAAGGCAGAGAGGGTCAGGAGCTGGTTGAATGGACACAGGAAATCAGGGGTGGAAGGGAGGAATGTGCTGTCACAGTATGGGGAGAGCAATTAGGGTCAAATAACAATGTATGTATAAATTTTTGTATGAGAGACTAACTTGAATTGTAAATTTTCACTTAAAGCACAGTAAGATAAAATTTAAATAAATAAATGAATAATGTTACCAAATCCATCCTGAAGTACAACACTGTCAGTGGTAGGATAATATTTATACACCTACAAAGAAGACCTGTTAGTATGACTATCATTCAAATTTACACACCAACGACTAAAGCCAAAGATGAAGAAATTGAAGATTTTTACCAGCTTCTGCATTATGAAATTGATCAAATATGCAATCAAGATTCACTGATAATTACTGGAGATTGGAATGTGAAAGTTGGGAACAAAGAAGGATCAGTAGTTGGGAAATATGGCCTTGGTGATAGACGATGCCAGTGATCACATGAAAGAATTTTCCAAGACCAGTGACTTACCCATTGCAAATACCTTTTTTGAACAACATAAATGATGACTATACACATGAACCTTACTAGATGGAATACACCGGAGTCAAATTAACTACATCTATGGAAAGAGACAATGGAAAAGCTCCATATCATCAGTCAGAACAAAGCCAGGGGCCAGCTGTGGAACAGACTATCAATTGTTCATATGCAAGTTTAAGTTGAAGCTGAAGAAAATTAAAGCAAGTTCACGAGAGCCAAAGTATGACACTGAGTTTATCCTACCTGAATTTAGAGACCATCTCAAAAATAGATTTGCTTCATTGGACACTAATGACCAGACGAGTTGTGGAATAACATCAAGGACATCATACATGAAGAAAGCAAAATGTCATTAAAAAGACAGGCAAGAAAGAAAAGATAAAAATGGATGTCAGAAGAGACTCTGAAACTTGCCCTTGAACATAGAGCAGTTAAAACAAATAGAAGAAATGATGAAGTAAAAGGGCTAAACCGAAGATTTCAAAGGGCAGCTCAAGAAGACAAAATAAAATATTATAATGAAATGTGAAAAGACTTGGAGTTAGAAAATCAAAAGAAAAAAACATGCTCAGCATTTTTCAAGCTGCAAGAACTGAAAAAAACTTCAAGCCTCAAGTTGCAATATTGAAGGATTCTATGGACAAAATAGGGTCACTGTGGGTCAGAATTGACTCTACAGCAACGGGTTTGTCTGTCTGTTTTTTTTGGTATGGGCAAAATATTAAACAACACAGGAAGCACCAAAAACAGATGGAAGGAATACACAGAACCACTGTACCAAAAAGAATTGGTCAATGTTAGACCATTTCAGGAAGTAGCATACAATCAAGAACCAATGGTACTGAAGGAAGAAATCTAATCTTCACTGAAGACACTGGTGAAAAACAAGGCTTCAGGAGTTGACACAATACCAATCGAGATGTTTCAACAAACAGATGCAATGCTGGAAGCACTTACTCGTCTATGCCAAGACATTTGGAAGACAGCTACCTGGCCAACCTACTGGAAGAATCCATATCTGTGCTCATGCCAAAGAAAGGTGATCCAACAGAATGCGTCAATTATCGAACGATATCATTAAGATCACACGCAAGTAAAATTTTGCTGAAGATCATTCAAAAGTGGTTGCAGCAGTACATCCACAGGGAACTGCTACAAATTTAGGCCAGATTCAGAAGAGGACATCATTGCTGATGTCACATGGATCTTGGCTGAAAGCAGAGAGTACCAGAAAGATGTTTACCTGTGTTTTATTGACTATGCAAAGGCATTCCACTGTGTGGATCATTACAGGTCTGTCTTGGAAGAAGTACAGCCAGAATGCCCCTCGCATACTTTGGACATGTTATCGGGAGGGATCAGTCCCTGGAGAAGGACATCATGCTTGGTAAAGTAGAGGGTCAGGGAGAAAGAGGAAGACCCTCAATGAGATGGATTGACACAGTGGCTATAACAATAGGCTCAAACATAGCAATGATTGTGAGGATGGAACAGGACTGGGTAGTATTCGGTTCTGTTGTACATAGTGTCGATATGAGTCCAAACCAACTCGAAGGCACCTCATAAAAACAACATAATGCAATGATGTTGTATCTATTTCAGTGACTAGAAGTTTAATCCAGTAACAAACTGTTAGCACTATTAAATTATTTGGTCTCCTTATACGTAGGTGAAGAAATTGTAAAGTTGCAAATAATATTATCCTGTAACTGTTGGTTTCATGTGGACTCCTCTGAAACTAGAAAAACTCCATTTATTAACCCGGGATTAATCCCATTGTTTCTACCCAGTGCTTGTTGAAATGCCCACTGATGAGTGTCATAGCTGCCATCTTAGACAAAATGCTCCTCTCAACAATACCCAAATATGCCTAAAATTGCAGATGACAGTTCTGAGGTTTTTTGCCTGCTTATCTGTCTGCCTTCCATGTGGCCCTAAATTAGGCCTCAGAAGGTATTGTGTTTAATACAGATTCCGGGCACAATATACCTTCTCACAATTAGTCGAAAGTGCTGTTTTGTAATTAAAGGGTGAAGTGGGGCATGATGAACATATGGAAAAGGAGACCCTTAATAAGTGATGGAGCCTTCAAAAGAAATTGCTAATTAGTATGCATTTGATGTGCACTATACCAATTTTAAGACTTTGCCTTGAATAAATTGCTATGTTGGGTGTTCGAAGGAGTGGTGAGATTAACATTTACAAAGGGGGCAATTTTCTGTCTTCTTGACTCTGTTAAATGGAGGAAATAACTTCCAAGACTGGAGCAGTAGTTAGCCCATCAATCATTCTCACAGCTGGAAACTGGGGATCCCAAATGCGGAGATCAGTTAATCCATCAGCTAATAAGTTCATAGTGGCACCATATGGCGCAGGGCCACTCCACACTGGGACAAGGACAGAACTGTTTACACAGGCATGCTGGTTTCTCAGGTAGCTCCCTGCTGACAGAACCCTTTGTTCTGAAGGATCAATTTACTTTGCACAGTAAATTGACTGAATTGATCAGTTCAGAGCATGTAATTGTTGGCTAATCCTGTGGAATCATGTCCCATCCATGTGAGAGGGACAAAGGGGTGCTGCCCATGGCCTGGTCTAGGGCTCCATCCTGGGGCTATTCTCATCAGACAGGCTGGACATTGATTAAAGGACCGGTGGATGGTGGCTATGTAGTCGGCATTGACTTCAAACGTCAAAGGGAAGAGAAGCCCTGCAATGCCCAGAAGAGCTTTTCTGGGTGTTTTCACTCAACTGGTATCACGACTTAACTTGGAATTAAAACAGACAGTCAGTCCAAGCAATTTAGATGCAGACCCTTTTGCAAATACTTGCCTGGAAGAATGAAAAGGTATCGCTCCATCTCCAAATCTAAAGAGTTAGTCCAGTGATGCTCGTCTCCAAATTAACCTCCCATTTAAAAAATAAAAGGAAAAGGACTTAAGAAAGAAAAAGAAGTTAGGGAGATATGTCCAGAGAAGCATGGAAACTGCAGGTTAAATGAAAAGAACATTTCTTAGGCATCATGCAAAAGTGTCTGAGACATCCACTGTTCTGCTTGTGTATGGGAAAATGCATTAGGCTTTTCAGAGCAAATGAGAGCAGAATCTTCCCATCCCTGTACATTGGTTCGAATCTTTTCACTTTGTTCTTGAGATGTGTTTGACTGACTTTGTTTCTTCCTTCTCACATAAAAAATAAAATAAAATGAAAAAAAAAATTCCACCAATAGAGATAAATGTTGGACGTAGTTCCCTCCAACTAAAGGTTTTCTTCAATAGCTAGTGTCAATAGAATCATTTCAAATCAATGGTTTGAAAAGAGAATTGTGTTCAATAGGAACTGAAGCCATTTGGAGTTGCTGAGAGGACATTTTCTTATTAAATATCTGAACAGTAATGCACTTTATACAACCATACCAAGAGTTTCCACCAATTAGGGAACTATCAATTCTCTACTTATCTTATTGAGATTAAATTTCTGAGACTAGTGTAATAAGGAGAAATTGCAGTAAGTTTTTGGTTTGACAGTATGTGGACTCTTAGGGGTTAGCTCTGTTTTTCTCTCTTCTTTAATGCAATCTATAGCTGATGGCACTCTAACCAGTAGAAAGAGGCATAAAATTAAATGCCAGTTGATGTATTTTACCATAAAAACCTAAAATAAACAGTTCACAACTATCATCTGTGTATCTTCCCAAATTTCTATGTTTCCTGCAATTTTTTTCACCTTGTGGACTTTTTCATTTCTGGTCTCATACTGTATCCACAATACCCAGGATTCTGCAGCATTTAAAAAAAAAAAAGCAAAACAAAGTAGCATTTCTACAGTTTACTTTAGGAACTGTCATAATGAAAATATGGTAAAATGTAAATAATTCTGTAAATAAATAATAAATGTTTTTAAGTTAAACTTGTGAAATAAAAAAATAATAAATTACGATGAAAACATACATTTCACATGAAATCATGTGAAATGTATGCTTACATCGTAATTTATTATATGTCTAATGTGAAAGCAGGCACTTTGCCAAAAGAAAGCTTTTTAAAGAGGAAAAGACTCTTATAATTGTCTTTTGAATGTTATTATCAAATTGGATTCTCCCTCTCCATAGACTGCATATGAGGCGCACTTTAACTTGTTCTGAGTCATTCATGTGCCAATTTTATTTAAATGTAAGTCATCCAAGCACACACCCTGAAGTCTACCTGAATTCCCAGGCTCTGAATCACCAAGATCAAATCCATCCCTTGGCCTGGTCCTGAGTCTCACCAAATCCCTGCCCCACCCCCATCTTGGCATTTATCGTATTGCAGAGGTAATGCCAAAGGTCTTGCTTTCTAAACTAAGAGACAGAACTCACAGACTTGAAATATATGTTTATTTTGCCTATTCATGGCATAGAGTAAAATTGAAATTTAATAAAAACCTCATAAATTTGATAACTTTTTATGATTTTTATATATAAGGAGTAGGTTTTGAGAGGGTGCAAAAACTACATTTTACCAAAATAATGACTGGGAGTTTCCAACTATTTCTTTGTTTTATGTATGCTCATATCATTCCTCGGCTCTCTAGGCTTTCTCTGTGGTACTTACACTGGAAAATCTTTGGAATTTTTTAAATTATTCAGAAAATGGAGAATGTTCCCCACAGTTTGTGGCAATGTGTCCTAACTTATAACGGCAATTTTGAATTCATTATCTTAAATCTTTACATTGAATCTTTAACGTGTTGAACCTTTCTATTTTTAAATTAGCGAAAAATAAGAAATCAAGGGAAAATGTCTGCTTTCTTGTCTCCTTTGTTACTGCTGACCTTCTCCTCCCTAGGCCTTTCTCAGTGAAGACAAAGAAAACTTCTCTCCTGTCTCATTATAGAATGTCCCCTTGCAAGCTCTGTCTCTTAAATGCATCATTAGATGTGTTTTCTTTCTTCTGTAGTCTCAGACTAAAGAGATGTCTATTCAAGGGCTTTAGAAATTTGCTGTTTTTCAGAGCTAGCTTTGGATGTGTGGGTTGGTCAGTAGAGTTCTTCATAGACTAAGACAAGGCAAAGGTCAAGACCTAGGGTGATTTCTCTTCGCTGGTGCTGCTATTTCTCTATCTACTCACCCAAAATTTTAATTTCGAATTCATAACATTTCCCTTCCCTACTTTATCTCCTTAGCATTGATCAGTGTGCATTATCTTATTGATCATTAGCATTATCATATGATGTATTTTGCTTATTTATATTTCTATTGTCCATCCCTCTCAAACATAAGCCACATGAGGGTAGAGATTTTTGTCTGCTTTGTTCACTTCTGTGTCTCAGTATATTGAACAGTGTCTAGCACATAGTAGGCCCTCAGAAGATATTGTTAAATGAATGAATCATAGCTTGAAATCCCTGTACAAATTACATTATGCAAAAATGAATTAAAATATACTAGTTTATACCAATGAAAATTAATTTTAAAAATTTTTTTTATTTCAAGTCCTTTGACAGATTTAGTTAATTATTAATTCTGTAAATCTGATTTCTCAGATTATCTGTTATAGGCATTGCTGTAGATAATAATAGAAACAAGAAAGTAGGAAAAAACGAAAACCGTTTTGTTACTTTTTTGATGTTTTAATTAAAGATTAACTATAATACTTAAATTAAGGCCAACAATAGGGTTTAGGAATGTCCATGCATTTACTTTCATCAAAAAATCCCTGTTTCTATAGTACAAATTGCTAGGGAATTAATGTTTTGTTATGTGTACGAAGTTTAAGGTTTTAAATGCCCAACTTTTAATAAGAACCCTGTAGCTAATTTATTATCGTTACATATAATATGTCACAGGTCACACAAAATCCTTTTTCTCACAAAGTTTGTGTTCTATTCAGTGGTATTCTGGAGCCAGTTCTTACCAGCTTGTGAGAGCTAATTTTGGGTATCTCTTTCGAATTTCAAGTTGAGTGATGCCAAATTGATAGCTTGAAATTGGCCATGGTGAAAGTACACAGAAATCAGTAAATGCTACAAACCAGGGCTCATGCCTCCCTGAGAGCAGGTTGTTAAGCACTTATCAGAATGCCACCAGTTCTACCTGTCTGTTGAAACTAACAGCTAGTTAGTATACACCTTAACAAAAGAGGGATGCAAGTTTCCAATATGAAATGCTTTCAACTCATGCTAAACTGGAAAACAGCACTAGGAAAATTTCCTAACTCTTTCCACTTCCTCACCCATCTATCTCCTCTTTTCCTATCAAGCCATGAAGAATACATTCAAGTATTATTCATCAGATGAAGAGGTTCACCATAGCAGCTACTATTTTTCTAGGTGTCCAAAGGGTACTTATAATATGATGAATGATGATGGTATACTGGTAATAAATCTTAACTCAGAGGAAGGGAAAAAGCTGTTTTATTACCCCCTTTGAAATGCAGGATGTCAGTCTGTATGGGGTACTTTGTGCCACTCCCCTCTTCCTGGTACTTCTGTACAGAGTTATTCAGAAATGAACAGAGAAACAGGAAGCTGCTTCTGATTCATTTGTAATAGTGTTCTGAGTAATACATTTGTGTAACATGTACTACAGGAAGCCGTGAAGGTTTGATGATTTTTTTTTTTTTTTTTTTTAATCTTTAGCAGGGCAAAGAAGGCTGGCATATTTAAAAACAATAAAAGAAGCCAAGAAGGCCCAACTTTTGGTGTTTCAATTGGGGGATGTGTTTGAGGAAGTTATATAACTCCTTGAACAAGAGATAGATCGTATGTTTGAATTCTTGGCTTTTGTTTATGGACGCTCAAATCTTTAACGTTTTTCTGTTTCTTAAAATGTCATTATGTGTTGGTGGATTCTTGTTTAGAAAACCAGGATTCTTTTATTACCACTTTGTTTGCTTTCTGTGCTTAGAAAGAGGTCTGAAGTAAGGAATAGTTGTAACGATAAAGACACCATACAGTAAAGTCACATAGAGAGAATATTCTCAAACTTTTTTAATTGGAAAAAAAAAAAAAAAATCAAGCCTATTTCATTGTTTTAAGTTAGCCAAAGCCCTTTAAAAGACAAGAGCAAAGCAACATGCCAAAATATAAATTGTTTAGTGTTTTTATATTCTAATAATCCTAAACATTGTTGAGAACTGGATTTATTTTAGTGCCAAGTATTCATAGAGAAAATGTCTCAAAAATAGAACTTTGAACAAAAATCTTGACATATATCCAATAAGAAGAACACAAATAACCTTATTAGAATATGGGAACTGCATGATAGGATTTTCATTTGGGGCTATTTATCTGAATAAAAACAATAAATATAATAGTGGAGAGAAGAAGAGCATTTATTTTATGTTACTTCAAGCCCAGCATACTCTCACCTTGTCCTGAGACCCATTCATGGAGTAGTGACTTGTTTGCTTCTCATTGCCTCCACACTTTGAAGTCTATGGGAAAATAATTGAGGGATCCTATGGCCAACCACAGGTCCCTGGGTGGCACAGACAATTTGCATTCAACTACTAACCTAAAGGTTGGCGGTTTTAACCACCCAGTGGTGCCATGGAAGATAAGCCCTGGCACTCTACTTCTGTAGAGGTTACAGCCCAGAAAGCCCAATGGAGCAGTTCTACTCTGTAACACACAGAATTGCTGTGACATCAGGTTTGTTTTGTTTGTTTGTCTGTTTGTTTAATGGCCAACCATAAACTGTGCTGGAAAGAAGACAAACTGGCCACTGTAGTGACTTTAACAGAAACTGGGGAGGAAGAGGAGGAACTCAAGATTTATTTTTCCAACTCCAGAATGGAACCCCAAAGTAGATGAGATTACCTGTAGAATCAGCAACTGCAATCAAGAATTACGCCCTGTTTCTGCATGTAAAGTGCAAGGATGGTTAACCCATCTGGATTATCAGGACTAGCCCAACCCTAACTACAACTGCCCTCCTTACTCCTTCTAGTTGAAATTCCAGCAGCCAAAAGAAGCAGCTCCGAGAGAGAAGGAAGCTCATACATGCCTAATGTTATAATGGTGGCTAACCCTGGATATTTAGTGATTATCCTGACCAGTCAAGTCTCATTTATTTAACGTCAACTGTTTCAAATGCAACAGAAATTCTAGCTGGTCATAGGCATTGTATTAGCTGACTTTGCTAAGTAATGCAATGAGGCCAAAAGAACTAATGTGCTCTTGTCCACTTTTCCAAAAACAAGTGATAGAACAAACTCCAATTTCAAAGAGGAATGAAGGGGAAGATATGAATAAGAATAAGGACTGAAAAAACAGTAATGAAAGGATGAAATGAAATGGAAAATAGTCTGAAAGTATGATCTTAGGAAAGAGAGAGGGTTTGTAACAAGGGAAAATGATAAAATGTCGTGTAAGTGAATGCCATCAGTATGCGAAAGACTAGGTGAGAAAACATGGAGCTGAATAAAATCCATCACTTGATGTAATTCCCTATTAATTATCTTTTTTTTATAGCTATGTACTATTGGCGTTCATAAACAGCCACACTCCTACACATATACATACATATTTACACACTAAGAAATCACAGAACCTTAACGCTTGAAAAGACTTAGAAGATATTTAACCCAAAGTCAGTAAATCCAAGGCATGCATGTTAACATTCACCATCCCAAACTTCAATGCACCAAAAAATGAAACCTGTTGCCATCAGATGGATTCTGACTCATAACTTCTGTGCAGATACCACTAATTGATCACAACATACTTTCCCACTATTCTCAAAGTTAGTTTCACTTAGCCCAGTTCTCCAGACAACCACTAACCAATTAATAAAGAAAAGCCTACTACATAAAAGCTATTTAGCAATCCCAATTTTGATAAAACCTTTCATTTTACCATATCCGCAAATGGCATTTTGAGTTAATGAAAACTACCTGCTCATCCAGTTATAAACACATAATTGCTGGATAAAATGTTTAAAAAAATTTTTTTTTAAGTATATGAGTTACAAGAAAAGAAAAGAAATTCTCAGATACCAGAAATGAAGAGAAGATTACAACAGATATGTACTTGTGTTAGTTTGCACCATGTTAGAACAGGAAGATATTTGTTATAAACCCTAATTGTTAAGAAGTTTGGTCCTGATATTCAGACAGTTTCAAAACATGTGACCTCATTCAAAATCACTGCTAAAACTGAATGTACCTCATAAAACTGGGGTCCTGGGACAGTTGCATCCTATGGGAAAGGAGAGTAGAAAAACCCCATCCATAGGCTTTGGTGAGCAGAGGAAAAAAACAAAAGTACTATAAGAAATAATATCTCTAGCCCTTCCTCACATATGGGTTTGAAATCTGAGCTGATCTACCTGTATTTTTATGGAATCCCACAAAAAGATACTAGATTAAAAACTAGTTGCAGATCAATATAGCCTCTAAGGGACCTAGGAGAAGCTAACATGAAAATACTGAATATGGACCATTCCAAAATCAAGGGCACAGAAGCTCTCCCTTAAAAAAACAAACACAGGTGAAAATAAGTTTAAATCAAAAACTACAAATCATACAGTATATAATTCACCATGAGGAAAAGTTGGCAGAGCCAAAATAAGAAGAATAGTATTCCAAGACCTTAAGATAATAAAATGATCTGAAACAGATCACAAAGCAAGTATGTTTGAAACATTAAATAGAAAATAACAGAATAGAGACTATAAAGAAAGAACAGACACAATAACAATAATTAAAAAAAAAAATTGAAAAAAGACCCAAATTAAACTTCTAGAAATGGAAAATAATCATTTAAATTAAATATTTAATAGATAGGTTGAAAGCTTATTAGGCACAACTAAAGGGAGAATTAGTGAATCAGAGGATGGATTTAAAGAAATTATTCAAAATACAGTACAGGGAGTCAAAGAGATTGAAAATATGAAAAGAAGATAAGAGGCATAGAGTACAGACTGAGGAACTCCAAAATATATCTCATAGAAATTCCAGAAGAAGAGAGTACGAGAGAACAGAAGAAAGGTAATATTCAAAGATTATTGCTGAGGATTTCTCAAATATATGAAAACTATGAGTATTTGGAATGAAGAAGTGCAGCTAATCACAGGCATAGTAAATAAAAATAAATTCACACCTATACATATATAGTAACAAAATTTAAAACATCAACGACAAGGGAAAAATTAAAAGCAATTAGAGAAAAAAAAAGACATACAAATGAATGACATTTAGACAGATAATAGATATTTCATCAATTATCATAAATGTTAGAAGACAATGTAATAATATCTTTAAAGAGTAAGAGAAAATAGCTGTCAATCTAAAATTATCATTCAAGAGGACAAAATAAAAATATTTCCTATAAAGAAAAAAAAAATCTGAAAGCATTTACCATTCCAATATTTTAGCTTGGAAGAAATGCTCTAAGGTATTTTTAAGTGGGAAACCAAAACCAGAAGGAAGCAATATGATCAATATATTGAAAAACATGAATAGATACAAGCAAAACATTGGCTTTAAGAAAAATCAATAATAAAGTGTATTTTACAAGTTTAGAGGCAAGAATGGACAATAATGGCGTGGAAGATAAGACAATGGGTAACCAGAAGTAAAGCATTCAAAAGGTCCCAGCATTATTGATAAGAATGGAAAAATATTAACCATAGAATTTGTTAAATCAAGTATGTAAGTAAATCAGTTTAAAGGTGCCCATTAAAATCAGAATGCAAACATCCAATTCACTAGAAGATAAAAAGGAATTTAAGCATGGAGAGAGAGAGAGAACGTAGGGGAGAAGGGAAAATTATTGTTCTAAAGGCATGGTAAATAAAAAATATATATATATAGCCATAATATGAAACTCTCAGATTGGATAAAAAAGAATCCAGCCATAAGCAGTTAACAAGAGCCATCCTGAAGTTTAATAGCAATAGCTAATACTTCTTGTGAACCAGGCAATCTTCTAACCACTTTACACTTAATATCTCATTTATCATTGCAACAATCCCTGAGGTAGATATTATTATTATTATCCTACAAATGAGTAAATTGAGATGAAGAATGATTAAGTAGTTTACACAAATTCACAAAGCTAGAAAGTAATGGACATGGGACTCAATTTCAGGCTGTCTGGCTCCAGAATCTATGTTTAATCACTATGCCATACTACCATCGTAATAAGAACAAAATAATGAGCATTTGTTGAGTACTTACTATGTGACAGGCAAAGTTCTAAGCAATTTTCCCAGACTAACTTACTTAATATTTGCAAAAAAAAACCTATGAAGCAAGTACTATTATCACTTCCATTTTGCAGAAGAAGAAACCAAAGCATTGAGAGGTTGAATAACTAGCCCAAGGTATACAGCTAGAAGTGACAGAGCCAGGCTTGTTCTGAGGTCCATGCTCTTAACCACTATGTTATACTGGTGGCGCAGCAGTTAAAGCGATGGACTGCAAACTGAAAGGTCGACGGTTCTAAACCACCAACGGCTCCATGGGAGAAAGATGTGCCAGTCTGCTTCCATAGAGGTTTGCCGCTTTGGAAACCCTGTGGAATCGCTATGAGTTGGAATTGACTTGACAGAGTGGGTTTTTCGGTTTTTGATTTACCACAATGGCATAGAAAGTTGAAAATAAAGCAGAGAAAAAAGGGATGAAAAAGAATATACATCAGGAAAATAATCTAAGAAAGCTAGTGTCACAATATACTTATTAGATAAAATAGACTGTAAGCAAAAAGCAGGATTAGGAATATAGAGAGTTATCACATAATGATAAATAAACATGTTAATCCATAAGATTTAACAATCCTGAACTTGCATGTGCTTAAAAAACATAGTCTCAAAATATAGAAAGCAAAACTTGATAGCTTACCAAGAAGAAATTGACAAACTTGTCATGGCAGTGGGAGAATTAAGTACCTCTCTCTGAGAAACTGAGAGATCAAGAAAGAAAAGAACTAGTGAAGATAAAGCAACTAAAGTTTAGAGAGATGAAATAAAGAGTTCTGGGTCACACTGATAAACCTGTTGTTGTGGAGTGATTCCGACTCATAGCAACCCTATAGGACAGAGTAGATCTGCCCCATAGGGTTTCTTAGGCTATAAATCTTTCAGAAGCAGACTGCCACATCTTTCTCCCGAAAAGCTGCTTGAGTTCGAACCACCGACCTTTAAGGTAGCAGCCGAACACTTAAGCACCGCACCACCAGGGCTCCTACAGGTCACACTGTTAGGTAGTGGTAAATCCAGAAACACAATTCTTCATGTTTGCAGAGCCCTGGTGCCACAGTGGTTAAAAGCTTGGCTGTTGACCAGACGGTCGGCAATTCGAATCCACCAGCTGCTCCTTGGAAACCCTATGGGGCAGTTCTACTTTATTCTGTAGGGTCACTATGAGGCAGAATCAACTTAACAGCAATGGATTTGGATTTTTTGTTTGTTTTTATATGCTTTAAAAACTAGTTTCGCAAATAACATGATTTTGTTTTGAACCTCTGTACAACTCAGTTTCCTCAATACCACTGAGTAAACAGGTCCCAAGAAATGAAACAACCTGTGTTGAGGGAACAAAGGTGGTTCCTTCGCATGTCTATTGGCAGGATGCAGGTGAAAGAAAATTAGAAAAAGGTGATAATAAAGGGTTATTTCTGCTTTTGCACCAGAACACCCCTTCTACACAGGTTCACAATCACAGACACAAAACAATTTTATTCTTAATATCTAAGCAAACAATTCGTACATGAACAATGCACTAAAGAAAACCTACTTTTGCTCAGTTAATTATAGAAGAATTCTGTGATTCCGTCATTGTGGGTTTTTGTTACATGGAACGGAGTCAGGCTCTTTTAGGTGTAATTAAGTTACCTCAAGTAATGAAAGGGATGAGCCTAGCAAGAAACTGGAGGAGACTGGAATAGAAAGTCTTCCTGGATTTGCAGCAGCTCTAAGGATCATGGCAGCCAGATTCTATGGAATTTCATCCTACTGCTGATATTAATATAACATAGTTATCTCTCAGTCTTTGGTTAAATTTCTTTCTTCTCTTCCTCTTCTGGGTTTACTCTGCCTCTCTTCTCTACCTCACAGCTTCTCCTTCATTCTAACTCCAGTTCAGGCAACATTTTGGCTTGTTGTAATCTCTCACGACCCTTATGATCAGCTGACAAATGCTTGATACTCTCCATATTTCCCAAACATCTCTAAAAGTAAGCATACAATTGGTCTAGGTATCTTCTAATTCAGAATACTTTTTCACCCCAACCTATTGATTGTTGTCTTTGGGTCAGGCATCCATATAGTCAGTTGTGGCTAGGAAAGACATAGTCCAAAACATGTCCAACCAATATGGGCTGTTTGTCTTTGAAGAAACTATGTGCTTAGCAAGACTTTTCACTAAAGAACAGTTTACTTTTACGTATTTACCTGAACTCCAGAATATGATTGAGAAACTAATTATCTTTTCAATCTTTTTTATACTGTTTGTTACTATAGCGAGGAGCCCTGGTGGCACAATGGTTAAGTGCACTTGGCTGCTAACTGAAAGATCAGTAGTTCAAGCCCACCAACCACTCCCAGGGAGAAAAGATCTGGCAATCTGGTCTCTTAAAGATTTCAGCCTAGGAAACCCTATGGGAACAGTTCTACCCTGTCCTATAGGGTCATCATGAGTTGGAATCCACTCGATGGCACACAACAACATTACTATAGCAGGACAAATAGCAAAACCAGTTTTTTCTTTACTCCATAAATATTTCTCAGGTAATAATCTGCATTAGCCCATTATCTTTAATAGAAGACCATTAGAAGCTGCCTACTATGAAAATGAAGATTCCAAAAGTTCAAAGTACAGTGATTCAAAGATTCTAATATTTTTCTATTTCTGTAAAACTCATAGAACCAAATAGAAAATAATGAGGATGACCAAGTTGTAATACTTGCCATATATATCTAAAGTTTGGAGAAAAAAAATCACGGTTGATTTTTTTAATTAATTTTGTTCAGATCACAGAAATGCTAAATGCAACTTCACAAGAATAAAAACCTGAGATTAAACTTGAATGAGTGATGGGAAGGAAAGCCAACAGTATAATGACTTCTGGCAAATAGCCACATCATATGATTATTTTCATGTTGGAGTCTCTAGAGGGCAACAGATACACAGAAAATGGGGTCTGACTGAACGGACACAATTACGTCACCGTCTTGAGGCTAAGTCCAGAATGGTGATGTTATGGATGAGCCATGAGTTCAAAAGGCTCCAAAGTGTCTAGGAACATTTCCAAAATTTCAATTTTAGCATTTTGTGAGAATACAAAAAAAAATAAGATTTTTTTTTTTAATGTTAAAAAAAAGGGTATTCTAAACTACCATAAAATCAAACACAATGGAAATCGGCTCCTTCTTTCAGAGTTCTAGATATGTATATACGCTCTGCAAACTCCCTCAAATCTACCATTGGTGTTTGGAAGGATAAAGGCCTCTATTTCATGAATTCCTTTCTGGATTTTCTGTTTTCCTGTTTTTCCAAGCCCAATCTTCAAAGAATGGTTCCTTCCTTAAACAAAGAAGGTCCTTGGCTGGTACAGCAGAGCTGGACTGTCAGACTCTGACTGACTGAAAAGCTGCAAATCTTCAATGACCCAACAATAGGGCTCCATGACCTTTAACACCTCCCCAAGTTGTTTGACCTCAGTCCTTTGTTCCTCTTATTTTTAGTTTTGGACATGTCACCTATAGCTCCTTCAAAGACCTGGTGTCATCTTAATAGGTTTCTCTGCAGAAGTTAATTTCCCATTAATTTCACAGTCTTCCAATGAAAGTTAATTAATTTTTAACATATTCTTTCACCCTAATGGAGACTCACATATATACACATTTAAAGTATACTCTTTGATTTCTGAGAACTTGTCCCCAACGGGATATTCTCAATTCTCTCCTGTTAAAATAGAAAAATATATAGCATTACTAAGCTGTTCTGACAGGTTCACTCAAAATTTTTCAGTTTGCATAGTACATAGCAACAAGTGACCTGTTAAATGATGACAAATCCTTTCGATTATGGCTTTAGACCTTTAACCTTTTGACTTTAGGTTGTATCCAGGGAGCAGTTTGAGAGGAAGAATGCAATAAACTGCTTGTAATCTACTGGTCTCAAAAGAAATTACATCAAAAACAGCTGTTACTCCACTAGTCATTAAAGACTGACAACATGTTAACTAAAATACAGCCATTATGCTGAAAAAGACTTTTCTCCCCACCCTGCTGCCAAGCTTCTAGAGGTCTCTTGCCTCACTTAACAGCATCCGAAAATGTGGGTGCAACAAAACAAACTCAACATTTGCACTTAAACTAGCAAGAAGAAAGTTGCATTTGATTTAGACATGACCTCCTTATTTTTAATGTCTTTGAGAGGCCCGGCCAATTTTAAACATTGCCTTTTCACTGACTGCTGGCAGATACTTAGGATTTTACATGTCTTGGCAGGTAAAATAACTTTTTTTTGGATTGGTCTTTTAAAAAAAAAAATTGTGTGTTTGTGTAAGATTGCACCTGTCTTTCTTCTACCTCTTTTGATATGACGAAAGCTGATGTGAGGATTTTAATCATAAAGTACAATTCCCCAGGTACCATTTTCCTACTTCCCTCCACTTGAAACACTGAAGGACTTTGAGTTGGAAGTCACATCAGTCTATGTCTGACAACCAATGGCATGTCAAAGCTGTGACATAAAAGCTTGAAATGTAGTGCACGTCTTTCTGGGGATTGTCAGCCAGCCACATCAGCATTTAAAATGCAGCAAATAGTACCGGTAGGCTTCAAAGATGAAAGTCAAAACCAGTGTGGGAAGCACACAATGGTGGTTGAAAAACAAGTAGTGGAAATCATGTTGCAAAGTTACAAACACAACCTGTACAAAAATAAGAGCGCCAAGGCCATCCAAAGGAAAGAAGATGCCTTCCCCACCCTGGGAAACTGAGCATTTGTGTCGGAGAGAAAATCCAGTGGCACAGTCAGAGTAGAAATTCAGCAAGTGGTACCATTCCGGGAGTCACTTGTGTGGTTGCTCTCTCTCACCCACATCTCAGTAAGTAGCCCTGTCACTAGAAAAGCCTCCTTGTTGAAATCTATTCAATAATTTCAAGCTCTGTCTGAATACTTGTTCTGAATTCTACACCAAATTCTATTTTGACCATTTTTTAAATGATAAATTTCACAGCAGATTTGGCCAGAATTAACTATTAATTTTGGATAAATAAAAAAATAACAAATATATGATCTTATTAGGGTAGCATAATATTTTTTTAATCCTCAGACGTAGAGCCAAGTTTTTAGATGTAGAGCCAGTGAGAAAATCTAGGAGCTTTCCTTTTGCTCAGACATCTAAAATTAATATCTGGCATGCTCCTGTCTATTCATTCATAAGCTGCATAATTGTCAGCCAGCACCCTGCCTTAGCACTAGCCCTGGTCCAAATAATCAACAGGCCAGGATGTAAGCACTTGCTTATTGCTTTTAAGAAATATGGGGTTGCACAAAGAACAGTGAAGTCAAGGGACCCACATTTGAATCACGGCCCAAAAACCTGTTCTGTGGTCTTGGTACAACTTCCATAGTTTTCACTTTTCGTTTCTGTAAAATTGGAGTTGATAAGGCCAACCCTCTCAAATTTCACAAAGATTTTTTTAAAAATGGTACTCCAAGAAAATAATATACATGAAAGTGTTCTATATAATTTAAAAGGTTGTATGTACAAAAATGAATACTTTTATTATTCCTGCTACTACCTAATTCTCCAGTACAGTGACTGGTGGCCATGTGTCCTGGGACCTTCTGTCTCCACTGTACACAAGGTCGAACCCATATAAACCCTCTGACTGCTGGCAACTCTGATGCTGACCCAGTGAATCCCTCTAAGAAACCCTCACAAATAAGTAACTTCTTAGTGATACCAATATGTCAGTTCCTCCTAAAGGGAGTAATAATAAACCATTTAGATAGCAATTTAAGGTTTATAAAATCCACTGTCTCATCAAAAGTGAGTGGAGAAAAAATAAAGTAAAATTTCACTGGCCCTCTAACTTCACCTCCCATTCTTAATCTTGATGCATATGTTGAAAGGGGTTCTAATTACTTATTTACATACTCCCTTGTTCTTTTATACTCTTTACCTTTGTTAAAGGAGAGTAGTTCTCCATATATTAGGGATACTTATGTCCTCAAGAAAATCTTCAAGATTCTCAAGAAAATCTTCACTTTTGTATACTTCCTTTAGTGTATATTTTTTGGGAGATATTGAATATGACATGAGTGAATACAGTACACCTTTTTTTGTGACACACTGCCCAACTCACAAGGACCTCTGATTTATCTTGTAACTGCTTTCTACAGTTTACAGAAATCAGCCCATGGCAGCCATGCTTATATTCCATGGCCATGGCGGACTGGGTCAAGAGTAGACGCTTGATTAAAGCTGAACCAATCAGACCCTCTTACTCTAACTACGGAATCAAGACTTAGAGACTATCAATTACATTATTTTCACATGTTGCAAAAACTATAACCTATAAATTCAGGAAATGTGAGAGGCATGTTTGGAGAAGTAGGAAATGCTGGACTTCAAAGACAGAAGAATGAAGCTCACACTCAAACAGAAGACAAATGATAGAATATTAATAGTTCCTGAATCACAACCTTTCCTGACGCATAAGAAGTGTAACCCTGCCCTTTTATCTTACAAGACATTCCTACATCTTTATAACGAATTTCATTCTTTTTTGTTGTTGCTCACCTATATCAAATTTATTCATATCATGTGAAAAGTTCTAAAAAACGTAGGGAGATTTTCAACTCACTAATCATTTAAGACATCTTAATAGCCTGAGAAAGATCAGGAAAAGAGAAAGAATGTGTAATTGGAGACAAAATTGATAGTAATTTTTTAATACATCTTTCATAAGAACTAAAATAAAAATAAAAATTTTCTACATAGTATGTGAGATTTGGTGATATTAATCCACTGTATTAGAAGTTCATTGTATTGGAGAAGAATCTTACATCCCTTAAGAGTTGGACTATGTGACCACTAAAATTTTGTCATTCCATTGTCAGTTTTTTTAATCCTTGAGTTGACCCCAAAATAGCAATATATGAGTATGCCATAATGTTTAGATAGTTAAAAGAGCCTTTCATAGGACAAAGAAACAATGACACCCAAAAAGCAATGAGCATAGCTATTGTCTCTTGGTGTCTAATGCCAGAGCTCCCAAGAGAAATAGTTGATTCCAAGGCTGAAGCAGGGTATGCACAAAGTGAGCAGGGAATACTTAGTTATGCCAGAAAGTGTAAAAAATAAGTAAATAATCAGGGTATATCACAAGAAAAGAGAAATCTACTTGAAGGAGGCCCTCACTGGTCAAATCTGGGACAATTTGTTCACTCAAATAATTAAGAACAATAATGAATTTAAAACTATTGAAAAATAGGAATTCATTAGTTCATGCCAATAATCAATCAATACATAATAATCGATCAGTAGATAAGAAGGAAGTGCTCTTGCTTAAGGTTGAATGCCAATTTCCAACTGGAAAGTGTGTTGAAATTGGAAAATCAGCACTTTCTAACAATCATAGTAAACATTGGGTCAGAAAAAAAACACCAATAGATGCTAAATCTAAGAGGGAATTTTTTACAAGGAACAGGATACGTACATGGTCTTAAATTATCTCTCTACACATTGCTTATCACTTGCAAAAAAAAGAAAAAATAGCAATTACACAGCAGAAAAATCACTTTGACCAGGTGATCAAAAATACTATCACCAACAAAGGACAGAGGAACATCGTCCATCTCCAGATGTGATACTCTGAGAAGGATACGGCATCACCTATGTAGTGTTCTAACCAGGAATGAATAAACTGAATCTAAAGTTTTATGAGAAAACCATCAGACAAACCCAAATTAAGGAATCTTCTTTTAAGAGAGAGGAGAAAGGACTATATTCAACCAAAATATCGATGTCATTAAAGACAAGGAAAGACTATGAAAATGTTACAAATTAAAGGAGGATAAAGAGACATGACAATTAAATGCAATACCTGACCTGGATCCTGTAATAGAAGGGAAATAGGCTACAAAGCGCATTATGGGATCAGTTAACAAAATTGGAAAATAGATAATAAATTACTGTATCAATGTTAAATTTACTGAAGTTGATAATTTCACTGGGGTTATATGAAAGAATAGCCCTATGAGAAAATACACACTGAAGTATTTACGCATAAAGAGCCATACACCCATTGAACCAAACCCATTGCCACTGAGTCAATTCCAACTCATAGCAACCCCACAGGACAGAGTAGAACTGCCCCCAAAGGTTCCAAGGAGCAGCTGGTGGATTCAAACTGCTGACCTTTTGGTTAGCAGCCAAACTCTTAACCACTGTGCCACCAGGTTCCAAAGAGCCATGACATATGTAATTTACCCTTAGATGTTTCAGAAAATAACTCATATGTTCATAGCTAGCTTCCTTGCTGGAGCAAATTATAGAACCTTTGAGGCAAAATGTTCACAATGGTGATTATGGGCAAAAAATATTATGAATGTTTGTTGAGCTATTTTTATTCTTGCATTTTTTCTATAAATTTCAAATATTTCCAAATAAAAAGTTTAAAAAAATTTTTTAAAGATCTGTTCATAAACAAGAATGTGGCTGTATGAAAATATATCTCTAATCCAGTATATCTCAAACTGTTCTGAGAGATGTTAACAAGTGTTCTGAAAAATGTAAGTATTTTGTATTTAAACACATTTTAAAATTTGGTTAAAAAAAAAATGTAAGGTTCTTTACTGCAGGACTTCTCAGAGACTTCCAATGCTCATTGGATTAGAATTCACCTTACTCTACTATAATCTCATGTTAATTGATATCTTTGAAGACCCTATTTCCAAACAAGTTCACATTCACGAGTGCCTGGTATTAGGACTTTAATAATCTTTTTTGGGGAAATAATTCAACCCATAACAGGTACGTAAATAGAACACAATAATTAGCAGATTGTTGATGAGGATTGCAATCCTTCAAAAAAGGCTTTAGCTTGAAGAGCTTACCAAACAGACTTGAGAATTGAACTTTTGCCAACAGCCATCTATTCCTTTTTTTTCTTTAGTCTCCAACACTTCATATGTAAAGGAATGGAGGCTTACAGATTATAAATTATTTTTGTTTTGCCCAAGGGGATGTAGCATATAAATAAACACAGTACTTCTAGAATACTTACCATGTGCCAGTGCTTTACATATATTTTTCATCATTTCAGCTCTATAAAGTAGAAATTACTATCATCTCCATTTAATAGCTACAGCTCAAAGAGGTCATGCAACTTACCGGGTCACATACATCTAGTAAGTCAGAAGTCTGACTTGAACCTGGGATGCTTGGCTCTGAAAATAAGAATCTGACCTCTACACTATCCTGCCAGACCAAATCAAGTCTAAAACCCAGAGTCTTCACTGCCAACCTAGACCTCTCTCTCAGTTATAATCAGTAAATTAACTCACCTAATTTATTTACTGTTTAAATATTAAGAGTCAGTTAAAGTGTTCAATACCCTGCTAATTATTTCTGTTTATGTACTTGTTACGGATAGAATTTATTTCCCCTCAAAAGATGTATTAAAGTCCTAACCCCAGGTATTAGTGAATGTGACCTTGTTTGGAAATAGGGTCTTCAAAGATGTTATCAACTAACATAAGGTCATAGTGGAGTAGGGTGGCTTCTAATCCAGTATGAGTGGTATGCTTATAAGAGGTGACATGACACAGAGAGACACAGAGGGAAGATGACCATATGACAACAGATGTAGAGATGCATAAACAAGATAAACCTTGCAGCTGCAAGCATGAAACACCTGGGGCCACCAGAAACTGGAAGAGACAAGACAAGATCTCCCCCTAGAGCCTCTGGAGAAAGCCTAGCCCTGCAAACACCCTAAATTTGGACTTCTAGCCTCCAGAACTGTCAGATAATAAATTTCTCTTCTTATAAGCCACCCAGTTTGTGATACTTGGTTAAGACATCCCTAGGAAATCAATATTGTACCCTTCATGTTGATATTTTAAAATGAAAAGTAAATTGCTTGTATTTCCTGCTATACACGTACATGACAAGTATCTTAAATATGCAGTTTACCTTAATTTTAATGACTGCATTGTGTATTGTTTCAAATGTCTAATATATATTATTTCCCTCCCAGTTATAGAGACTTCAGAATAGTATTAAGCAGCACTTACACGGCACTTTATATTGCCAAGTGTCTTGCAATCACTTCTATCAGTTGCTCCTCTCAGCATTCTCCCAACGTAGGACAGCAGTTTGCTAAATCCTCTGAATAGATCATAGATGAAAATGATTTTGAAATGTCAGGTGTAAGTCTGGGGAGTTTTGTCAGGTGGTACAATCAGCAAGTTCTGTGCAGAGCCTAGCCCAAGAAATATGGCCAGTGAAATCACCACCAGCTAAAAATTTTTCAGAGACCTAGAGAAGACAGCTGCTGAATCAGATCTACGTGCAGAGAAAAATTGTGTCTAAAAGTATCTTTACTACTGATTAGTTCCTGAAGTTAGTTGCATATCAGCCTAATTTTCTTTGCACTTGTAATTTTCAAGTGCTCTCACTACAGACCATCCTTCTAACTCCCTCTTTAATCGAAGTTCTAAGCAGCTCCTTACTTTGATATGTATTGCAATAATGTTGTATCAGTGGAAGAACAAGGATCTGTTACTTAATAATGAAGAATTATGGTACAGACAGCAGTGCTTGTCTTAGGGACCACTGATGTAGAAATTGACAGCCTTCAGGCTGCAGTCTCCTCCACCAACTCAGCTGGTAACTGCTCCAACTAAACGACAGTTTGCCAGCGTGCAAAGCCACTAACCATGCACAGCTAACTGAGTGTCTGCAACAACTTTGTGCATCCCAGTTACTGTTTATTTTACATGCTTAAGTTTTTCAATCAAAATCTAACAGGGGTAGAATCAGTAGAGAAGCCTGTTAAACTGGTGAATTCAGACATCAGCTGTCTATCCAAGAACAAAATAAAGTGTGGACCTCCCCATAACATCAAAATTATAAAACTTTGACATGATTGATTAAAATGATAATTGTGTCCACTAATTAGACCAACTCCTAAGAAAGCATTAGAACCAAAATCTAGTCCTAGGAAATATTTTTTAGTAGGCAATGTGTTTCTCTCTGACTTGCCTGTCGAGCCTCATTTTCAACTATCCTGAGCCTTGCAGGTTCTCACCTCTACGGCTTTGCCAAAACCTAATGCTCTCTCATGTCCTGTTCTCCCTTTTTCTCCGTCTCCCTCTCATCATACGGGCCTTCCTAGCTTCCTGGCAACTTTCTACCCTTCCTTTTAAACCTTGCCCAGGCATTACTTCCTTTGTTCAAATTCTCCCCAGCCTCCAACTCCCACCCCATGGTTCTCTCCAATATTCTTTTTGTTCTTTTCATTTATATATCATCATATGCATTATATGAATTTGTGATTATTTGTTTACAAGTATGTCTCTTTCCAGGAGCCCTGGTGGGGCCGTGGTTAAGTGCTCGACTGCTAACCAAAAGGTCAATGTTTCAAACCCACCTGCTGCTCCATGGGAGAAAGATGTGGCAGTCTGCTTTTGCAAAGATTACAGCCTTGGGGACCCTATGGGGCAGTCCTACTCTGTCCTATATGGTCACTATGAGTTGGAATCAACTCAATGGCAATGATTTTGACTTGGGTTTGGTGTCTCATTCACTAAACTGTGGACTCTTGGAAAGTGGACACAACTATGTCTTAGTCTTTCTTTTATGTAAGTATTGTGCTGATTCATGCCTGGCAGGCCATCACTAAACACTGAATTGATCTGTTGATCTTTAACTAGGTCCATCTAGAGAATAATAGCTAACTGATAAAAAATACGTTATTTGTGAATGGCATACATCATTTTTATAGCATTACTTTTTTGTAAAGTGATCTAGGGTCATTAAAAAAAAAAAAGAAAACTGTACAGAAAAGCCCAGAAAAGAAAGTGACAAATCACCAACCAGGCTGATTCATCATTCAGAGATAACCAGGCCTACCTACATTTATATGCATTAAAAAAAAAAACCTATTTTGCCATCGAGTCAATTCTGACTCATAGAGACCCTATAGTACAGAGTAGAACTGCCCTATAGGGTTTCATCAGAGATGTCGTCCATAATACGGATATACATTAACATATCGATGGGCACTGAGGCTGTTTTTAAGTTTTCATTGTTATAAACATTGCTACAGTAAACGTCTCTGTACATACTTATTTTTCCATTTGTACCTAGTGTCATGGATTGAATTGTGTCCCCCAAAAAATGTGTGTAGCAACTTGGCTAGGTCATGATTCCCAGTACTGTATGATTGTGTTACCTGATGTGATCTCCTTATGTGTTGTAAACTCTACCACTATGATGAGATTATATGTGATCTCCTCATGGGTTGTAAATTCTATCACTGCGATGAGTTTATACTGATGAGGTTGACAAGATTAGTGTCTTAATGCAATCTCTTTTGAGATATAAAAGAGAGAAGTGAGCAGAGATACATGGGAACCTCATACCACCAAGAAAGCAGTGCGGGGAGCAGAGCATGTCCTTTGGACCTGAGGTTCCTGCGCAGAGAAGCTCCCAGACCAAAGGAAGATTGATGACACAGATCTTCCTCCAGAGCCAACGGAGAAAGAGTTCCCCTGGAGCTGATGTCCTGAATTTGGACTTGTAGCCTACTGGACTGTGAGAGAATAAATTTCGCTTTGTAAAGCCATCCACTTGTGGTATTTCTGTTGGAGCAGCACTAGATGACTGAGACACACAGCAATACGACTTTTGTATATTTTACAATTATTAGTGAGGTGAGCATCTTTTCGTCTGTTTATTGATTATTTGTATTTTCTCGTTCATAACTTGCTGTGACAGCCTATTGTTCTAGCATTCTGGCAAAGGATTATCCATGCTTTTGCCACAAAGAAGTCACTAATGATGGAATTTAGGTATGGAATAAAGGGAGTGAGGAAGACTTTTTTCAGTGAAACTGCCTTTAAGTCCATCAGATCATAGACTTTCATACGCCTGTTCTAGCAATAGCAATAACACCGGTTCTGACATACAATTCCTAGAAATGTGAGCAATACAATCAACACTTCTCCTCCTTAGGCTGTGTTTCCTAATACAGTATCTTCCATTGTGAGATAAGGAGTTTGGAAAATCTGGATATTTGCCATATTAAATCATTTGCCTTTACTTCAAGGTAATCCCTCACAATGTTCACTGAAAAGTCTTTATGGCTGATTTACTGACCTCACACATTTTATGATATAGATGTCACTATGCCCTTTGTTTTTTCCACAGGGATTTTAAATATATGTGTTAAAATAGAATTTAAATATTTAAAATTACAATTTAAAAGCCTGTTTGTTTTCTAAAGGTTTCTTAAGGCCTTTATTTGACTGGAATATTTGATACAATATATTTTCAAAACCATGCCCTATCTTTCTAGGGTCTTTAATCCAACAAGACAAAATAAGACAATTTCAAGTAGGGACCGAAATACACACCTGTATATCCCTTTTGCGCCACAATTCACAATGGTTTTGTTGATCTCAAAAGTACTAAAATAAATTTGATTTTCATGCTATAAACACTATTATTCTAAGCTATTGAAAGATTAGTAGGTGAGAGTCTGGGTAGAGTTGTTTCTAAGCAGAAACGGAACAGCAAAGTTTCAGGATCGATTTTTGTCAGATATGTGAACACCCGTTCTATAGAATTCAGTTCCTGTTTTGACAGCTTATTGAATACTCTCTCAACTTTTCCCGCCTGGTAATGTCTCCCATTAATTAATACCCATTCTCTGTTCACAGTTTTGATAGAACAGCAGTAGTCGTTAACACAACACTCATAATCACAATTGTTGAGGTATGTTTTTTGTCTGTGTATGTATAAGCCTCAGATATTAAATGTTATCCAAAGAGAAAAGTAAGCTGGAAATTTTATAAATAAAATTGTTTTGTACTAGAGGTAAGAATTCTATGCTTGCATTTCACTTTTTTTTTCCCCTCTCCCTGTGATGGTATCAAACTCTACAAAACATACTCTATCTTTTCCATTTTTGTATAAATAAGGCTACAAGATTATTATTTTCATTTTTAATACATACAGAAAACAATATTTTGTTGCTTGGTGGAATTAGAAAGCAACTTATTAGTGCAACTATGTAAATAATGAACATCAAGAGATGTTACATGTTCAAATATATTTTTCCCCTAGAGTGCAAAGCAATTTTTTGATATTACCTTTTAATATCTTTAAAAGTTTGCAAGACTTTGGCGCATGCTCCTCCAAATTATTAACACTAACGAGAACATTAAGATTCTCAGCAATTATTGTAGTTAGGTTTTATCAGAGGAATTAAGCGAGGTGAGTAGTATAGAGCTTTACATGTTTTTAAAAAGGTTATACATATATATGTCTTAATAAAAATTTGACAATACAAAAATGTTTTTAAAAAACAGTTCTAATACTCGTACACGAATATTTTTGAGTCTTGTGTAATTTTTTCAAGACTTTTTCCCTATGAATAGATTTTTTATTGCATAATTGTAGCATCATATCATAAGCATATCCCCATTTTATTACATATTTTTAAAAACCATTATTTTAATGTCTGAATAAAATGCTGTTGAGTAAATAAACACTGGAAGTTTAATCACCCACACAGAATTAATCCTTTATTTGCTTCCTCTTTTCAAAAATATAAATACTACTCTGAAGAACATCATGATGTCAATACTCCTCCCCAAAACTTAGAATTGTTGCTTCCAGACAAGTTACCAAAGATGGTGGTATTGGGTCACAGGATATGAGGGGAAAAATAATGTGTATATATGTATATGTGTATATGTATACACATGCACATATATATATGTATATACAACATACATATACTTTAAGAATGCATATGTATTTTTCTGTAAGAAGACATGTGTGTATGTATATATGTATAAAACAGAGCCCTGATGGCACAATGATTAAGCACTCGGCTACCAACTGAACGGTTGGCAGTTCGAACCCACAAGCCACTTCAAGGGAAAAAAAGACCTGGCGATTTGTTCCGGTAAAGTTTACAGCCTAGGAGACCCTATGGGGTTTCCTACAGGGTTGCTATGAGTTGGAATCGACCTGACTGCACACAATAACAACAACAAATATATATTTTAAAATATATATATATAATCAACTTGCACCCCTGCCAGCAATGTGTAACGTGTGAATTTTACAAAACAATTACAAACTTTAGTGGTTATAATTTTTTTCATCTCACTTACATGATTGTCAAAAAAAAAAAAAAAGGGTATCTCTTTCTCCCTTTAATTTGCATTTATTTGATTATCAGAAAGATTGATCTTGTTGCCATATATGTATAGACTACATTAAAGATTTAACTTAAATATGATTGGTTATACATTGGGCCAACAAGAAAAGGTATGAAAATTGAAACAAGACAAGAGTTATTGATAAAGTATGACTGAAATTGCAGTTAAAATTCCTGAAACCTGCTAACCTTATCCCCAAACTAAATCAAAGACTATGTCTATGTCCAAATAAGTTTGGGAGTAATAAAAGGAAAATCATTTCCAAAGCAACTGCTTAGAACCAAGTTTTTCTGGTCATTTGCCCAACTTCAGCTGCCTTACCCCTAAAATCCATTTTTTTTAAAATATATACTAGGGTTGAGGAAACTTTCTTTTTCTGTCGAGAGCTACTAAGAGAAAAAAAATAAATCAAGTTTTCATACAAAGGAACAAAGACTTAAGTGTTTTTTAAGAGAACAGTATAAAATCTTTGGTTTTATTGATTATAGATTATGAAAAAGATAAAATATGAAACTTTCTGCAGAGATTTACAACAGTTATATAAATATAATCTTCAGGTCAATATCATGGTCATTAAGAAAAATAAATAGGTATAGAGGGAACAGGAGGGAGGAAACAGAACGAAAAGAAGATAGAAGGAAAGAGAGAGAGAGAAGCACTCAAGAGATATACAGGGATAGCCACAGAAAGGGAGAAACACAAATAAACATAGAGCCATAAATCAAAGAAAGAAGAGAGACAGAAACGTAGTTAAAGACTCTTAGAGGGGAGGGGGTAGTCCAAGCCAAAGAAAGCTACTTTGGTAGCGCTGTGGAGTGTGCTAGGTCGCAGGCCCCTGATTGTTAGCTTTTGTGATCACTGCTTTCAAATGTTGACTCAGGGGTCAGAACATTGACAAACTGATGAACATGAACACTGCAAATGTGAGGCCATAACTATGTCTCCATAACTGGCCTTGAATGGAACATTTAGACAATTACCTAGCTGATTAAGGCAAATGTTTAGGTATATAGTTGACAGAAAGAAAAGAAGAGTTGTCCTGTTCCATAATTGTGTCAAATTCAACTTGAGTTTACCATTGACGATTCAACCAAAACAATTTCTTAAGGACTATGATCAGCCCACCCAACACAGTTATCTGCACAAGGAGCTTCTGGGCAAGTGTTGTTGCTGAATTTCACTAATAAAAGGAGAAATTATTTTCCCATCAGCTTGAAGCAAAAATGAAGCACAGGACTATTTGCTTATTTTATTTTTGGTTATTTTTTACACGAAGTGTGCTTTTCTTTCCTCCAAAGGAAACCGCCAAGGAGACCTCATTTTCATTGCATTAATGTGGCATGCCATTCTTGGCGGGGAACTGTAGGTGTTGCTGAAGCTACATAGCTGAAAAAGCTAAGCCAGACCTCCCATTCTTTGGCTTATTACAGTTCTATTTTAGCCCTGTCCTCTTCTTCCCACTCAAATTCTGTACCCTAGCATGTGTTTGGATATGCTGCATCCTCCAGTTCTTCACACTAAATATACTCTTCAGAAACCATGAGCGAAACTTGCAGATGAGTCATCCTCTCTGGAAGAGTGAGCTACGTGGTGGACAGCTCGTAAATTGGAATATATTCAGTTGGATGGGGGAGTGGAGACAACAGTAGTTGGTTCATTGTGTTCTGCAAAAGGAGCCAAGGGGTTTGGGGGCGGGTGGTTTCAGAGTAAATTGAAGCAAATGCTCATATTACACGTTAAGAAAAGTTGCTTAAAGAGACAATACTCTAAAGATAAAGCTTCAAAGCTTAGAATTTGTGTTCATCACTTGTTTTTTGGGTCAGGCCCTTAAAAAAAAATCCTTTGACCAGTTCTCAGAGCATAATGCGTTTCCAGTCTTTTGTTCTAAGAGTGAAAAGGTCAACACCCTTTGACATAGCATGAGCTGTTCAGTGCACAAGGGGAACTATCACCAGCAGTGCTAGACTTAAAACAACTTCAGGGCAACCGGAGTCAAGCTCAGGAAGTGTTGTTCAAACCCCCAGGGAATACTGGCTTTGTTTATTAGCCAACTTACATCTTGTTGAATTGCTAAGTGCTGCTATCTTGAATGAGCAGATATAGCAGAAATTCCAAACCCAGATGAGGTATTTCAAGGCATAATATAACCATATCACTCTCCTAAAGTGTCCCCTACAGGAATCTAAATAGAGCGGCTATTTTCTTAAATGGGAAAAGTTCCATCTCAGGTCCCCATAGTCCAATACATGCTAAATGATTCCACAAATGAACAAACACCCCTTTGATGAGACAGTAAATTTAGTGGGAGAAATAATCAACCAGAAGTGCAGGAAAAAATGTGGATTTTTTAATAAACAGCCTAATTAGGAAATGAATTACACATTCAATCTCGTACCCACAAAGATTTTAAGATTTTTTTTAAATTAATTTAGCCCAAGAAACATTGACCTGCTAAAAATAGCCTCAGAAACATTTTTATTTACATAGTATATGCAAATTTCCTATTCAAAGAGTTATTAACTGTTACTTTCCTGGTATGATATAATGTCTTAACTCTATTTCACAGATTGAGAAAGAAAGGTTAAATGTTTTGCCTACGGTCACTCAGCAAATCTAAGCCAGAGACACATTTAGTTCCCTGAATTATGGACTTCCTGTCTTATGTTTTAAATCAGTGAATCATTTTGCTTCTAAATATACTAGAGGAGATTCAAGGCCTTATGGGAAAATCACATCGTGTAGCAGTCCCTCATTTGGAAATAACAGAAATCTGGATAAAACGCATGGCAACCTTATTCTACACTATCACGAGTCATTCTAAAGAGGGAAAAAAATGCAACCTGAGGAAAGAAAAGTTCCAAATAGATACTAAATGGCTTGGCCATGCAGAAAGCCATTTCTTTGCTCTCAGATCAAGAGTCAAGGCACTTGGGTTCTGGTTTCAGAGATTCTTAACCTCTCTGAGTCTTATCTTTCTTCATCTGAAGAGTGGATATAAGGCCTGCCCTCCCCTCCGGAAAGTCTTGAGGATCAAAGGGGACTGTGCACACAAAAGAATATTTTAAAGAATATTATAAATTGTAAAGTGCCGTACAAATTTCATTAGTGATTATTATGGTAGTGATACTATTGTTATACTTGAAAGAGAAAGTAAATAAATAAAATAGACGTCATAAACGAATGGTTCTTAAGCATGTTATATCACCAGCCCCACTGAAAATCTGGCGAAAATCATGGACCCGCTCTTCAGAAAATTCACATTCGGAAATACAACCAAAATTTTATTTACAGTTTCAGGAGACTCACAGACCATCTAAATCCTATGTGGTCACAGAACTCATACTGAGATTACTTGGTGGAGAGGAAGAACAGAAATGACAGATTATCTGGAAAGCAAGAAGGAATGGGAATCAAATAGCAAAATGGGCATATTGATGAGCCAAGCAAGTTTGGGCTATAAGGCTATAAGAAGATAGTTTACAGTCATTTGGAGGTGAGATGTGGACAAGACATGAAAGACAGATTACTGGTAAAGAAATAGTGTTAGCATTTCTTTGCCCAGGAGAGAAGAAAATTTCTTACCCCTTTCCATGAAAATTCTGGGAGCATTCTCATAGAGATGAAGGGAGAAATTCAGAAAAGAGAATGTGTTTGTGAGTGTGTTGGGTAGTGTGAGGGTGGGTAGAATGGCGGCTGGAGGTTCTAATTGGAAGCAGGTGTGGAAAGGCAAGGTTGGGAAGGGAGGTGACATTGTTGCCTGGCAACCAGCTCAAGTCACACTACCTCGGTAACGGTACCACCTCCTGCATTCCTCTGGTTCTCCCACCTGTAGGCTTAGCACAAGGCCAATTCTGCCTGGACAAGGAGGGCAAAAGGGACCCTAGCTGTTAAACCACTCACCATTAATGCCATCCTGTGGCTGCCCTGGTTCTGACCATGGCTCCTAGACTCTCTATGATTGTATTACTTGCTGCTGTTCCCTTCTATACCGGGATTGACAACCTAGATTCTTAGACATGACTTCAGACTTGCTGAAAGAGACTCCTATGTGTTCCACATGTTTGTTTGCCTTGTGCTTGCCTCACATCCACCTTCTAGGTTCATACATGCTATGATATATGATACATCCATATACCCTAATCATGACTGTGCACTCATGTTAGCTCCTCATCTCCTCAGGACTTTGAACTCAAGACAAATTCTGGCTCTAGTTCTTCCTTGTTCTGGCTTAACATTATTTCTCCTGATTTCTGATCTGACAGGGAAGGGGAGAGAGGTAAGACATTCCTCTTGTTATGCTTCTTATGTGGAATTGCTAATTTTTGTAATACCAGCAAATAGTTGTATGTCTTTTTTCCCCACAAGCACCTCCTGGGTCACTGCATTAACTTAGTCATAAAGGCCTCCCAAAATCATAGTGTGGTTCCTCCAGTTTGCCACAGAGTTGTTCCTCCAATTCAGATGGCTTTGAATTTACCTAAAATTTCTGAAAATAAAATCATCATAAAGAGATGGAAATTACATACTTAGTTGTTGGGTCATCTTTAATAGTGGAATTGTAGGTTCATACTCTTGTTTATAATAGACATACATGGTCTTCCTTCTTATAATGACAAGCCACTTTTGAATATACAGTTCATCCTAGTGTTAACTTTCTGCACTCTGAAATTTACTGTTATTCTGTAGCCCACATAAAATCTCTAACTGCGTATTCTATTATATAATGTAAGACTTAGTTACATTCGCAAAATTCTCAACTACACAAAACAAAAAAAGTATGAAGCTTGGAAAGGGATTTGGAGAGGTGGCATTGATAAGTAAGGCCAGACACTTCTGACTCCACTGCACTTTCCTGAGTGTTAGCAATAACAATCTATTTTAATAATCATAAATTCACTCTATTATATGCAATTCCAGGTGGAACATTTTGAGTACAAGCTATGAGAATCTCAGCAAAACCTCTTGGTAATCTACACTTGTATGTTATGGTACCTAGAACTATAAGTAGAATCTAGAATTTGACAAACATGCTATTCTATTAATCTGGAGGAAAAAAAAACCCAGACCATTTTGTATGTTCTGTAAAACATTTTATGGAAAGCAAATGCATTATATAACCTACGACCTCTACAGGATCATTTCATTTGGTACGTAATACATGCTCTCAGAATCCATTTCATTCATTTTTACGCTATCACATAAGGCTTCCAATATAAAATTTAAGACTTAGTAATCGTAAACCACTTAGTTTTCTGTAACATGTCTTTATATGTGATTCTTAATCATGAAACAAGTCCCACTTTTATTGTTAATAAATATTGCAGGAAATATTAGCTAGTAATTTCAAAAATTCCTCTGGAATCATTAATAAATATTTTTCTAAATTTTAACGGTAAAAAATTCAAGTTCACTTTAAACAGCATTATTTGAGAGTGAAATTAAAAATATACATGGTTACAATATTTATATGGGATAGGAGTAGGTTAGGGTAATATGCCTTTTGAGAGCTGCTAATTTGCACTGATTGCCTCTGAACGGCAAAGTACCATAGTAAGTATTGGAAACCCTATGGAACAGTTCCACTCTGTCCTATAGGGTCTCTGTGAGTTGGAATTGACTCAACAGCAACAGGTAATATGTCCAGGAGTCCCGCAGTGGTGTAAACTTTTAAGCACTGGCCTACTAACCAAAAGGTTGACTGATTTGTACTTGGGAAGAAAGATCTGGCAATCTACTTCCAAAAGGTCACAGCCACTGAAAACCCTATGAAGCACAGTTAAACTCTAAAATACATGAAGTCATCATGAGTTGGAATTGACTCAATGGCAACTTTTTTCTTTTTTTTTTATGTTCCAGGCACTGAACAAAGCTCTAGAACTATGGGAATGAATCAGCCCTCAAAAAACTTAAGGTTATTATGAGAGGAAGGCAAATAAATCTTATGATAGGTTGAATATCAAATTTTAATAATAGGTGCTATTGCTAGGAAGGATATATAATGCTTAATTTTATGTAGGGGAAGGGAAACATGGGAAGAAAATCTTGAAAAATTATGTTATGAAGCACAACCTTGAAGGATAAGTATTCTTTATAAAATAATTGATCAATTAAGCCATTTTTAATTGGATATTCGTTACTTGCAGCCCAAAGCCTCCTAACTGAAACAGGTTTTAAGCAGTTATAGATTACCCTTTTTGTAGGTCAACACTGGTCCAATATCAGCAATTTCATATGTCTCAAACTTAGAGCTAAGATGGAGTGACCAGGGTTTTAAGCAAGGAATTAACATGGTCATGATTTACATCTTAGAATCATAGTATTGACAGCAGGATGTAGGATGGATTTATGGGGTCTGAGACAGTAAGCAAGGAAATCATCTAGAAGACTATCCAGTTGAGAGCTAATGGTGTACTAAATGAAAGCAAAAATGGCATGATGTAGGAGTACAGGTAGGAGAGATGTTAAAAAGGTAGAATTGACAGATTTAGTAGCTTATTGAAACTAGGGTAGAGAAAGGAATGTACCTCTGGAAAGATTTCTGCCTCGACTAAATCATTATACCGTTAGTATAACTGATTCTAACTCTGGTTGTTCTCACTTCTGTAACTTGACCTAGGACTCTTATTGGTCCTGGCTAGTCCTGGCCCCTCCACCTTAAATAAAAACTCCTGCATCTGTTCTTAGTCTTCTGACTGACCTTCTCTCAATAACTTGTTCTTTGGGACTCATTGTCTATACCACGCATTTTGGTGCTCAAAAGCACAGTGCTTTGTCCTCTTGTTTTTATTTGGGGGTGAGGGTAGTACAAAATGGTAGGCCTTACCTAAATGGAAGTGTAAGCTCTTTGTCAACAGGAACCCTGGCTTTTATTTCTTGATTGTCCCTATAGCACCTGACACAAAAGTATGCATAAAGAAAACAAAATTGACCTCACTTATAGCAGCAGATCAGGGGTCCTCGTGGCACAGTTCTTAAGAGTTCAGCTGCTAACCAAAAGGTCAGCATTTCGAATCCACCTGCCACTCTTTGGAAACCCTATGGGGCCATTCTACTTTTTCCTATAGGGTTGCTATGAACTGGAATTGACTCGAAGGCAATGTTTTTTTTTTGTTTTTTTTTGGTTTTTTTTTAATGGTATAGCAGCAAATCAGATGCTCCCTTATAGCAAAGTGCAGGGTTTTTTTGTTTGTTTGTTTGTTTGTTTTTGTTTTTTAAATGCTGGTTAATTATAAAAAGAGTTCGCAGCTGTAACATCTCAGCCTTAACTTCCCAATCCCTTCCAATCCCCAGTTCTAGAAACATGCTGTATGCCTCATGGGGTATCAGACATCTGCCTCAACATCCACAATCCTTATGCTTAATCTGTTTAGAAGATAAATAAGGAAATTTAAAAATCCTGACATGTCCTAGGCGGGGTTCTGGGGACCATGGTTTCAGGGGACATCTAGGTCAATTGACATAACAAAGTTTATTAAGAAAATGTTCTGCATCCCGCTTTGGTGAGTGGTGTCTGGGGTCTTAAAAGCTAGCAAGTGGCCATCTAAGATGCATCAATTGGTCCCAACCCACCTGGAGCAAAGGAGAATGAAGAACACCACAGACACAAGGAAAATATTAGCCCAAGAGATAGAAAGAGCCACATAAACCAGAGACTCCATCAGCCTGAGACCAGAAGAACTAGATGGTACCCGGCTCCCACCAATGACTGCCCTGAGCAGAAGAAAAGTGGGGTGCAGAACTCAAATTCTAGTAAAAAGATCAGACTTAATGGTCTGACTGATACTGGAGGGATCTTGGAAGACATGGCCTCTGGACTCTCTGTTAGCCCAGAACTGAAACCATTCCCGAAGCCGACTCTTCAGACATGGATTAGACTGGACTATAAGACATAAAATGATACTCATGAAGAGAGTGCTTCTTAGCTAAGGTAGACACATGAGACTAAATGGGCAGCTCCTGTCCGGAGGTGAGATGCCAAGGCAGAAAGGGACAGGAGCTGGTTGAAGGGACAAGGGAAATCTGGGGTGGAAAGGAGGAGTGTGCTCTCACATTATAGGGAGAGCAACTAAGGTCACATAACAATGTGTGTATAAAATTTTTGTATGGGAAACTAACTTGAACTGTAAACTTTCACTTAATGCACAATAAAAGAAAAATCCTGACATATCATATAATTCTAAGGGTTTTATTACTTGGTGTTAATAAATCTGATAGTTGAAGTAATTTTTAGATAATTTAAATGTTAAGGATCTTACAAATGAAAGAAACAAAATATTTTGCTTTTAGAGGACTCTAGAAAATGAAAATAGCATAAACATTCAAATAACTTTGAATACTATTTTATATATTTATCTAGGATTACACAAATTTATCGATACATGATTTTCTTCTCAGGTTTATTACATAAGAAAAAATGCTTTACAAAGAGAAGAGTCCAGCAATTTAAGTCTATTCCACTTTTTGTTGTGGAGAGTTTGCCACATTCAGAGAGTAACAGTAAAATACTTAACTTTTGATTCTTTAGACAAAAAATGAGATTCTTCTTTGCTGTGTGTACTTAAGAAAAAAACAAATCTAGGATCCTAAAATCTACCTTGATCTTTATAATTTTCTCATTTTGATGTACTCTATCTACATTGCATATAAAACTGTAAATTTTTGAAAGATGAAAATGATCTACTCAAATTACATGCTATTACACAAACAGGTTAATAACAGTAATTAAAAGAATAATTGTGCCACTACAAGCCACACAAAGGAGTCATTTAAATTATCCCAATCAGGCATGAGGTCATGTAATGCTAAGAGAAAAGAGCTAAAATATGCAAAATAATGTATTCTGTCTTCATGTTTCTAGTATTAGAAATAGTCATATCACAGCATATATTGTGGGTCTCTTTTTGGAACCTTTACACCATAAAATAAAATTAATTCTTCTTACCTTATGAGATATGCTGAAATTTTAATAGTACACAATTTTACAGATAAAGTGGTTTCATTCAAAGGGAAGAATGTTTCTTTTTTTGAGCACTTTATTTTTAAAACATTGATTTTTTTTCTAGTTACAGAAATACAATACACTGTAAAAAAAATTTCGGAACACACAGGAAAGCGTAAAGTAGAGAATAAAAACCACCTATCATGTTACCAGATTGAAATAAGCATGATCTCATTTTTGGTGCAATTCCTCTTCTGCATTTTTTTTGGGGGGTCGGAGGGAGTAGGTAGGAAGGCATAATAGGAGAGATGATCCAGCAGAAAGCCAGAATTATCAAATAATATCATTAATACCACACACAAGTAAATTTTTGCTGGAGATAATTCAAATGCAGTTGCAGCAGTGCATGAACAGGGAACTGCCAGAAATTCAAGCCAGATGCAGAAGAGGACGTAGAACCAGGGATATCATTGCTGATGTCATATGGATCTTGGCTGAAAGCAGAGAACACCAGAAAGTTGTTTACCTGTTTTTTTTTGTTGACTACACAGAGGCATTCAACTTTGTGGATCTTAACAAATTATGGATTACATTGTGAAGAACGGGAATTCCAAAACACTTCATTGTGCTCATGAGGAAACTGAACATAGACCAAGAAGCAGTCCTTCAAGTGGAACAAGGAGAGATACTATGTGGTTTAAAAACAGAAAAGGGATGCATCAAGATTGCATCTTTCACCATACTTATTCAGTCTGACTGTATGAAGAACAGGGTATCAGGATTGGAGGAAGACTCATTAACAACCTGAGAGATGCAGATGACACAATATTTCTTGCTGAAAGAGAAGGGGATTTGAAGCACTTACCAATGAAGACCAAAGACTACAGCCTTCAGTATGGATTACACCTCAACATAAAGAAAACAGAAATCCTCACAACTGGACCAATAAGCAGCATCATGATAAATGGAGAAAAGATTAAAGTCGTCAAGGATTTCATTTTACTTGAATCCACAGTCAGTGCCTATGGAAGCAGCAGTCAAGAAATCAAACAATGTATTGCACTGGGCAAATCTGCTGCAAAAGATCTCTTTAAACTGTTCAAAAGCAAAGATGTCACTTGGAGGACTAAGGTGCACCTGACCCAAGCCATGGTATTTTCAGTCACATGCAAAAGCTGCACAATGAATAAGGAAGACTGAAGAAGAATCGATGTTCTTGAATTATGGTGTTGGCAAAGAATATTGAATATACCATGGCCTGCCAGAAGAATGAACAAATCTGTCTTGGAAGAAGTACAGCCAGAATGCTCCTTGGAAGTGAGGATGGCGAGACTTCGTTCCATGTGCTTTGGATATGTTATCAGGAGGGATCAGTCCCTGGAGAAGGACATCATACTTGGTAAAGTAGAGGGCCAGCAAAAAAGAGGAAGACCCTTAATGAGATAGATTGACACAGTGGCTGAAAAAGGGGGCTCAAACATAGCAATGATTGTGAGGATGGCTCAGGACTGGGCAGTGTTTCCTTCTGTTGGACATAGGGTCATTATGAGTTGGAACTGACTAGATGGCACCTAACAACAACAACAACAACATAAGTATTAGATTGTGTTTGTGTCTGTCTCATGTTTGGTTTTGCATTTCATTTAATAATATGAACATTTTTCCAAGTAATTCTTAAAACCCTAATTTTTAATGATGGTACAATATTTTTACATGCATATGTAATACTTAACTCTTTCGTTGTTTTTATGTTTCTCCTATTGCCTATTTTTCTATTATAAAAATGCTGTATGAAACATATTTGAATTAACTGTTGGTAAGAATCACTGATTAGTTTATTTAAATAAATTGCTAAAAGTAGATTAGGATATTTTGGTTTTGCTATAGATAGAATTAGATTTAGATTTAAAGTTAGGATTAGGATTAGGGAGATAATAGGTGTGAATTTTTAAGGTTCTTAATACATAGTAATTTTTTTACAGAATATTTGTATTTCTGTAAGTTTGTACACCATCAGCAAATCAAATCACTATCAAGTCTGCAGTAGTAATGAAAATAATCCCATTTAATAGTATTTCGTTGATTACTAGAGAAGTTGAACTTTTTTCCGTGTTTTTAGGTCCTTTTCCTGTTACATGGCTATGTTGTTGTTCGGTGCCATCAAGTTGGCTCCCAGCACATGGTGACACCAAGCACAACAACAAAATGCCACCTGGTCCTGCTCCATCCCCATGATCAGTTACAAATTGGACCGTTGTGATCCACAGTTTTCACTGGCTGATTTTCAGAGGTAGATCACCAGGCCTTTCTTCTTAGTCCAGAAGCTCTGCTGAAACCTGTTCAACATCATAGAAACACACATGGAAAGGGAGAATTCTACCACTGAACCATCACTGCACCCATATATGACATTCATTTATTTTTCCATTGAGTCATTAAGTTATTTTTAAATCACTTGTGAGAGTTTATTTTGTCATATTTGTTGCAAATATTTTCCCAGTTCATCACTTGCTCTTATACATAAGTATTATGTTTGTATGTGGTAAAATTACTAAATATTCACCTATATGATTTATTCCACTCATTAATGCTTAAAATGTTAATATTTTTGGTTTTTTATTTTTAACTTCTAAATCCATGTGAAAATTACATTGGTGTATTATGTAACTTGATTTTTCCTGGCAAAGAGTCAATTTTTCTAACATTTATTGATTGGTTTCTTTTTATCATGTTATTTTATATATTAGTGTTTGTTTAAGATTATCCATTCAATTCCACAAATTTGTCTACTGGTTCTTATATACATACTGCACTGTTTTAATTAGTGTCATGCGTGGAAGGCAAGGAATCCCCCACCACTTTTATTTTTTCATATGTCATATATTCATCTTTTAGATAAACTTTACTGAAGAATTTCAGAACTTATTCCAAAGAAGTTTTTTTTCCAGAGAAATAAGCACATTGTTTTTTCATCACCCCTCATTATTTTGGGGCACTTGACAAAAAACCTTTTATGTTTTTACCTTATACAAAAGAAAGGAGAGTAAATATAAATCACCTACTATATTTCTCTCAAGTGCTTTCTAAACACATTCATATCCAATATAGCTAATTTAATACTCACAGTCGCTCAGTGAAGATTGGATTAGTTATCCTAATTTACATATAAGAAATCTAAGACTTTGTGTCTTACTCAGGATTCCTGAGAAAATTCAGGTAAAGTTACTCGAAGCTTAACACTCCTTTCATAATATTACATATAATTAGTCATTTACTTGAAAAACAAAACCCTTGGGCTTATAGACTATCATTTTATTGTAGAAAATTTCTATTTTATGTAATTAGTATGCATTTTATTTTTTAATTTATTAGCTTGATGAGATATTTTGAAGTGAAATATTCCAGAAAAGAGGATACAGAAACCCCAGTAGGCAACCAGATAAATTACTGTTTGCTCTTGAACTGCAGTGGAGCTTCAAGTAAACCACTTGATTTAAATCTGATTATGGGTAAATAATATCGGTTCCTTATCTTCTCAAAGTTAATGATAATTGCTGTTGTTGTTAGGCGCGGTCAAGTCAGTTCCCACTCATGGTGACACTATGTACAACAGAGTGAAACACTGCTTGGTCTCTGATAATTAAGAGTCTACATATGTTTTTCACTGTTTAGTATTTATCACAGAAGAATGAGAGTATGTGCATAGAATACACTGGAGTGAAATTATCATACTGGTATTCAAGAATTAAATGTGTGCAAAATACTGCAGTCTAATAGGAATATCTCAAAATTTCATTTCATTCTATGTCAAATCTACAGCTATCCACAAAATCCATATCTAGTCTAATCTCTCAGTAGTTCCATTCTTGTGTTTTACACTTACAGTTAAAATAAAATATTAGATAGTTCTTTTATATATCTGGACTCATCAGGATTCTTTCATTGCAACGGATAGAAATTTAACTTAAGAAAGATAACTTAAGGAAGCTTAAGCAAGAAAGGAAATGCAATTGTTCACGTGACTAAGTAGTATAGAGATACAGGCATATAATTCATTTTATGGTGCTTCACTTTACTGCACCTCACAGATATTGTATTTTTTACAAATTGAAGGTTTATGGCAATCCTGCATCAAGCAAGTCTATCAGCACCATTTTCCAACAGCATGTGCTCACTTCATGTCACTGTGTCACATTTTGGTAATACTTGCAATATTTCAAACTTTCTCATTATTGTTATAATTGTTATGGTGATCTGGGATCAGTGATCTTTGGTGTTACTATTGTAATTGTTTTGGGGCACCAAGAACTGAGCCCACATAAGACGGCAAACTTAACTGATAAATGCTGTGTGTATTCTGACTGCTCCACTGACCATCTGTTCCCTGTTTCTCTCCCTCTCCTCAGCCCTCCCTATTCCCTGAGACAGAACAACACTGAAATTTAGGGCAATTAATAACCCTACAATGGCCTCTAAGTTTTCAAGTGAAAAGAAGAGTTGCACTTCTCTCACTTTAAATCAAAAGCTAGAAATGATTAAGCTTAGTGAGGAAGGCGTGTTGAAAGCAGAGATAGGCCAAAAGCTGGGCCTCTTGCATCAAACGGCGAAGTAGCGAATGCAAAGAAAAGGTTCTTGAAGGAAATTAAAAGTACTAGTCCAGTGAACACACAAATGATAAGAAAGCAAAACAGACTTATTGCTGATATGGAGAAAGTTTTAGTAACCTGGATAGAGGATCAAACCAGCTACAACATTCCCTTAAGCCAAAACCTAATCCAGAGCAAGGCCTTAACTTGCTTCAATTCAGTAAAGGTTGAGAGAGATGAGGAAGATGCAGAAGAAAAGTTTGAAGCTATAAATGTTGGTTCATGAGGTTTAAGGAAAGAAGTCATCTCTATAACATAAAAGTACAAGGCGAAGCAGCAAGCACTAATGTAGAAGCTACAGCAAGTTATCCAGAAGATCTAGCTCAGGTAATCAATGGTGGCTATACTAAACAACAGATTTTCAAAAGTATAAGAAACAGACTTATATCGGAAGAAGATACTGTCTAGGACTTTCATAGCTAGAGAGAAGTCAGTGCCTGGCTTCAAAGTTTCAAAGGACAGGCTGACTCTCTTGCTAGGCATTAACGCAGCTGGTGACTTTAAGTTGAAGCCAATGCTCATTTATCATTCTGAAAATCCTAGGGCCCTTTAGAATTATGCTAAATCTATTGTATATGTACTCTATAAATGGAAAAAAAAGCCTCAATTACAGCACATCTGTTTTTAATATGGTTTACTGAATATTTTAAGCCCACTGTTGAGACCTACTGCTCAGAAAAAAAGATTCCTTTCAAAATATTACTGCTCATTGACAATGCACTTAGTCGCCTACAAGCTCTGATGGAGATGTACAAGGAGATCGGTGCTGTTTTCATGCCTGCTAACACAACATCCCCCCACGTGTTTGTCAGTTTGTCATACTGTGGGGGCTTGTATGTTGCTGTGATGCCGCAAATCAGCACTTACTGAGGAAGACCAAAGACCCCAGCCTTCAGCCTTCAGTATGGATTACACCTCAACATAAAGAAAACAAAAAGTCTCACAAGTGGACCAATAAACAACATCATGATCAACGGAGGAAAGATTGAAGTTGTCAAGGATTTCATTTTACCTGGATCCACAGTTAATACCCATGGAAACAGCAGTCAAGAAATCAAAAGACGATTGCATTCAGCAAATCTGCTGCAAAAGACCTCTTTAAAGTGGTGAAAAGCAAAGATGTCACCTTGAAGACCAAGGTGCACCTGATCCAAGCCATGATATTTTCAGTTGCATCGTATGCGTGTGAAAGCTGGACAATGAATAAGGAAGACCAAGGAAGAGCTGACACATTTGAATTGTGGTGTTGGTGAAGAATATTGAATATACTATGAACTGCCAAAAGAACAAACAAATATGTCTTGGAAGAAGTACAACCAGAATGCTCCTTAGAAGCAAGGATGGTGAGACTACATCTTACACATAATTTGGACATGCTGTCCAAAGGCATCAATCCCTGGAGAAGGACATCATGCTTGGTAAAGTAGAGGGTCAGCGAAAAAGAGAAAGACCCTCAACAAGATGCATTGACACAGTGGCTGCAACAATGGGCTGAAGCATAACAAGGATCGTGAGGATGGTGCAGAACCAGGTAGTGTTTCATTCTGTGGCGCATAGGGTCACTATAAGTCAGAGCTGACTTGATGGCACCTAACAACAACACAACATCCATTCTGCAGGCCATTGAAATTTTGACTTTAAAGTCTTATTAATTAAGAAATACATTACATAAGGCTATAGCTGCCATAGATAGTGATTCCTCTGATGGATCCAGGCAAAGTAAATTGAAAACCTTCTGGAAAGGATTCACCAATCTAGATACCATTAAGAACATTTGTGATTCATGGGAGGAGGTAAAAATATCAACATTAACAGGAGTTTGGAAGAAGTTGATTCCAACACTTACGGATGACTTTGAGGGGTTTAAGACTTCAGTGGAGAAAGTAAGTGCAGATGTGATGGAAATAGCAAGAGAACTAGAAGTAGAGCTTGAAGATGTGACTGAATTGCTGCAATCTCATGATAACTTTAACAGATGGGGAGTTGCTTCTCATGGATGAGCAAAGAAAGTGGTTTCTTTGCTCATCCACAAGAAGAAAGCTACTCCTGGATTATTGAAATGGCAACAAAGGATTTAGAATATTACATAAACTTAGTTGATAAAGCAGGGTCAGGATATGAAAGGTCAGTGGTTAGAACCCACCAGCAGCTCTGCAGGAGAAAGATGTGGCAGTCTGCTTCTGTACAGATTACAGCCTTGGAAACCCTAGCGGGAAGTTCTAGGGATATCTGTATTCTGGCACAATTTGATACTGATGTTCAAAAATACATTGAAACAAACTACTCTCTGGATATATCTTTCTACAAACCTTTATGTTGGTTTTCTTATCTGGAAAGTTCCAGGAAATGTAAAGGGGCTAAGATTTTATCCTACTCATCAGCCAACAAGTTAGCCTGCCTCATGGATACTGGCAGAAGACACAAGACTCCTGGATGAGAGACAAAGGACTTTATACCGATGGCACTGCCAGTAGCATGGACATCAGCATATTTGTGTGAGTTTCCTTTATCCCCCAGTCTCATTGGGCAATACAAACAAGCCCAGATGGATGTCTGCACAAAACAGTAGGTTGTGTTACAGGAAAAGAACCCTGAGTTAGGGACCCTGAATTTTTTACAGTGGGCAGTAGCATGCCTTCCTTTTGCTCTGAAGGGAGATGATATATTTCCCAAGAGTGTTTGCTATAAAAACATCCTTTACAATGCGTTGTTTTTGTTAGGTGCTGTCGAGTTGGTCCAAACTTAGTGACACTAGGTACAACAGAACAAAACACTGTGCAGTCCTGCACCATCCTCTCAATAGTTGCCATATTCGAGCCCATTGTTGCAGCATCTCTTTGAGGGTCTTCTTCTTTTTCACTGATCCTCTAATTTACCAAGCATGATGTTCTTCTCCAGGGACTGGTCCCTCCTAATAACGTGTCTTAAGTATGTGAGATGATGTCTCGACATCCTCCTTTCCAAGGAGCATTCTGGCTGTACTTCCTCCGAGACAGATTTGTTTGTGCCTCTGGCAGTCCGTGTTATATCCAATATTCTTTGCCAGCACCATAATTCAAAGGCATCAATTCTCGTTTTTGTTTTTGTTTTTTAATTTTTTTTTTTATACTTTTGATGAAGGTTACAGAGCAAATAGTTTCTCATTAAACAGTTTGTTCATTTTCTGACACTGGTTAACAACCCCACGACATGTCAACACTCTCCTATCTCGATCTTGGGTTTCCTATTACCAGCTTTCCTGGCCCCTCCTGCCTTCTAGTCCTTGTCCTTGGGCTGTTGTGCCCCATTAGTCTTGTTTTGTTTTATGGGCCTGTCTAATCTTTGGCTGAAGGGTGAACTTCGGGAGTGACTTCATTACTGAGCTAAAAAGGTGCCTGGAGGCCATAGTCTCGTGTTTCTCCAGTCTCTGACAGGCCAGTAAGTATGGTCTTTTTTTGTGAGTTAGAATTTTGTTCAACATTTTTCTCCAGCTCTGTCCTGGACCCTCTATTGCGATCCCTGTCAGAACAATCAGTGGTGGTAGCTGGGCACCATCTAGTTATACTGGATTCAGTCTGGTGGAGGCCGTGGTAGTTGTGGTCCATTAGTCCTTTGGACTAATCTTTCCCTTGTATCTTGTTTTCTTCATTCTCCCTTGTCCCCAAAGGAGCGAGACCAGTGGAGTATCTCAGATGGCTGCTCACAGGCTTTTAAGACCCCAGACGCTACTCACCAAGGTAGAATGTAGAATGTTTTCTTTATAATCTGTGTTATGCCAATTGAGCTAGATGTTCCCCAAGACCATGGTCCCACAGCCTTCTGCCCAGCAATTCAGTCCCTCAGGGAGTTTGGATGTGTCTATGGCACTTCCCTGACCTTACAAAGGCATCAATTCTTGTTCATTCTTTCTTATTCATTGTCCACCTTTTGCATGCATACGAGACAATCAGACGATTGAAAATACCATGGCTTGGGTCAGGCACACCTTAGTCCTTTAGGTGACATCTTTGCTTTTCAACACTTGAAAGAGGTCTTTTCAGCAGATTTGCCCAATGCAATATGCCATTTGCTTGCTTGACTGCTGATTCCTTAACTCTTGTCTTTTTAATGACGTTTTACTTTCTTCATATACAATGTCCTTGATGACATACCACCACTTGTCTAGTCTTTGGTCCTTAGCATTCAATGTGTTAAACCTGTTCTTGAGATAGTCTCTAGATTCATGTGGAATATACTTAAGGTCATGCTTTTGCTCTCATGGACTTGTTTTAATTTTCCTCAGCTTCAACCTGAACTTGCATACGAGCAATTGATGGTTTGTTCTGCAGTCACTGGCCTTGTGTTGACTGATGATATTGCACTTCTACATCATCTCTTTCCACAGATGTAGTTGATTTGATTACTGTGTATTCCATCTGGCAAGGTCCACATGCAGAGTCGCCATTTATGTTGTTGAAGAAAGATATTTCGAAAGAATAGATCGTCGGTCTTGCAGAATTCTATCATGTGACCTCAGCATCATTTCTAACACTGAGGCCATATTTTCCAGCTACCATTCCTTCTTTGTTTCCAACTTAAGCATTCCAATCACAGTACTATCAATGCATCTTGATTGCATGTTTGATCAATTTCAGACTGCAGAAGTTGATTTAAAAAAAAAAACCTTCAATTTCTTCGTCTTTGGCATTAGTGATCGGTGCATAAATTTGAATAATAGTCATATTAACTGGTCTTCCTTGTAGGTGAGGATATTATTCTGTCACTGACCATGTCATACTTCAGGATAGATCTTGACATGTTCTTTTTGACAATGAATGTTGACACCATTCCTCTTCAATTTGTCAGTCTCAGCAGAGTAGATCATATGATTGTCTGATTCAAAGTGGCCAATACCAGTCTATTTTAGCTTACTATTGACTAAGATATCGATCTTCAAGCGTTCCATTTCATTTTTGACAACTTCCAGTTTTCCTTGATTCATACTTCATGCATTCCACGTTCTGATTACTAATGGATGTTTACGACTGTTTCTTCTCATTTTGAGTTGTGCCACATCAGCAAATGAAGGTCCCGAAAGCTTTATTCCATCCACCTTATTAAGGTTGACTCTACTCTGAGGAAGCAACTCTTCCCCAGTCTCATTCTGAGTGCCTTCCAACCTGAGAGGTTCATTTTCCAGCACTATATCAGACAATATCCTGCTGCTATCCATAAGGTTTTCATTGCCATTTTTTTTTTTCAGAAGTAATCATCTAGTCTTTCTTCCTAGTCTGTCTTATTCTGGAAGCGCTACTAAAACCTGTCCCCATGGGTGACTCTGCTGGTATTTGAAATACTGGTGGCATAGTTTCCAACATAATAGCAACACGCAAGCCACCACAGTATGGCAAACTGACGGACAAGTGGTGGGTGGTCATACTAGCCTCCCCAAAATACATAAATTTAGAGTTGCAGAAAGGTGGCTCACAAAGAAATATTAGCGTACTATTAACAAAGAAGTGGGTATAGATGCTGACCAAACAAAATGCAGATAAGTTCTATATAATTTACTCTTTTCCTCCTCTGTACCTTTTATCTCGATCTTCTCTTACTTTTGTGTATTTTTTTTTCCTCCTTCATCTCTATGAATCTATATTTTAGACATCCTACAAAGCCATACTCAAAAGCACACTCCATCATGAAGACTGCAATGTTTCCTTCCCAGCTAGGAAATCTCCTTGAGATTCCCTCAGCATTTCATCTATTCCTCAAAGGTGACACTTTTTTTTTACTTCCTACTTTACATTACAGTAATCTGTTAAGGTGCCTTAACCTTCCCAACTAGACCAGGATCTCCTTGTGAGCAGGGTCAAGTCTGTGAGTCTCTGTATCCCCTCTGGGTCAGAGCAGATTTCAAATGCTTAATATATGTGTACTCAAAAAAGGGGAGGATATTGGATTGAATTTCAATCATTTATATCTTTTAACTAACAATGATGGAACAATTACCACACCAGGATTCCAGAGACATTGCTTCTCTTTCTGTTTCTACCACTCACTGGTTACCCACCTTGAGCAAATCAATTAACCTCTCTGAGGCTCCATTCTCTCATTTGTAAAAAGGTGAAACTGTGTGCTCTTCCTTATATGGTTGTTGAGATAATCACATGAGAAAACGCATATGAAATTACTTTAGAAAATGTAAACCACTCTAATTAATGAATTCCATTTTCAAATAACAAATGAACCACCTCTGTTATATAAATTCAGCACGTTTAATATTAACAGACTAGCTGAAAATAGGTAGATGCCACTTGAGGGATGCTTACAAAAATTCTGTATGTTCAAAATTAAACATTTCTTGGTATCTTTAATTTCAGCATCGTCTTTTAATTTCTCTGAATTAATTTCACAAATACTTATCTCTAGATTCCTCATAAAAGTGTAGAGTTATCCATAGAGTTAGTGCATTAAGACATTATCGATAAAACTTTATCAGATAGTTTTGGCTCACTGACAGGCAAAGGGATACATACAGATAAGTTTTGAAAGGAGGAGAAATAGAATCAGAAAGGAAGTAAGACCTTGCCATAAATTTGCCTGGAAGGTAATTGGAGGAGGAACATATTGCCGAGAAGGAAAAGGCACTTTCAGAGGAATAGAGATATTGCCAAATAAAAAATTACCTAATTCATAGCTTTGCCTTGGACTGGCTTTGTCAAACAGTCAGTTTTTTGTACTTCTTTTGTTTTGTTTAATTCACAATATTCTCTTTCAAATTTGAAGAAGAAAACAGTCATAGACTAAAATAACCCATTTGTTCAGAGAATTTCTTGCCTTTAGATTAGGAATTCCATAACTTTTTTAAGTTTCATTACTGTTATATTACCCACTAATAGGTTGGCAAAGGACATTGTTTTCCCTAGGATTTTTTTCCTACAAGTTTTGGATGCCTCCTCAATTCTAACCAAAATCTATAAATACTCAAGTGTTGAAAATTACTTCTACAAAACACATGTGCTTCTTTTATCTGGCAGATCCTTATGTTTCCATAAAATGCCTTCCTGTTTAACAATAAACAGGTATTGTATAAACAAATAACATTAATGTGATATAGAAATGTTCGCAGTTCATTAAAAAATTCCAAAAGAATAAAGTTACAAAAATAAAAGGAGATGGAAGCTAACACAGAAAGTCCAAAGCAACTATATTTTTCCCAGAGAGTCAGGAACTGCATGAAAATAGTTCTAAACTAATGCCTCAGAGATAAGCAGAAATGAAAACTTAAAGCAGGACTGTGTTTCTAAGGCATTTCAATAGAGCCCCATGATCCCCAGCATCAAAAGGTATAACAAGGATCAAGAAGAATTAAAATTGTTGGTTTCTCAGAAAGAATCCACCTGCGACGTAAGGTCATTACACCGCCTGCTCCTTTCTTACAGTGATTTCTGAGGCCTGATCTAAGGCTCTGGGTTCTGTCTGAAATGGTTTTAATTAGTGCTTTATCAGACAGATGAATTATACAGTGGCCACTCCACTGTAGACTTGGGAGAGACTAGAATGACAAAAAAGGGCTGTAAGTTTTGGTGCCTTTGCCACAATTACTAGAGCTCAAATTTCATAAAGCATTGCAGAAACATAGTCCAAGACTCAGAATTAAAGTTCAGAGTATGTTCTCTGCATTCAGCAGATGGGGCACACCTCTGAATCAACCTAAAGACAACTTCCAGCCTCTTTCCCTGCTTGCCAAAGTTATAAGGAAAACCTGGGATGGATTCTATGGAGACTTTAATTGTCAAAATCCTCATCTAAATATTCCTTAATAAAATGTGCAGAGTGGAAAGGGTACTCTGGGTGCTTTTAAAAAGCTCTCGAATGTCATTCACATCCCTGTAAATTTTTGGATGCGCTTATTGTAGTCCTTCAAGGAAATGCAACTGCTTAATGCCATGTGCATGTATATGAAATGTGAGAGTACTAGGTTTTTCACTGAAAATAACCATGCTTAGATTTAGGAATTAAGCTTCTTCTGTCTGTTGGGGTCTCTGAAAGTAGCAATTTTCAGGTCTTCTGTTAGCTCTTCTGGTCCCTGCAAGCAGATTAAGAGAGTACACATCACTCATACCAACATAATATATAACTGGCTAGTCTCTGTTTTACCCATTCAAACAATGGAGAAGTATTAGCAGTTAAAACTATACTTAAAACATTCATTTACTATGGTATATCCACACAATGGAATATTACACAATGATAAGGAACAATGATGAAGCTGTGAAACATCGTATAACTTGGTGGAAGCTAGAACTTATTGTGCTGAGTGAATTCAGTCAGGCACGGAAGGACAAATACTGTATAAGACCACTATTATAAGAACTCAAGAAAAGGTTTAAACACAGAAGAAAACATTCTTTGATGGTTACGGGGGTGGGGAGGGAGGATGAAGGTTATTCACTAACTAGATAGTAGATAAGAATGATCTTAGGTGAAGGGAAGGACAGCACACACTACAGGGGAAGCCAGCACAACTGGACTAAACCAAAGCTAAGAAGTTTCTTCAATACAATCAAATACTTTTGAGAGACAGAGTAGCAGGGATGCGGGGTCTTGGGACCATGCTTTCAGGGGACATCTATGTCATTTAGCATAACAAACCTTATTAAGAAAATGTTCTGCATCCTCCTTTGGTGAGTGGCGTCTGGGATCTTAAAAGCTTGCAAGCAGCCATCTAAGACGCATCAATTGGTCCCAACCACTTGGAGTAAAGGAGAACGAAGAACACCAAAGACACAAGGAAAGTATTGGCCCAAGAGACAGAATGGGCCACATAAACCAGAGACTTCATCAGCCTGAGACCAGAAGAACTAGATGATGCCCAGCTACCACCAATGAACGTCCTGACAGGGAACACAACGGAGGGTCCCTGATGAAGCAGTAGAATGATGGGATGCAGAACTCAAATTCTAGTAAGAAGACCAGACTTAATGGTCTGACTAAGACTGGAGGCACCCCAGAAAGCATGGCCCCTGGTCTCTCCATCACCCCAGAACTAAAACAATTTCCAAGGCCAACTCTTCACACAGGGATTGGACTGGACTGTGGGACATAAAGTGATACTTGTGAAGAATATGCCTCTTAGACAAGTAGATATAAGAGACCAAAGGGGCAGCTTCTGTCCAGAGGTGACAGGGGAAGGCAGAGAGAGTTAGGAGCTGGTTGAGTGTTCATGGGAAATCAGGGGAGGAGGGGAGGAGTGTGCTGTCGGAGAATGTGGTGAGCAGTTGGGGTCTTATAACAATGTATGTTAAAAAAAAAATTCTGTATGGGAGACTAACTTGAAATGTAAACCTCATTTAACTACAACAATAACAACAAAAAAAAGACAGTGAAAAGTTCAAAAAACAAAACATTCATTTAAACACATATATACACATTCTGGAGAGTGTTTTGTTTTTTAAGGTTGTGTTGTTTTAATGGATGCCTGAGATATAAACTAATTAACAAACAAACAAGCAAAAAATCCAGCATCCCAGTCTGACCCTCTGCAGAGGACTTTTTTCCAGATTCATAAATAAAGCTCTTATAATACTTTCTTTATTGGAAATTTTTGCCAAGAGGACAAATTTATCCAGAGCCTCAATCATAACAATTTAGTTTTTATATTGAAGTAGGAGAAAAATCCATCAAGTCACCTGAAGACAATACTGACTTTCAATCAATGGCAAAAGTCATTAAAATTTTCAGCAGGAGAAGAGCTCAGGTAGATGCAAAAAGAAAAAAAAAAATGTATATTTGTTTACTAAAAGGAGCTCTGTCTTCAAGGACTCACAACAAAAGCTGCTATGAAAGGTTTAAATGGAGCAAAACACTTCTGAGTATAAAAACAAGAATCAATAGACACTCTAGATCAGGATCAACAAGAACACAGAAGTAGGAACCACTTAAGAGGTTTCTTCAGTTTCCTTAATTAAATGGGAAAAATACACACATCTGTTGACATTTCTTTCGCAAATCAGAAGATTGCCATTTTCTATAGTAAATTTATAAGTTCCAGATTAATTCAATACATTAATGATTTCAAGTATTATCAACAAAATAAGCAAGAGTAATTTAAAAATAAAAGATAAAAGCATACCAAATTAGGCTAGGCTAAAATTAAATAAATCACAAGTAATTGCCAAGAAATACTACCAATGATGAATCACAGGGAAAAGAAAAATAAAATCTCTGGAGAAATATAGAATTTCTATACCTGGGGCCTGGGTTAGCCACCAAAGGCTGTTAAGAATCCAATTCATTGTTATTACCTGAGATAACTAAGTACTAAGGTATTTAAAGATTCGGGAAATAATATAGGATATCTGAGACAATAATCTTTGCTGTGACCAAATTTTGCACCATTTTTAAGGAAGTCATCAAAAATTAATCTATAATATGCACATGTGTATGGCGATAACAGAATCACCGGCTAAAGGAATGACTTCAATTTGTAGAAAGATGCCAGCAGTCGGTTGTAGGTTTGAAAATATCTTCCCATTCTCAGCACCCATACCCAAAACAAAAAAACAAACCCGTTGCCATAGAGTCGATTCTGACTCATAGCGAGCCTATAGGACAGAGTAGGACTGCCCCACAGGGTTTCCAAGGAGTGGCTGGTGGATTCGAATAGCCAAACTTTTGTTTAGCAGCCTGAGCTTTTAACCACTGCGCCACCAGAGCTCCTCAACACCCATAAAGCTACTGAATATGTGGAGACTGGAGTAGACCAAAGGGGTCATGACTAGAAGCAATTACTGGCAGCACAAAATCAGTGTATTGCAAAGGGTCAGGGAGTTTTGGGTGATTTCTCCCAAATCTAGAGGAAGCATTTTTAATCAAGCAAATGTAAAAGACAGCAGGAGACTGTTCTTACTCTCCTTATTAATATATATATATAAATCTAATTTTAAAAAAAAATTAAATATATTAACCCTTTAAGATGGAGGATAGGAGGCAAAAGAAGTTGTTCTAACAAGGTATCAGAAATTAAAGCTCAAAACTTTCTGAAAACAGAAAGTCATAGGAAACTATCATCTAACAGACTGGACTGTGAGGGAGGAAACCTCTATTCTAATTAGTCCTTGGTTTGTTCTAACTGGATAAATTACCGGGACAGAAGTGACTGCTTATGGAGGATTGTCCTCCTCTTCCATACAGGAGGGTTGTTGCTGGGAAATGGCTGCCCAGAGAGGGGCTACATTTCCCAGCACCCCTTGCATGTAGATGGAGCCATATGAATGCTTCATCAATATAAGTATAAGTGATCTGGGTCACTTTCCAGCTGAAACAGTGAAGAAGCGAGTATATCTTCTCCTAACCTCTTTCTTTCACTACATTAAAGCTCAGATAATCTTTGAAGCCAAATGTTTAAGATAGCAGGGTCTCCAACTCCCTGGGTCCCTGAATGATCGTTAGAGCTCAACCTCCCCCTACTTCCACAGAAATAAAATTCTACTTTGTTAAGTTACACAAACTTTGGAGTTTGTTTATTGTAAGAACTAGCATTAACCTGAGAAAAATCACTTCATTCCTGTCAATGTCCATCATATAGGAGTTCATAAATACCTGTAGAGCAAATGAATCTGTAAAACACGGATATAACAGTCTTGTCTTCCTTACAGGGTTCTGCAGGGATAAAGTGATATAACGTAGATATACACGTCTGGAAATGGTTCTAAACTCTTAACTCCAGTACCCTCACTTTGCAGACAAATCACATACCACAGCATGAGGTTAAAGAAATAATTCTAAGGTGATTATATATGTTCCTACAATGACATAATGATGAAAAAGCTTGTTCTTAAGGTTAGTCCCTGGTAGAAATTGTGAAGGGAAACTGTTCCATTCCTCCTGCTCTCCCCATATCAAAGCCAGCTCTCATATCCTTCAGTCACAAAAAGTTATATTATGTTAATTGTTTGAATCATTACCTTTCCCACACGTGTTTGCTTTTTAATAGGAATCAAACCCTACACATTTGTCAGTTTGTCATACTGCGGTGGCTTGAGTGTTGCTGTGATGCTGGAAGCTATGTCAGCTGTATTTCAAATACTAGCAGGGTCGCCCACGATGAGTGTTTCAGCTGACCTTGCAGAGTAAGACGTACTAGAATGAAGGACCTGGAAGTCTACTTCTGGAAAAATTAGCCAGTGAAAACTTTACGAATAACAGCATAAGACTGTCTGATATAGTGCCAAAGGTGAGACCCTCAGGTTGGAAGGCATTCAAAATACAACCGGCGAAGGGCTGTCATTTCAAAGTAGAGTCGACCTTAATGATGTGAATGGAATAAAGCTTTCGGAATGTTCATTTGCTGATGTGGCACAACTCGAAACAAGAAGAAACAGCTGCAAACATCCATTAATAATTGGAACATGGAATATACGAAGTATGAATCTAGGAAAATTGGAAGTCATCAGAAATGAAATGGAATACATAAATATCGATATCCTAGGCATTAGTGAGCTGAAATGGACTGGTATTGGCCATTTTGAATTGGAAAATCACATGATCTACTATGCCAGGAATGACAGCTTGAAGAGGAATGACGTCCTGTTCATTGTCAAAAAGAACATTTCAAGATTTATTCTGAAGTATAACACTGTTAGTGATAGGATAATATCCATATGCCTACAAGGAAGACCAGTTAACATGACTATTATTCAACTTTACGCACCAACCACTAAGGCCAAAAATGAAGAAATTGAAGATTTTTACCAACTTCTGCAGTCAGAAATTGATCACACATGCAATCGAGATGCATTGATAATTGCTGGTGATTGGAATGTAAAGGTTGGAAACAAAGAAGAAGGAAGAGTAGTTGGAAAATACGGCCTTGCTGATAGAAATGATGCCAGAGATTGAATGATAGAATTTTGCAAGACCAACAACTTCTTCATTGCAAATACCTTTTTTCAACACCATAAATTATTACTATAAATGTAGAACTCACCAGATGGAATACATAGGAATCAAACCAAATACATATGTGGAAAGAGACAATGGGAAAAGCTCAATATCATCAGTCAGAACAAGGCTAGGGGCCAACTGTGGAACAGAGCATTAATTGCTCATATGCAAGTTCAAGTTGAAGCTGAAGAAAATTAGAACAAGTCTGTGAGAGACAAAATACTACCTTGAGTATATCCCACCTGAATTTAGAGACCATCTCTAGAAAAGGTTTGAGGCCTTGAACATCAATGACCAAAGACCAGACGAGTTATAGAATGACATCAAGGACATCATACATGAAGAAAGCAGAAAGTCATTAAAAAGACAGGAAAGAAAGAAAAGACCAAAATGGATGTCAGAAGAGATTCTGAAACTTGCTCTTGAACGTCAAGAAGCTAAAGCTAATGGAAGAACTGATGAAGTAAAAGAGCTGAAGAGAAGAGTTCAAAGGGTGGCTCAAGAAAACAAAGTAAAGTATTATAATGACATTGCAAAGATCTGGAGTTAGAAATAACCAAAAGGGAAGAACACCCTCAGCATTTCTCAAGTTGAAAGAACAAAGAAAAAATTCAAGCACGAGTTGCAATATTGAAGGATTCTGTGGGGAAAATATTAAATGACCTATCAAGCATCAAAAGAAGACAGAAAGAATTCACAATCATTGTACCAAAAAGAATCGGTCAACCTTCAACTATTTCAGGAAGTAGCATATGATCAAGAACCAATGGTACTGAGGGAAGAAGTTCAAGCGGCAGTGAAGGCTTTGGCAAAAAACAAGGCTCAAGAATACCAATTGAGATGTTTCAATGAATGACGCAGCACTGGAAGTGCTCACTCATCTATGCCAAGAAATTTGGAAGACAGCTACCTGGCCAACCAACTGGAAGAGATCCATATTTGTGCCCATTCCAAAGAAAGGTGATCTGACAGAATGAGGAAACTATCAAACAATATCATTAATATCACATACAAGTAAAATTTTGCCGAAGAGAATTCAAAAGTGATTGCAGCAATACATCGGCAGGGAACTGCCAGAAATTCAAGCTGGATTCAAAAGAGGACATAAAATGAGGGATATCATTGCTAACGTCAGACACATCTTGGCTGAAACTAGAGAATACCAGAAAGATGTTCAGCTGTGTTTTATTGACTATGCAAAGGAATTCAACTGTGTGAATCATAACAAATTATGGATAACATTGCAAAGAATGGGAATTCCAGCACATTTAATTGTGTTCGCGAGGAACCTGTACATAGACCAAGAGGTAGTCGTTTGAACAGAACAAGAGGATACTCCATGGTTTAAAGTCAGGAAATGTGTTCATCAAGGTTGTATCCTTTCATCATACTTCTTCAATCTGTATACTGAGCCAATAATCCGAGGAGCTGGACTATATGAAGAAGAACAGGGTATCAGGATTGGAGGAAGACTCATCAACAACCTGTGATATGCAGATGATACAATCTTGCTTGCTGAAAGTGAAGAGGACTTGAAGGGCTTACTGATGAAGGACAGTGACTTCAGCCTTAAATATGGATTACATCTCAATGGAAAGAAAACAAAAATCCTCGCAGCTGGACCAATAAGCAACACCTTGACAAATGAGAAAATACTGAAGTTGTCAAGGATTTCATTTTACTTAGATCCACAATCAATGCTAACGGAAGCAGCAGTCATGAAATCAAACACTGGGCAAACCTGCTGCAAAAGATCTCTTTAAAGTATTAAAAAACAAAGATGTCTCTTTGAGGACTAAGGTACGTCTGGCCCAAGCCATGGTGTTTTCAATCACCTCATGTGCATGAGAAAGCTGGACAATGAATAAGGAAGACTGAAGAAGGATTAATGCCTTTGAATTATGGTGTTGGTGAAGAATATTGAACATGGACTGACAGAAGAACAAATGCCTCTGTCTTGGAAGAAGTAAAGCCAAAATGCTCCTTAGAGGCAAGGATACTGAGACTTCATCTCACGTATTTTGATCATGTTATCAGGAGGGATCAGTCCCTGGAGAAGGACATCATGCTTGGTAAAGTAGAGGGTCAGTGAAAAAGAGGAAGACCCTCAATGAGATGGATTGACATAGTGGCTGCAACAATGGACTCAAGCATAACAATGATTGTGAAGATGACACAGGACCAGGCAGTGTTTTGTTCATTTGTACATACAGTTGCTGTGAGTCGGAACTGACTCAATGGCATCTAACAAAAACAACAGCAGAAACTAAAGGGTTATGTAAGAGATCTATACCACCTAGTGGGTAAGAGATTTGGGGCATAGTATAATGGCCTCCCAATTCATTAATGAAAGTGAATTTAAACCCCTGATGGTCTCTGACCTTAGCCCAAAGTGATCTGCTATTGAGTTAACTTTTTTTAATATCTCAATGTTTATTATAAAAGTTCGTATGAATTTTGGGCCCTAATCCACTCTAAACATGTTTGTTTTAAAATACTAGTAATGAACTCCTCAATCTGGAGTAAAATTACCACTCTAAAATGATTCAGGAAAATTATTGACGTGTATTTGTCATTTTGGACACCCTCTACCCATCCGGCACACTGACAAATGTCTATAATATTTGTGTTGGTGTGAGAAAAACATATATGCGCTTTCTACTCAACTGATACTATTGCAAAAAACACATTTTCAATATGAAAGTCAGTACCACAACAGAACCAACAGATATGATATGTAGGGACCACTTCTTTTGTTTTTTTGAATGAACTGTAGCCAAATGTACTGCATATGGTCTACTTGAATGATTAAATAGGCCTCTGGAAAACTGTACTGGTCAGTTCTGTTCTGTGATGAGTCCATAACTGTGTATAAATATGATCAGAGACAATCTCTCCACAAGCAATGGAATTGAGCAACTACAGTGAAGTTAGAGAACATAGAAAGTCACTTGAGATAATTCAGTCCCAACAAAACCCTAACAATGTACTTATGTGGTGTTTGAACTTGAAGATAATTACACAAACTTCCTACATCTTTACAGAGATCCAAATTAAGAGCTGTAGTTGCAAAAAATTAAAAAATGTAATAGAGTATAATGTCATAGAATTAAATATTTGCCAAAGAGAGAAGATAATCAAGTAAGTCAAGTATTTTTTTTATTTCTGTTGGATTTTATTTTTAAAGCACATATCGTTATAAACAACCTAGAAAAACCCTCAGACTACAGATTACCCTAAAAAAAGAATGTGGTCTGGGCAATGGCTTTTCTGTAATAAAATTCCACTTTGAAATGGGTTTCATACCATCGGCTCACATTGAAGTGTTTCCCTTTAGAAAAGCCAACACTTTATAAGGAGAGAAAGAAGAATTAGCTTCTAAATTATGACAGCAGTTGATAGTATACGTGGATTAGTTATGATCACACTCGTAGGAGTAGAAATGAAGTAAATGTTCAGATTCTAATGTGCTTTTACTGGGACATTAGTACATGCAGGCATTTGAAAATCATGAAGCCAGGGGCTATTTCAGTGCCTTTTGTCTTTTGTCCATCTTGGACAGAAGAATGTTAATATTACATTTCCAAGGGAAAGAAAAAACTAAAAATGAATGCCTACTACCTGTCAGACATGATCACACACCTCCTTTATTGTAACTTGCCCCACAAAGGCACTATTACCATTCAGGAGACAAGCTTTGATTAAGCTAGAGAGGTCAAATAACCCCCCCAAGCTCACTCTGCAAGCAAGTGGCAGTCAGAAGTTGAACCAAACTTCAAAACCTGGAAGATTTCCACTCCTCTTCACTAGGCGTTGCCTATCCTCTCCCTCTTTGGAAGACAGGCCTGGTGATCTGCTTCCATTAATATCACAGGTTTAAAAAACCCTATGTAGCAGTTCTACTCTGTAACATACAGGGTCGCTATGAGTTGGAATTGACTCAATGCAATGGATTTGGTTGTTTTGAGTTTTTTTTTCCTCCCTCTTACGTCCCATCCCCCAAAAACGGAACGTAGAAATCTCTCCAGGGAGAGAGAGCTGTTGTTTTGTATCCAAAGAGTGGCAAATGTATCTAAGAGCTTTGTTCTTCAATTCCATCCAATTCATGACCCAGTCACAAGGACTTTGGTCAGATTATGGCAGAACACTGCAGTTCTCTAAAGCAGTTGTTTGAAGATGGCTTCAAACTCACAGAGGGGACTCACACAGGGGACTTGTTCAGGGTACATACTCCCAGGGCCCACTTTAGATCTATCAGCAATTTTCAGTAGTGGGCACAAGCATGTGCATTTTTAACAAATGTTTTAGTGATTCTGGTGTACACCATAGCAGGAAAACTTTTGCTCAAACTGGAAGAGATGGTCCAATCCCAGATCAATACCAAATGGCTAATTCCAAATGGGAGGCTGGAAACAATATCCTGAAATGGCCCCCAAAGCCAGACTCCCTCCCCCTATCTTTTCAAATAATTAAGCTCTGCTGAAAGGTATGCTCCAGGAGTGAACTGACCTCTGAAAAATAAAGAATCTTCACCAATATGGCTTTCCAATTCTCTTTAGATTGAAACTGATTCAGATATTTTTAACCACAGAATTAAAACAGCAGGTCATATAAGGCTTTATAAAATTATCAGGTGAGCCTTTCTATCACGGCAGTCTTATGAATATATAAACAAAATAAAACGTAACTAAACAGATGAATAAACGTCAAAACAAAGAGCAATTCCTTCGCCTCTTAGAAAAGAATTTCAAAAAAAGTGTGAGTTCCTTGGGATTTTCCAAAGGAATATCAGGAGCTTCTGGGTTACTTTGCCAGCTACACTGATAACAAAGATATAAGATTTTAAAATAATTCTGAGCATACAGAGTCTAACTTTTTGTGATATCAGGATAGAAACTTGAAAACTCTGCTATAACTCAAAGAAATGGTACAGCCCAAGTCATCTTCTATCTGAAGGACTCCATGGAAGATGAACAGCTTCAAAACAGATCTTGAAATGATCTCCAGTGCATCTGCCATGGATCCCAGTAGTCCTGCCGCATGTGGGAACTTCTACAAGAATTCTGTTACCTAACAGAATGGTGGTGGATAGCACAAACTGGAGAAAAAGACAGGGACTTGGTTTCTAATGCCTGCTATGCCAGGTACAAAATGCATTAAACATGTCACTTAATTTGCCAAGACTTTGCTAATAATAAGAAAACACAGGTAGAACTACTTAAAGAGTATAAAACAACTTGTTTGATTTCTTTAATCCTAAATGAAGTGACTAGGTAAACCACGTTAATCATATTAACACTCTTGGCAAAAGATACATGAGAAAATTAGAAAAAGAGAAAATTATTTTTTTTAAAAATCAAGCAAAAGACACCCTTTAGAGATATACGTAAAAAAAAAAAAAGATTGAATAATCTTATGGGCACTGGGTTCAATGAACAAATTAACACCTAAAATGCATTGCTGAGGATATAAAATGTAGGCAATACACGTCCCTTTAATTTTCTTCAAATTATCAGAGTTTTATCAGTAAAGATATAGTAATCTGCTACCTCATTTTGAGTAATCTTACTTATTCATTTACACTACTTTATTTCTGAAAAGATCTGAATTCGCTAAGTAATGGGTTGCATATTTTTAAAAATCTTAGTTGTTTGAAAGACAATTGAACAATAATTGAAACAGTTGAAAATTAAGAAAACCAAAAAATATATGTAATTTCTGAAATATTATATTAAAACGTAATCCAGAAACAATTATGAAATTTAAGTACCAAAATACATCCCCTGCATCTGATTAAGAAACTTTGTGTTTGTATATGCTATATCATATATAAACTTGCCTTTTCTACATCTGAAGGAGAAATAACGGATGGTCTAAGGTAGCCTCCCAGCATCTTAAAAAAGACTAACACTTTACAAGGCCAGGAACAACTTACGCCCTCTGGTGAATTTTCTCATTTCATTTTCTCAACAAACCTAAAAGGCAAGTACAATATTATCCCCATTTTACAGATGAGTAAACTAAGAATTAGGGAGGTAAGTACCTCGCACAAACTCATACAAGTATGAAATAAGAGAGCTAAAATGTAAATACATCTTAGTCTGTATTTACACACCTACTTATCTCATTTTTCTGTCTCCCTCACTGCACATTGCTACATCATCACTCTGACCAGGTATTTAGTTTTTATGATGCTCCAGAAAAAAAAAATTCTGCCCAAGCTTGTCCGGTTGCCTGTATTGCCACCCCCTTCCTCTGACCCAATTCACCAAAATAATCTCACGAGGCACAGAGCACTTGTACATAATAGGATGTTTCTCAGAGCTGGCATAGTCAAGATGTGGGGGGAACGATGGCTTCAAGACTCCACCCCTGGCGGGGGAGGTGAATGTCAAAAGGGAGACATTAAACCTGCTACTGTGTTGTCTATTTCCTGAGCCGCATTGCTATCCCTGAAAGAAAAGAAAATCTAATCTTGACATATATTACTTTTACAGAAAAGTGAACTTATCTCAATTGGCTCTGAATCAGTGGCGTCACTAGGAGGGTGTGGGGGTTGCAGACTGTTCCAGGTGACACCGTCAGAGGGGGCGACAACAAAATCACTGTCTATAAAATTTTTGTGGAGTGTTTCAGCATAAATTTATTATTTTTTATAAAAATATCCCTGCAGCTAGTTATGGAGCCCTGGTGGTGCAGTGGTTAAGAGCTCAGGCTGCTAAACAAAACGTCGGCAGTTCAAATCCACCTGGCGCTCCTTGGAAACCCTATGTGGCAGTTCTGCTCTGTCCTATAGGGTCACTATGAGTCAGAATTGACTCAACAGCAAAGGGTTCGAGTAGCTAGCTAGAACAACAAAAAAATATTTTTTCATAAGCCCAGCTTACATGTATCAATATACCTACAAGTCTAAAACTCTATGCTAATTTAATTTTGAACCTTCTAATGCACTCTAGAAACCCTGGTGGCATAGTAGTTAAGAGCTACGGCTGCTAACCAAAAGATTGGCAGTTCAAATACACCTAGTGCCCCTGGAAACTCTATGGGGCAGTTCTACTCTGTCCTATAGGGTCGCTATGAGTCGGAATCAACTTGACGACAACGTATTTTTTGTTTTTTTTTTAATGCACTCTGGTCAGAGCTGTCATTATTACCCAGTTAGGATGAGGCTTCAAATCACGTGGTTTCCTTTGCGCACTCCAAGCCTTTGCTGTTGTTTTCGTTGCTACCGGTGTTTTTATAGTTGTCGATTTTGTCAAATTTTCTGGTGTTGTAGCTATAATACTGTGGTAATTAGTATTTGTGAACCTTTATCAATAATTTTTTTGAGAATAAAGTAGTAATTAAAGGAAAAGAAGGAGAAAAATTAAAAAAAGACTTCTGTTCCGTTACTAATAATGTTGTAACTAATAATGTAATTCAATGTAAAAAGATTTTGTAAAACAATTTTGTTGTTAGTATTCACATAACCTAAGAAATATTACATTTAAACAATTTACAGATATATTTATCACATTTTATTCTATGATTAAAATTGATGGTAAACACTGCTAAGGATTCTGTATGGTCTGGTACCAGAGGAGGTCCATGTGGGGGGTGACACCATGGGTTACTGCACTGGGTCACCCCAACCCTAGTGACAGCACTGCTCTTACTGTCAGCTGAAAAGGGGAACCATTTTGAATTAGCTTCAGACACAAAATGATCTCAGCTGAAATTAGAATATATTTTATAAAAAAAAAGACCACGTGGCTAACCTGATTTTTGGCTAGGATGAATGTTCAAATACAATACATTTAAAATACTTACATATGGCGCAATTATATTTGCTGGAACCAGACTACGCCCATTTCTTTCTCATTTTCTCCAACTCCAAGGGCTCAACCCCATGTTCCAATTCTTTAAAAATGATTTGGGATAAAACAAAAGCCCACTGCTGTCGAGTCAATTCTGACCCATAGTGACCCTATAGGACAGAGTAGAACTGCCCCACTTGGGATAAGAACCATTCTAATGTAAACTTCTACAGGGCCATTTGGAGCTCTGTGCAGAATCAATAAACCAATTAGCTGAAATAACAGCTGAGCTAATTATGAGTCTTTAATGATAAGACTTGAATTAAAGTTTTTCTAAATGCCAATGGACTCAATTAATTACCACATGCTGTCCCAGTTTGAGTAGCCAGGTCTTGTTATCAAGTCTTCTCTTGTACAAGGCAAAATAAAAATCAGGTGTGAAAAGTTCCTGGTGCCAGTAATAAGAACTGGAACATCCACACCACTTTGTGATCCATTTTCAATATGCTATATGGTCCAAAACTCAGGTTCATCTTGAAACAGGAAAGTGAATGTTTCCCATTTAAAAAAATACATATAACAAAAACCACAGCCCCACTGTATACCTTCCATAAAGAATGGATTTTCCTGTTTCTGTATTGCTAGGTGGGTTTTTTTTTGTTTGTTTTTTGATGCTAGAACTTCATTCTTATCTACGCTTTGATTAATCAAGGTAACACAACCCATCCTAAAGTTAGGCTTTATTCTAATCAACTTCCCTAATGTTTTTAGTAACTTTCTTCAAATTGCTGGCATGGTGAAGACGTAATGTGTCACCCAGGCCCTTGTCTTTATTTCAGTCTAGTAGCGGTGGAAGCCGCGAAACTTACACACTGCATTATCTACTGCAATGAGAATACTGCCAGCCCCAAATCAAATGCCTTTCTTCCCTCAAAGCCCTGACAATACCGTCCTCCTCCCCTCCATAAATTAGCAGTGTTTAGAAGGAAACTTGCCCACACTCTATAGATTATTTTCAGGAAAAGCTCTGTCATCCATAATATATTTGGGCTTCTTTCTAGTTGAAGATTTATATATTTTTTTATTGATGGGTTATGAATATTGACACAGGAGATATTCATTGTTTATTGAAAGCTTGTTTACATAAAAGATCTTCACAGGCTACCCCCTAAGTCTAGAGGTCCTAAACCAGTGTCAGGGAGCTGTCTGGGTATTTTTTCCCACGTATTGCACTGCCATTCTATCAACAATAGAGGCCCATTAACGTTTGGCCCTTCAAGTTACTGCAGCCCAAGCCTCAGTGGCAGGACGTCTGCCCAATATGTAAAATAACGGAATGAATGGATTCCTTGGAAACAATGATAACAAGACCTGGCTGAGCTAACTGTGACAGCATGTGGTAATTTTCCAGCCCGCTGGCCCTGTAAAGGAAACGGGAACACAAAGCGTAGACTGCGGGGCGGGCCGGCCTGAATAGCTGCAAACAAGTGCAGAATATCTGATGATGTCATACGCACAGTTTGACAGATGGGGCTGGACAATTTTTCCCCCTTCAAACACGCTCTTAACTATTTGTATTCCATTGGCTCCTCACTTGGGAAGTTCAATCCCGTAATCACCTGCTTGAAAGACCAAACAAACCTTAACTGTCATGTGTTTGATTCAAGTACCACCAGTTTTATGAAGAAAAATGATATCCATTATTAGTGGCTGAATGCTGAGGGGAGCAGTCAGGGGGAGGGTGTTGCTGTGGATTAATGCATCATCTCTGCTTTCAGCTGTGGGCCAGGTTTTGAGTCTAGCTCTGACTGAATCCTGCCGTACACTTTGAATAGCATAATGAAGTATTGTTACTGCTTCAGTCTAGTCATTACAGCAGGGAAACAGACAGCTAAAGTTATCAAAACTGATGACTAGCGGAGCTCTTGTGTCTATAAAATAAATGTCTTAAAAGAAGGCTTTTTTTTTTTCAGTCTTGGGGTGTTCTATCAAGGTTGGATGTTTTAGTGTTTATAACATTCTATGTCACTATGTATAAGTTGGTGTTAGGGTCTATCTGTAGACAGTCCACTCCCAAAACACATTGGAATGTGGACCTGCATGCGTGTGTTTAAGCTGATGCATGGGAGACTGAGAAAATGAAGATTGACAACATTTATAAAAATGAGACACAACTCAATTAAAATTCACCGAAAATAGTAAATGAACCAGTGTACTCAGTTTATTTGTGACAACACAAGACTGTCTTTTTCCTCCCTTCAAATAAGTAGTAGCAGCTTTGGATCTCACGTGTCTTCACCATTTTATTCATGTAGTTCTTTTTATTTACTTTTCAAGGAATTTATGTAACTATATGTAAGCTACAGAAGGGGTCTCAGATACAGCTTTATTCTTTAATCTTTTCATCACATAGCTAAGTGAAGCAAGATAGCCAAAGGATTCTTTTTATGGAGAAGTGATATCTGTCCCACAGAAAAACACGGCACACTGCCTAGAAATAAGAATAATACCAGTAGCACCATCATAAAAATTCATGGTTAGAATTTACAAAATATCTTTTCAACTAGGAAAACACCACATACTAAGCCACCTTCTCCACACTTTTCCAGATTATAGAAGCTGTACAGAAGCTGTCTCAAACTTAACCTCCTCTATTTTAACTACGATAGACTTTGAGTAAGAGGAAAACAAGCGATAAACGTGAGGGAAATTCTCACTTTCACCTTTAAAGGCTAGTAACTCCTCACTCACCTCTACCCCCAGCCCCAACACTTGCCTTTTAGATATGAAGAAGATGAAACGTTCCCCCGATACACTCTCTGTTCACCAGCTCACCTAGACACAATTGGACAAAGCTCTGGTCATCTTTTATTCATTCTTCAAATATTAAGTGCCTACTATGTGCTTGTTATTGGACTATAGTTTTATTTTGGCATATATTCCAGCTGAGATCATGTTATTTCTTTGAAGTCGGTGTAAGAGAATTACTTGCACATTGCACGTTTGCACCAATAGGTACTTTTCAACCACAGTCATAGATCATGAACAGCCACAGACTATTCCTAGGTCATGCCTAAGCCTGAGGGCCTAAGTGGCTGCCACCGCCTACATTGAATGAGAAGCACATTATTTATGAAGAGGAGTTTATCCCTGCTTTCCACTTTCCTACTAACAAGCACCAAGGGCATCCCTCTATATGCTTATACCAGACGGAGCTCCCCATCTGTTACAAAAAGTCAAATAGTTTTCTTAGTAGTTCTGCTGCTCACATCTCCACGTGGGACTGAAAAGGTGAGAGGGAAGGGGAAGAAAAGGTCGGGGTAGGTAACAAAGGCTTTCAACTATCCCAAGTCATAATCTGAAGACACCCACAAGCTGTTCTTTGAGACCTATTTCTAATACATCTATGTTGGCAGGTAGGCGGGGCTCCCTTAGAAGGCCTTGAGTTCACAGCCAAGGAGTTCAGTTGAAGAACAGTGTGGTACTAGTTGAAAGAGAAAACAGAATCCCTCGTTCCCACTGGTAACACTGAGTCAAAAAGTGTGTTAACACTTTGGTTTTCTCAAAGTCCTCATCTGCCCCCGCCCAAAAAAAAAAAAAAAAATTACTGCAAATTAATCAAAGTATTATCAACTAGGATGACAATCGTAATAGTATTTCTTAATAACTATGACCTGACGGGATGTTAGAAAGAAAATGATAGATGAAGCTTACACACTCATTCAGAATAATTTGTAAAAATCTGTAAAGATATGGCATATTAAGTCAAACCAAGGATCAGCATATCCGATATGCTAGTTTACAGTAGTGGCCAGGAGCATTCTTTGGAAATGCATATTGCCATCCAGGTTCACACTCCAAAAGTAATTTATTCCTGAAAATGTCTAATTTCCTTAGCAATGAACTATAGGTGCACCAGTATATAACCTGTCTAAAGATTTCTTGAATCTGCTGAGAATTTAAGCCTACCATCATTTCTTGAGGTAACAAGATTCATAAACATACTAGCCCTTCACAAAATCATGCTTCATAGTTATCAAAAAATTACAGTTGGGTTCAATACAAGAAATAATTATTAAGGATTTACCAAGCAAACAGTATGGTGCAAGAACCACAAAGTGGACGAGGAAACTTACAGTCAGTTAGAGGGAAATAGACAAAGGAACAAGCGACACAATGATCATGGAGTTAGGGATACGCTGTGGAAGAGTACATTTAAATGATATATAAAGTCTCAAAGGAGTATCTCTTAGGGAGAGTGACGGGGTTTGGGGAACATATCCGGGTTTGCCCTGGAAATATTTCATAACAAATTTTTGAACTTTGATCTAGACGTTCCCCACCTTAGAGCCTTCTCCTTTCCTGACTAAAGCCTAAGCTTGTCTTTTAGTTTATCTGCCTTCAGAAAACACCGTTTAACCCTTTCAACTTTCCAATGTCTCTTCTCCTAACATTTTCCAGTTTTATCACTTGTCTCTCATATTCCATTAAGCATGTTTAAGTATGAATGGACTTTTGAACTTGTTATGTCAAAATAAGAAGGGAATTCAGATCCAAGTCAAAAGTAATATAGGCCAAATCACTGAGTTAAGAAAAAAAAAAAAAAAAACATATTTAAAACCAATTCTTTATGTCCTTGTTCCTATAGAGCCGTTCAAGAAAAGGTACAATTTGAGAAAGGGATTTGAAGATAGGGGCAAGGAGCTTTGTGTAGTTCTTACTGATTGTTTAACAAACGCATAGATCAAGGGGCTATAATCTATCATAACACTGGGTTCTAGGCTTAATTCTGCTGTTGTCTGTATAACCTTAGTTAATGTGCGTTGTGCCATATGTGTTCAGAGACTTGGTTTTGAGTACACTAGACCTTTTTTGACATTTTTAAGTGTAATGTTTGGAAAATCACTGAACTTTTCTGTACCTTTTTTCTTTATTTGTAAAATGGAAATATCTACCTCACAGAGCCCTTAGCCCAGCAACTAGAATATAATAAGTTTAGTAAATTCGATAACCTGGCAATTTTCACATCAACAAAAATAATAAAATAGAAGCTCTTCTTTCCTCAGTTGCAAAATGAAAACATTTTATCAGTTCTTTGGATTCTTTTAGATCTAAAAATTTATGTTTCTGTAAGGCAGAAGTCTATATCAAACAGAATGATTAACACCATCTTTTGCTTATTCATTTTAAAAAGGAGACACAACTTCGAAGACAGAAATGAGGCAACAGGTGTAACTGAAGACAGGTGGCTCTCACAGTCCGAATCCAGCACTCAGCCCCAGCTCATTCCTTGCTCATCTAATAACCTCAAGCAAGTCAGGGAACCTTTCTGAAGTCATCCATAGGAAGGAGTTATTAATGCTGACCTCAATACGAAAGCCTTTTGTGAACTTCAAAGTGCTGTAACGACATCCTTTATTATCATCTCAAATATTTTTGGAAACTTTATTTGTGCCGTCAATTCTGCGCCCGTAATTCCTCACCTTCTTTAGAGATATTTCAGCATTTTTGTTATCACAACAATTAAAGTAAAAAATTGTTAAGAAGAAACTTTTAAAATATTTTATTCAAAAGATTTGCTTAAATTTTAAAAACATTTCAAAATCTCTTAGAATTTCTTCTTTGAAGTGTTTATAGTTTTCATTTACTCACTTAATTAAACTTTGTGAATATGATGAAGTCTTCTTTCTGACTACACTCATCAGCGTCAGCGGATATTCAGATCTGCTTCTCCAACTAATTAGAATTTGTAGAAGGTTCTATTTCAGTGTAGGATGTTTTGTTTAAAATATTCATGAAATCGATTCACAAGTATTCATTAAGTCCCCTTCTAAAAGGAAGGCATTGAGATAGGGGATGTAATAATTATAAAATGAATACGATTCCATAATGGACCTTAAGAAACTCACTAAACAGTAAGGCATAAAATTGATACACAAATGATTTTTACAGAGGATAAAACAAATGCCCTGAGAGAAGTAAAAACAAAGTTTTATGAGAGAATCAAAGAAGGAAAAGATATACTTCACCGGGAGAATAATTTCACTTGCAATTAGAAAAGTTCTCTTCAGGATGGATCTGCCAAGAACTTACAAATTAAATATCTGAAAAGATACAATTGTAATGCATGGTGGCCCATTTAGAAAAGTCTCACTTCACATAATGTAATTTTAACAGTAATAAGGTAAAGAATACATAGTTCAAGTGCAGATAAATCCTCTCTTTTGAAGGGCACAAAGAATTTTTACCAGCATTGTGCTTTTTTTAAATGGGTCACCATATTTAATAGAATCACAGTACCATTTTAAATAAGATAAATGTGAAGAGATGATGCAAACTTCCTGGATGAAAACGATCCGTTTGTATCGAGGGACATATTTTTCAAAGTAGTCAGGCTTTTGTGTCTTGGAACGATGTGAAGTTCCATGTAGTGTCCTCTGGCATGTCTGCAAGTGCATTAACTCTTCCAGCCACTAGGGCACTGCCAGGTCATGAAGGGAAGAAGGTGGCTCCCAAAGAAGCCCCTTCCAGGGTATCTTTCTTTGGAGTCTAGCAGCCCTCTCTAAAGGATGCGGGTCCCTCACCCCTCACCTCTGCCCTCCCCCAGTCTAGGTCTGGGTACCATTAGTGCACTGGAGCAGTAATTTCACTAAATTGTACCTTAGTGGCCCCCTATTACGAAAGGAAGTGTGAATGCTGCCGAAGCCCTTTCCTAACTGGCAATGGAATCACAGGTCAGAAAACATCTTTAGCAAGCATAAATTATTAGGCTCACTATAAAAGAGAGCTGACAGATGAAACAGGCATTTCCATGAGTGAACAATACAGCTTCAATTCAAAGACTGCTGATTGGGTGTTCAGCCTTCCAGCATAAACAGCTATTCAAATTTTAAACTGTAACCAAGTGAATAAAGAGAGGGAATGCCAGGGCCACCTCGGGTTCTTCAGAACGATTCAACAAGAGACGTGTGATATAAATAAAATGTCAACCTATAGGTTGAGTATTTCTTCTTCTTCCCAAGGGTGCTTCACAGCCCATGAAACAGAGGCCAGTGTTTTAGACTATAGGCTGCTCTGGAAACCTGGAGAGTGAAGTTCCCCACTGGTTGTCCCAGAGCCCCGCTAGGAGGTCACTGAGCACATCACCCTCCCTCTCCTCCCACCCTGTCTGAGTTGTTCCCAGCCTCCTCTTTTGTAAAATGTTATCTGTATTCATGGGGCGAGGCTGTTGGGGATGAAGTCACAAACATGTAATTATAAACCACATAACAATGCAAAGCATTGGCTCATAAGAAAAGTAGACACTGTCAGTTTCTTACTGAGATGTTACAAAGGAAGAGTGCCTCCCAGAGATAAAAGTATATGTAGTTAACATAATAAAAAGATTTATCTCTATGTTTTTCCAAAGAGCGCAAATTCCAGATGTTTAAAGCCTTTTAGCGTTTTTTGGGAGAATACAATAAGAACCTAAGACTATCTGCAATCTTTGGCTGTATGTAAATCTCTGGTTAAAATGGAAGCATGTATCTACGTGCACCTAGCGAGAGGAGACACGAGTGATTTGTCCTTGCTTACAGAGAATGCCTATTTCACCAACACAGCTGACTATTCGAATGCCAAAATGTTGGACACCTTCATGTCAGGCTCAAACTGTGCTCCCTTGAGTTTCAAAAGGCCAGAAGAAGTAATTTTAGGCATAAGTAACAAAGGAAGTGAGTTGTAGCTGCTTCCTGAGGGACCTTAAATCTGTTCCTTCTCAAAGACATACATGCTGAGCACTCGGCCTCCTTCTCTGCCCCTGGAGGGTCAGTTTGGGCCCCTTTTCCTACACGAAAGGGCACCTGTTATATAACAGAAATGCTTGCCAGAGGTTGTTTCTGGGTTATTTTTTCTGTAGTTTCCACTGCAAGCTAAGAAGGCTTCCAGTACTCAAGATATCCATCCAGAGAGTCTCCAGGTCAGAGCAATACTGTGATTGTTTTTGATGAATCAGGGCACACAAATAGTTCCACTTACAGTGAAGATCAGGTCAGAGGAAGGTAAATTATGAATTTTTTTTTTTCATCTTGATATGTATTCATCACATAATAATTGTGAAAAATGTACTAGGGATCAAGAAGTCGCTATTTAAAAATCTGTTTTGGGGATGATACTGTTTCTTTACATTGACTTGAATTACTAAAACAAACAGGCTTTCCGCTCTGAGGTATTGCTTTCTAACTTCTCCTAGAATATGCTGGTAACATTTTTAGATGCTAAGGATAAATGAGTTATTTACAAATAAACAAGAAGTTCTGCTGCCAAGAAGAACTACTCTAAAATATGACATAAAAAGAGATGAATGATTTTAAGAAAGAGAAAATTGTATATGTGTTTCTCCCAGCTGCTCAGTGGGAGAAAGATGTGGCAGTCTGCTCCTATAAAGATTTACAACCTTGGAAACCCTATGGGGTAGTTCTGATCTGTCCTATAGGGTCCCTATAAGTCGAAATCGACTCAATGGCAATGGGATTTTGGATTTATGCCTTTGATAACCCAAGCTGGATCCAAAAGAGGACATGGAACCAAGGATATCATTGCTGATGTCAGATGGATCCTGACTGAAAGCACGGAATACCAGAAAGATGTTTACCTGTGTTTTATTGACTATGCAGAGGCATACGACTGTGTGGATCATAAATTATGGATAACATTGCGGAAAATGGGAACACTTAATTGTGGTCATGAGGAACATAGATCAAAAGGCAGTCATTCAAACAGAACAAGGGGATACTGTGTGGTTTTAAGTCAGGAAAGGTGTGCCTCAGGGTTATATCCTTTCACCGTGCTTATTCAGTCTGTATGCTGAGCAAATAATCTGAGAAATTGTATTATATGAAAAAGAACGGGATATCAGGATTGGAGGAAGATTTATTAACAACTTTTTTTTATGCAGATGACACAACCTTGCTTGCTGAAAGTGAAGAGGACTTGAAGCACTTACTGATGAAGATCAAAGACCACAGCCTTCAGTATGGATTACGCCTCCACATAAAGAAAACAAAAATCCTCACAACTGGACCAATAAGTGACATCATGATAAACGGAGAAAAGATGGAAGTTGTAAAGGATTTCATTTTACTTGGATCAACAATCAACACCCATGGAAGCAACAATCAAGAAATCAAATGAATTCACTAACTAGGTAGTAGACAAGAATCATCTTAGATGAAGGGAAGGACAACACACAATACAGGGGAAGTCAGCACAACTGGACTGAACCAAGAGCTAAGAAATTTCCTGAACACAACCAAACATTTTGTGGGACAGAGTAGCTAGGGCTGGGGTCTGGGAACCCTGGTTTCGAGGGACATCTAGGTCCACTGGTATAACAAAATTTATTAAGAAAATGTTCTGCATCCCACTTTGAGGAGTGGCGTCTGGGGTCTTAAAAGCTTGTGAGCGGCCATCCAACATGCATCAACTGGTCCCAACCCACTTGGAGCAAAGGAGAATGAAGAACACCAAAGACACAAGGAAAATATTAGCCCAAGAGACAAAAGGGCCACATAAACCAGAGATTCCGTCAGCCTGAGACCAGAATAACTAGATGGTGCCTGGCTACAATCAGTGACTGCCCTGACAGGGAACACAACAGACAGTCCCTGACAGACAGGGAGAAAAGTGTGGAGCTGACCTCAAATTCTAGTAAAAAGACCAGACTTAATGGTCTGACTAAGATTGGAGGGAACCTCGAAGCCACGGCCTCTGAATGCTGTTAACCCAGAACTAAAACCATTGCTGAAGCCCACTCTTCAGACAAAGATTAGACTGGACTATAAAACATAAAATAATACTCGTGAAGAGTGTGTTTCTTAGTTCAAGCGGATACACAGGACCAAATGGGCGACTCCTGTCCAGAGGCAGGATGAGAAGGCAGGAAGGGACAAGAACTGGTTGAATGGACACAAGAAACCAGGGGTAGAAAGGGGGAGTGTGCTGTCACATTATAGGGATTGCAACTAATGTCACATAACAATATGTGTATAAATTTTTGTATGAGAAATTAACTTGAGCTGTAAATTTTCACCTAAAGCAAAAGCAAAAAAAAAAAAAGAAAGAAATCAACACATTGCATTGGGCAAATCTGCTGCAAAATATCTCTTTAAAGTGTTCAAAAGCAAAGATGTCATTTTAAAGACTAAGGCACGCCTGACCCAAGCCATGGCGTTTTCAATTGCCTTATATATATAGGAAAGCTGGGCAATGAATAAGGAAGACAGAAGAAGAACTGATGCCTTTGAATTGTGGTGTTGGTGAAGAATATTGAATATACCACAGACTGCCAAAAGAATGAATAAATCTGTCTTGGAAGACGTACAGTCAGAATGCTCCTTAGAAGCTAGGATGGCAAGACTTCATCTCACATACTTTGGACGTGTTTTCAGGAGATATCAGTCCCTGGAGAAAGATATCATGCTTGGTAAAGTAGAGGGTCAGTAAAAAAGAGCAAGATCCTCAATGAGATGGATTGACACAATGGCTGCAACAATGGGCTCAAGCATAACAATGATCATGAGGATGGCGCAAGACCGGACAGTGTTTCCTTCGGTTGTACATAGGGTCGCTATGAGTCAGAACTGACTCCATGGCACCTAACAAAACAAAACAAAAAAATTTGATAATCCATGACCTCAGATTGAGTTCTCGTTCATTTAAGAACCTGCCCATAACCTACAGTTTAAATAAGGGCCTACGTGACCCATTTGATTTTAAGAAAGGGTAATTCCACGAACCACCATCTAGCGCTACTGCAGAGAAAACGACAAGATGTGTGGGTGTCTTTTGTTATTAAAAGTGCCTCTGGAGAGGTGGTATTTCAGGCATTGCTGTGTGATGGTGTTGTCTAGAAACTGGAAATCTCCCACAACCTGTGATATACGCCCATGATTAGAATATGTTAGATCCAACACTAAACCTTGATCCAAGTATAGGGTTGTGAGCATGTGATTATTTTTGATAACCAGTTATTATCAATGTTTATAGCAACACTGAGTCCATCCTTGGCACAAGAGATTAAGCCCTTGATTACTAGCCTAAAGGTTGGTGGTTCGAACCCATGCAGATGTGCCTCAGAAGACAGTCCTGGTGATCTGCTTCTGAAAGGTCACAGCCTTGAAAACCCTATGAAGTGCAGTTCTACTCTGCACAAGTAGGGTCGCCATGAGATTCGAGTTGATTTAGTTTTCTGTACTCTAATCCAGTGACTTTTTTTTTTAATCTCAGCACATGGATAGACACTTTCTTCCCCTACCCTAGTAGGAATGTGCTTTATTAAATCTTTCTGCTATAACGTACCTGCCTGAAGCAAGTGAATACATATCCTGATCCAGAAGGTTTTCAGGGAAAACCTGTACATTATTACCCACCAATTGTCCTACCCTGATCTTTTATAGGCAAAGCAATTATGAGGCAAATTCTATAACTAGACACAACCTTAATGATAAAAGCCTCAATAAAAAATATAACATTCAGATTTGTTACTTTTACCTGATAAATTTTAAAACATTTGCATCCATTCTAGATAGGTGTTTGTCCATGGTATTCCGAACTCCCATTATGCCATTTGCACTTCTTTACCAGAATAGTAATCATCTTGTGGTTATATGTATTCAGTGTTTCTCTTTTAATCATTGGTTCTCAACTGTGGCTGTACATTAAAAAATTCTGGACGCTTTTAAAAACACATTGTCCAAGCCAATAAAAACTGACTTTGCATGTGTTTTTGGGAAGGGCAGAGGGACTCGTATTGTTACGTATTTTTTAAGCTTCCAAGGTGATGCTACTGTGCAGCTAGAAACAAAAACCACTGCCCCAGATTGTTGAAGTCCCATGAAGAATAGTAGTACTTCTCTATCTTATTGCTTAGAAAATAAATGTACTCAAAAATTCAAGCTAAATAAATTAATTAATATCATCCTGTTGTTGTGCGCAACACATTGCTTTGTCAACAAAACCCACACAGGAATTTCAAGAAACTCCCATATTTGAAGCTAACCTTGGACATGTGGCCTCTGAGTGCTATTTCTGGTGATGCAGAAGTTGATGAGACTATCTCAGTAGCTCAGGCCTTTCTCGTTAAGCTTAAATTACCACCCTGCGGTGGGTAGCAGCTGCAGAATGCTACTCAGCACCCTCTAACCAGCACACCCTGCCTCCACGGGGTGCACAGGCAGGAGAAGTCAAGCACTAGAGGGAAGGGTAAACTAATGTGCCCCTTCCGGTACCTCTCTTACCTTTTCAGATCCATGAGCATAGAGTTTTGCATGAATGAAAAGTCATTGTATTAGCAGGAGTGGTAACCTTGTCATCCTCTCAGATCAAAAGGCAATGAGACATAAAATTGCTTATTTCCTGCTTAGGATATAAAGACATGTGGATATCTTCAGTTGGTGATATTCCTGGTCCATCCATATTGTAGGCCTGGCTCTGGTAGAAGCATTACTACTACCCTTTGCCGTCAAGTCGATTCCAACTCATAGTGGCCCTATAATATAGAATAAAACTTCCTCATAGGGTTTCCAAGGAGAAGCTGGTGGATTCGAACTGCCGACCTTTTGGTTAGCAGCCGTAGCTGCGCCACTGCACCACTGCACCACCAGGGCTTCAACTGTAGAAGCACCAGGGGAGATGTTAATGAAGGGCAAGTATCTGTCCACCTTAATATCAAAATAAAAACTTTGTCATCTCTGAATTTAACTCAGCTTTTAAAATCTATTTACATTTTAGTTATTACTACCTCTTGGTTAATTGAGCTCTGAATGTGTTCTTTCCTCCTCTTCCAGGCTTCAAGGGGAAGGAACTCCCTTCAGTTAGCACTGCAAGACTCAGAGAGTAAGTTTCTACTCTCCCAGTAGAAGCCATCTGTGACATTACTGACTTCAGTCATGTGTCTGCTCTGCCTCCCTCTTTCCAGATGGAAGAGTCCAAGCTTTTCGGTCTGTCTTCCTAGGATAGCACCTCCCAGCCCCTTGAGTGTCTTTGTTCTCTACACAAGCAAATTCAGTTTGGGTTGTAGAAGTGCACTTCAGGGGCAATTTAAGTGGTTTCTCCCAGCTTTACCCCTCTCCACAATTCTTTTTCCTCCTAAGTAAAACTTTAGTTCTAATTGCAGAATAATTTAGGTGGTTCTTGTTTATTTCTCCTCAACCCCTTGGTTTCTCCTTGAACATTATTTGTGTCTGTCAGTCAGTTGACATGTACTGAACAGCCAAGTCTATGCCATGTGAATTTCTCCAATTTCTCAGAGTGATTCTTACTTTTCAGGAATTTTTTTGAAGTTATTTTATCCTGTTACAGTTTCTCTCTTCTCTTGGTAAATATGTTTTCCAACCCCTCCTTTCCCTCCCACTGTTTTCTGAATGAATTGAGGAATATCTATATACTTTGTTAGTCTCCCATCCTTAAACCTACTCCTCACCCCTGCCACAGCTACATATTTCCTGAAGTAAATTGGATTACTCACTGTATCCAATTGTCTTTGACAGACTTTCAAGTTCATATCCTCTTAAGCCTGTTTTAATTTATTAGCTTGAATTCTAACTTTTAGGACTCTATTTCACAAAGAAGATATTTCACTCCCTATTGATAATAATAATCCTAATAATAATTCCTATTCAAATCGTATTTCACTCATGAAGTGCATGTGTTTTCGAAATAAAAAGATGTGTTAATCTTCTTAACCCTCCAGTGAGCCAAGAAGAAAGTGTAATTATTCCCATTTTGCATATAAAATCACTGAGGTAAAACAACACATATTTCCCCGGTGATAAGTAGAACAGGAAGAAAAGAAATGCCTGACTCCCAGTTATCTGCCATGCCATGAAAAAAAAATTCTTGAAACTAAAAAAACTTCCAGTAAATTATTTGTGCCAATGACTTACCACTGCTTCACCTGACATTTATTCAGGAAATTCTGAGATAGTTCATGCATGTTGTGCTACCCTGAGGAGGAAACGTCAAATGACTGGGTATAAGAGACATGCCATGAAAACATGACCAGCAGAGATGATAAATATGGAGACAAAAAATTTAAACGAAAATCTTTGACTTAATTCAACCTGAGGATGAAGAGTCCCTGGTGATAATTCTAGGATCTAAAAAAAGTGCTTTCACAGAGTTCAGAGATCTGACTGAACTTTCTCTCACCCACTTTCTTCTCATCCAATGCTGCCCCCAACTTGGGAATCCATGTCACATGAAGAGAAGTGAAAAAAATATCACTCGACTTGATGCATACAGTAGAATTAAGGGGAAATACAAATGATTCCACAATAAGATCTGTGACATCGCAGATACAATAAATGTAGAATTGAGGTAGTGAAGAAAAACAAGAGAAAAGATACACAAAATTACAAACTGAAACTTTAGCCTTAAACTCAAAAAGTTTTGGATATAGTCTACAGCTATTACAACACTTAACAGATAGGCAAGAAGCCTACAAAAAAAATCTCTTGATTCAGACCACATTAACATTTGATTTCTGTTTCTTGCCTGCTAGAGCAATTCATTGGAGCCCTGGTGGCACAGTGGTTAAGAGCTCAGCTATTAACCTAAAGGTCGGCAGTTAGAACCCACCAGCCGCCCCTTGGAAACCCTATGGGGCAGTTCTCCTCTGTCCTGTAGGGTCGCTGTAAGTTGAAATCGACTCAATGGCAACGGGTTTGGTTTTGGGTTTTAGAGCAATTCAATGGCGTTAAGTACTGTTTTTATGTGGACTAGCTGATTCCCATACTATTAGGGCAGCTGTTCTTATTCAATTAGATTTGTCTCTCATCCAGACACTTGTTCATAGTATTTGATTTGCTCACACTTCTGGCTGATTAACAGGCCATCACAGCTATAGGTTATCTCAGTTGTAACTCTTATTTCCCACATTTTTTATGACGATTTTTATTATTTTTATTTACTCTGGTGCATTAATGGAGTTCTTAAAGTGTTATTTCTTTCACAGTTCCAGGAGGAATTCAACCCACTTTTTAACTTTCTTTTACTATCCTTTGAAACCTTAACCACAGTCAGGTTTGCCAAGGAATCAAGGGAACTTTATGAATGATTTCGCCTATGCTTCTCACATACTTTTTTTCACAAATCAAGATGATATTCTCCTGAGTTCCTAACAGTCAACTTATGAGGGTCCATTGAGAAAAATCCAGATAGTCAGGAAAACAGTTTTGCCGGATCTTTCCAGAGAACTACGCTCTTCATTGGTAAACTTAGGAAAGCTAGATGAAGGGGTAGAATTTTTAGTCAAGAGAAGAAATGTCCAGGAGGGATATTATGACCATAAAAGACTCCTTTGAAAACAAAGCTTCAAGGTGAGAGTTGCAAGTACACAAGAAGGTATCAAACAGATCAAATTGATTCAGGGTCCCTGTCATGTTCAATTTCCTGGCTCCTTATCCCATTCTCAGAACACTTAAAAAACCCTTTGGTCCTAATAACTACTCTGGGTACCATAATACCTTTTAGGGATATTAAGACTCCTTTTTGGGACTGGATTGGTGGTAGAGGTGGGTAGATGGAAAAAGAGCCTGGCTCATTGTGCATATACATATTATGCAAACGTGTACATCTATGTTGCAAAATTTAAAACAGGGAAAAAGAGAGTTGCAGAATATATTCTTTTATTGTCTGACAGAGTACCATTTCATTGTTTTTATACTGAGATATCATCCGACCTCCATCCCAAATATAGGCACTCATAGTTTTTTGCTATAAACATGGAAAATCATTAGTACTGACAGGCTGATCGTATGCTCAAAAGGTCAGGATCTGCTGTAATAGTGCTTTTTCTTCATCGTTTGTCATTTTTGTGGGGTCTTTTCTCAGATTTTAACTTTGGTGTCAACATATATGCTCCTCACCTCTGGGTTCACATTCTGACTTCAAACGTATGTTTTATTCCTGTTCCTTCAAATGCATGTATTAAAATAACCTATTTTTAATTACTCAGAATAATTTTATAGACAGAAATATCTGTAATATTGAAAATGCATCAACATACTGATCACTGTTGTTCTTTGACATTTACCTGGAATGGCTCTCCAAATTTGATGAGGTAAAAATGTACAGATATCATTAATCTTTGATAAGGTGAAAATGGTCAGATATCATTCATCTCCTTTAATAGGTGGGACCACGCAGAGGTTAAGCATTCTGACCTGTTTCCAAAGTCAATCTGAGAATGAAAGTTAAATTACCTCATTCTCAGTTAGTGCTCTCTTAATTTGAATCAATACCTGAGAAGTGGAATATTGGAACATAAGGCTAATAGAGCTTCAAGTTGTGATTCAACATCTCCCTCCAGTTTCAGTTCGAGAAAGTAGATAGAAAGGAAAAGAATGGAAGGGACTCTGTGTCTGATTGAATTGGAGGGCAGAGAGGAAGAAGGAAGAATCAAACAACTGCCCCTCTCCCCAACCTGCTGCTCTTGACTTTCGTGACCTTCAATCCCAAACCTTCTATTCTCCCCATTCCCCCTCACAAAAAAAGAAAAAAAAAAAAAAGCTTTTTTTTTCTTCCATCTCCAATCCTCAATTTGACAATCCAGATCATGGTGAATATTCATAGTGCAATTCAATACCTACCTCTTGAGGAAAGACTTCCATATCTATCACTCTTTCTACAAAAATAAAATCACTCTACCATTTCTCAGATGCTTTCAAGTACCTCCAAGAGCATCTCAAAGTGGAAAGTGGTCTTTGAGATCTAGTCCATGTCTGGGTATTTTAAAAGAGGACCTAAAGTTTCAGAGAGGTGAAATGACTTGCTCAAGGCCATACAACTAAAACTCAACTTTTATGACTGTCTTCAGTGACCCATTCAAAACCACACTGCCTCAGAACCAAGAATTTTATAGTTGAAAATGGTATCAAATCTGAGAAGCTGGACTATATGAAGAAGAACAAGGCAACCGTTTGGAGGATTGGAAGAAGCCTCAGTAGCAGCCTGTGATATGTAAATAACACAACCTCGCTTGCTGAAAGTGAAGAGGACTCAGCACTTACTGATGATCAAAGACTACAGCCTTCTGTATGGATTACACCTTAACATAAAGAAAACAAGAATCCTCACAACTGGACCAATAAGCAACATCATGATAAACAGAGAAAAGATTGAAGTTGTCAAGGATTTCATTTTACTTGGATCCACAGTCAATGCCCATGGAAGCTGTAGTCAGGAAATTAAACACACGTTGCATTAGGCAAATCTGCTGCAAAAGACTTCTTTAAAGTGTTCAAAAGCAAAGATGTGTCTTTGAGGACTAAGGTACGCCTGATTCAAGCTGTGGTGTTTTCAATCGCCTCATATGCGTGCAAAAGCTGGGCAATGAATAAGGAAGACTGAAGAAGAATTGATGCATTTGAATTATGGTGTTGGTGAAGAATATTGAATATACCATGGACTGCCAGAAGAATGATCAAATCTGTCTTGGAAGAAGTACAGCCACAATGCTCCTTAGAAGTGAGGATAGGAAGAGTTCATCTTATGTACTTTGGACATGTTATTAGGAGGGATCAGTTCCTGGAGGATGACATCATGCTTTGTAGAGTGTCAGAAAAAAAGAGGAAGACCCGCAACAAGATGGACTGACAAAGTGGCTGCAACAATGGTCGCAAGCATAATGATTGTGAGCATTGTTTCATTCTGTTGTGCAGAGGCTTGCTATGAGTCAGAACTGACTCAACGGCACCTAAAAACAACAACTTGTACATAAAGTATCCTAGACAAATGGTTACTGAAGCTTCTTTTAAAAGATTGTCTAAAACCAGAAATTGTTCAACTTCCCCTTTGGAGCCTGTTTCAATTAAGAATGATGAATGCCAAGAATTTGTCACTTTTATCTAGTGAAGGCAGTTCACTTATGATTTCAATGATATTCCTTTTTTTTTTTTTAATGGAAATAGGGAGAATTGGCACTCTTCCTATGCTGGAGGGTTGTTAATGATCCCAAGCGACCAAGGAACTAGGGTGGAGCGGAGGCCATCAGATCCTAAAGACTCTCTAACCTGTCCCAAGCCCCAAATAGCCCAGCAAATGACCAGAGACTTAGGTGAAGGAAGGTCATGGGGCGCTGATGACCACACATGCCCAGCAGGGAATCACAGGGATTTATGCTATAAAAATCTTTGTCTTATCAAAGTCAAGAATGGGAAAAGCATCATTCAGGTACTAAACTACTTCCAACACCTCAATTGTTCAAAAGCTTCTACGCACTGAAACAAATTATTTTCTGTCATTGCCCTTGAATAAATGCAACAGAGGATTCTTCAACTGTCTTCTAAGATTTCTCTACCCAACCCTTCTTGAAACAATAGCTGCCTTTTCCCACTCTGCCTGAACTTGCCATTTTAAGAAGTTGACAATTTCAAAATGTCCAAAATTTATCATTGTAATGATGTTAGCCATCAAATTTTGTGTCCAGCTTCCCAAGTTACAACTCAGAAAATCATCAAGAAACTATTTAGGCAAATTCTCTCTCCCAGCTCAAAATGAGAATCTAATGATCAAATCCGAACACATTCTCATTCCCCTTGGATGGAACAAAACCGTTCCTAAGATCATATGACCACCAGGCAGGTAGCCCTGACCCAAATCTTTCTGAATTAAATATTATTGTTATGTTTGTAAAAATTCAAGCTGTGCCTCTCACACTACACTGATATCTGAGTAGCAAAGTAGAATTCTAGATTACACCTTCTATTTGGTTGTTCTGTCATCCCCAACTGACCACCAGACTCAATTATTTGTCTGCATATCATTCCAGTTATCATGTTTTCCCCAAGTGCCAACGAATAATATCTGTCATATATTCTATTTCAGGCATTATACTAAACATTTTCCATTCATTATCCCATTTAATATTTGTAAAAACCTCATTAGGCAGACATCATTATCCCCATTTTACAGATAAGGAAACTAACAGATTACATGTCTCTTTAACCTTAAGCAATTGAAGTGACCGAACTAGATTTCAAATATGCTTCTTAACTCTTAATCATGCCGCTATGTATATTAAAAAAGAAAGAAACAGTTTCCATTCATTAGATTCTGACTCATGATGACACCACGTGTGTCAGAGTAGAACTGTGCTCCACAGGGCTTTCGAGGCTGTGGCCTTTTGGAAGCAAATTGCCGGGCCTTTCTCCTGAGGTGCCTCGAGGTATACCTGAACCACCAACCTTTTGGTTAGTAGCCAAGCACGTAACTGTTTGCACCATCCAGACACCAAATAAATATTTGTTAAATTGAATAGCTTCCAATCCTTCTTCTCTTTGGCACATTAAAACTCTAAATTTATTTTTCTATCTTCTTCAAGTGACTAGAAGTTCCTTGAGGAACAGGTTGTATTATCAATGTCTACCACATAGCAGGTGCTCAATAGCAGAATGAATGAATGAGTTCTATGTGAATTCATAATGAGTGAGCAACAAAGATGGTCTCTACATGGGCACAGGTGATTACAATACAATCTAGCTGTTTGAAGAACATTACCTGCCCAAGGACAGGCAGAGAGTGTAGGTGTGTGATGGTGGCAGAAGTTCAGGGAGGCATGTGCAGGGGCCTCTGTCCTTCAGAGATTGGTCTAATCACACAGCAAAAGAGCTAACAATTAAATCTGTTAAATGAGGACTCTACCCATCTATAGTAGACTCTAACCCTATAGTCAGGCAACCTATAAATTAAACTACTATATATATATATAAGTTATTTTTGTTATCAGTCTTGCATGACCCCCACTTCTGTATTCAAGATGGCTACCAAGGTATGACAGGAGCGGTTATGGGCATTTTCGGTCCTCCTCAATTCTTTTCAGCTCCTCATTTGTCTTGGAAAGATAAACTTCACTCACAGGGAAGCATTCTCTCCAGTGACTTCTGAGCTGAGCAGGGAAACATTCTCTATCACATGTGCTCAGCCATGATTTCTCCCAGGCTTTTTTATCCTCCCAAAATATAATGAGTGTCCCTCATTATATTTATTGGCCCTATCCTCCCAGTAAAGAGTAAATACCTTAAAAATACACTTCTTAGTGGTAATGAGAAGATCTGCTTCGGTGTTCCCTGAATTCTCAAACCAATGGGAGAGAAAAAGATACATAGGATTTCTGTGCTCATCTTCCAAGCTCAGCCTCGGACTGCTATCGCATACCAGTGGAATAACTGTTCCTCCACCCCAAAGCAGGCACACAGGTGCTCTTATATATGAACAGCCTTGACTCCTCTTTTCACACTGAGGTGGAAGGGCAGCCATGTAAGACTAGGGATTTGACCTTCTCAGCCCCTCTGCTCACTGCTCTCACCTGTCTTCTTCGTTTGTGTCTTTAGAGAACGTTAAACGCACCAGCTCATCCACCTTCTCTAATAACAGCCTAGAGGAGGTTTTTAGAGGGTCATCTTGTCCACTCTCCCCCATATGACAGCACCTGTCTCATCTCTCACCTTTTTCTACTAGGTGCTTGTCGAGCTGCAAACTTAAGTTTTCATGTAATTTTGATCCCATCATCTGTTTCAGAAATTAGTTTCATTCCCCAGTTGATCTTACTGTTTAATTCCTCTCCACTCTTTCAAAAGCTTCTTGTTCAAATTTAAATCCATTACTCCTATTCTTCGCTAACTAACGAGAATGGCTTCTTCTCCTCTGGGAAACTACCAAGGTGTGTGTGCGACTGCATTCACATTTTCCTATGTGTTTCGCCTGTACTTTTAAAGGTTATCACAAATTCTGAAGAAAACCTTGTTTTAATTAAAAGCATATACATAATTTCATTCTTTCCCAGAATGTCCTTGCATGTTTATTTTCCATAACATTTATTTTCTTACAGAAATGCAGAAATAATAGGCAAGATGTTTCTTGGATACTGTTTAAAACATACAGTCTGTTATCAAAACTACTATCAAAAGTCCACTATCGGGTGACTTGACTGTGGAAATTGAAGCAACTTAGTCTACATAAAGATTATTTGACTACCATGAGATTTCCCAGGGTGGCATAGTTCCAAAATCCTAATTCCTTTAATAAATAACTATAATTTGATGTACTATTCATCTGATATGTGATGAATAGAGAAGAATCACTTTCCATGTCTCCCTCTTCTGAGTTGTCAGTGATTTTACAGAGAATTTAGTCACGTTGCATATGAAATAATATAGTCAGTCAATTAACAAATATTTATCGAGAATTAACTGTGTAAATAATATTGCTAAACACTATGGAGATACAGCTAAAATATATATTTTTCTTTCCTGTCTCCTTATTCCCAGTACAATTGCCAGTGATAGAAAATCAGTGCATAAGTCCCCAGATATCTCAGGGGCACAGGGCCCCAGATATCTCAGGGGCACATCACCCCTTTTTACTTAAGGTAAACATCAACATTCTGAACTGGCAGAACTGTAATATCGGTCCTTCAAGGGAAGAGAGGGAATAACACCCTTGACCCTTTCCCCAATCATTACCATAAACCAATAACCAGCTGCCAGTGAGTCAACTCCAACACATGTTGACCCCATGTGTGTCAGTAGAACTATGCTCCATAGGGTTTTCAATGGCTGATTTTTCAGAAGTAGATCACCAGGCCTTTCTTCTGAGGTGCCTATAAGTAGACTAGAATTTGCAACCTTTAGGTTAGCAGCCAAGCACATTAACCATGTGTAGCACGCAGTCACTACCATAGGTCTTTAGTATTCCCATGAACTAGACCCCCAATAAAAACAAACAAAAAAACCAAACCCATTGCTGTTGAGTCTATTCCGACTCATAATGACCTTATTAGAACAGGGTAGAACTGCCCCATAGTGTTTCCAAAGAACAGCTGGTGGATTCAAACTACCAGCCTTTTGGTTAGCAGCCAAGTTCTTAACCACTATGCAACCAGGGCTCCCAAGCCCTAACAGTAGGCGATAAATAAATACTTATTTAAAAATTAGTGATTAAAATCCCTTTCCCTTAAACAGCTTGCAATAAACTTGTGAAAGTAGGACATACGTCAGAAAAAAAAAAAAAGTTAATGGTGTTTTCCATGGCCCAATTCCATTCTCATCAAATAAATTGGCATAGTATCTGTCTTATTCAGAGTTCTCTAGAGAAACAGAACTAGTAATAAATTATATATATATGGAGAGAGAGATTTATTTTAAGGAATTTGCTCAAGTGATTGTGAGGGGCTGGCTAATCCAAAATCTGTAGGTCAGATAAAAGACTGGAAATTCCTGCAGTATTGTGTTCCAAAATTGGTAGGTTGGCAAAGGAAAGACAAGAGTGAAGGAGTTCTGGCAAGATGTTTATTTAGGGTCTGGAGATAGAATACATCCTAGGGAAAAATCCTTTTTTTATTCTTAAGGCCTTCAATTGATTGAATGAAGGCCATCCACATTGCTGTTGTTAAGTGCCATGGGGTTGGTTCGGACTCATAGCAACCCTAAGTACCACAGAATAAAATGTTTCCTGGTCCTGTGCCACCCTAACAATCATTGCTATGCTTGAGCCCATTGTTGCAGCCACTATGTCAGTCCATTTTGTCGAGGATCTTCCTCTTTGAACAGAACAAAGGGATACTGTGTGGCTTAAAATCAGAAAAGGGGTGCATCTTGATTGCATCTTTCACCATACTTATTTAATCTGATTACTGAGAAAATAATCTGAGAAGCTGGACTATATGAAGAAGAATGTGGCATCAGGATTGAAGGAAGACTCATCAACAACCTGTGATATGCAGACGACACAACCTTGCTTGCTGAAAGTGAAGAGGACCTGAAGCACTTAGTGATGAAGTTCAAGTATGCATTACACTTAACATAAAGACCTCTTTAAAGTGTTCCAAAGCAAAGGTATCACTTTGAGGACTAAGGTGTGCCTGATCAAAGAAGCTTGGACACGCTTGAATTATGGTGTTGGTGAAGAATATTGAATATACCATGGACTGCCAGAAGAACACGTAAACGTGTCTTCGAAGTACAGCCAGAATGTCCCTTAGAAGGGAGGATGGCAAGGCTTTGCTTCGCTTACTTTGGACACATTATTAGGAGGGATCAATCCCTGGAGAAAGACATCATGTTTGGCAAAGTAGAGGATCATTAAAAAGAAAAGACCTACCCACATTATGGAGGGTAATCTATTTTACTGAAGGCCAATTGATTTAATTACATGTAACTACTTCATACAGCATCTAAACAAGTGTTTGACCAAACAAGTGAGCATCATAACCTAGCCAAATTGACACATAAAATTAAAAATCACAGTATCCCATAAAAAAAAAAACTCTACTTCTCTTTATAGTTCTTAAAATACCATGAAACTTAGCTAAAAATTTGAATATTTTCTATTATTACTGTTTCAGTAATAATAACATCTGAAAACCAATAGCATTTCATAGTTTACAGTTGTGCTTTCACATTTATTATTGTCTTTAATTTCCATCATGAATATGTGTTTCACCAGGCATTATGGTAAATGTAAATGCTGTCATTTATATTCATGGCAAGGTGAAATGAATTGTTCATTTCAAAGGATAATGTAGATCATCCTTTATACATATAACATGGATAGATTCAGTACTGTTCAACAGAAATTTACTGAGTGTTTATCATGGCCATATTGGATTAAACAGAGGACATAAATATGACTTGGACACAGTTCCTGCCATTTAGGAGGATCCAGCCCATAGGGGAGGAGGAAAACAAAACACACACATACACGGAAACAAAATCAACATAGTACAAATTCACAAGATAACCGAACAACACCCACTTTGCTGAACTGAAATCTTTATATTCTCAAGATGTATATGTAGTCCATGTAGCTGAAGCAAAGAGGAAGGATTCCAAATTAGCTAATAATTTAGAAAAGACTGGGCAGTTATGAGAAAGAACTTTGGGCTAGTGCCGTGTAGCCTGGCTTTCCCAGTTTGTGGTCCACAGAAGAGCAGCATCAGCAGTATCTAGAAGCTTGTTAGAAATGCAGAATCTAGTCCCATCTCCGACCTACTGAGCCAGAATCTGCACTTTCATAAAATTCCCAGTGATTGGTATACACATCAAAGCTGGAGAAGTCCCGATATGGAGTGGTTCCCCATTCTGCCTGTGCATTAGAAATACCTAGGGAGTTTTTTTTTTTAAATGCCTGGGCCTGGGCCTCACCCCAGGTTTATTAGGTCAGAATCTCTTACTCAACCTCATCATATCTCAGCTCAAACATCAATTGCTCTGAGAAGTCTTCTCTGACCCAACTTCATACCAGGTTTTTCAATTATACATTCTCAATCCACTTTTAGCTCTTATCACTCTTTGTAACTAAACATTTGCTTACATAATTATTTGATGGCTTTCTCTCAAATTAGCAAACATCCTATGAAAGCAGCAACTATTTCTGGTGTTGTTCAGAATTACATCTCAGCAGAATTCCATGCAAACCCAAACCAAACCCATTGCCATCGAATTAATTCTGACTTATAGCGACCCTATAGGACAGAGTAGAACTGTCCCATAGGGTTTCCAAGGAGCAGCTGGTAGATTGAAACTACCAACCTTTTGGTTAGCAGCCGTCTCACTTAACCACTGCACCACCAGAGCTCCTGTCACATGTGCAGCACTCATTAAATTCATTCATTCATCAATTCTACAAATATCTTTCGAGCACCTACAATATTCTAGGTGCTTGAGATGTGCCCATGAATGAAACAAAGATCCCTGAAGAAAGTGACAGATACTAAACATGTTGTTCTATTTCCAGTGAGGAGAGGAAATTAATAAGAATTAAAAATAAGGGTATAATGTAGTATGCAGTATGTAGGGTGATAAGCGTTATATAAAATATAATAATGAAGGCAGGGTAATGAGGGCTGGAAGTACTGATGGGGGTGGGGTGGGTTGCCATTTTAAATAGGGTGGTGAGTATACACCTCACAAAAAGCTAACATCTGAAAGAGACTTGGAAGGAATAGGTTACCCCACAAGTATCTGGAGGAAGAGTATGCCAGACTACAGGAACAGTCAGTGCAAAGGCTGTAAGGAAGGAGCATACCGGTGTGTTCCAGGAACTGCAAAAAGGTCAACATGGACACCTTGGAGTGTGGGAGGTGGAGGGTTATAGCAGAGGACTATACCTAGGTAACTAAGGACCAGATCATATGGGTTCTTATAGGCAATTGTAAGGACTTTCACTTTTACTCTTCCTTAAAGTGAAGCCATTGTAGGATTTTGAGCAAGGAGTAATATGACTTGACTTAATTTTAAAGGGGACATTCTAGCTACTGTGTTGAAAACAGACTAAAGGGGGTCAGAAGTAAAAACTGGAAGAAAAATCATGGAACTATTGCAGCAAGTCAAGTGAAAAATGATGGTAATAATGGTGGCTCAGCCCGGCAGGTTTGCAGTGGCAATGAATTGAAGAAAATTGGTTCAGGTTCTAGACAACACACATACACACATATGGATCAATGTATCATCACAAAGTGAACACACCCGTGTAAACATCACTCAGGTCAAGTAAAAAAATTACCAGCACCCCAGAAGGCTACTTGTGTCTCCTCCAAGTCACACATCCCTCCTCCCCAAGGGAAATCACTCCCCTGACTTCTAACACCATTGTTGTTGTTAGGTGCTGTTGAGTAGGTTCCAACCTATAGTGGACCTATGTAAAACAGAATGAAACACCATTAATGTAGCTATTTTCAGTCTTTATAGAAATGGAATAAACAATATATGCTCTTTTGTGTCTGGCTGCTTTCTTCTGGTGAAATTGATTCCTGTTGTTGCATGTAGCTGAAGCTCATTTATGTTTATTGCAGTATAATGTTCTAGTGTATAAATATACATAATTTATTTATCCATCCTATTGTGGCCAAACATTAGTTGCTCCCAATTTGGGGCTATTATGAATAATGCTATCACGAACATTCTTGTACATGGGTTTTTCTGCCCATGTGCCTGCATTTCTATTGGGCATATCCTAGAAGTTGAATTACTAAGTCATAAGTTATGGGTATATACAACCTTCACAGATAATTTTAAGCAGTTTTCCAAAGTGGGTCTTATCAATTTAAACTCCTACTAGCAGGGTGTAAGTGGTGCCATTGAGCTGCATCTTTGCCAAATCATGGTATAGTCAGACTTCTAAAATGTGAGCCATTGTGTTGAATGTGAGTGGTAACTCAGAGTGGATTCAATTTACATTTCCCTGATGATGTATACAGTTGGGCACCTTTTCATAGGTTTACTGACCATTTAAAAACCAGACTAAACCCGTTGCCATCAAGTCGATTCCAACTCATAGTGACCCTATAGGACAAAGTAGAACTGTCCCACAGGGCTTCCAAGGAGTGGCTGGTGGATTTGACCTGCCGACCTTTTGGTTGGCAGCCATAGCTCTTAACCACTGCACCACCAGGGTTCCATTGACCATTTAGAGATCCTCTTTTGTAAAGTGCCTCTTCAAGGATCCATTATTCTATTGCACTATTTTTTTTATTACTAATTTGTAGAAATTCTTTCTATATTCTGACCCTTCTCAATTACAAGTATTGCAAGTATCTTCTCCCACAAGGTGGTTTGCCTTTCCACTCTCTTCGTAGTGTCTTTTGATAAATGTTGTTGTTGTTTTAGGTACCGTCAAGTCAATTCTGACTCATAACGACTCCGTATAAGAGTAGAACTGCCGCATAAGATTTTCTAGGCTGTAAGGTGGCACATTGGTTAAGCACTCAGCTGCGAACCAAATGTCTGTGGCTTGAAACCACCAGTCACTTCTTGGAAGAAAGACGTGGCTGTCTGCTTTCATAAAGATTACAGCCTTGGAAATCCTTCGGGGCAGTTCTACTCTGTCCTATAGGGTCTCTATTAGTTGCGATTGGCTTGACAGCAATGGGCTTGATTTTTGGTTTAATCTTTATGGGAGCAGATTGCCAGGGCTTTCTCTTGTGGGTGGGTTCAAACCACCAAACTCTTAGTTACAGCTGAGCACTTAATCATTGTGCCAGCAGGGCTTCTTTTTTGATGATTAGGATTTCTTAATTTTAATGCAGTCCAATTGATTAATATTTTCATTTATAGTTAATGCTTTTGCCTCTTGTTTGAGAAATCTTTCCTCATGCCAAGACCATTACGTTACCTTTTAGAAATATTATTAGTTTATTGTTCATATTTAGACCTACTATCCACCTGGGCTTAATTATTAATTATGGAGTAAAGTAGGGTTCAATTTTCACTGTTTCCCATATCAATGTCCAAGTGAACCAGCACCATTTATTGAAAAGATCATCTTTTCACCTCTTTTCTCTACTGTAACCTTTATCATAAATTAAGTATGCATGTATGTATGCGTTTGCTTCTGGACATTCTATTCTGTTATTATCATCTGTCATTAATTACTGTATCTTTTAGCCCACGTATTCAATAGTGCAAGTCATCCGTATTTTTTCTTCTGCTTTAAGGGTATTTAGGGTATTCTTGACCCTTTGCATTTCTACATAAATTTTACAATCGTCTTGTCAATTTTCACAAAGAAAAAGAAAAACACTGTTAATATTATGGTTGTGATTTAAATCTATAAATGAATTAGGAAATAATTTATTTCTGTAATATTGAATACTCTAATTAATGATCATGTATATATATTCCATTAGGTCTTTAATTTCTCTCAATATTGCTTTAAAGATTTGTGGGTAGAAATCTTACAAGTGTTTCATTAGACTTATACCTAAAACTTTTATACTATTAATGTTGTGCTATTTGTTGTTGTTAGGTCCCCCTGAATCAGTTCTGACTCATAGAGACCTCAAGTACGACAGAAGGAAACATTGCCCGGTCTTGCACCATCCTCACAATCATTGCTATGTTTGAACCCATTGTTGCATCCACTGTACCAATCCATCTCGTTGAAGGTCTTCCTCCTTTTCTCTGACCTTTACTTTGCCAAGCATGATGTCCTTCTCCAGGGCTTGGTCCCTCCTGATAACATGTACAAAGTACATGAGACTAAGTCTCGCCATTCTCACTTCTAAGGAATATTTGGGCTGTACTTCTTCCAAGACAGATTTGTTCATTCTTCTGGCAGTCTGGTGCATTCAATATTCTTTGCCAACACAATAACTCAAATATGCCCATTTTTCTTCAGACTTCCTAATTCATTGTCCAACTTTCACATGCATATGAGGCAATTGAAAATACCATGGCTTGGGTCAGGCGCACCTTAGTCCTCAAGGTGACATCTTCGCTTTTCAATGCTGTAAAGAGGTCTTTTGCAGCAGATTTGCCCAATACAATACATCATTTGATTTCTTGACTGTTGCTTCCATGGGTGTTGATTTTGGATCCAAGTAAAATGAAATCCTTGACAATGTCAATCTTTTCTCCCTTTATCATGATGTTGTTTATTGGTTCTGTTATGAGGATTTTTTGATGTCTTAAACTGAAGTGTAATCTATACTGAAGGCTGTAGTCTTTGATCTTCAACAGCAAGTGCTTCAAGTCCTCTTCACTTTCAGCAAGCAAAGTTGTGTCATCTGTGTATCAGAGGTTGTCAGTGAGTCTTTCTCCAATCATGATGCTCTGTTCTTCTTCATATAGTCCAGCTTCTCGGATTATTTCCTCAGCATACACATTGAATAAATATGGTGAAACGATACAGCCCTGATGCACACCTTTCCTGAGTTTTAACCACACTGTATTCCCCCATTTTTTTTGAACAACTGCCTCTTGATCTGTGTACAGGTTCCATATAAGCATAGTTAAGAGTTCTGGAATTCCCGTTCTTTGCAATGTTTTCCACAATTTGTTATGACTGGCAAAGCTGAATGCCTTTGCATAGTCATTTAAACATAGGTAAACATCTTTCCAGTATTCTCTGCTTTCAGCCAAGATTCATCTGACATCAGTAATGATATCTCTCATTCCACCTCCTCTTATGAATCTGGCTTGAATTTCTGGCAGTTCCTTGTCAATGTACTGCTGCAGCCATTTTTTGAATTATCTTCAGCATAATTTTGCTTGCATGTGATAATAATGATATCTTTCAATAATTTCCACATTCTGTTGGATCACCCTTCTTTGGAATGGGCATGAATATGAATCTCTTCCAGTCTGTTGGCCAGGTAGCTGTCTTGGAAATTTCTTCACATAGACAAATCAGTGCTTCTAGTATTACATCTGTTCATGGAAGCATCTCAATTGGAGTTCTGTCAATTCCTGGAGCTTTGTCCCTGGCAGTGCAGTGGTTAAGCGTTTGGCTGCTAACCATAAAGGTTAGCAGTTTGAATCCACCGGCTGCTCCTTGGAAACCCTACGGGGCAGTTTTACTCCATCCTATAGGGTTGCTGTGAGTTGAATCTACCTGATAGCAACAGGTTAGGTTTTGTTTTGTTTTTCTTGTTTTAATGTTACTGTTGTAAATGTCATTTCTATATTTCATTTCCTAACTTTGTCCTGTTAGAAAGAAATATAAAAATATACATGTTGACCTTATACCCAGAAAACTTGCTGAACGTACTTATTAACTATAATAACTTATCTGTAAACTGTTGTGTATTTTCAATATACATAATCATTTTGTCTAACAACATTTTTATTTCTTCCCTTTCCAATTCTTGTAGTTTTTTTATTTCTCTTACCTACAAAACAACATTGAATAGAAATAAGGTCTTCTTGTTTCATTCCTAGTTCAAAGGATAGCTTTCATCACTTCTTCTTTAAGTATGATGCTTTCCATAGGCTTGTAGATGTCCATAATCAGATTAAGGAACTTCCCATCTATTACTAGTTTGCTAAGAGTTTTTACTGTAAGTGGATGTTGAATTGTATCAAAATTATTTATGTTTATCTATTTTTTTCTTTTATTCTATTAATGTGGTAAATCACATTAATTGAGTTGCAAACATTAAATCAATCTTGCATTCCTGTACTAAATTCCATTTCATCATGATATAATGTCATTTTCGTAAATTGTCAGAATCAGTTTGTTAATATTTGGTTTGGGGCTTTGATATCTTGCATTCTTTTTTTTTTTTTTTTTAATTATCTGGAAAATTTTGTGTGTGATTGGCATTTTTTTTTTTTAGATATTTTGCAGAATTTGCCAATGAAACCATCTGAATCTGAAGTTTTCTTTCTGGTAAGGGATACTGACTCAATTTACTTAAAAGTTATACAATGGAAAGAAAGAGTTGGCAGCAGGCCTGTACTCCATCTCCCTTTTATTGGAAGACACTTAGGTAAGAAATGAAAGCACCTATCTTAGTTTCTTAAGGCTACCATAATAAAATACCATAAGGTGGGTGGCTTTAAAGAACAGACATTTATTTTCTCATGGTTCTGGAGTCTAGAAGTCGAAATTCAGGCTGTCGATAGCATCATGTTCTCTCTATGGGCTCTAGAGGGAACATCCTTCCTTGTTTCTTTCAGCTTCTGGTAGCCCTGGTCTTAGCATTTCTTGGTTTGTAGCTATCTTCCCCCTATGTCTTGCCCCTGTGTGTGACTCTGTTTCTGTGTCTGTTCTCACCTTTTATAAGACACCACTCAGATGGAATTAGGACCCACCCTAATACTGTATGACCTCATTAATTTAACCGATAACTTCTGCAAAGAAAAAACCCATATGCAAACAAGGTTATATTCACAGGTACAGGGGTTAGGACTTCAACATATCTTTTTGGGGAACACAATTCAATCCATAACAATGACCTAGTCATGTAAGCATGCTAATAACAGATCCCCTCAAGACAAACTCAGTCCTACTTATGCATTAAACCATACTCATTGCCATCAAGTTGATTCCAACTCATAGCAACCCTATAGGACAGAGTAGAAGTGCCCCATAGGATTTCCAAGGAGTGACCGATGGATTCAAACTGTTGATCTTTTGGTTAGCAGCCGAGCTCTTAACTACTGCACCACTAGGGTTTCCACTTACACATTAGGTGCTCAATATATCCTTCCTGATAGCCTGACCTATGGCAGGGAGAAATGTGTTATTTTTCCTTGATTGTATTAAGAATTTAACTTTGCTGGTATGATTGTCTACTCCCCTTGGTTTAACTGTAAACACCTCCAAGACAGGTATTTTTTTCTAGTGTTCCATTTTAATCACCCCTCAGTATCCAGTATAACTGGCTGACTGAATGGGAAAGGAATCAAAGAACGTATTAATATCAGTAAAACTATTCCCACAGTTTCATGTATTTACTAGGAAAAAAGTGAGTTATAGAAGTACAAATTATTAGAAGGTGACTTGTAATTAGCAGAAAAAGCAAAACTACTCAGTCTTGAAAGGTGAGAACAGACCGAGTCTTTTCCAATGTCACACTTGCATTCAACCACAGTTGGCCTCCCAAAGGAAGAACCAAGAGATAAGTAAGATGCTTGAGTTGACAGTTTGATATGGGAAGCACTTAATCTTTTCATGGTTTATCTCAGTCAGAAGTCAGTGGTTATTTCCCGTCGTAGTCTAATAACACGAAAGGCAAGCAATCATGTCATTGGTGTCACGCCCTTAGAAATGTGATTCGAGACAGTCACAATGCTCTTCAAACATGTTTTCCTCTTTCCTTGATCATTTTTAAACTGAGTAACTTACATTTGAAGTGACATTTAGAATGATTATTTTCTTTCTTCATATAAAAAAGGGGAAAAAATAAACCCTCCCGAGCTGGTGCTATGAAATCCTTTCAGAACAAACTCAGAGTTTCTCAAGTAAGAAATACATACTGTTGTCAAACAAATCACTTTTCCAACAAAGACATGAAGGATATTCTAGTGTCTATCAAAAAAAAAAAAAAAAAAAAACTTTTGTTAACCTTCTTGGGTTAGGACATGGACAAAATTATCAATAAAATCATAGCATTTATATAGGTCTTTAAGACCTCCTAGACTGAATTATTCTACCCTCCATGGACATGGCTTTGCCGTTGGGTTACAAATCTTTTTAAACTGCAAGTATTCTTTCACTCTGTTAGTATGCTATTTAGAATTTTCATTATTTTGAGGTAGAATGGAATATAACTAAGAGATTTGGGCAGTCAGATATAGTTCAGCTCACCTTCATAGCATAATAATAAAGGGTACAGTGATATAATGATTCTACCACTCTTAGAACTAGGTTAACAAACTGCTGTTGTTGTTGTTGTTGTTGTTGTTAGGTGCCATAGTGTTGGTTCCGACTCATAGTGATTCTATATACTACAGTATGAAACACTGCCTGGTACTACGCCATTCTCACAATCATTGTTATGCTTGAGCCCATTGTTGCAGCCACTGTGTCAATCTATCTCCTCGAGGGTGTTCCTCTTTTTCTCTGACCCTCTACTTTACGAAGCATAATGTCCTTCTCCAGGGACTGATCCCTCCTGATAACATATCCAGAGTATGTAAAATGTAGCCTCGCCGTCCTTGCTTCTAAGGAGCATTCTGGTTGTACTTTTTCCAAGACACGTTTGTTCATTCTTTTGGCAGTCCATAGTATATTCAATGTTCTTCACCAACACCATATTCAAAGGCGTCAGTTTTTCTTCCACCTGCCTTATTCATTGTCCAGCTTTCACATGCATTTGAAGCAATTTAAAATACCATGACTTGGGTCAGGCGCACCTTAGTCTTCAAGGTGACGTCTTTGCTTCTCCACACTTTAAAGAGGTCCTTTGAAGCAGATTTGCCCAGTGCAATGTGTCTTGATTTCTTCATGCTGCTTCCATGGGTGTTGTTTGTGGATCCAAGTAAAATGAAATCCTTGACAACTTCAATCTTTTCCCCATTTATCATGATGTTGCTTACTGGCCCAGTTGTGAAGATTTTTGTTTTATGTTGAGGTGTAATCCATACTGAAGGCTGTGGTCTTTGATCTGCATCAGTAAGTTCTTCGAGTCCTCTTCACTTTCAGCAAGCAAGGTTGTGTCATCTGCATATCGCAAGCTGTTAATGAGTCTTCCTCCAATCCTGATGCACCGTTCTTCTTCATATAGTCCAGCTTCTTGGATTATTTGCTCAGCATACAGATTGAATAGGTACAGTGAAAGGATACAACCCTGACATACACCTTTCCTGTTTGAACCATGCAGTCTCCCCTTGTTCTTTTTGAACAACTGCCTCTTGATCTATGTACAGGTTCCTCATGAGCACAATTAAGTGTTTTGGAATTCCCATTCTTTGCAATGTTATCCATAACTTTTATGATCCATACAGTCAGATGCCTTTGCATAGTCAATAAAACAGAGGTAAACATCTTTCTGGTATTCTCTGCTTTCAGCCAGGATCCATCTGACATCAGCAGTGATAGCCCTAGTTCCACGTCCTCTTCTGAATCCGGCCTGATTTCTGGCAGTTCCCTGTTGATATACTGCTGTAGCCGCTTTTGAATGATCTTCAGCAAAATTTTACTTGTGTGTGATGTTAATGATATTGTTCAATAATTTCCGCACTTGGTGGGATCGCCTTTCTTGGGAATAGGCATAAATATGGATCTCTTCCAGTCGGTTGGCCAGGTAGCTATATTCCAAATTTCTTGGCATAGACGAGAGCACTTCCAGCGCTGCATCCGTTTGTTGAAACATCTAGATGATATTCCGTCAATTCCTAGAGCCTGTTTTTCGCCAATGTCTTCAGGGCAGCTTGGACTTCTTCCTTCAGTATCATCAGTTCCTGATCATATGTTACCGCTTGAAATCGTTGAATGTTGACCAATTCTTTTTGGTATAATGAGTGTGCATTCCTTCCATCTTCTTTTGATGTTTCCTGCATTTACTATTTTCCCCATAGAATCCTTCACTACTGTAACTCGAGTCTTCAGTTTTTTCTTCTGTTCTTTCAGATTGAGAAATGTCAAGTGTGGTCTCCCCTTTTGGTTTTCTATCTCCAGCTCTTTGCACATGCCATTGTAATACTTCATCTTCTGGAGCCACCTTTTGAAATCTTCTGTTCAGTTCTTTTACTTCATCATTTCCTCCTTTTGCTTTAGCTACTGGATGTGCAAGATCAGCTTTCAGAGTCTCTTCTGACATCCATTTTGGTCTTTTCTTTCTTTCCTGTCTTTCTTTTTGACCTCTTGCTTTTTTTCATGTATGATGTCCTTGATGTGACATCTGGTCTTCAGTCATTAGAGTTCAATGCATCAAATCTATTCTTGAGATGGTCTCTAAATTCAGGTGAGATATACTCAAGGTCATACTTTGGCTCTTGTGGACTTGTTCTAATTTTCTTCAGTCTCAAGAGCTTGCATATGAGTAATTGATGGTCTTTTCCACAGTCGGCCCCTTTGTTCTGACTGATGGTATTGAGCTTTTCCATTGTCTCTTTCCACAGGTGTAGAAGATTTGATTTCTGTGTATTCCATCTCGCGAGGGCCATATATATAGTTGCCATTTATGTTGTTGAAAAAAGGTATTTTCAATGAAAAGTCATTGGTCTTGCAAAATTCAATCATGCCATCTCCAGCATTGTTCCTATCACCAAGACCACATTTTCCAACTACCAGTCCTTCTTCTTCATTTCCAACTTTCGTATTCCAATCACCAGCAGTTACCAATGCATCCTGATTCCATGTTTGATCAATTTCAGACTTCAGACGCTGGTGAAAATCTTTAATTTCTTCATCTTTGGCCTTAGTGGTTGGTGTGTAAATTTAAATAATAGTTGTATTAACTGGTCTTCCTTGTAGGCATGTGGATATTATCCCGTTACTGACTGCGTTGTACTTCAGGATAGATCTTGAAATGTTCTTTTTGACGTTGAATGCAATGCCGTTCCTCTCAAGGTGTCATTCCCACATAGTAGACCATATGATTGTCTGATTCAAAATGGCCAATACCAGTGCATTTCAGCTCACTAATGCCTGGGATATCAATGTTTATGTGTTCCATTTCATTTTTGACGATTTCCAATTTTCCTAGATTCATACTTCGTACATTCCACGTTTCGATTACTAATGGATGTTTGCAGCTGTTTCTTCTCATCTTGAGTCGTGCCACATTAGCAAATGAAGGTCCCAAAAACTTGATTCCATCCACATCATTAAGGTCAACTCTACTTTGAGGAGGCAACTCTTCCCCAGTTGTCTTTTGAGTGCCTTCCAATCTGAGGGGCTCATCTTCTAACACTGTATCAGACAATGTTCTGCTGCTATTCATAAGGTTTTCACTGGCTAATTCTTTCCAGAAGTAGACTACCGGGTCCTTCTTCGTAGTCTGTCTTAGTCTGGAAGCTCAGCTGAAACCTGTCCACCGTGGTTGACCCTGCTGGTATCTGAATACCAACATAGCTTCCAGCATCACAGCAACACGCAAGCCCCCACAGTACGACAAACTGACAAACTGCTAGAACAATTTATACTGACATAGTTTGCATGATGCATGATTTTACCACTGTCATATAGCCAAAGCCACTGTTTCTACTTTCTAAAATTTCCTAGGACATTGGAAAATAATGTGCCTTCTAAAAGACAGTAGGATATGTAAAACACTGGGAAACATTGCAATTTTATATCATTAACTTATTGTGTAATTCCATCATTAATAAATTGTAGGCTTGATAAATATTTGAGGACAGAAGAATGGAAGGGATGGTGGTGGGGATCTTACTAATGAGAAAATCTCATCATGCATAAACAGGGTTTACTTGGATGAGCTAAACACATTATGAATTATTAAGGCAGAATGGTTGCCATCTCCTTAAAATATTACAAGGTGGCAACATTTAGAATTATTGTCAATCTCCAATTTACAAACTCAGAATGTATTTCTTCACATAAACTAGGTTATATTTAAATAGATGGTACAAAAAGCTATTTTGGCAATAATATGATTGAAAAATCATGCATTATGGTGAAAAATATGAAAATAATATTTCAACACAAATAATTAAATACATAAACATATAATAAGTAAAAAGATTACAATAATTACTTGTTTCAAGAATGCTTTGGTGAAAAACATAATTATTTTTGGGAAGAGGTAAGTAGAAATTTTCAGGAGAATCTGAAGGACTTTTTTAGTGATTTAGAGATTGACTTAGTAGTCTCTTGGATACTTCTCTTTTAAAATATTTTTAAGGAATTCTGGAAAAATTTTATGTCACTCAAGAAAAAAAATGTTTGAGGATGTTGATAGAAACAGAAAAATATTTTTATGATCACTAAGAGACAATATAGAAGTAGAAAGAATGGTTAGGTCAGATGGTCCCCTGTGGTAGCCATCAGGGGTTACTGTCTATCAGAGGTTTCTTCATTATCAACCTAAGCAGAGCAACATGGGACCGCCATATGCACCCTATTGACAGTGTACCCTATCATGTAGAAGTTGAGTCTAATTGGTTTGTAGTGACTGATTTTTAGAAAGAAAAAAAAAAGATGGTACGAAGTACAGAGTAAGAAATTGTAAAAATCTAATCCTCACTGATTTTTTTTTTTTTTAAGCTGATGGTAAATAAAATAACCAGAAAGTTTGTCACCAATCCATGAAAGTTTTTTTTTTTTTTTTATTAAACTGTTTTTATTTATTTATTTTTTTTTTTTATTGTACTTCAGGTGAAGGCTTACAGAACAAATAGTTTCTCATCAAACGGTAGTACACATATTGTTTTATGACATTGGTTAAGAACCTCACGACATGTCAACACTCTGCCTTCTCAACCTTGGAGGACTTTTATTTTTTTTTTTGGTGAAAATGTACATAGTCAAAGATACACCATTTCAAAAATTTCTACATGCACAGTTCAGTGACATTGACTACGCTCTTCCAATTGTGCTGCTATTCTCACTTTAGATGAAGGCTTACACAACAAAATAGTTTCTCATTTAACAGTTAGTACACGTTGTCCTATGGCAATGGTTAACAACCTCAGACACATCAACACTATCCTTACTCAACCTTGGGTTCCCTATCACCAGCTTTCCTGTCCCCTTCTGCCTTCTGGCCCTTGTCCCTGGACTGCTGTGCCTCATTAGTCCTATTTGGGTTTATGGGGCTGTCCACTCCCCGGCTGAATGGTAAACCTCAGAAGTGACTTCACCACTGAGTTAAAAGGGTGTCCAGGGGCCATACTCTTGTGATTTCTCCAGTCTCCTTTAGGCCAGTAAATCTGGTGTTTTTTTTGTGAGTTGGAATTTTGTTCTACATCTTTCTCCAGCTCTGTCCAGAACGCTCTGTTGTGATCCCGGTCAGAGCAGTCAGTGGTGGTAGACGGGCACCATCTAGCTGTACTGGACTCAGCCTGATGGAGGCCTTGGTAGTTCTGGTCGATTAGTCCTTTGGACTAATCTTTTCCTTGTATCCTGTTCTCTTCATTCTCCCTTGCTCCCAAAGGGATGAGACAAGTGGAGTATCTTAGATGGCTTCTCACAGGCTTTTAAGATCCCACACGCTACTCACCAAGTTAGAATATAGAACATTGTCTTTATAAACTGTGTTATGCCAACTGAACTAGATGTTCCCTGAGACCATGATCTCCACAGCCCTCCAGCCAGCAATTCAGTCCCTCAGGGAGTTTCGATGTGTCTAGGGAGCTTCCATGACCTTCCCTTGTACAAGTTGTGCTGGTTTCCCCTGTATTGTGTACTGTCTCACCCTTTACCCAAGATAACACTTATCTACTGCCTATTTAGTATTTCTCCCCCAGCCCTCACATGCCCGGTAACCAAAGAAGATTGTTACATTTTGTGTGTGAACTTTTTCATGGGTTTTTACAATAGAGGTCTCATACAATATTTGTCCTTTTGTGATTGACTTATTTCACTCAGCATAATGTCCTCCAGTTTCATCCATGTTATAAGATGCTTCACACATTCGTCATTGTTCTTTCCCGTTGCATAGAACTCCATTGTGTGTATGTACCATAGTTTGTTTATCCATTCATCTGTTGATGAGCATCTAGGTTGTTTCCATCGTTTTGCTATTGTGAACAATGCTGCCACAAACATAGGTGTGCATATGTCTATTCGAGTGACGACTCTTATTTCTCTAGGATATATTCCCAGGAGTGGGATTGCTGGATCGAATGGTATGTCTATTTCTAGCTTTCTGAGGAAGCGCCAAATCATTTTCCAAAATGGTTGTATCATTTTGCGTTCCTACCAGCAGTGCATAAGAGTTCTGATCTCCCCGCAGCCCCTCCAACATTTGATATTTCCAGTGTTTTTATTTCGTGCCAGTAATGCCAGGGTGAGATGGTATCTCATTGTGGTTTTAATTTGCATTTCTCTAATGGCTAGTGACGCAAGCATTTCCTCATGTGTCTGTTGGCCATTTGAATGTCTTCTTTGGTGAAGTGTCTGTTCATTTCCATTGCCCATTTTTTTATAGGATTATTTGTCTTTTGGTTGTAGAGGTGTTGGATTTTCTTGTAGATTATGTCTGACTTGTACTGCCCAAAAATTTTGTTCCCAGTCTGTAGGTTCTCTTTTTACTCTTTTCGTGAATTCTTTTGAAGTGCATAGGTGTTTGATTTTAGAAGATCCCGGTTATCTAGCTTATCTTTTGGAGTTTGTGCATTGATGGTTATGGTTTATATCCTGTTAATGCCATGTATTAAGGACTGTAGTGTTGGTCCTATTTTTTCTTCTATGATCTTGATAGTTTTAGGCTTTATATTCAGGGCTTTGATCCATTTTGAAGTAGTTTTTGTATACGGCATGAGGTATGGGTCCTGTTTCATTTTTTTTGCAGATGGATATCCAGTTTTGCCAGCACCATTTATTAAAAACACTGTCTTTTCCCCATTTGATGGACTTTGGGCCCTTGTCGAAGATCAGGTGACCATAGGTGGATGGATTTCCATCTGGGTTCTCAATTCTGTTCCATTGGTCAATGTTTCTGTCGTTGTACCAGTACCAGGCTGTTTTGACTACTGTAGCTGTATAGTAGGTTCTGAAGTCAGGTAGTGTGAGTCCTCCAACTTTATTCTTCTTCTTCAGTAGTGCTTTACTTATTCGGGGCTTCTTCCCTTTCCATATAAAGTTAATGATTAGTTTTTCCATCTCTTTGAAGAATGTTGTTGGTATTTGGATCGGGATTGCATTGTATTTGTAAATTCCTTTGGGTAGAATTGTCATTTTCACAATGTTGAGTCTACCTACCCATGAGCATAGTATGTTTTTCCATTTATGTAGATCTCTTTGGGTTTTCTGCAGTAGTGTTTTGTAGTTTTCTTTGTATAGGTCTTTTACATCCCTGGTTAGATTTATTCCTAAGTATTTTATCTTTTTAGGGGCTATTATAAATGGTATTGTTTTCCTGATTTCCTTTTCATCGTTCCCCTTATTGGTGTATAGGAATCCAACAGATTTTTGTATGTTTATCTTGTATTCTGCTACTCTGTTGAATCTTTCTATGAGTTCCAGTAGATTTCTCGTGGAGTCTTTAGGGTTTTCTATGTATAGTATCAGATCATCTGCAAACAGGGAGAGTTTAACTTCTTCATTACCAATTTGGATGCCCTTTATTTCTTTTTCTTGCCTTATTGCTCTAGCTAGAACTTCCAACACAATGTTAAATAGGAGTTGTGATAAAGGGCATCCTTGTCTTGTTCCTGTTTTCAAGGGGAATGTTTTCAGCCTCTCTCCATTAAGAATGATGATGGCCATTGGTTTTGCATAGATGCCCTTTATTATGTTGAGAAATTTCCCTTCTATACCTATTTTATTGAGAGTTTTTATCAGGAATGGGTGTTGGACTTTGTCAAATGCCTTTTCTACATCAATTGAGATGATCATGAGATTCTTTTCTTTCCTCTTATTTATGTGGTGGATTACGTTGATTGATTTTCTAATGTTGAACCATCCTTGCATACCTGGTATGAATCCTGCTTGGTCGTGGTGTATTATTTTTTTGATATGATGCTGAATTCTACTGGCTAGAATTTTGTTCAGAATTTTTGCATCTATATTCATGAGAGATATTGGTCTGTAATTTTTTGTGTGTGTGACATCTTTGCCTGGTTTTGGTATCAGCATTATGCTGGCTTAATAGAATGAATTTGGAAGTGTTGCTTCCTTTTCTATGCTCTGAAATAGCTTGAGTAGTACTGGTACAAGCTATTCTATAAATGTTTTGTAGAATTCTCCAGTGAAGCCATCTGGGCCAGTGCTCATTTTGGTTGCGAGTTTTTTTTATTATCTTCTCAATCTCTTCTCTTGTTATGGGTCTGCTCAGATTTTCAACTTCACTTTGTCGTGGTTTGGGTAGGTAGTGTGTCTCTAGAAATTTATCCATTTCCTCTAGGTTTTCAAATTTGTTGAAGTATAGTTTTTCCTAATATTCTGTTATAATCCTTTTTATTTCAGTTGGGTCTGTTGTAATGGCCCCCATTTCGTTTCTTATTTGGGTTATTTGCATCCTCTCCTGTTTTTCTTTTGTGAGTCTGGTCAGTGGTTTGTTGATTTTGTTTATTGCTTCAAAGAACCAACTTTTGACTTGTTGATTCTTTCTATTGTTTTTCTGTTCTCTATTTCATTTATTTCTGCTCTGATCTTTACTATTTCCTTTCTTCCGGTGGTTGTGGGCTTTTTTCACTGTTCTCTTTCTATTTGTTTGAGTTCTGTAGTTAATATTTTGATTTTGTCCCTTTCTTCTTTTTTGATGTGTGCATCTATTGCTATAAATTGTCCTCTGAGGACTGCCTTTGCTGTGTCCCAAACGTTTTGGTATGATGTGCTTTCATTCTCGTTTGATTCTAGGAAATTTTTTATTCCATCTCTGATTTCTTCTATTACCCAGTGATGGGTAAGCAGGCTATTATTCAGTTTCCATGTAATTGATTTTTTTTTCCTTGCTCTTTCTGTTGTTAATTTCTACCTTGATGGCATTGTGGTCAGAGAAGATACTTTGAATTATCTCAACGTTTTGGATCTTGCTGATGATTGATCTGTGGCCTAAGATGTGGTCTATTCTGGAGAACGTTCCATATGCATTGGAAAAGAATGTGTACTTCGCAGTGGTTGGATGGAGTGTTCTATATGTCTATGAGGTCAAGTTGACTGATTGTGCCCTTTAGGTCTTCTTCTGTGTCTTTGCTGAGTTTCTTATTACTTGTTCTGTCCTTTACTGAGAGTGGTGTGTTGAAGTCTCCTACTATTATTGTGGAACTGTCAATTTCTCTTTTCATTGTTGTTAGAGTTTGTTTTATGTATTTTGGAGCCCTGTCATTGGGTGCGTTGATGTTTATTATTGGTTATGTCTTCATGACGGATCATCCCCTTAATTATTATATAGTGTCCTTCTTTGTCTTTTAGGGTGGATTTTGTTTTAAAGTCTATTTTATCTGAGATTAGTATTGCCACTCCTGCTCTTTTTTGGTAGTTGTTAGCTTGATATAATTTTTTCCAACCTTTGACTTTTCATAAATTCACATCTTTGTTTCTAAGGTGTGTCTGTTGTAGACAGCATATTGATGGATCCTATTTTCTTATCCTTTCTGTCACTCTCCGTCTTTTTATGGGTGCATTGAGTCCATTTACACTCAGTGTAATTATTGATAGATGTGAGTTTATTGCTGTCATTTTGTAGTGCTTTTTTTTTTGTGCGTTGCTGATGTTTTCTTTGTTCTTCTTACTCTCCTGTGCTGAGTTACTTCTGTTTGTGCATTTCTTTTTATTTCTTTTGTTTTTACTGAGACTTTATGTTTTTCCTCTTTATTTTTATAAGTATGTCTGTTAACTTTCTTTGTCATTGCCATGAAATTTACCCTTATCTTTCTAAGTTTGAAGCAGTCTACCATTACTTGGTATTGCCTTGCCTTCCTCTCCATTAGAAGGTTCTATACCTATGCCGTTTATTCCCTCTTTTATTGTTTTGATGTTGTTGTCATTTACTGATTAACTACTCTGATTCCCTGTTCTATTTCTTTTGGTTTTGGATAGTCCTTGAGAGTTCATTTCCTAGATTGGTATCTGGCTGGTACGATCCTGCATCCTAGATTCTGCCTGTGAGCTGAAGTTGTTTGTTCTTAGATCGAAGAACTCTCTTTACTAATTCTTGTAAGTTTGGTTTGGCTTTTACATATTCCCTTAACTTCTGTTTATCTGGAAATGACCTAATTTCACCATCATATTTGAGCGAGAGTTTTGCAGGATATATTATTCTTGGTTGGCAATTTTTTTCTTTCAAGATTTTATATATGTCATCCCATTGCCTTTTTGCCTGCATGGTTTCTGCCAAGTAATCTGAGCTTAGTCTTATTGTTTCTTCTCTGTATGTGACTTCTTGTTTTTCACGAGCTGCTCTCAGGATTCTTTGTCTTTGCTTTTGGTGAGTGTGATTAGGATATGCCTTGGTGATTTTCTTTTGTGGTCTCCCCTATATGGGGTTCGTTGAGCCTCTTGGATGGCCAGCTTTTCATCTTTCTGATATTTGGGAAGTTTTCTGTCAGCAGTTCTTCAATGATCCTCTCTGTGTTCTGTTCTCTCCCCCTGTTCTGGAACTCCAATCACTTGCAAATTTTTGCCTTTGATTGTATCCCACATAACTCTCAGGGTCTCTTCATTTTTCTTTGTTCTTTTTTCTGAGTTTTCCTCAGAGTTGTATCCAAGTGTTTGTCTTCAATTCCACTGATCCTGTCTTCCACCATTTCAAATCTGTTTCTCAGCCCTTCTAGGACACCGTCTATTTCTGAAATCTTGTTGTTTATCTTTTGGATTTCTAATTGTTGTTTTTGTATAATTTCTAGTTGTGAATTTATTTTGGCATTTTGTTCCCGCATTATTTTCCTGAATTCTTGCAATTTTTTGTCTGTATTTTCCATGAATTTGTCTATTTTTTCCTCATTTTTGTCTGCTTTTTGCTTCAGCTCTTGGAGAATTCTGAGTATTAGAGATTTCAATTCCCTATCAGGTAGTTCTAGTGCCTTTTCTTCCACTGGAAAGTCATCAGGTGTTTTATTTTGGACTCCTACTGGAACCATCCTGTCCTGTTTTTGTAAATGTTTTGATATTGTCTGCTGTCTTCGGGGCATGCAGTAGTTATTTTTCTCATTTATTGATTGTAGATTTGTTTGTTTCGTCCCTTTTTTTTTAATTTGGCTATGTCTGAGCAGGCGGGCTGTGTGTTCTTTGTTGTTTCCTCATCTGTGGGCACAATACTTTTCACCTCCTTCTCCAATTGGCAGGGTCAGTCACTCAGATGTGGTACGGCAGGGCAGGTCTAGCTGAAGAGGAGTTACTGGGACGGGTTGTTTGTGGCATTTACCACAGCCACCAGGGCGGGTCAGTAATCAGTGTAGGTTCCAGTAGGCCGTGCCTGTGCTGCTTGGTGGTGTGATGTTAAGCGCATGGTGCAGGTAGGCAGGATGTAGCAGGGAGATTGTTATGTGTGGAGCCAAGATGGATACGGGAGAGAGGAGAAAGGAACAGGAGCCAAAAACAATACAAACAAAAAGAATGCTAGGGGAGCTTGCCGTTGGAGTGGAGAGATGAGAGACTATGAAATGGAGAAAAACAAAAAGGCGAACAGGAAGAAAAAAAAGAAAAAAATGAATAAATAAAAATCGGAAATGGAAAAGAACGGCAAAGTTCCCAGAGATCCCGCCAGTGGGGCTATGAGGTCTGGGGAAGTTATTCTCACGTGTTGCAGTACAGCCTGGCTAGAAGGCATAGAGGTATACAATGCCAGGTATTCAGGGAACAGAAAGAGAAGGAAGATATAGAGAGACGAGAAACTGAGTAATGAAGAAAGACAAATAGGGAAAAGAAAACAAAACAAATTAAAAAAAAAAAGAAAAGCCCCCAAAAATACAGGGAAAAAAAAAAAAAAAGAACCAATGAAGAAAGAAATACCCTCAGGGATCCCTCTACGTCTGTGCAAGCTGAGGGGGCAGGTTCCAAGCCACGTGGCACCGCCTGGCCAGAACAGGCTCCCAATTCAAGAAAAGGAAAAGAAAACAAACGAACAATTCAAAACAAACAAACAAACAAAAGCCCGGTGATCCCACCAGCATGGCATCCCAGACCGGGAAGCAGCTCCACACTTGAGTTGAGCTCTGCAGCCCCTCAGGAAGAAGCAAAGGTGGCGCACGGAGCCAGGTATTTGAGTGAAAAGAGGGGGAGGTGGTGAGATGTAAGGAAGAGATCAAAAGAAGCGGAAAAAAGCAACACCAGCAGCCAACAAATGGCACTCAGAGAGCCGGCCCATTCAAATGGGTGGAATCCGAGCAGCTGGTACTTCCTGGACAAGAAATTGTGGCTGCGGGAAGCAGAGGAGGCTGAGTGGGGGTGAAGAAGAGTGGGGGGTGGGGAAGTGTATATCGCAAATTACTGGTTGTTTTGTCTCCTGCTGTAAGCTCCATGAAGTTGCTTTCTCGGACCCTGTTTGCTTGTCTCTGATAGGAGTCCAGGATGGTGGATCCACGCTGTGTTAGCTGATAGAGGACCTCTGCATGAATCTCTCCTCGCTCTCCATTCTCTGTCAGTTTTCTCACTCCATTTGGTGCTTCGCTGAGTTCTTTATCTCTTCATGTCATGTTTTAGGGTTTCAGGATTGCTGTTTTCTCTGTTTGGCTTAGTTTTTCGGATGTTTGCTGTGGAGGGACAATGTAGTGCTTCTGCCATTTTGCCAGAAGTCCTCTAGGAAAGTTTTGAGAGAGCAAAGAGATGCTATTTAAAATTATCCTAGGAACAATTGGATAAACCAGGACTGTCCCAAGCACTTCAGGACTTATTGCTATAAAACACTGTAATTATATATACATTTTATGTATATGTATATAACATATATATGAAATTAATGGTTCCTAGGAGTATATGCATCATCAATGTCAATAGATTATATCAAAGCATATTCTAAAGGAATTTTGCAGTTTATGAGTTTCTATTGCTCCACCTCTTGAATAAATCTTGATATTCTGATACCTTTAAGTTTTATCAGTATGATGGGTATAAAACATGTCTCATTGTGGTTTTAGTTGGCATCTCCCTAAGTACTAATTTAGCTTGAACTCCTTTTCAAAAGCTTATTGGCTGTTTATTTTTTCTCTACTATGAAATGTCAGCTAATGTCTGTTGCCTTCTTCTCCATTAATTGTCTTTTCTTATTGGTTTGAAGTTCTTTTTATCTTCTAGAAACTGTCCTTTCTTGGTTATATGTATTGCAAATACCTTCTCCCAGTTTGTAACTTGACTCTCCCTCTGTTTGTGTCTATGTTCCTGAGGAATATTGGTCTGTAATTTTCTTTTTTGTGGTATCTTTGCCTGGCTTTGGTATCAGGGTTATGCTCGCTTCACAGAATGAGTTCAGGAGTATTTCTTCTTTTTCTGTGTTCTGAAATACCTTTAGTAGTACCGTTGTTAACTCTTCTCTGAAAGTTTGGTAGAATTCTCCAGTGAAGCCATCCAGGCCAGGGCTTTTTTTGTTGGGAATTTTTCTTATTACCTCCTTAGTCGCTTCTTTTGTTATGGTTTTATTTTGTTTTTATACCTCGGTTGTGTTAGTTTAGGCAGGTAGTGTGTTTCTAGAAATTTGTCCATTTCCTCTAGGTTTTCCAATTTGTTGGAGTACAATTTTTCATAGTATGCTGCTATGATCCTTTTTACTTCAATTAGGTCTGTTGTGGTATCACCCACCTTGTTTCTGACTCAGGTTATTTGCTTCCTCTACTGTTTCTCTTTTGTCAGTTTGGCCAGTGGTTTGTCGATTTTGTTGATCTTTTCAAAGAACCAACTTTTGGTCTTGTTGATTCTTTCAATTGTTTTTCTATTCTATATTTATTTCTTCTCTAATATTTATTATTTCCTTTCTTCTGATGCCTGAGGGCTCCTTTTGCTGCTCTCTTTCTATTTGTTCTAGTTGTAGGGTTAATGTTTTGATTTTGTCCCTTTCTTCTTTTTGGATGTGTGCCTTTATTGCTGTAAATTGACCTCTTAGCACTACTTTTGCTATGTCCCAAAGGTTTTGGTGAGATGTGTTTTCATTCTCATTTGATTCTATGAATTTCTTTATTCCATCCTTGATTTCTTCTATAACTCAGTAGTTTTTAAGCATGGTGTTGTTCAGTTTCCATGTATTTGATTTTTTTTTTTTCCCTTGCTATTCCTGTTACTGATTTCTACTTTTATGGCATTATGATAAGAGAAGATGTTTTGGATTCTGTTAAGGCTTGTTTTGTGGCCTAAAATGTAGTCTATTCTGGGGAATGTTCCATGTACATTGGAAGAAAATGTATACTTTGCTGCTGTTGGGTGGAATATTCTGTATATGTCTATGAGGTCAAGTTGATTTATTGTGGCATTTAGATCTTCCATATCTTTACTGAGTTTCTTTCTAGATGTTTTGTCCTTCACCAAAAGTGATGTGTTGAAGTCCCCTACTATTATTGTGGAGCCGTCTATCTCTCTTTCCCATGCTGTTAGAGTTTGTTTTTTTTTTTTTTAATGTATTTTGGAGCCCTGTCATTGGGTGCATATATATTTATTATGGCTATGTCCTCTTGGTGTATTGACCTTTTAATTATTATATAGTGTCTTTCTTTATCCTTTGCGGTGGATTTTGCTTTAAAGTTTATTTTGTTGGAGATTAATATTGCCACTCCTGCTCTTTTTGGTTGTTGTTTGCTTGGTATATTTTTTTCCATCCTTTGAGTTTAAGTTTGTTTATTTCTTTGTATCTAAGGTATGTCTCTTGTAGACAGCATATAGACTGTTTTGGGGGTCTTTTGATAAACAGAATTTCTTATTATTCATGTGATCATATTTATCACTTTTTTCTTCTTTATGTTTTATGATTTTGATGTATTTTTTAAGAATCCTTTCCCATGTGGTGATTGCATTTTTACTTCTAAAAGTTTTAAAGTTTTGTCTTTCACTTCTTGAAATCCTTCAGCTATCTGGACTTGATTTTTGCATATGTTGTTAGAAGATATCCAAGGGGGAAGCTTGGGAAGTTCCTCACTTAGGTACCAGTCAGTAATACTAACATGTCTCCTGAGGGTAGGAAGCACAGTGGACTGATAGTAGAATCATGCCTAAGCAATCTGAGGAAGAGAGACTAGTCTAATGGCCTGTGACAGGAGAGTAGATTTTGTGCAGGAGTTTCTGATCTGATCTTGCCTCCTTTGCAGGCCTCAGACTTTATTGCCTTTTCCACATGCATGCAACCCAAACAAATCCAAGTAGGACACTAGGGCAATGCAGATACCCCCATAGAAATCCCAGATACAGTGCTTGCTTACATTTCTCGATATGTGCTTTCTCATTTTGGTGTCTGAGAATTTTCCTTAAATTTCCATCAATTAGCTATGTGTTTAGAAATATGCTTTTTACATTTTTATCCAGCTTTTTATATTTTAGATGTTTAAAATGGTTATTATATGCTTTTGATGTTATAAATGTTCTTCCCTAGAAAGTGTTGTCTGAACATCTACTCATTCATGTTGCCTGCAACAGAAGTCTATAATGTGATTTCAAAATGCTTTTAAGGGGAGTCTAGGCTGAATGAACACTAAACCGAAGTTTCTGCTAAAGGTGTCAGCATTGTCCCCGCCTTATAGAAAAGAGAAGTAATGCTCAAAAATGTTAAAATTCTTTGCCAAGGTAATTCTAATTTTGTTTCTAATAGCATCCTTTTTTTCATTCATCTGATGTTTCTTAGTGTTGGCAACAACACAGTTCTCTGATTTTTCCCTACTCGTTCTGACAAAATTCATTTTAGTGAAAGACCATTCACTGAGTTATTGTCCAGAATATATATATGCAGAAAAAGGGAGAGTAATTTAAATTTTCTGATTATCACTAATAAACTGCTAATTACAATTGGATAATAGGTGCCAAAATTTAGTGAGAATTATCAATTTAAATATATTTTCATGTTGAGTAAATAGAAAACTTGTACTTTGAAAATTAAATTTTAGAATATAATACATCATGTATCTATTTTATTTTATTATTATTTGGGAATGACTTCCCTTTCTCCCATAATCAAGTTGCAGAGAAGATGCTTTCTTAAGTTGGGTTTTCTGGAAACAGATTCTGAGATGGACATTTGCCTGCAAGAAATTTACTGGGGAATGTTCTCAGGCACAACACACGTAAAGGAAAAAGGAAAGCAGAATTGGCTCAGAGAGAAGGGTTGACCTACGAAGCAATTGCAACAGAGGCCTTAGCTTATCCTATGGGGAACTCTAGCTGAGATGGTCCTTCAAAGTTGACCTGAATTTTCAAAGTTGACCTGATTTGAGGCAAGGGAATGAGCGTTTGTCCTCCACATCACCAATCATAGGATGAGGGATGCGTTGGAATGGAAGGATAGAACATAATCTTGGGTAAAGTTGGGTTTTTTTTGGCCAAGAGCATGAGGGCATTCATCCAATATTCTCAGCAACTGGAACAATGGGTGACTTAGTCTTGACAGGGGGTGGGGAGGGGTTGAGGGAGGGAAAACTGGGTAGCATACCACAGCATCTACTATGATCTACCCCTTCATTACTCAGATACACTTACTTTATAAAATAACATCAGTTCATATAAGAACAATTGCTCCAGGATTCTGGTTGACTTTTTCCTACAGAAATTTATAAAAGAAAAATTAGTGGGACAAACTACACTATGTATCATTGTAACTGATCTTGAGGTTGCAACTGATAAGAACATGACAATCATCTTATCCATCTTCTACCATCCATTCTAAATTCCTCTCATTCGTATTTAGACCTTAGCTGGTCTAGTTGGCTGACCTAGTGGAGTAATCTCAAATTATCATAATTATCATCCCTAAGAGGTCTGAGCCCTGGGTCACCATGACCTTCTCAGGGCATAGCTGATGCACTTGCCTATTTTTCATCAAAATTGGACAAAGTGCTAAGAGACTTCCCAGTGGATCACCTATGTGTCATACTTATTCTTCCCTTCCTCCATTGTGTAATCATAACCCCGCCATCTCCTGATAATCAAACCCAGTTACCCCTGACAGTAGGATTACTCTTTTCTTTTCCTGCTTGGTCTCTTGGTATGAGGAGCCTGAAGTGACCAGGTAGCAGTATTTTAAATTTTAATCAGACTCCTGTGTCTCCTAGAAGAAGCATTACCCCTCCGTCTTAGTTATCTAGTGCTGTTATAACAGAAATACCACAAGTAGATGGCTTTAACAAACAGAAATTTATTCTCTCACAGTCTATTAGGCTAAGAGCCCGAATTCAGGGCGCCAGCTCTAGGGGAAGGCTTTTTCTCTCTTTTGGCTCTGGAGGAAGGTCCTTGTCATCAATCCTCCCATGGCCTGGGAGCGTCTCAGCACCTGGAACAAAGGGTGATACTCTGTTCCTGGCACTACTTTCTCAATGGTATGAGATCTTTCTGTCTCTCTGCTTGATTTTGTCTTTTATATCTCAAAAAAGATTGACTCAAGATACTACCTAATCTTGTAGATTGAGCCCTGCCTCATTAACATGACTGCCTCTAATCCTGCCTCATTAACATCACAGAGGTAGGATTTACAACACATAGGAAAATCACATCAGATGAAAAATGGTAGACAATCACAAAATACTGGGATTCATCACCTAGCCAAGTTGACACATTTCGGGAGGACACAATTCAATCCATAACACCCTCTAAAACTTAACAGGTAAGTACAGGAAGAATAAATTCTCCTAGTGAGTCAGTGGTATGGGTAACATTTCAGGTATTTGAGGGATCTGAGGAAAATGACAATGAAAAGCTAAGGGTAATTAACCATTAATTTAAGGCAAAGTGTGAAAGCCAGAGGGCCTCCTTGTTAGCGTACAAAGAGACTCTAATCTTTTGCATTTGAAAGCTTGACAATGAAGAAAGAAATAATGCATTTGAATTGTGGTGTTGGCATAGAATATTGAATATACCATGGACTGGCAGAAGAAGGAATAAATCAGTCTTAGAAGAAATACAACTAGGATGCTCCTTAGAAGCAAGGATGGTGAGACTTCATCTTGCTTACTTTGAACATGTCATCAAGCAAAGCCAATCCCTAGAAAAAAACATCATGTTTGGTAAAGTAGAGGTTCAGTGAAAACGAGGAAAACTCTCAATGAGGTAGACTGACACATAGCGAAAACACTGGATTCAAACACACCAACGATCATGAAGATGGCACAAGACAGGCCAACATTTCGTTATGTTATGCATAGGCTCACCATGAGTCAGAGCCCACTCAACGACAACTAACAATAACAACAATCTTTTGCAGCCAGAGGGCAGAAAAAGCTGAGAAGTAGGCCCTTAATTATAAAGTAACATATTTCCAGAAAATGTTGAATTATTAGCCCCAGTAGTTCTGCTATTCCTGATAGGGAAGGAGTGGATCTATAAAAAACATGGGTTACGAACATTCAGTTAGTGCAGTTTAAAAAATCTGGAATTCTTTGACTACCTTGTACCTTCTGGGCCTGCAGAAGTGACCCATTTCTCCATACCAAAGGCTAGTGTTCCACCCTTTCTTGAAGATGATGCAGAGGTCTTTGCCTTGCAAGAAAACACAAGCCCTCCTCAGGATCCACCCCATGTCCTTCTCTGGCCACTAGACCCATAAGTAGGCTCAAGTCATGACAGAAACTGACCAGGGAAGTTCCAAGCCTGCTAAGGGAGAGAAAAAAAAAAAAAAACACTATACTAAAGAAGCTGCAACACCTAGAAAACATATACCATCAGGAACCAGCAGAGTGGGACTAGATTCTGAGGGGGCTAGATCAAGGGGGTGAGGACATAAATTTGAATAAGGGAGAGTTTGTTGATATGAAAGCATTGTCCTACGATACATGATTTAATACCCTCTGGCAAGGACCCTGGTAACAGTTCAAATATACTGTCAAACTCTAAGAAGCTTGAAAAAGGCTATAATCTACACTAAGTGAAATAGAAATGTCAAAACCGCCATGAAAGATGTGCAGGCTCAAAGATGTGGTCATGCTAGAGTGGACAGACTACCTAAGGCTGTAAAACCCACTACTATACTGTGTTTCATGGATTAGACAACATTCTTTAACCAAAATGATAAGGAATGTGTTGCTGAAAGAGGCACCAAAATCATTTAGAAGCTCAGTCACAGACATTCTCTGTAGGCCAGGGCTGATGACAGGTAATGCTGTTACAGAAATGTTCTCTCTAATAACAATAGGGATAATTATTGTTGTCAGGTGCCATCGAGTTGGTTCTGACCCATAGCGACCCTGTGTATGACAGAATGAAACACTGCCTGGTCCTGCACCATCTTCACAATCATTGCTATGTTTCAGCCCATTGTTGCAGCCACTGTGCCAATCTATCTCGTTGAGGGTCTTCCTCTTTTTCACTGACCCTCTACTTTGCCAAGCATGATGTCCTTCTCCAGGGACTGGTCCCTCCTGACAACATGTCCAAAGTATATGAGACAAAGTTTCACTATGCGTGCTTTTAAGGAGCATTCTGGCTGTATTTCCTCCAAGACAGATTTATTCATTCTTCTGGCAGTCCATGGTATATTCAATATCCTTCACCAGCACCATAATTCAAAGACATCACTTTTTTTTATTGTTGTACTTTAAGTGAAAGTTTACAATTCAAGTTAGTCTCTCATACAAAAATTTATACATATATGACCCTTGTTGCTCTCACTATAGTATGACAACACACTCTTCCTTTCCACTCCTGATTTCCCAGGTCCGTTCAGCCAGCTCCTGACCTTGTCTGCCTTCTCATCTCACCTCCAAATAGGAGCTGCCCATTTATTCTCATGTATCTACTTGATCTAAGGACATTCTTCACGAGTATTATTTTATGTCCCATAGTCCAGTCTAATCTTTGTGTGAAGAGTTGGTCTTGGGAATTGTTTTAGTTCTGTGTTGACAGAGAGTCCAGGGGCCATGATTTCTGGGGTTCCTCCAGTCTCAGTCAGACCATTAAGTCTGGTCTTTTACTAGAATTTAAGTTCAGCAACCCGCTTTTCTCCCGCTCCATCAGGGACTCTCTGTTGTGTTCCCTGTCAGGGCAGTCATTGGTGGCAGTCGGGCACAATCTAGTTCTTCTGGTCTCAGGCTGATGTGGTCTCAGGCTGATGCAGTCTCTGGTTTATGTGGCCCTTTCTGTCTCTTGGGCTAATACTTTCCCTGTGTCTTTGGTGTTCTTCATTCTCCTTTACTCCATGTGGGTTGGGACCAAATGACACATCTTAGATGGCTGCTCACTAGCTTTTAAGACACCAGATGCTACTCACCAAAGTAGGATGCAGAACATTTTCTTAATAAGCTTTGTTATGCCAATTGACCTAGATGTCCCCTGAAAGCACAGTCCCCAGATCCCCACCCCTGCTACTCTGTCCCTCGAAGTGTTTGATTGTATTCAGGAAACTTCTTAGCTTTGGTTTAGTCCAGTTGTGCTGATTTCCCCAGTAGCGTGTGCTGCCCTTCCCTTCACCTAAGATAATTCTTGTCTACTATCTAGTTAGTGAATAACCCTCTCCCTCCCTCCCCACCCTCGTAACCATCAAAGAATGTTTTCTTCTGTGTTTAAACCTTTTCTTGAGTTCTTATAATAGTGGTATTATACAGTATTTGTCTCCTTCTGTAACTGACTAAATTCATTCAGCATAATGCCCTCCAGATTCCTCCATGTTATAAGATGTTTCACGGATTCATCGTTGTTCTTTATCATTGTGTGGTATTCCATTGTGTGAATATACCATAATTTGTTTATCCATTCATTCATGGATGGGCACAGAGGTTGTTTCCATATTTTGCTATCGTTAATAACACTGCAATGAACATGAGTGTGCATATATCTATCCATGTGACAGCTCTTATTTCTCTAGGATATATTCCAAGGAGCAAGATTATTGGATTATATGGTACTTCTATTTCTAGCTATTTAAGGAAGCGCCAAAGAGATATCCAAAGTGGTTGTACCATTTTACATTCTCACCAACAGTGTATAAGTGTTCCAGTCTCTCCACGACCTCTCCAACATTTATTGTTTTGTGTTTTTTGGATTAATATACTAGCCTTGTTGGAGTGAGATGGTATCTCATTGTAGTTTTGATTTGCATTTTTCTAATGGCTAATGATCATGAGCATTTCTTCATGTGTGTGTTAGCTGCCTGAATATCTTCTTTGGTGAAGTGCCTGTTCATATCTCAAAGTATCACTTCTTCTTTGGTCTTCCCTATTCACTGTCCAGCTTTTGCATGTATATGAGGCAATTGAAAATACCATGGCTTGGGTCAGGCACATCATAGTCCTCAAAGTGACATCTTTGATTTTTAACACTTATGAATTTTTTTATTGTAATTTAGAAGAAGATTTATAGAAAAAATAGTTTCTCATTAAACAGTACACATATTGTTTTATGACAATGGTTAACAACCCCATGACATGCCATCACTTTCCCTTCTCAGCCTTGGGTTTCCTATTACCAGCTTTCCTGTCTCTTCCTGCCTTCTAGTCCTTGTCTCTGGACTGTTGTGCTCCATTAGTCTCATTTTGTTTTATGGGGCTATCTAATCTTTGGCTGAATGGTGAACCTCGGGGGTGACTTCATTACTGAGCTAAAAGGGTGTCCGGGGCCATACTCTCAGGGTTTCTCCAGTCTCTGTCAGGCCAGTAAATTTGGTCTTTTTTTTGTGAGTTAGAATTTTGTTTTACATTTTTCTCCAACTCTGTCCAGGACCCTCTGTTGTGATCCCTGTCAGCGCAGTCAGTGGTGGTAGCCGGGCACCATCTAGTTGTACTGGAGTCAGTCTGTGGAGGCCGTGGTAGTTGTGGTCCATTAGTCCTTTGGACTAATCTTTCCCTTGTATCTTGTTTTCTTCATTCTCCTTTGCTCCTGAAGGGGTGAGACCAGTAGTGTGTCTCTGATGGCTGCTCACAGGCTTTTAAGACCCCAGACACTAATCACCATGGTAGAATGTAGAACATTTTCTTTATAAACTATGTTATACCAATGGAGATAGATGTTCCTAGAGACCATGGTCCCCACAGACCCTCCACCCAGAAATTCGGTCCCTCAGGGAGTTTGGATGTGACTATGGAGCTCCCATGACCTTTCCTTGTACAAATTGTGCTGGATTGCCCAGTATTGTGTACTGTCTTACCCTTCACCAAAGTAACTACCTATCCAGTGTCTATTTAGTATTCACTGCCCACCCCTCCAATCCCTCCTAACCAAAAAAGATTGTTTCTTTTTGTGTGCAAACTTTTTCATGAGTTTTTATAGTAGTGGTCTCATACAATATTTGTCCTTTTGTGATTGACTTATTTCACTCAGCATAATGTCCTCCAGTTTCATCCATGTTATGAGATGCTTCACAGATTCATCATTGTTCTTTATCATTGCATAATACTCCATTGCATAAAACTCCATAGTTTATCCATTCATCTGCTGATGGGCATCTAGGTTGTTTCCATCGTTTTGCTATTGTGAACAATGCTGCCACAAACATGGGTGTGCATATGTCTATTCATGTGACAGCTCTTATTTCTCTAGGATATATTCCTAGGAGTGGGATTGCTGGATCATATGGTATTTCTATTTCTAGCTTTCTAAGGAAGCGCCATATCATTTTCCAAAATGGTTGTATCATTTTGCATTCCCACCAAAAGTGCATAAGAGTTCCAATCTCCAGGAAATTGGGAGGTAAGGGTGTGGTCTTCCTTGAAGATGTTGTATCCACTCAGCTATATAAAGGGTCAGATTCCTTTGTTTTTAATTTCTTTAGCAGATTGGCTGTGATGATCACATTTCAGTTTAATGCTTATTCAGTAATAAAATAACAACATTTTAAATAAAATTTTTTAATTAAAAAGAAAAGAGTTCCAATCTCCCCACAGCCTCTCCAACATTTGTTATTTCCAGTTTTTTTGATTTGTGCCAGTAATGTCTAGGTGACATGGTATCTCACTGTGGTTTTAATTTGCATTTCTCTAATGGCTAGTGATCACAAGCATTTCCTCATGTGTCTGTTGGTCGCTTGAAAGTGTTCTTTGGTGAAGTGTCTGTTCAATTCCTTTGCCCACTTTTTAATTGGATTATTTTTCTTTTTATTGTAGAAGTGTTAGCTTTTCTTGCAGATTTTAGAGATTAGACCTCTGTCTGACTTGTAATGTCCAAGAATTTTTTCCCAGTCTGTAGGTTCTCTTTTTACCCTTTTGGGGAAGTCTTTTGATGAGCATAAGTGTTTAATTTTTAGAAGATCCCAGTTATCTAGCTTATCTTCTGGAGTTTGTGTGTCATTAGTTATGGTTTGTATCCTGTTAATGCCATGTATTAGGGCCTCTAGCATTGATCCTAATTTTTCTTCTATGAACTTTATAGTTTTTGGCTTCATATTTAGGTCTGTGATCCATTTTGAATTAATTTTTGTATATGGTGTGAGGTATGGGTCCTGTTTCATTTTTTGTGCAGATGGACATCCAGTTTTGCCAGCATCATTTCTTAAAAAGACTATCTGTTCCCCATTTGATGGCCTTTGGTCCCTTGTCGAAGATCAGGGGACTGTAGGTGGGTGGATTTACAACTGGGTTCTCAATTCTGTTCCATTGGTCAATGTATCTTTCATTGTACCAGTACCAGGCTGTTTTGACTACTGTAGCTGTATAGTAGGTTCTGAGGTCAGGTAGTGTGAGTCCTCCTACTTTGTTCTTCTTCTTCAATAGTGCTTTACTTATCTGGGGCTTCTTCCCTTTCCATATAAAGTTAATGTTTAGTTTTTCCACCTGTATAAAGAATGTTGTTGGTATTTGGGTTGGGATTCCATTGTATTTGTGAATTGCTTTGGGTAAAACTTGTCATTTTCACTATGTTGAGTCTTCCTGTCCATGAGCATGCTATGTTTTTCCATTTGTGTAGATCCCTGTGGATTTCTTGCAGTAGTGTTTTGTAGTTTTCTTCTTATAGGTCTTTTACAACCCTGGTTAGATTTATTCCTAAGTATTTTATTTTTTAAGGGCTATTATAAATGATTTTGTTTTCCTGATTTCCTTTTCATTGTTGTCTTTATTGGTATATAGGAATCCAACCGATTTTTGTATGTTTATCTTGTATTCTGCTACTCTGCTGAATCTTTCTATTAGTTCCAGTAGTTTTCTTGTGGAGTCTTTTGGGTTTTCCATATATAGCATCATATCATCTGCAAACAGTGACAATTTTACTTCTTCATTACTAACTTGGATGCCTTTTATTTCTTTTTCTTGCCTTATTGCTCTAGCTAGGATTTCCAGCACAATGTTAAATAGGAGCGGTGATAGAGGACATCCTTGTCTCTTTCCTGTTCTCAAGGGAAATGTTTTCAGCCTCTCTCCATTTAGAATGATGTTGGCTGTTGGTTTTGCATAGATGTCCTTTATTATGTTGAGGAATTTCCCTTCTATACTTATTTTATTGAGAGTTCTTATCAGGAATGGGTGTTGGACTTTGTCAAATGCCTTTTCTACATTGATTGAGATGATCATGTGATTCTTTTCCTTTATTTTATTTACGTGGTGGATTACGTTGATGATTTTCTAATACTGAAACATCCTTGCATACCTGGTATGAATCCTACTTGGTCGTGGCATTTTAATTTTTTGATATGAGGCTGAATTCTATTGGCTAGAATTTTGTTAAGAATTTTTGCATCTATATTCATGAGAGATATTTCTCTGTAATTTTCTTTTTTTGTGCTGTCTTTGCCTGGGTTTGGTATTAGAGTTTTGCTGGCTTCATAGAATGAATTTGGAAGTATCCCTTCCTTTTCTATGTTCTGAAATAATTTAGTAATAATGGTGTAAGCTCTTCTCTGAATTTTTGGTAGAATTCTCCAGTGAAGCCAGCTGGCACAGGGCTTTTTTTTGTTAGGAGTTTTTTATTACCTTTTCAATCTCTTCTCTTGTAATGGGTCTGTTCAGATTTTCAACATCAATTTGTGATAGTTTGGGTAGGTAGTGTTTTTCTAGAAATTTGTCCATTTCCTCTAGATTTTCTAATTTGTTGGAGTATAGTTTTTCATAATACTCTGGTATGACCCGTTTTATTTCACTTGGCTCTTTTGTGATGTCCCCCAACTCATTTCTTGTTTAGGTTATTTGCGTCCTCTACTGTTTTACTTTTGTCAGTTTGGCCAGAGGTTTGTCAATTTTGTTGATCCTTCCAAAGAACAAACTTTGGGTTTTGTTGATTCTATTGTTTTTCTATACCCTATTTCATTTATTTCTGATCTGATCTTTATTATTTCCTTTCTTCTGGTGGCTGTAGGCTTCTTTTTCTGTTCTCTCTATATTTGTTCGAGATGTGTAGCTAATGTTTTGATTCTGTCCCTTTCTTCTTTTTTGATGTGTGCATGTTTTGCTATCAGTTGACCTCTGATCACTGCCTTTGCTGTGTCCCAAATGTTTTGGCATGCTGTATTTTCATTCTCATTTGATTCTAGGAATTTTTTTATTCCATCTGTGATCTCCTCTATTACCCAGCGATTCTTTAGCAGGGTGTTATTTAGTTTCCATGTAAAAAAACTTTTTTTCCTTGCTCTTCCTGTTGTTAATTTCTATTTTGATAGCATTGTGATCAGAGAAGATACTTTGTACTATCTCAATGTTTTGGATTTTGTTGAAGGTTGCTTTATGGCCTAAGATGTGGTCTATTCCAGAGAACATTTCATGTGCATTGGAAAAGAATGTGCACTTTGCAGTTGTTGGGTGGAGTGTTCTATATATGTCTATGAGTTCAAGTTGGCTGATTGTGACCTTTAGATCTTCTGCATCTTTGCTGAGTTTCTTTCTAGACATTCTGTCCTTTACCAAGAGTGGTGTATTGAAGTCTCCTACTATTATAGTGGAACTGTCCATTTCTCTTTTCAGTGCTATTAGAGGTGTGTAGATGTTTATTATGGTTATATCTTCATGCTGGATCATCCCTTTAATCATGATAGAGTGCCCTTCTTTGGCTTTTATGGTGGATTTTGCTTTAAAGTCTATTTTATCTGAGATTTAGTATTGCCACTCCTGCTCTTTTTTGGTGGCTATTTGCTTGATATATTTTTTTCTATCCTTTGATTTTTAATAAAGTTATGTCTCTGTTTCTAAGATGTGTCTGTTGTAGACAGCATATTGATGGATCCTGTTTTTTATCCATTCTGTCCACTCTCTGTCACTTTACGGGTGCATTTAGGCCATTTACGTTTAGTGCAATTATTGATAGGTGTGAGTTTATTGCTGTCATTTAGTAGTGCTTTTTTTTTTTGTGATGTTGACGACTTTTTTCTTCCTCTTACTCTCCTGTGCTGAATTCCTTTTTTTTTTTTTTTCATATTTTTGTTTTTACTGAGATTTTATGTTTTTCTTCTTTATTTTGATGAGTATGTTTGTTAACTTTCTTTGTGGTTAATTTGAAATTTACCCTTATCTTCCTAAGTTTAAACAAGTCTATTATTACTTGGTATCCCCTTGCCTTCCTCTCCATTAGAAAGTTCTATACCTACACTGTTTATTCCCTCTTTTATTGTTCTGATGTTGTTGTCATTTTCAGATTAACCTCTTTTGTTCCCTGTTGTAAATCTTTTTGGTTTTGAATAGTCCTTGTGAGTTCATTTTATAGGTTGCTATCTGGCTGGTATGATATTGTGTCCTAGATTCAGGCTGTCATCTAATATTTGTTCTCAAACCAAAAGACTCCCTTTAATAATTCTTGTAAATTTGGTTTGGTTTTTACATAGTCCCTTAATTTCTGTTTATCTGGAAATGTCCTAATTTCACCATCATATCTGAACAAGAGTTTTGCAGGATATATTATTCTTGGTTTGCAATTTTTTTCTTTCAATGTTTTATACATGTCATCCCATTGCCTTCTTGCCTGCATGGTTTCTGCCGAGTAATCAGAGCTTAGTCTTATTGTTTCCCCTCTGTATGTGACTTTTCGTTTTTCTCAAGCTGCTGCCAGAATTCTTTCTTTGTCTTTGGTTTTAGCAAGTGCAATTATAATGCCTTGGTGATTTTCTTTTGGGGTCTATCCTATATGGGGTTCGTTGAGCTTCTTGGATGGTCAGCTTTTCATTTTTCATGATATTTGTGAAGTTTTCTGTCAGCAGTTCTTCAATGATTCTCTCTGTGTTTTCCATTTTCTCCCCCTGTTATGGAAGTCCGATCACTAGAAAATTTTTGCTTTTGATTGTATCCCACATAATTCCCAGGGTTTCTTCATTTTTATTTGTTCTTTTTCTGATTTTTCCTCAAATGGAGTTGTATCCAAGTATTTGTTTTCAATTTCTCTGATTCTGTCTTCCATCGTTTCAAACCTGTTTCTCAGCCCTTCTATGACACTGTCCAAAAAATGAAGAAACATAAAAGAAGAAAAGAGAAATAAACAAAAAAATGAAAAGGAAAAAGAGAGAAACACACACACACACACACACACACAAAACTCCAAGAGATCCCACCAGCGTGGCCACAGGGACTGGGGAAAGGGGCAGGGGAAGCAGTTCCACAGCTGAGCAATGCTTCACAGCCTGTCAAGAAGAAGCAAATACAGCACATAGAGTCAGGTGTTCGAGAGAAAGGAGGGGGAAGAGGTGAGAGGCAAGGAAGAAACTAAAAGAGGCCACAGAAAGCAATACTAGCAACAAAGAAATGGCACTGAAGATGCCAGTCAGTGTAGGTGGGGCGAATTCATGTGGCATGGAATTGGTGCTTCCCTTGCCACAATCGTTGCCTGCTGGGGAGTGGCAGATTGGTTCTCTGGGAAGCCGGGAATCTGTCCATCAGGAAGCAGTGAATTGGCCCTCCAGGAAGCTGGAACCTGCCTGCTGGGAAGCAGCAGACCAGCTACCCTTGAAAGCAGCAAAGGTCAAGCAGGGGGAGGCAAGGTTGGGGGTGGAAAAATGTGTATCGCTGGTTACCAGGTGCTCTGTCTGCTGCTGGGAGCTCCATGAATCTGCTTTCCTGAACACCTTGTCTGCTGATCTCCAACAAGAGTCCAAGATGGTGGATCCGTGCTGCATTAGCTGATAGGGGACCTCTGCTGGTAACTCTCCTCACTCTCTGTTATCTGTCAGTTTCTTATGCCATTCAGTGCTTGGTTGAGTTCTTTACCTCTTTAATTGATGCTTAGGGATTCAGGATTGGCGCTTATCTCTGTTGTACTTAGTTTTTCGGGTCTTTGCTGTGGAGGGACAGTGTGGTGCTTCTCTCTATAGCACCATGTTGCCAGAATTCTCTCTGATTTTTTACACTTTAATGAAGTTTTTTGCAGCAGATTTGCCCAGTGCAATACATCATTTGATTTCTTCTCTGGTGAAAGGATACAACCCTGACACACACCTTTCCTGATTTTAAACCATGAAATATCCCCTTATTCTGTTTGAACAATTGCCTCTTGGTCTATACACAGGTTCCATATGAGCACAATTAAGTGTTCTGGAATTCCCATTCTTCACAATGTTATCCATAGTTTGTTATGATCCACACAGTTGAATGCCTTTGCATAGCCAATAAAACACAGGATTATAGGATCCCAATATAATAGAGACCTGATGGTGATGCTAAACTATCATAATCAGTGTGGGAACTACTGTCATTATGAGTAATGACTAGGGAAGCATTCAAAGAACATGACATTCCTAGAGGAAACATAAATGGGCAGCCAACAAGAATATTTCTTAATTTATATACCAACAAAAAATCAGGGATGAATACTCAAGGGACTCAGGGGGGCTTTCCCAGTAAAAAATCATGATCCCTTGCCCATTTACAGACCTGAGTCAGTTCTCAGGCCTGAAACGCAATGACTGAAAGAGATGCCAAGTCTGTCCATATAAGAAAGAACTTTGCAATGCCACAGCAAGTGTATATGGTACCCCTTTTCTAAAGATACCTATAGCCATTTATTCAGATAATCATAAACTGGGAAAAGTAGAATACCCAGACTTTTTAAGCACATTTAAACACAGGGTCCAAATAACATTGATAACCAGAGATGTGAAGAGTCCCTGTGTTAGAGTGGAGCTGTATGAGAGCCAAGTAAATAAATAGAGTTCTGGCCCAGGTCTGACTTACAGTAGGTCCACTAAGTCCATGAACCAACGTAGTAGTCATTTCCCTAGTCTCCAGATGTGTAACTTAACTGGACATCCTTGGTAGTTTGCAAAAACCTCATATTTGGTCTTTGGCCTGTGGAGTACAATCTACCATAGTAACAAAAGCTAAATGGAAACCTCTGAAAATTTCCTTTCAGAATCAAAAATATTTCATCCTGTGGCAATAACAGAGGTTAGTGTACGTCTTATAAACCTAAAGAATACAGGGATAATGATCTCCGTATTATCCCTCTTTAAATTCATCATAAGCCATTACCATCAAGTTTATTCTGACTCATAGCGACCCTATAGGACAGAGTAGAACCGCCCCATAGGGTTTACAAGGCTGTAAATCTTTACAGAAGCCAACTGTCACATCTTTTTTCCACAGAACAGCTGGTGGGTTTGAACTGCCAACCTTTTGGTTAGCAGCCAAGGGCTTGACCACTGCACCACCAGGGCTCCTTAAATTCATCATAGTCCTAATAAATTCTGCAAAACCAGAAGGATCCTAGAAGATAACATTAGACTACCACAAACTTAACCAACTACAATTACTGTGCCAGATGTGGTATATTTACTACAGCAGATTATTACAGCCTTGGATACAAGTTGTGTAGCCACTAATCTGGCAAATATGATCTTTTCCATTCTTACTAGAAAAGAGGATTGGATGCAGTTTGTAGTCATGTGGAAGGGACAACCACACAAATTTGTCTTTCCTAAAGATTATGTTAACTCTACCATCCTCTGTCGTAATACCGCCCAAATAAACCTGGATAATCTGAATTTTCCACAAAAGATCACATTGGTCCACTACATTGATGACATAAATGCGAATTACACCGGATGAACAAGAACTGGTAATATGATGGTGGCCTTAGTAAGACACATGCGCTCCAGAGAGTGGAGCATAAACCCTACAAAGATCAGGGACCTGATATAACACTCTTAAGAGGTTGAGTGCTAGGAATTCCCTCAAATGTAAAGACAGATTATTATATCTTGGAACCCACACCACTAAGAAAGAAAAATGGCACCTGGTATGCCTCTTCAGGTTCTGGAGGTAGCATATTCATACTTTGGAATGCTGCTTGTTATGGGTTGAATTGTTTCTACCCAAAATGTGTGTTGGAATCCTAACCCCTATACCTGTGGATGTAATTCTATTTGGAAATAGGATGTCCTTTGCTGTGTTAATGAGGCCGTATCTGTAGGGTGTGCCCTAAACCTAATCACTTCTGAGTTATAAAAAGAACAGATTAGACATAGAAGTAAGGTAGATACAGAAGTAAGATGGATGCCACGTGCAGATCACCAAGAAATGGAGGAACGCCAGGGCTATAGAAGCTGAGACAAGGATTTTCGCCCAGGGTCGACAGAGAGAGCCTTCCGCTGTAACCGGTGCCCTGAATTCGGACTTCTAGCCTCCTAAACATCAAGAAAATAAAGTTATGTCATTGAAAGCCACCCATTTGTGGTATTTGTATTACAACAGCACTAGGAGATTAAAACGCTGCTCTAACCAATTTACCAAACGACATGAAAGGCTTTGACTGTGGCTGAGAACAGGAAAAGGTCTGTAGCACATGCAGATTGTAAGGCAAGCAGCTCGGCCTCTTGGGCTGTATGATGTAGCTTGCCCTATGGTATTTTCTCAAGACTTGAAGTATTTCTAAAAACTGATATGGTTTGGTAGTGATTGAATATAGGTACGTCAGACAGGCAGCACTAGTTGCTTAGGGCGTCTCATGCTTCATGTTGCAAATATAGCCACTAAAAAGAAAGGTCCTTTTCCTCGTTAGGACTGTAGTGTTACCAGCGCCTCATCTATACAAAGACAATGTCTAGATAATGGATGCAAATAGTTGTAAATGAAGGAATTCTTCATAGGCTTTCAGAAGCCAAAATAACCACCTGAAAAAGTAAGAGTTTGATCAACTAGATAGCTATTTCTTCCACATAAAACTGCAAAGTCTTTAGCCATTAGACCTCCTAAAGATCTTCAAGGTCATCTAGCACAATGCTTTAATTTTACAAATGAAGAAACTGAGTCAAAAAATTTAAAAAAGGCTAAGGAATTTGCCTAATATATTTTCAATTTAAACTTGACCACAGTCTAATTTACATGCAATTATATTCCCATAAAACTAAGCCTAATCAATTCCATATTTAACAATTAAAAACCAAAATCAATCAAAACTAAAATGCAATCATGTAAAAGAGATTCATATATTAAATCATAAACTATAGAACAGGTGATTAAACAAGGAGTCGTCTCTCCAACCATCTCCTTATCTGGAAACATAGTTCACATATCATGTGGTCTTAAGCCTTTATTCTAACAAAATCTTTTACACAAACTCATAATGACATCAAGTTGCTAAAATTTATGTTCCCGCTCCCCCTGATTAATTTATAGACTGAATATTATCACTTTCAATCATTTTATGAGACTGGTATTTTTATGGCCAGAAAGGGCCTGAAGGTTGTCTTTTGTATTAAGGATTTGGTCTCTAAGCTCTACAAATCCGAAGTTTGATGGTCTGATGAGCCAGAAAAAAAAAAAAATAACTTACTCCTCCCAAACCTATAGAAGGCTAATCGCTATCATAAAAGTAGGAAATCATTCAGGCGAAGGTTTCTGCTGATCAAATCCCATAGACTCTTTTTTAATACTAATTTTTCTTGGCCTCTACCCTTAAATTTGGGGTGCCCCCCGGTTCCTTGGCTTAACCAACACCAATCACTTTCCTGACTTCCTTTCTATGTGTCTGACCATTTCTTCTCAGTCTCTTTCATCTCACCTCTTCTCAGCCCTTAAATGTTAGAACACCCAGTGGTTCTATCTTTGCCTTCTTCCCTTCTTTACACACTCTACAATAGGGGTTCTTAACAGAGCAGGTATGAATTTGAGTAGAAAAAATTAAATCTTTATTTCTACTAACCTCTAACTCAAATTCAGTATTCTCTCTAGTTATCAATGTATACAATAAATTGTGTATAACAGTAACTATGACTCTGTAGCAATTTAAAAAATCACACAGATTTTTCATATCACGTTAGAGTGTTTCAGAGATCTCAAAATATCATTTGTACTTGCCACCGACTTCAAAAATACAGTTGGAGAAATCTATCACATAAATACATAATATGAGAAAGTACAAGAATAGAGGAAAGAAAAACGTTCTGTGGAAGCACAAGGGATAAATGTTAACTCTCTAGAAAATTGGAGAGTGTTTTAAAGCAGAAGTGATATATAATATTTGCCTTCAAAGATGAATAGGGGTTGTCCAGATGACAGAAAGAGGAAAGGTCTTTCCAAACAGAGTAATCAACATCTCAAGGACATTGAGTCATGAAAGAGAAGGAAACTGTTCTGTTCCACTGGAGCACAAGATGTGAAAGAGCGAGGGAAGGAAGAGCAGAGGTGGACAATGGAGCTAAAAGGGTTGATGAACAAAAGGTTGTGCATGCTAGGCTGACTTTTGGATCTTTTCCTATCGGCAATGGTAAACCATTACAGGTTTTAAGTAGAACTTCAGTATGTCATCTGCATTTTAAAGTAGTAATTCTAATGTTAATATGGAGGAAAAACTGGTGGCATGGAGACCAGTGAAAGAACTATTGCAATAATTCAGGCAAGAGCTGTGAATTATGTGTATTGGTCTACTGAGCTTCTCGTTCATCTTTAATATTTGGAGCTTCAGTTGCCACATCTTGGTGTTACTAGTTGTCATGGATTGAATTATGTCCCCCAAAATATGCATGTGTCAATTTGGCTGGGCCATGATTCCTGGTACTGTGTGATTTTCCTATGTGTTGTTAATCCTGCCTCTATGATGTTAATGAGCCAGGATGGGCAGCAGTTGTGTTAGTGAGGCAGGACTCAACTTACAAGACTGGATTGTGTCCTGAGGCAGTCTCTTGAGATATAAAAGACAGAAGTGAGCAGTGAGACAGGGGGACCTCATACCATCAAGAAAGCAGTGCCAGGACCAGAGCGCATCCTTTGGACCAGGGTCCCTGTACAGAGAAGCTCCTAGTCCGGGAGAACACTGAAGAGAAGAAGGCCGACAGAGAGAAAAAGCCTTTCCCTGGAGCTGACACTCTGAATTTGGACTTTTACCCTACTTTAACTGTGAGGAAATTTAACTTCTCTTTGATAAAACCATCCATTTGTGGTGTTTCTGTTATAGCAGCACTAGATGACTAAGACAGAATTTGGTACCTAAAGTGGGGTGCTGCTCTAACAGATACCTAAAATGTGGAAGCAGTTTTGAAACTGTGAATGGATGGAGGAGCGGCAGTGGCAGAGGACCAGCAACAGCAGAGAACATGCAGTGGCAGAGAAGCGGCAGTGGCAGAGAACCAACAGCAGCAGAAGCAGGAGACCGGTGGAAGATGGCGCTGGAGCTGACCCACGGAGCAAGGGAGCTGAGTGCCTGTGCACAGTAGGCTTCCTGGGGGAGTGGGGTGCCTCCGGGCACTTATCGGTGGAGCTAGAGAACTTTGGAACACTTGCTTCAGCAGGGCAGATGTGGGCGTGAGGCCCGAGGGCCCAGAGGCCACAGGAAGCAGAAGCTGAAAAGACAAGGGACACAAGAAGCTGAGCTGCCTTGGTCTCAAGAGGTATAGCCATGACCTCAGGGGTTTCAAAGGGTGGAGCCATGGCCTCTGGTGCTTCTAAGGGTGGAGTTGCCACTCAGATGGACTGGAGAATGGAGTACCTAAAGCCAAGGGAGCAGAGTTGCTGTCCCAGTGGGCCTGGAAGGCAGAGCTGAAGCCCAGCGCCGAGGGGCCTCCACTCAAAATCCAGAGACTGTGGCCAATACCTAGAGTCTGGAGGGCAGGGGCATTGTGTAAATTGTCTCAGAGAACAGAGGATTATTTTCAAAGCCTTGAAGGTTAATGTGATGTGTTCTGCTAAGTTGCTTGGTGCCTGTTATGCCTTCTTTCCCTGCAATTTCTCCCATTTGTAATGGAAATGTCTAGTTTGTCCCTGTGCTGCCATTGTACCTTTGGAAGCAGATAACTTGTATTCTAGATTTCACAGATGAAGAGGAATTTTTGGATTTTGGACTTGGAGTTAAGACTTCTGCTATGTTATGATGGGGTGAATATGTTTTCCATGTTGCAAGGATGTGATTTTGAGGGGGGCAAAGGGTGGAATGTCATGGACTGAATTTTGTCCCCCAAAAAATGTGTGTGTCAGTTTGGCTGGGCCATGATTCCTGATACCGTGTGATTTTCCTATGTGTTGTTAATCCTGCCTCTATGATGTTAATGAGGGAGGATGGGCAGCAGTTGTGTTAGTGAGGCAGGACTCAACTTACAAGACTGGATTGTGTCCTGAGGCAATCTCTTGAGATATAAAAGACAGAAGTGAGCAGTGAGACAGGGGGACCTCATACCATCAAGAAAGCAGGGCCAGGAGCAAAGCACGTCCTTTGGACCAGGGTGCCTGTGCAGAGAAGCTCCTAGTCCGGGGGAACACTGAAGAGAGAAGGCCGACAGAGAGAAAAAGCCTTTCCCTGGAGCTGATGTCCTGAATTTGGACTTTTACCCTACTTTAACTGTAAGGAAATAAACTTCCGTTTGTTAAAACCATCCACTTGTGGTATTTATGTCATAGCAGCACTAGATACTAAGACACTGGTAAACCAGATAAATCTAATTTATGTATTTGGTTTATCTTCTCAGATGTTTGCACAGCTAAATGGTCACGTAAAGATTTGTATGAAAGACACTAACCTACATCTTGACCACAAACACCATACAAGACACATTTCTTATATAAGATACATGAACCATAAAAGGAAAAACTGATAAATTGGACTTCCAGCTAAAAACTCTTATTTTTAAGACATACTATTAATGAAAAGACAAACCATAGCCCAGGAAAATATATTTACAAAACAATACCTGATGAAGAACTTTTATCCAGAATATATAAAATATTCTCACAAGTCAATTTTAACAAAACAAGCAAATTTTTTTTTCAATCACAAAATTTGAACAGACATTTCAGGAAAGTAGGTGAAGACAGCAAATAAGTATATGAAAAGTATTCTAATGAATTACTGACTTAATGAATTACTGAAATGAAAGCACTGCCAAGACCAGGGCTGGCAAGGATACGGAACAATTAAAATTTTCATACATTGCTGGGGGGGATGCTAAATGGGGACCCTAAACTGTCAAACTCTTTTCCAAACACTTTTGAAAACTCTAGAAAAGAGTTTGGCAGTTTCTTATAAATAAACTGTACACTTGCCAAATGACTCAGAAATCCCACTCCAAGGTATTTACCCAAGAAAAATAAAAACACATGTTCACCCAAAGGCTTGTATATGAAATTTTATATCAGCTTTTTTCATAATCACCAAAAGCTGGAAACAACTCAAATATCCATTAACCATGAACCAAAAACAAATTGTCGTACATCCATACAATGGAAAACAGCAACAAAAAGGAACAAACTACTAAGATACACATCAACGGGCATTCATTACATTAAGTGAAAGAAAACAAAAACAATCATATGAATGATTCCATTTACATGATCATCTAGAAAGGTGAAACTAGAGGCACTGAGATCATATCAGTGGTGCCAGGGGGTGAGAGAGGGGATTGATTACAAAGAGGCATGAAGGAATTTTATAGGATGATGGAAATGTTCAATATCCTTATTGTAGTGGTGGTTATAGACCTACATATATTTATCAAAACTCATTAAGCTGTACACCTAAAAAGGTGAATTTTGCTTAACGTAATTTATAATTCAACGAACCTGATATAAAAAAGTAAGCCAAATTAAAAAACCAGTGCTTATTTTGTGGAAAAAACTAAAATGATATCTTACAGGATTAAATGATAGTCTTATAGGATTATAGGGTCACCATGAGTTGGAATCAACTCGATGGCAACAAGTTTTTTAATGGGTATATGATTAAGGTGCTAGCATTAGAGATGGGCAAGATGTGGAAGAAAAACTAGAGATTAATTAATACCAAATAGTAATTTAATGGTCAGAATTTTAATATTAAAAGACGTGTTTTTGTAAGTCTGTGACAAATATTTAACGAACTTAGGGATGATTTCATTTTTCTCTTGACTCTGTGTAATCATAAGTAGATTTCCTTGTGTAATATGCCTTTAATTTCTCAGACTCTTGCTTTTCGACTCCTGTTATTTTGAACAACCCCTCATTCAACTCTCTTACTTTATCTTGTATTTCATTATTTAAATTCTATTCCTTATTACACACGTCATACTATTTTACTTAAGAAACTATAATTTTATCATTACAGACTTATAGTAAGTTCATGAAAAATATTGAGACAAAAAAAGTCTTTATAAATTTGATCACATCATCTGAATAGATCACAGAATGCCACAGATTTTTAATTCATATTTTACTATGTAAAAATTAACTCTCAGCTAATAAAAATTATGAGTTTTACATAGATAGATACACAGATTTTTCAATAAGATAGTATTTGAGAACTTTACACTCTTCTACCACTAAGAAATAAATAGCATTTATCTATTTTTCAAAAGTTCTGGTGTGCATTGCTAATGCTAACCGTAAAACTTCTCTAATTATGTCAAAATAGTATCTTGGAAGACAATGGATCAATTCACTATGAATTCACAGACAGCATTGACTCGGATCAATTCATTATGAATTTGTAGACAACATCGACGCAATAAAACTCCACATCAGAACTTTTCTCCCATTTTCTCATGACAGAATCTCTAGCTCATGAATACAATCAGAAATGAGTTCGAGGACAACCCTGTTGAGTTTTCTGGGTTAACACGCACTAGATTTGTGAAGTCATCTTTGCCCGAGTTCTCACCCTAAGTATTCTGAAAGAAAGGCACGCCTGAGCACCAAATTAAAAAACACTGGCGATTTGTTCTCAGGTTAAATTTCTCTTCTGTTTATCTATGCTTTCTGTCATGAAGATTTTGTCATGTTTTCCATATACAATTATTTCTCGTCTGAGTCTGTCCCACCTCCCTGCAGGCCTGGGGAGGACTTCTAAACAGAGGCTGTGAATGCACCTCAAGATCCACTTTCTGACCTCCCCTCTACACTGTACATGACTGTTGAATTTCCTATTTAAGACAAATTAATTGTTGCATGCTCTAATGAGGCTGCAAAGAATCCCGCTCCAGTCTGCAAACTCGGAAGGGGTTACACAGAGGTTGTCCAGATTGATGGTTCCAGGGTGGATGACCTGAAAATGAACTTTGACTAAACTCTGCTCTTTGTGCACTTGGCAGTCTGTATTTGGAAAGTGGGGATTGTCTGCAGCAGACAATTTAAAACTTAAGGCTAAGATTTTGTTTGGAGGATAGCCTTAGGAGGAGGGAGAGAAAAAAAAATAAAAACCCTTTGTCGATTTTTCAATACCAGTTTCATCAATTGTTTGCTAAGTATTTTATTCTTCTTTATTATATCTAAGTTATATTTTAGGAAAGAAAGTATAAACCCATCTAACAATTTCTTTCTTCTTTTCATTTCCTCTTCCTCCAGAAAGTATACAAGTTAAAATTATTTTTTTAACTTGAACCCAATATACCAAAATGCAAGAAATAACATTTTGCACTTAGATAATGCCTTTCACCTAAGAATTTCCATAGAATGCTTACAAATATTAATTGGTTCCCACAATTTGTATGCCATGTATTAAACCCATTTTATTGATTAGATGTAATTAATCTCTGAGGTATGTTGGCATTAAAGACAACCATGCTGAAATCATTAAATTTCAACTTTACAATACCTACTTGTCCAGGAGATTCTCCCTAAACTAATTATTTATTAAAATGGTTCCTCAAACCTTAGAGAACTTTTTCCATTGATGTGCCAGTACTAAGCAGAAGAACATTTTGAGATAAATTATTCCAGTTTGGCTTAATCTAGCATCTGGGCTGGACTCATCGTGTTTTATAACACCACCTTCTGCATAACATAAAACCACTCACCACTCAAAGATATATAAAGAAAATAATAATGTTATTTTATGTAACATTATTCACTAAGTTTCCTCATAAGCAATTGATTAAATCTCACAGTATTCTCATAAAGAATCATGAATAGAAAATGACATCTCTCTATAAGAGATGGGCTAATTGACCTGGGGAAATAGGTTAGATTCTTTTATGAAACAATAGATTTGGGACATGAAATCAACATTTCTTCTTTACTGGTCACTCTTTCATTTCTCTTTATTCCTTTATCTACTACATCCTGGAGTGACCTGGGCAATCCCAGGTGGTACCCAACTCTGTCCTTAAGTCTTCGCGGTAGCTTCAAGTAAAAAACATGAAAGAGCCTTAATGCACACCCTACAAGTAAGTAGAAAAGGAGTTTGCAAATGTTTCTTTTTCTTTGACCAATAGCCCTCTAAAAGTATAGGAAGGCATCATTGGAAATCACCACCCACTTGGAACCAGACTGAAGTGAACATGAATGAGTCTGTCTCCCCCAAAACGTCTGTGTAAACTCCCAATCTCAGCAGCACCTGGGACAAACCAGATTATTTTATCTTCTTAGGGAGTGTTCCGTGGGTCTTAGTTTAATTGGGGCTTATTTTGGTCCCTGTAGGAGGCATCAGAGCTCTCACTGGGCTCCAGAGCAGATCTTCATAACCATTTGAGTGTGCAGTTGCTTAAGCACTCAACTACTAACCAAAAGGTGAGCAGTTAGAACCCACCCAGCGGTGTCTTGGAAGAAAGACCTGGCAATCTGCTTCCAAAGGGTCACAGTCTTGAAAACTCTATTGGGCACAGTTCTACTCTGCAAAGCATGAGGTTACCGTGAGTCAGAATTGACGGCAAGTGGTTTGGGTTGGTTTTGGGCAGTACTACTCTGTACTCCTGAGGCCAGTCAGCTGGGCCCACAGACAAAGCAACTGAGTTTGCCAAACCAATTCTCCTGATGCTTCTCTAAATTTTGGGCTTCAGTTCTCCAGTATCAACCTGCCTCTATTGACTGGTATAAGAATTGGGCAAGGACCAGTGAGGGCATTTTTCTATACTACTGCCAACCAACACATACTTATCAGCAAGACTGGCCCATAAGATAAAATGGTGCTTTGGGGCTTTTATTGTCTCTGCAAGTCACATTACCCCTGGATAGAGAATTTAGGAAGGAGCGCTAATATAAACTTCTATCAATAATCTGCTCCTGTCTGCTCTTTACTTCCCCTCCTTTGCCCATTGAAAAATCCAAGGTCAAGACTGAAAGTGGAACATATGGGTAGGCATCAAATCTTAGAAACAGAACTTAGAGGCAGTGTTTCTGCAGTACCCCTCCAACCTGAGACAGTAATGAACTGAATAATCCATAGTATATTGGTCCAATCTTCTTTGCAGAGAAAAAGCTTGATTGTTAAATCCCAAACTGAAGGTGAAAGCTGGAATGGAAAAAAGCAGAAGCAGATCCTCTGATGAGCAAAGATGCTCTAAGTTAATGTAGGAAATGAAGGGGGAAGAATGAGCTGGGAAGAAAAATAATAATATTTTTGACTTGGAGATGAAGAATATCTGCTAAATAGAATGTCTTTCACAATTTTACATGAAGCATCACCAGCTCTTCTGGGGTCATTTCAAATCACACCAGGAGGTGCTGACTTGGCTCAGAGGCTAGAAATTGAGACACAGCTATGATCAGGTACTTACTGCTGCTTAGGATGCTGGAGAAAATGGCAGGGCAATGACCTATTCTCTGTTGCTTCCATTCCTTACAGCTTTCACTTTTTCACCCTCCTCTGGAGGATAATTTTATTTTAGTGATGTTGTTTGTATGACTTCTTTTAAGCTGCTGACTTATCTTTTGGAAGAGATTTAAGATGTACCTCCACTGCTCCTATAAGACAATGCTGCAGACTCAGTGGGATAGAATGATTGACAGCTCGGTGTCTTTTGAGACTTTCTTCCAAATTGAATTTCATGTCAAGACTTCCAGCCATCTGAATTCCCCAATTATTCTATATAGAGAGCGCTTGGTGCTCTGCAACTTTCTCCACTGGCCACATGCCTGTTCCTTTCCTTTTAAAACAGTTTAGGGAGCAGAGCCATTAACAAGGCCAAGACCACAGTGCAACTGGGAAACATGAGGCAAAAGCTAATTACATTTCCTTCCTTGATCAGCATTCTGGAGCACAGGTCACAAGCAAATGAAAGCGTAGCCCGGCTTGAGGTTAATTTCCTCATCACAAATAATATATGGTGAATTGCTTCCGTACTGTCCACTCTTACTATATTTTCAATTGATTCACTACTACAACAGAAAAAATCCTGGAAGACTAAGGCCATATACCCATATATGCCATTTTGGAAATGACAATTATTTATTCCACAAACCATGTTTTTGAATTCTAAATCCAAAATCTAGTTTTGATTAACATGCTGAAAGGAATTAGGAAGAGAGAAATTTGTTTTCCTAAAACATATTTTAATGTATTAATCATTAAGGCAATCTGTACATGTATAAAGATTTCATTGCCTTATATGTTTCTATACGTTTAAAGTGTCAATAATTATAATTAAATACTAAGTTCCAAATCTCTCATTAATATGTATTTTTATGTATCTGTCATTAACATGTATTTTAATATGTATTTTTAATAGAAAATATGTAAGACCTTAGACTCCTTTTTAGGGAAGCCTTGTACTCCTAGAGGAATATTATTACATCCAAACATCTATCTATGTGTCTCTCTGTTATTATATTCATTCTTCTTTTACCTTGTTTTATGCTGACTCCCTTGGGTTTTCTTTGCTCTTCTTGTTTAGGAAGGCAGCTTTCCTTTATATTATTCCCAACAGTGTTGAGGTGTGAAGCAAACACAAGACAATCAGATGATAGTTATTCATCAGGGTTAGGTAGAAGTCAGAACTATTCAGCCAAAATTAATAAGAAGGGATATAACAACCCAGCTTCTTACAATTCATTTGAAAGTCAGATAATATCAATTAGCATTTATCAAATAAGAATGGGCAGGTGAGGGTGACAATATCTTATCTACCTTTAGGGAACATATGATGATGAATGACTCACTCATGAAATGTTTTGAGTCAGCACTTCCTTAGCACTCACAGACTGTGTTGAAACAATACCAAATATCCAGAAAAAAACGAAAACTTCAATTGCAGCGCCACAGTTGAGTGGATATAAGCCCAGTATGCTTAGTACTTCACCAAATTATAGTCCTAACCTTCTAGCTGCTAATGTCCTTGGAGATAAATACTAAATAAATTTGACCTGGACTCTATTTAAATTCATTTTCAGTATAAAAACCATTTCCTGAATAAATATATTTCCCTTTTCCAAGAAGCTCCTGGGACTCTCTGCAGTTAATTCCCACTGATCCCGTGAGCTGGACACCATTAGACCCATTTATAAACAGGAAAATGAAAGCAAAGAGAGATGTTAGTATGATTTGTCTAAGTGAAAAAAAAAAAAAAAAAAACCTGAGAATAAGAACCCATTTGCTGGACCCTTAGGATGGCACTTTATTCACTATGCTAGGCTATCTTTTGTACCAAAATTTCCAGTGGTAAAATTCTTGCCTTCCATGTGGGAGACCTGTTCAATTCCTAGCCAATGCACCTCATGAGAAGCCACCATCTATCTGTCAGTAATAGATCGTGTGTCACTATGATGTTGGAACAGGCTTCAGGAAATCTTCCAGACTAAGATGGACTAGGAGGAAAGCCTGGAGATGTACTTCCTAAAATCAGCCAATGAAAAGCCTATGGATCACAACAGTTTGACTCCCAACTGATCATGGGGTTGGGGATGGCTCAGGACTCAACAGTATTTGTCCCATTGTACATGGGGTCTCCATGAGTCAGGGCCAACTCAACTGCAGCTAACAACAATGACAACACAACGACTAACAGGAATGCTTTGCATTGCTTGTGTATATTACAGTCATCGTTACATTTATCTATTAGCTAATGTATGTCTACTTGCTCAGCTGTCTCACTATGTGCCGTTGAGTTGATTCAGACTCATAGCAGCCGTATAGGATAGAGTAGAACTGCCCCCAGAGGGTTTCCTAGGCTGGTGATCTTTATGGAAGCAGAACACCAGGTCTTTTCTTCCTCGGAGCTGCCAGTGGGTTAGAGCCACCAACCTTTCAATTAGCATCCAAGTGCTTAACCACTGTGCCACTAGGGCTCCAATGTGAGAGCTAGGCTTCTCAATCTGTGGAAACCAGCCCACAACCTAATATACCTGTAACTGTAGAGTCAATTCCAACTCCTAGTGACCATAATAGAGATATCAATTCAGGAAAACATAGATCTCTTTCTTGTGCCTCAGCTCATTTACTATTAAAGCAGGCTTCCTGAAGAAAGAAAGGAGAATCCTTGACTTTGCAACTTCTGACATGTTCAAGTTTAAATTCACTAATGAAGTTATGTCCATTCCAAAGAAAGGTGATCCAGCCAAATGTGGAAATTATCAAAGAGTATCATTAATATCACACACAAGTAAAATTTTGCTGAAGATCATTCAAAAGCAGATGCAATGGTATATCAACAGGGAACTTCCAAAAATTCAAGCCAGATTCAGACGAGGACATGGAACAAGGGATATCATTGCTGATGTCAGATGGACCCTGGCTGAAAGCAGAGTAATAGAAAGATGTTTACCTGTGTTTTATTGACTATTCAAAGGCATTCAATTGTGTGGATCATAACAAATTATGGATAACATTGTGAAAAATGGGAACTCCAGAAGATGTAATTGTGCTCATGAGGAACCTGTACATAGATCAAGAGGCAGTCGTTAGAACAGAGCAAGGGGACACTTTGTGGTTTAAAGTCAGGAAAGGTGTGTGTCAGGGTTGTATCCACTCACCATACATATTCAATCTGTATGCTGAGCAAATAATCCAAGAAGCTGGACTATATGAAGTAGAATAGGGCTTCAGGGATGGAGGAAGACTCATTAACAACCTGCGATATACAGATGACACAATCTTGCTTGCTGAAAGTGAAGAGGACTCAAGGACTCACTGATGAAGATCAAAGACCACAGCCTTCAGTATGGATTACACCTCAACATAAAGAAAACAAAAATCAAATTCCTGGCAACATGGCGCTATAGACAGAAGCACCACACCATCCCTTCACAACAAAGACCCAAAAAACCAAGTCAAACAGAGATGAACATTGATCCTGGAACCATAAGCATCAAATAAAGAGATAAAGAACTCAGCCAAGCACGGAATGGAATCAGAAACTGACAGAGAACAGAGAGCAAGGACAGTTACAAGTAGAGGCCCCTATCAGATAACACAGCATGGATTCGCCATCTTGGACACCTGTCAGAGGTCGGTGAACAGGGAATATGGGAAAGCAGCTTCACAGAGCTCCCAGCAGGAGATAGAACAACCGCTAACCAGCAATATACACTTCACCACCTCCCACCCTTCTTACCTCCACTCAGCCTCCTCTGCTTCCTGCGGCCACAGTCTCTTGGCTAGGAGGCACTGGCTTCAGGCCTGTGCCACTTGGATTCCATCTGCCCTCACTGACCAGCTCCCTGAGTGCCGTTTATTTGTTTCTGGTGTTGCTTTTTTCTGCTTCTTTTGGTTTCTTCCATACCTCTCACCACCTCCCCCTCCTTTCTCTCAAAAACTTGGCTCCATGTGCCATCTTTGCTTCTTCTTGAAAGACTATGAAACACTGCATGACTGTGGAACTGCTTCCAGCCCATGCCGCCATGCTGGTGGGTTCCCCAGGGCTTTTGTTTTGTTTTGCTTTGATTTGTTCTGTTTGTTTGTTTTCTTTATCTTTTCTCTGCTTGGGAGCCTCTTCTAGCTGGGCTGTACTGCATAGCTTATGAGCTACTTCCCTAGTCTGCACAGCTGGGTGGTGGGATCACTGGGGGCATTTCTTTTTTCTTTTGTTTTCTTTTCTTTCTATTTTCCTTTTTATATTTCTTCATTTCTCAGTTTCTCATCTCTCTATACTTACTTTCTCTTCCTGTCTTCTAAATACCTGGTGCTATGTGACACTCCTACCCATTCTAGCCAGGCTGTACTTCACTGTCTAGAAGCCACTTCCCCAGTCTTCACAGCTGCACCAGTGGGATCCCTGGGGGCTTTTCTTTTCTTTTTCTACTTTCATTTACTTATTTTTTCTTTTACCCTTTTTCTTTTTTTCCTTTTTATTGTTCTCCATTTCTTGGTTTTTCAACTCTCCACTCCAATAGCAAGCTCCCTCAGCACTCCTTTTTTTCTTTTTTTTTTTTTTTTTTGGCCTCTGTTTCTCTCTCCTCTCTCTCCTCTTTCCCATAGCCAACTTACCTCCACACATCACAATTTCCCCCTTCCTTCCAGCCTACCTCACATCACCGAGCAGCACAGGCACAGCCTACCAGAACCTGTCCTGCACTGATTTCCAGCCTGCCCTGTTGGCCCTAGTAAGTACCACAAACAATCCATCCCAGAAACTCCCCTTCAGCTGGATGTGCCCTGCTGGACCATAGCTGAGCGACTGACCCTGCCCATTGGAAAAGGAGGTGAAAAGTGTCATGTCCACAGATGAGCAAACAACAAAAAACTCACAGCCTGGCTGCTCAGACATAACCAAATAAAACAAAAAATCAGGATGAAACAAGCACATCTACAATCCATAAATGAGGAAAATAACTACTGAATGTCCCAAAGACAGCAGAGAATATCAAAACAAAACAAAACAAAAAAAAAAAAAAACAAAACAGAACAGGATGGTTCTGGTAGGCATCTGAAATAAAACGCCAGATGACTTTTTAGTAGAAGAAAAGGCAAGAGAACTACCAGATAGGGAATTTAGATCTCTAATATTCAGAGCTATGCAAGACTTGAAGCAAAAAGCAGACAAAAATGAGGAAAAAATAGAGAAATTCATGGAAAATACAAACAAAAACATGGAAAAATTCAGGAAAATAATACAGGAACAAAATGCCAAAATAAATTTACAACTAGAATCATACAAAAACAACAACTGGAAATCCAAAAGATAAACAAGATTTCAGAAATGGACAATGTCATAGAAGGGCTGAGAAACAGGTTTGAAACGATGGAAGACAGAATCAGAGAAATTGAAAACAAACACTTGGATACAACTCTATTTGAGGAAAAATCAGAAAAAAGAACAAAGAAAAATGAAGAAACCCTGAGAATTATGTGGGATACAATCCAAAGCAAAAATTTATGAGTGACAGGATTTCCAGAACAGGTGGAGAAAACAGAAAACGTAGAGAGGATCATTGAAGAAATGCTGACAGAAAAACTTCCCCAATATCATGAAAGATGAAAAGCTGACCATGCGAGGAGCTCAACAAATTCCATGTAGGATAGACCCAAAAAAAAATCACCAAGGCATATCATAATCATGCTCACTAAAACCAAAGACAAACAAAGAATCCTGAGAGCAGCTTGAGAAAAACAAAAAGGAGAAACAATAAGACTAAGCTCGGATTATCTGGCAGAAACCATGCAGGCAAGAAGTCAATGAGATGACATATATAAAACCTTGAAAGAAAAACATTGCCAGACCAGAATAATCTATCCTGCAAAACTCTCATTCAAATATGATGGTGAAATTAGGACATTTCCAGATAAACAGAAATTAAGGGACTATGTAAAAACCAAAACAAACTTACAAGAATTATTAAAGGGAAGCCCTCAGTCTGAGAACAAACGATATCAGACCACAGGCTGAATCTAGAACACAGGATCGTACCTACAAGATGCCAACATAGGAAATGAACTCTCAAGGACTATCCAAAGCCAAAAGAATTACAACAGAGAACCAGAGAGGTTAAGGTGTAAATGACAACTATATCAGAACAATAAAAGAAGGAATAAACAGTGTAGGTATAGAACCTCCTAATGGAGAGGAAGGCAAGGCAATACCAAGTAATAATAGACTGATTCAAACCTAGGAAGATAAGGGTAAATTTCCAGGTAACTTCAAAGAAAGTTAACAAACCTACTCATCAAAATAAAGAAGAAAAACATAAATTCTCAGTCAAAACAAAAGAAAAAAAAAACTACACACAAAAGGAATTCAGCACAGGAGACTACAAGGAACAAAGAAAACATCAGCACCACAAAAAAAGGCACTACAAAATGACGGCAATAAGCTCACACCTATTGATAATTACACTGAGTATAAATGGCCTAAATGCACCCATAAAGAGACAGAGAGTGACAAAATGGATAAAAAAACAGGGTCCATCAATATGCTGTCTACAAGAGACACTCCTTAGAAACAAAGACATAAATTTATTAAAAATCATAAGATAGAAAAAATATATCAAGCAAACAGCTACCAAAAAAGAGTGTGAGTAGCAATACTAAACTCAGAGAAAATAGACTTTAAAACAAAATCCACCATAAAAGACAATGAAGGGCACTATATCATGATTAAAGGGATGATCCAGTATGAAGACATAACCATAATAAACATCTACACACCTAACGACAGGGCTCCCAAATACATAAAACAAACTCTAACAGCACTGAAAAGAGAAATTGACAGTTCCACAATAATAGTAAGAGACTTCAACACACCACTCTCAGTAAAGGACAGAACATCTAGAAAGAAACTCAACAAAGATACAGAAGACCTAAAGGGCACAATCAGCCAACTTGACCTCATAGACATATATAGAACACTCTACTCAATAGGTGCAAAGTACACATTCTTTTCAATGCACATGGAACTTTCTTCAAAATAGATCACATCTAGGCCACAGAGCAACCCTCAATAAACTCCAAAACACTGAGATAATACAAAGTATCTTCTCTGCCTACAATGTCATCAAGGTAGAAACTAACGACAGAAAGAGCAAAGAAAAAGAATCAATTACGTAGAAACTGAATAACACCCTGCTTAGAAACCACTGGGTAATAGAAGAAATCAAAGATGGAGTGAAAAAATTCCTAGAATCAAATGAAAATGAAAACACATCATGCCAAAACCTATTGGACACAGCAAAGGCAGTCCTCAGAGGACAATTTATAGCAATAGATGCACACGTCAAAAAAGAAGAAAAGGACAAAATCAAAACGTTAACTACACATCTCGAACAAATAGAAAGAGAACAGCAAAAAAAACCACAGCAACCAGAAGAAAGGAAATAATAAAGATCAGAGCAAAAATAAATGAAACAGAGAATAGAAAAACAATAGAAAGAGTCAACAAACCAAGAGTTGGTTTTTTGAAAGGATCAACAAAATCGACAAACCACTGGCCAGACTGACAAAAGAAAAACAGGAGAAGATGCAAATAACCCAAATAAGAAATTAAGTGGGGGGACGTTACAACAGACCCAACTGAAATAAAAAGGAACATAACAGAGTATTATGAAAAACTATACTCCAGCAAATTTGAAAATCTACAGGAAATGGATAAATTTCTAGAAACACACCACCTATCCAAATTAACACAAAGTGATACTGAAAATCTGAACACCTATAAAAAGAGAAGAGATTGAAAAGGTAATTAAAAAAACTCCCAACAAATGAAGCCCCGGCCCGGATGGCTTCACTGAAGAATTCTACCAAATATTCCGAGAAAAGCTTACACCAGTACTACTCAAACTATTTCAGAACATAGAAAAGGAAGCGACACTTCTGAATTCATTCTATGAAGCCAGCATAACCCTGATACCCAAACCAGGCAAAGACATCACAAAAAAAGAAAATTACAGACCAATAGCTCTCATGAGTATAGATGCAAAAATTCTCAACAAAATTCTAGCCAATAGAATTCAGTATCATATCAAAAAAATAATACACCATGACCAAGTAGGATTCATACCAGGTATGTAGGATGGTTCAGCATTAGAAAATCAATCAACTTGTCCACCATACAAATAAAAGGAAGGAAAAGAACCACGTGATCACTTCAAATGACGCAGAAAAAGCATTTAACAAAGTCCAATACCCATTCCTGATAAAAACTCTCAATAAAACAGGTATAAAAGGGAAATTTCTCGACATAATAAAGGGCATCTATGCAAAACCAACAGCCAATATCATTCTTAATGGAGAGAGGCTGAAAACATTCCCCTTGAGAACAGGAGTAAAACAAGGATATAAAGGGCATCCAAATTAGTAATGAAGAAATTAAACTGTCCGTATTTGTGGATGATATGATACTATACATAGAAAACCATAAAGACTCCATGAGAAAACTACTGGAACTAATAGAAAGATTCAGCAGAGTAGCAGGATACAAGATAAACATACAAAAATCAGTTGGATTCCTACACACCAATAAAGACAATGACGAAAAGGAAATGAGGAAAACAATACTATTTATAATAGCCCCTAAAAAAAATAAAATACTTAGGAATAAATCACCACCAAGGATGTAAAAGACCTATACAAAGAAAACTACAAAACACTGCCGCAAGAAACCCAAAGGGATCTACATAAATGGAAAAACATACCTTGCTCATGGATAAGAAGACTCAATATAGTGAAAATGACAATTCCACCCAAAGGAATTTACAAATACAATGCAATACCAACAACATTCTTTAAAGAGATGGAAAAAATAATCATTAACTTTATATGGAAAGGGAAGAAGCCCCGGATAAGTAAAGCACTACTGAAGAAGAATAAAGTAGGAGGACTTGCACTACTTGACTTCAGAACCTACTATACAGCTACGGTAGTCAAAACAGCCTGGAACTGGTACAATGACAAATACACTGACCAATGGAACAGAATTGAGAACCCAGATGTAAATCCACCCACCTACAGTCCCCTGATCTTCGACAAGGGACCAAAGGCCATCAAATGGGGAACAGATAGTCTTTTTAACAAATTATGCTGGCAAAACTGGATATCCATCTGCCAAAAAAATGAAACAGGACCCATACCTCACACCATATACAAAAATTAATTCAAAATGGATCACAGACCTAAATATAAAGCCAAAAACTATAAAGTTCATAGAAGAAAAATTAGGATCAATGCTAGAGGCCCTAATACATGGCATTAACAGGATACAAACCATAACTAACGACACACAAACTCCAGAAGATAAGCTAGATAACTGGGATCTTCTAAAAATTAAACACTTAGGCTCATCAAAAGACTTTACCAAAAGAGTAAAAAGAGAACCTACAGACTGGGAAAGAATTCTTGGACATTACAAGTCAGACAAAGGTCTAATCTCTAAAATCTGCAAGGAAATCCAACACCTCTACAACAAAAAGAAAAATAATCCAATTAAAAATTGGGCAAAAGAATTGAACAGACACCTCACCAAAGAAGACATTCAAGTGGCCAACAGACACATGAAGAAATGCTTGCAATCACTAGCCATTAGAGAAATGCAAATTAAAACCACAATGAGGTACCATTTCACCCCAGCATTACTGGCACGAATCAAAAAAACTGGAAATAACTAATGTTGGAGAGGCTGTGGGGAGATGAGAACTCTTATACACTGCTGGTGGGAATGCAAAATGACACAATCATTTTGGAAAATGATATGGCACTTCCTTAGAAAGCTAGAAATAGAAATACCATATGATCCAGCAATCCCACTCCTAGGAATATAACCTAGAGAAATAAGAGCTGTCACATGAATAGACATATGCACACCCATGTTCACTGCAGCACTGTTCACAATAGCAAAAAGATGGAAACAACCTAGATGCCAATCGACAGATGAATGGATAAACTATGGTACATACACACAACGGAGTATTACACATTGATAAAGAACAATGATGAATCTGCAAAGCGTCTCATAACATGGATGAATCTGGAGGGCATTATGCTGAGTTAAATAAGTAAGTCACAAAAGGACAAATATTGTATGAGACCACTACTGTAAAAATTCATGAAAAGAGTTACACACAAAAAGAAACAATCTTTGGTGGTTACAAGGCAGAAGAGAGGTGGCAGGGCACAGAAAAAAACAAAAATCCTCACAACTGGACCAATAAACAACATCATGATAAATGGAGAAAAGATTAAAGTTGTCAAGGATTTCATTTTACTTGGATCTACAATCAACACCCATGGAAGCAAAAGTCAAGAAATCAAATGACTCATCGTACTGGGGAAATCGCTGCAAAAGATCTCTTTAAACTGTTGAAAAGCAAAGATATTACCTTTAAGACTAGGGTGTGCCTGAATCCAGTCATGGTGTTTTCAAACGCCTCACATGCATATGAAAACTGTACGATGAATAAGGGAGACCAAAGAAGAACTGATGCCTTTGAACTGTGGTGTTGGAGAAGAATATCGAATATACCATGGACGATCAAAATAACGAACAAATCTGCCTTGGAATAAGTACGACCAGAATGTTCCTTAGAAGCAAGGATGGAGAGACTTCATCTCACACACTTTGAACATATTATCAGGAGGGATCAGTCCCTGGAGAAGGACATCATGCTTGGCAAAGTACAATGTCAGCGAAAAAGAGGAAGACCCTCAACTAGATGGATTGACGCAGTGGCTGCAACAATGGGTTTAAGCCTAACAACGATTGTGAGGCTGGCGCAGGACTGGGCAGTGTTTCATTCTGTTGTACATAGTGTCGCTATGAGTGGGAACTGACTCGATGACACCTAACAACAACAGCAACAATAAAGTTCAGGCTGCTTACATTTTATTTGAACGTTGGATGTCAACATTTCCCTGAGGCTGGTATTATAAGAATGGAATGAAGTATTGAAAGCAAAGTTTGTGGTAAGGTATAATCAATTTAGTTAAGTCTATAAAGCTGAATACACTGGATTTCTTAGCCTTTCAGTAAAATAGATAACTAATGCCCAAAACAGTAACTGTCTACATTAAATGTTACAAAATTGGAATTTTATGGGAAAATTATTCAACTCAGTTACTATTTTCATTTATTCATTCATTAAAGACATATTTATAGAGTGCCTACTGCAATACATTAGTGCTAAATGTATAGCGACCAGGCATCGAGCTAGGTCAGAGAATCGCATAGGAGCAGGCATACTCCAACCCTGCAAGAATGGACTTACAGTTTGGCAGAGGGGCAACTGCCACCAAGTAAATTTTAAGCATCCCATGATACACAGGAATATAGAATGCTATCAATGGGACACATCGGGGTCACCTAATCTACCAACAAGAGTCAAACAACAACTGAAGAAGACATCTGGTGACAAAGAAGAGATGTGCATGAAGTAGAGAAATAATTAGGAAGTTGATTTAAAGATTAAAGTTAGCATGAGGCCAGTTTTAGCCTCATATTGTGGAAGTTATGAGGATGCTAGCAAGAAAAGAGGGAGAAGTCAAAGAAAAACTCAGATTTCAGAATATGTGGATGTGGCCTAAAAATGCCTTCTTTTTGAGAAATATATGGGTTTAGTGAAAATGTAGCTGAATTTAATTTTATGTAGTTGTTAGGTCGCGTAGGTTCTGGCTTACAGCAACTCTATATACAACAGAAGAAACGCTGTCCAGTCCTGCACCATCCTCACAATCGTTGCTATATTTGAGCTCATTGTTATCAATCCATCTCGTCAAAGATCTTCCTCTTTTTTGCTAACCCTCCACTTTACCAAGCATGACGTCCTTCTCCAGGGACTGGTCCCTCTTGATAACATGTCCAGTGTACGTGAGATGAAGTTTCACCATGCATGCTTCCAAGGAGCATTCTGGCTGTACTTCTTCCAAGATGGACTTGCTTGTTCTTCTGGAAGCCCCTAGTATATTCAGTATTTTTCACCAACACCATAGTTCAAATACATCAGTTCCTCTTCAGTTTTCATTATTCATTGCCCAGCTAATTTTATAGGACATGTAAATTATTTTTCTGAGGACTGGCAGCCTATATGAGAGAATTCCATATGTGCTGGCTTTAAATCTACTTTCAGAAAATATATAGAGTGTAAATCACGAAACGCTAGGATGCGATTTGCTTCAAAGTGACTCTTACAAATATGCAATACATCTGCAAATAGTACAGAAGGACATTTAATTGGGAGAATTAAGTTAAAGAGACACTAAAATTGAAAAGATGAAGTAGTGATAAGAATCCAGAGAACTGATTTGAAATTTGTGGCTTTCTTAAATAATAGCATCTTTGGTTCAAATATCATTAATAACAAAAAATTTGAGAAATTCTGATCTTAATATGATGAAAATGCACTCCTGAGCATTTTACCAGGGAGATACTTAGAATTTCAGAAATGAAAAAACTAAAATAAAAAATACTGATAATACCAAGTGCTGGTGAGGATTCAGAGCAACTGGAACTCTCCTACACTGCTGTTTGGAGGCAAAATAGTACAGTTACCCTGGAAAACAGTTTGACAGTTTCTTATAAAATTAAATGTATACCTACCATACGACTCAGCAATCCTACACTAACGTATTTACTCTAGAAAAATGCAAGCACCAAAGAAAAAGAGAAAAATCTTAAGACTATCATAGTATGAGATCATTTTCACTTATGACCTTAGGTACTCACTGTGCTACTGGAAAATTCTCCCTCATTATCTCTATTCTTTACTCTGGAAGTCTATTAAGCATAGGTTGGACCTTCTCATTTTATCCTTTATGCCTCTGTTATATTTTCCAACTCTGTTACTGTCTTTGCTGCAATAGGAATAATTTCTTCAGATCTATCCTACAGTCCATTAGTTCTCTTTAGCTATGTGTAATTTGCTGTTTAAGCCCTCTATCTAGTTTTTAATTGCAATGACTTTATATTTGATTTTTAGAAATTCCATGTGGTTATTTTTCAAATATACTTGGTCTTTTTTATTGTGTCTTTTACTCTTCTCATTTTTATTCCTTCTTTATGTATTTAATCATTTTTAAAAGAACTTATTTACTAGTGTCAAATTGTTCTATTATCTAATAATGTTCCACTGATTCTTAAATTTGAATTTTAAACTCACCTTCAGTAGGGCTTTTAACTGGAAAATGGGAGTCTGATTCATGGAATGTTCCTCAAACGAAGTTTCATTTTTCTCCTTCTAGGTTCCCCAAAGTATCACTAACTATTTGTTAATTTTTCAGCTTGGGGATTTAAGCCTCAATTCTGCATGAGGCACAGGCCATGATTACACATTCTTAAAGAGTGCTTTTATCCTACCCCAAGCCCAAAGACAATGGCAGACTTTTTCTATTTCTGCTTTCACTGACAGTAGATGGATATGGCCTTCTATGGCGTGGACACTCGTCAATATGACGCCAAGGCTATCCCTACCTTCACAGGAACTGCCTGCCTAAGTATCTCTGAGCCATTCCCTTGGATAATTTCATCGGGCACTGGGTAGAACTGACTCTCCATCTGGACATTTCCCTTCCTCTCTTCAGAGAATTGTACCTTCAATACTCGAAACTCAGATCCTCCAAGATCCAGGTAAAGAAATGCTTCATTTTCTATTTTTTAAAAAAAAAAAAAACATTAATTGAGGGTCTACTATATGGCGAGCTCTGCATTAGAAGTTGGACTATAAAAACCAGCTGCCTTTTGAGAATCCTGAAATTATATAAAGATTTCAATTCCAACATTCCACTTTTGACAGACCCAAATCCTCCTCTCCTGTCTTTGTGTGAGCATTAAAAATGAAGCCCTTAGATTACCATGACTCATAAATGCTACCATCCAACCTAGCCTCTGCCATTCCCAGCAGCCGCAGCATCAATTAGTTATTGGGTTTGCCACTCCAGTTCATGTCTAGAACTTAGTGATTACTTTCCTATGATCTCAACCAAACATTTAAAAGGATGTTGGGTATTTTTTAGTTGTTTGTGAGGGTAGGATTTTTGTTTTGGGTTTTATGTGTGTGTTTTGGTTTGGTTTGGTTTTTGCTCTCTAGAGCAGTACTTCCCAACTGTTTTTTCATTAGAGCACACATTTAAAAATAATATTTATTTGGTACACTGGGATTAAATGGAAGAGGCTAAGCTTTACTTTGTCACTTACCCGCCATATGACCTTGGGCAAGTTACTTAATCTCTTCATACCTCAGTTTGCCCATCTGTAAAACAGGCACAGTAACAGTACTTGCCTTTTAAGGTTGTTATGAGAATTAAATAAGTTAATAACCGTCAAGTGCTTAGAACAGTGCTTGGAACTTAGTGAACATGTCAATGGTATTCTATTACTTTAGTGTGTATGTTTAGAAAAAAGAAATTCCATTTTACTTCAAAATCTGGTGCCTGTGTGTAAATGGAGGATTATACAAAAGTATTTTATTTACTATCACTAGGTTAACACACCTGAAATTGAAGAGTAACATTCACTCAATTCAGTTCTCATCACTCAACAACATTTCTTTTCTCTATCCTATATATTCTCCTTGTCACTCACATGTCTCAAATTCCTGTAAGCAAAAAATTGTAAATGGCAAGTAAAGTACTACCATTTTTCTCCATTTCCTGGTTAGAGAGGCACTCAGAGTTTCTAGGAAACACACAAATCTCAAAAGAAAGTGACATTAAAGGACTAAAGGAGTTCACTTTCTATTATCTTCTTTCTAACTTCCCTGGGTAGTCCCTGAGTGATGCAAACAGTTAACTTGCTCGCTGCTAACCAAAAAGTTAGAGGTTCAAGTTTACCCGCCTTGGAAGAAAGGCCTGGTGATCTACTTCTGAAAAATCAGCCATTGAAAACCCTATAGAGCACAGTTTTACTCTGACACACATGGGGTCACCAGGAGTAGAAATCAATTTGAGGGCAACTGGTTTTTTTAACTTCCTTGGAGCAACCACTTCACATATTGCTTCTTAAATTGTCTGTCAAATGGCACTGGTTTGGTTGAGAGTAACTTCCTGGGGAACGCTCTGAGATTTCCAACATTCCATATATTCCTGCATCTTTGTGGAAAGAGCCAAATTTCCAAGTTATTCTAATAAATACGTTAAAGTCAAACAAATCTTCCTTTGGTTTGAATGGGCTCCGAATACTTACATCATTCCCACTTCTTGGTCTGGCTAACAGTTTCCCCAAAGCTAGGTGCAGTGATTGTCATATCCTTCCCTAGGATCTCTATTGAAAGTTGTTTTTCTTTTTTTTTTTTTACCTAATAAAATTTGTTTTGAAAAACACTTGCATTTATTAAATGGAAGGAAAAATGGTTAACCTTTCAGTTAAATCTTACATGATCTGTAGATAAGTTTTAAAGTAAAAAAAAAAAAAAAATACAGCCACAATTACTACCCTCCCCCAAAACGACACCCACAAATTAACCACAAAATGTACTCTAGTGATGTCTCTCAGTAAGTCAAACACGGCACTCTTTCTTCTTACACCAACTCCAGTGATCATTTCCTCAGTTAAGGATCAGACGATACAGTTGGCTTGTGTTCAGGAGTCAAGGTGTTTGAAAAATACGTGTACGTAAACGCTAGAGTTATACTCAGAGCATAAATGCTCCCGCCATGAGAGTTATGGGGTGACTGTGGCCCACGGAAGAAATAGCAAACTCATTTCTAACCTCACTGACTAGAAGAGTAACCAGAATCACCTGTCCTATTTAAATTCCCCCTCCTGCCTTCCCCTGGGTTGAATGTGATCAGATTTCATCATTCTTTGTATCCATGACGGTGGAGAAACTAGGTCTCTCTGGTTTCCTACGTATTAAAATGTATATATATATTAAGAGAAAAAAAGAGAACAGCATTTGGGTCAGTAACAATTTAAGGCATACCTTAGATTTCACAGAGGAATAATGACAAAAGAGGGTCATAAAGTAGAATTTGACAGAAATGATATAACTTCTGGTTTATATGCTATTAAACCTGCTTATTGATGCTTAAAATGACTCAACATTTGATAATAGCATTATTGTTTTCAGAATATCAGCAATGCCCTTTCATTTTAAATCTTCTCTTCTTTTGCTAAAAAGACATTCCTTTAAAAAAAGAAAAAAAACTGGACACATGTTGTTCAATATATGCATTCCATACTGGTTTTCAAATTGTTCTAAGAAGTCCTAGAGTTTGGGATTATTCAAGATTCGAAGGGGACATGATAGCTGTCTTCAACTATATAAATGCCCGCCATTTAGCAGAAGAATTCAGTTTATTGGAACTAGGATCAGTGAATGAAATCTGCAGGAAGGCATATATTAATCAAACATACAGAATAATTTTCTAACAATTAGAATTGTCAGAGAATGGAACAGGCTCTCATAAGAAATAGGGAGTTTTCTATCACTGGGTTTAAAAAAGGAATAATGTACATAAAAACATCTGGTATACAGTAGGTTCTCAAATGTTTGTAAACTTGAATCATATCCAACTTGGGTGATTCCCTATCCTGGGTTTACTACTAAGGATGACTTGAATGAGCTAATTTTTAAGATCTCTTCCAATTCTAATAGAAACATCTGTTCACTCACTTTGTAATTTCATTCCTCCCTTTTTTTTTTAGAATGTATGTTACAGATTTGTGCTCTTCCAAATATTCAAGTGTCAGATTAAGTCAGCCAGCTGCACAAGGCAAGCTACAATGCGAAAAATCATCACAACCCAGTCAACCCAAGGTAAACTAAAATTGAAATGCTCTCAAGTTAGTAAAAATTAAAAAGAATAAGTTATAGCATTGTAAGAAAAAGAAAAGCATGTCTTAGATGACCTCTAGCAAGATACTTTGGAAGAGGTGCCTATGCACATTATGTTTGAGACATGGCAAAGCAATCATTCCTCAGCAAACTTTTTCTGTAAAGAGACAGATAATAAATATTTGGAGCCTTGGAGGCCATGTGGTCTCTGTCACAACTACTCAACTCTGTTCCTGTAGCATGAAAGTGGCCATAAACAACAAGTAAATGAATGAGCACCACCATGTGCCAATTAAACTGTATTTACACAAACAGGAGTGAATCAGATTTGACCTGCAGACCACATTTCTCCAGTACCTACTTTATATCATAGAACTACAGATATTGTACAAGGTCAAAGAATAATATGTGATTTAGCCATGAACTTTTAACAGAATTGAATCACTAAGGAGGTCTTTAAAAAGCTATGATTTAATACATTGAACCCACAATTGATTTTTATCTGTTTAGAAGAGTAATAAATATTTGAAGAAAAATTGGAAAATATCAATGAAAGTGAATTCCAGCTCCTAGATATAACAAAATATTTAGCCAGATTTTCTACTTATCTTTATATTATGCATGTTTTGCTTTACATATACTTGATATACATAATGTATGCATAATTTTGTGTGGATTTTAAAATTATCATTATAGCATGAATATTTTCTTGTCATTCAAAACTCTTCATAAGGATCATTTCTAATGAGCACAAAACATTCCAACACATGAATACCATAATTTACTTAGCCTTCTCCTAATTTCCAACAAACATTTATAAATTTTCCGTTTTATAAAAGCAATTTACACTATTGAAAGTACAAACATGCAAGAAGCATCAAAGATCCAAAACAGAAGATTAGTAAGAAGAACCTGAGCCTTCCTGTTAAACATAGAATATGAACACATTTACCTTATCTCTATTTTCTCCTGAAAACCCCTAAAATGACAGTAAAGCAATATAAAAAACATAAACCCACAAAGACACACACGGGAGGAAATGACAGCAGACAATAAATGCCAAAGAATTGGGGAAGACTTTGCAGAACAGAGAAAGCTATACAGGAAGATTAAAAAGCAAGCCAGATTAATGCTACAGAGGGACTCCTTGCTCGATACCTAACAGTTCCCTGGGTAGCACAGGTGGTTTGTGCTCGACTACTAATCTAAAGGTTGGCAGTCTGAACCTACTCAGCAGCACCACAGAAAAAAGGCCTGGCGATCTTCTTCTGTAAAGATTACAGCCAAGAAAGCCTTATGAAGCAGTTATACTCTGGTAACACGTGGGGTCACCATAAGTCGAAACTGACTTGGCAGCGATGGGTTTTGTTTTCATATTGTTTCCTCTTGTTGTTCCTTTTTGTTACTCTCTTCCCTGACCTCCATTAAGTATACACCATGCTTCTTTTAAATTATTGGTCATTCTGCTTCAATAAACTGCTTTAAATCATATAATACACCTGAACCAAAAAAAAAAAAAAACCTGTTGCCATCGAGTCAATACCGACTCAAAGCAACCCTATAGGACGGAGTAGAATTGCCCCACAGGGCTTCCAAGGAGCAGCTGTTGAATTCAAACTCCCGACCTTTTGGTTAGCAGCCGAGTTCTTAACCACTGTGCCACCAGGGCTCCATAATATACCTATGTTGTCCAATTTGCTTTACATTAGTTAGGATAAGATTAATTTCAAGTGGCTTCAAGAATATTGACACTTTTTTTTAAAGGTAGCTGTACTCCTCAGGCTCCTTCCCTGTGAGCTCATGTTCCCCTGGTTCCCAGTTCCTCTGTCTGACAATGTCCATTGGGGAAGAGCTGAATGCCAGGGAGGGAAAGGGCAGAAAAGTGAATGCTCGTGAGTGGCTGAGAGTCAGCACCTGCCTTCATCCTCGCCTCTCCATAATGCCATATTACCATTCTGCAGACTCTCGCACTGGCAGAAGGGCTGCTGCCACTGGTTTATGCTATGAGAAGGAAAAGAGGAGGCAGTGACTGCCCTACAGAGGGGAAGCAAGAGCAGAGTTTTAAAAGGTTTCCTTGCACCTGTTCACCGCACTGTCATTACAAGCTGCTGGCAAGCCTCTCTCTCTCTCTCTCTCTCTCTCTCTCTCTCTCTCTCTCTCTCTCTCTCTCTCTCTCGTGTTCTCGTGCAAGTTATTTAAATTCTTGTATTATCTTAGACTTAGTGACCACCAGAAAAGGGAGATAATAACTACCAAATAAGGAGTGTTTGAAGATTAAATGGCATATATAGGTAAAAATCTGACTAGCCTTCCGGAAACAAACAAGGCAATCAATAAACGTTAACTATTGTGTTTCCCTCCCTCACAGAACTTCTACAATATTAGGAAACCTGAGATTTGGTTTGTAACAAGGTCACTTTGTGTTTTGATGAACTCACCTAGCCATTAAACATCTGGGTCAAGTCACAAAAACCTGGATCTATCTAGAAAGAGGAGGATAAATTCTAGGGCCCCCTTTCAGTCATCACATTCTCTGAAGCAAAATGAAATTAATTAGTGTGATCTGAATTTCCAGGACATCCTAGAGGCAACCATGACACATTTTCTGCCTGAGTTAACTATGTTGTCAGAATGTTTTGGGAAAGGTTCTAGTACCTCATCAGTAGAAAAGACTACAAACAATTTAGATCCTCACCACCACTGCACCACTGGAAAGTAGGGGAAAAATTGTTTGGATGAGTCTGTTTGAGAGAGAGAGAGAGAGACAGGGGAGAAAGACAGGGACAGAGGGAGAGAGAGAGACAGAGAAAGACAAGAGATAGTGAGAGAGACATACAGACAGATGGAATACTACCATATATTATTTTATCTGAGATTTCATCCTTCCTATAGTTTTGTTGTTAAAATAGCTTTTCCTCTATGAAATGATGTTATCAGTAGATATGGGCCTTTTTTTTTTTTTTAATGTCCTTAAAAGTTGTAAAGTTAGCTATCCTTTGTTATGTTGTTTCCCATGATTTTTTTTTAAAGTTTACTGTCCATAAAATTCAACATCCTGAGAACTATCATCTAATGACTATATAAAAATAGACAAATCAAATTGCCCCTGTGTGGAAGAAAGACTGATTCAAGAAGATTTCCTTTTGGTGGTCCAATATTTTGCACCCCCCAAATAGTTTTATTGGATTTTTATTAACTCCCATTTGAGGGAAATGTGACGGACCAGACATCCTGAAAAACTTCCTAATAACAAAGTACATATATGTAACAAATACCCTTCTAAATGCTCAGCTAAACTCACCAAAAAAAGAAATACCCAAAAGCTCAAAACAGAAAAGTTGAAAACCAGAGACTACAACTGTCCTAAGAGTCTTTGCTGCTCTTGGAAATCAGGAGATTTGAGTTTTAACAGCTGCATATGTGATAGGAGACCCATCTTGGACCTGCAAAGTGGGAAGTTAGAATTGAGAATCCCAACATGAAGTTTAGACAGACCCCTGAAGGGTTACACCCTTAGTGAAAAGGTGGACCAGGAAAAAAAAAGTCTTTCCACCAACAAAGAAAGTAAAGGAAGTTTATCTGTCTCAGCCTAGACTCTAAGTGTGGAAAAAAAAGAAAAGAAATCTCTCCTGAGAATTTCTACCTACAGTCCTTCTCTCATACAGATTTGAGGTTCAAATGTGTGCTACCTTTGTAGTCCAGAAAACCCTAGACTGAAAATTAAACTACAGTGGTCTTGGCATGCTGGGACACATGACAGAAATAAGTGCTACCTCCCCCCAGGACATATAGGATTCCCGCAGAGAAAGCCCAGCCAGATATTATTTCACAAACCAAAGTTGCACACGTGGAAATAAGTTACCATGAAAGAGAATTGGCAAAAACACCAAACCTTGCAATAAGACCTCTATAACTCTTAGATAACTATTATGATTGGATATAGAACTTACATAGAATATTAAAAAAATACACTTAAAATTGAAGAAATAAAATGTGAAATCAAAAATACGACAGGGAACAAAATAGCATCAAAGTAATATCAAGTATATTTTTAAAAGAAACAAATCATGTAGAAATGAAAAATATGAGTAATGATTTATGGCCACCTATATTCTGAGTGGTGGGACAATTCAACCTTGTGAGTAAAAGGTGATACAAATGTATGCACATCCCTGCCACGTTCTGGTTTACCTTTGCTGTACACTGTCCCATGTTTCTGGCCCTACTTTGGTAACAATGGAATAATCAGACCTAGTAGATTAAGGGCCTACTGTGATTTCCACCCTATTTTTGATACCCCAGGATAATAGTTTTGGGTTTTTTTTTTCACCCAGAACATTTTTCACACAAATACAATATATAAAACTAATGTAACTAGAGCTGTCCTCTAGACTGGGGATAGTAGGCAGTGGATAACAATTGGAGAGAATAGTGTGGATTCCCACCAGCTTGAGCCCACATGATAGCCCCTGAGACAGGACACTCTAGAGATTCCTAGAGCTCAGTTTGAAAATTCACTGCCCTCACATAAATGACTACCATGCTGCATCAACTGCTTTTTCCTCTTCATTTCCTAAAGGTACAGTTCCTGGGTGGTTTTACCATAAGAAAGAATTACTTCTTTAGCAAATGACTAAAAGATTTTAAATGTAGGCTATTTTTGTTTTTATTCCCAAATGTTCAGTCATTTTAATATCTTTAATATCATTTGCCTCTGTGCTAAAACTATTAAATATAGTTAAAGAGGATTTCTTTCTCCACGATAGATTTAAGATTTATTAGAATAATTCATTGTTCCCTAAAGACAGCAATACACACATATTGCAATTGTTGCAAATCATACAGTTATCATCTTTCCTTTTTTTTTTTCCCAACTGAAGCCTTCTTTTGCACTATCAAGATTTAGTAACTTCATTAAATTCATTGCCTGATACACCTGCTTGGACTCTGGGTATTATTTTCTTTTCTCCAACACATCTTTATTCAAGATGTGCAGAATTTCAGAGAGACCATCTAGGGACTTTGAGACATCTGTACCTGGCAGTTTGCTTAAACCAACAAAAAGTGTTGAAGCAAAAATCAAACTTTGGGCATCAATTTAACCATTCCTTTTCAAGTATCCTAGATTGATGGAACATGTCAGCCCTGATACATCCACCATTGTTCCTCCATGTTTAGAATAACCATTTAAGCAAAACTGACTGCACTCTAATGAAAGCTGTCACCACGAGTAGTGTGAGCTTTGTGAAGGGAAAGCAATGCAGGGAATATTATGAAATACTCTGATTGGAATGGAGTGACTATGAGGAAAGCAAGTCAAAGGAAAATACAGAAATAAAATCACGCAACATAATTTAATCTATACAAGTAATTGTGTGCAAGTAATTAAGCCTGCTAGCAAAGAACCATCCATTCGTTAGGAAAGGATACAAGATGAAGCCTTTAAATTCTTAACATATAGTTTAGTTCTAGCATCCCAATTTTCTGAAAGTTTCCTTTTGTCACATGTGAACGTGCAATGATCATTTCACCAGCTCTCTTCAGTGAGTTTATGAATTTATATTTGGAAAACTTGAGTAGAACCTAAAGTGATAGAAATAATGGGGTAAGTAAAGGGGAGAAAAGTGTGATCAAGAAATTGAAATTCCTTTTTTTAATCTTGATGAACTTGTGAGAGCCAAAGTTTGGCTTTCTTGAATCAGACTTAAAATTTTGAAAAAAAAAAAAAAAAGGATGTTTGAGCGTTGGGGATGGGGAAGGAAGAAGGGAAAGAAAAATTAGTACACAAGATCGTGACAGATAGGGGGCAGGATAGTTTTAATATTTACATTCAGACCATTTATGATGCCTCCAAATACACTTGCATAGACTCTGTGTCAGATTGATTCCAAAAATGGCAGCAATTCTTCACTCCTCCCCGTACGCATACTCTCTGCAATTTAACTTTGAAGCTCCTCCCATCTAGAAGTAGAAATTATTTTTCACCTCTTGAATCTGGGCTTGCCCTGTGATTTGCTTTGGCCATTAGAGTGCTGTAGTAGTAACACTGTTCAATTCTGAAGCTAGGGCTCAAGAAGACTTGCAAGCTTTCACTCACTCATTCTCTTGGAACCTGGCTGTCATGGATTGAATTGTGTCCCCCAAAAATATCTGTCAACTTGGCTAGGTCATGATTGTGTACCATTTTGTAATCTGATGTGATTTCCTTATGTGTTTTAAATTCAATCATTACGATCTAATAAGATGGATTAGCAGCAGTTATACTGAAGAGGTATACAAGATTGGATAGTGTCTTAAGCCGATCTCTTTTGAGATACATGGGAACCTCACACCACCAAGAAAGCAGTGCTGGGAGAAGAGCACGTCCTTTGGACCTAAGGTTCCTGTGCAGAGAAGCTCCCAGACCAAGGGAAGACTGATGACACGGACCTTCCTCCAGAGCCGACAGAGAAAGCGTTCCCCTGGAGCTGACACCCTGAATTTGGACTTGTAGCCTACTGGACTGTGAGAGAATAAAGTTCTCTTTGTTAAAGCCATCCACTTGTGGTATATCTGTTAAGCAGCACTAGATGACTAAGACACCAGCCATCACCATATGAGACAAGCCCAGCCTATCTTGACCAGATAGGTGAGTGAAGCAATCTTAGAACAACCATCCCCCAGCAGACCCACCAGCTGACCACCAATACATGAGTGAGCCCAAATAAGATCAGACAAGCCTGGTCCAAAATGCACTGACTCCTAAACTAAGTAAATACTATTGAAGGTACTGAGTTTTGATATGGTTTGTTAGCAGGAATAGTGACTTAGTCTCCAAACAAAAATGCCATTTCATGTTACCTTTGTCATATGTATGTTCAATAAGTCAGTCACTTATTCATTCACTTAGTTTTTTTCAGTGCCAATTATACGCTAGCTGTTACAACAGAGACTATTCAGCACGTTTATTCGGCATGGACTCAGTGCTATAAGCACTTAGAATGCAAAGATATAGACAGGAAGGTATGCTCTCAAACATTTACTTTCTAGGAGTAAAAATAACACATTTGGAGGCAGACTACAAAGGAGCAGAACAGGGATTCTGTAAAAAACTGTGGTGGTATATGCACAACTCATTGCATTTGTCAAAATCGTGGAATTGTATAACTCAAAGTGAATTTTACTGTAGGTATTTTTTTTTTTTAACGAACTAGGATGTGGAAGAAACCCAAAACTGAATGCAGACTATGTCAAATTATTCTAATAGTGTCTATTAATCTAATAGTATAACAAATAAATCACATAACAAAACTGAAGGGATTTTACCAGATGCAATAAGGTTAAAGACAAAAAGAACTATTCATTAACAGTACTCCTATACTGTAGTTGATTTTTATCCTCAAGGATATGGGTTAATAATTATGAAACTACTTTATATATATAATAGTGCTGAACAAATAAGTAAATATTGTAGGTATTGAGAGCTATATTTCTTACCGGCAGAGAAAGAAGTTGTAAGCAAAGAAAAGGGGAAAGGCTTGAAGGAACACTGTGGTATTGTATTGAGTACCAAGTTTCAATCAGTATGAACTCATTTCTTTCTTCTTAAAATATATATACAGATAGAGAGATACAAAAATAAATATAGACGTGAGTATGCATGAAAAACTGTACGTACATATATTTCCTAGCTCTTTCCACCTAGAGGACCTAGAAGCAGTGACACTTCAGTAGCAATAAGCAGACTTAGCATCCAGATTTTGGTTTCTAAAAGCCTTTCTCCAATAAAAACAAGGGGTACTTTAAAGAGTGATTGATTTTAGGGCTGGGGCAAGTAAAACACAAGATGAATTTGGAGCATTTTGTGTTACCAGAAAGTAAGAAAGTACTCAAAAATAAATAAATATATAAAAGCATGGAGCATGTAGAAAGGGCACAGGAACCAACCTGAAAGTATCCCAAACGGCCACGTCATCAACAATTCGGGCAACAAAGTAAATAAAAATAATGTTAGTTTATAGTCCAAAGAATAAAATAAATTCCCACGATTCAACGTATTTATTTACTTAAAAATGTTGGAGCAGAAGGGACAATTATTTTCTACTTTTTTACTTCCTTCTTTCCAATGAATAAATGTGGAAGGAATGAGGGAAATAGAAAATCATCATTAGAATTACAGTAATAATTGCTGCAAGCCAAGATCCACTGATGAATGTTAAAACTAGTGGGTGAAAGTAAAGAAGAAACAGAATATTTGCAAAGTTTCAAAGTTCCTCCCCACAAATAAATATTTATTAAAAATTGAAAAACAGGATTCAGGGGGGCAAGATGGCGCTCTAGGCAGAAACACCACGCCATCCCTCCACAGCAAAGATCCGAAAAACTAAGCCTAACAGAGAATCAACAATCCTGAAACCCTAGAACACCAAATGAAGCGATAAAGAACTCAGCCAAACACCAAACGGAGTGAGAATACTAAAAGAGAACGGAGAGCGAGGAGAGACTCAGGCAGAGATTCCTTACCAGCTAACGCAGCGCGGATCCACCATCTTGGATTCCTATCGGAGACCAGCAAACGGGAGAGCAGCCTTGCAGAGCATCTGGTCGGAGACAGAACGACCGCTTAGCTTCACACATAACCATCTTCCCGCTGCACCCTACCTACCTGCACCGTGCACTAGACATCACATCACCAAGCGGTGCAGGCACGCCCTATTGGAACCTGCCCAGCACTGACTACCGACCGTCCTGGTGGCTGCGGTGAGTGCCACAAGCAACCCATCCCAGTGGCTCCTCCTCAACTAGATCTGCCCAGCTGTACCACAAGAACGAAAAAAAAAAAAAAAAATCTACAATCAATAAACGAGAGAAATATCTACTGAATGCCCCGAAAACAGCAAACAATATCAAAACATTTACAAAAACAAGACAAGATGGCTCCAATAGGCGTCCAAATTAAAACACCAGATAACTCTCCTGTGGAAGAAAATGCACTAGAAGTACCTGATAGGGAACTCAAATCACTAATACTCGGAATTTTCCAAGAACTGAGGCAAAAAGCTGACAAACATGAGGAAAAAATAGACAAATTTATGGAAAATACAGACAAAAAATTGGAAGAATTCAGGAAGATGATGCAAGAACAAAATGCCAAAATAAATTCACAACTCAAAATTATACAAAAACAACAATTAGAAATCCAAAAGATAAACAACAAGATTTCAGAAATGGACGGTGTCATAGAAGGGCTGAGAAGTAGATTTGAAACCATGGAAGACAGGATCAGTGGAACTGAAGACAAACACTTGGATACAACTCTGTTTCAGGAAAACTCAGAAAAAAGAACAAAGAAAAATGAAGAGACCCTGAGAGTTATGTGGGACACAATTAAAAGCAAAAACTTACGAGTGATTGGCATACCAGAACAGGGGAAGAAAACAGAAAACACAGAGAGGATCATTGAGGAACTGCTGACAGAAAACTTTCCCAATATCATGAAAGATGAAAAGCTGGTCATCCAAGAAGCTCAACGAACCCCATATAGAAGAGACCCCAAAAGAAAATCACCAAGACATATCATATTCACACTCGCTAAAACTAAAGACAAACAAAGAATCCTGAGAGCAGCTCGGGAAAAACAAGAAGTCACATACAGAGGAGAAACAATAAGACTAAGCTCAGATTATTCAGCAGAAACCATGCAGGCAAGAAGGCAATGGGATGACATATATAAAATCTTGAAAGAAAAAAATTGTCAGCCAAGAATAATATATCCTGCAAAACTCTCATTCAGATTTGATGGTGAAATTAGGTCATTTCCAGATAAACAGAAACTAAAGGAATATGCAAAAGTCAAACCAAACTTACAAGAATTATTAAAGGGAGTTCTTCGATCTGAGGACAAACAGCTTAAGCCCTCAGGCAGGACCTAGGACCTAGGATGCAGGTTAACATGAACCAGATACCATTCTAGGAACTGAACTACAGACGACTTTCCAAAAACAAAAGATATACAACAGGGAATCAGAGAAATCAATCAAAGGGTGACAACAACATCAAAACAATGAAAGAGGGAACAAACGGCATAGGTATAGAACCTTCTAAAGCAGAAGAAGGCAAGGCGATACCAAGTAACGGTAGACTGCTTCAAAATTATAAAGATAAGGGTAAAATTCATGGTAACCACAAAAAAAGTTAACAAACCAACTCATAAAAATAAAGACGAGAAACATAAAGTCTCAACAAAAACAAAACCTACAAAAACAAAAGAAATGAACACAAAATCCACAAACAAAAGGAACTCAGCACAAGAGAGTAAGAAGAACAAAGACAACTTCAGCATCACAAAAAAAAGCACTACAAAATGACAGCAACAAACTCACATCTATCAATAATTACACTGAACGTAAATGGACTCAATGCACCCATAAAGCGACGGAGAGTGGCACAATGGATAAGAAAACAGGATCCATCTATTTGCTGTCTACAAGAGACACATCTTAGAAACAAAGATGTGAATTTATTAAAAATCAAAGGTTGGAAAAAAATATATCAAGCTAACAACTATCAAAAAAGAGCAGGAGTGGCAATTCTAATCTCAGATAAAATAGACTTTAAAACAAAATCTACCATAAAAGACAAAGAAGGACACTATATAATGATTAAGGGGATGATCCATCATGAAGACATAACCATAATAAATATCTATGCACCCAATGACAGGGCTCCAAAATACATAAAAAAAACTCTAACAGCACTGGAAAGAGAAATTGACAGTTCCACAATAATAGTAGGAGACTTCAACACACCACTCTCAGTAAAGGACAGAACAACTAAAAAGAAACTTAGCAAAGATACAGAAGACCTAAAGGACACAATCAGCCAACTGGACCTCATAGACATATATAGAACACTCCATCCAACCGCTGCAAAGTACACATTCTTTTCCAATGCACATGGAACGTTCTCCAGAATAGACCACATCTTAGGCCACAGAGCAATCCTCAACAAGATCCAAAATGCTGAGATAATTCACAGTATCTTCTCTGACCACAATGCCATCAAGGTAGAAATTAACACTAGAAAGAGCAAGGAAAAAAAATCAAACACATGGAAACTGAATAATAATCTGCTTACACATCAATGGGTAATAGAAGAAATCAGAGATGGAATTAAAAAATTCCTAGAATCAAATGAAAATGAAAACACATCATACCAAAACCTTTGGGACACAGCAAAGGCAGTCCTCAGAGGACAATTTATAGCAATAGATGCACATATCAAAAAAGAAGAAAGGGACAAAATCAAAACATTAACTACAGAACTCAAACAAATAGAAAGAGAACAACAAAAAAAGCCTACAACCACTGGAAGAAAGGAAATAGTAAAGATCAGAGCAGAAATCAATGAAATAGAGAACAGAAAAACAATAGAAAGAATCAACAAAACCAAAAGTTGGTTCTTTGAAAGAATCAACAAAATCGACAAACCACTGGCCAGACTGACAAAAGAAAAACAGCAGAGGGCACAAATAACCCAAATAAGAAATGAAATGGGGGACATTACAACAGACCCAACTGAAATAAAAAGGATTATAACAGAATATTATGAAAAACTATATTCCAACAAATTTGAAAACCTAGAGGAAATGGATAAATTTCTAGAAACATACGGCCTACCCAAACTACAACAAAGTGATATTGAAAATCTGAACAGACCCATAACAAGAGAAGAGATTGAAAAGGTAATAAAAAAACTCCCAACCAAAAATAGCCCTGGCCCAGATGGCTTCACTGGAGAATTCTACAAAACATTTACAGAAGAGCTCGTACCAGTTCTACTCAAGTTATTTCAGAGCATAGAAGAGGAAGCAACACTTCCAAATTCATTCTATGAAGCCAGCATAACGCTGATACCAAAACCAGGCAAAGACATCACAAAAAAAGAAAATTACAGACCAATATCTCTCATGAATATAGATGCAAAAATTCTGAACAAAATTTTAGCCAATAGAATTCAGTATCATATCAAAAAAATAATACACCACGACCAAGTAGGATTCATACCAGGTATGCAAGGATGGTTTAACATTAGAAAATCCATCAATGTAATCCACCACATAAATAAAAGGAAAGAAAAAAATCACATGATTATCTCAATTGATGCAGAAAAGGCATTTGACAAAGTCCAACACCCATTCCTGATAAAAGCTCTCAATAAAATAGGTATAGAAGGGAAATTTCTCAACATCATAAAGGGCATCTATGCAAAACCAACAGCCAACATCATTCTTAATGGAGAAAGGCTGAAAACATTCCCCTTGAAAACAGGAACAAGACAAGGATGCCCTTTATCACCACTCCTATTTAACATTGTGCTGGAAGTTCTCGCTAGAGCAGTAAGGCAAGAGAAAGAAATAAAGGGCATCCAAATTGGTAATGAAGAAGTTAAACTCTCCCTGTTTGCAGATGATATGATACTATACATAGAAAACCCTAAAGACTCCACGAGAAATTTACTGGAACTAATAGAAAGATTCAGCAGAGTAGCAGGATACAAGATAAACATTCAAAAATCAGTTGGATTCCTATACACCAGTAAAGAGAACGATGAAAAGGAGATCAGGAAATCAATACCATTTTCAATAGCCCCTAAAAAGATAAAATACTTGGGAATAAATCTGACCAGGAATATAAAAGACCTATACAAAGAAAACTACAAAACACTGCTGCATGAAACCCAAAGGGATCTACATAAATGGAAAAACATACCATGCTCATGGATAGGCAGACTCAACATTGTGAAAATGGCAATTCTACCTAAAGCAATTTACAAATACAATGCAATTCCGATACAAATACCAACAACATTCTTCAAAGAGATGGAAAAACTAATTATTAACTTTATATGGAAAGGGAAGAAACCCCGAATAAGTAAAGCACTACTGAAGAAGAAGAATAAAGTTGGAGGACTCACACTACCTGACTTGAGAACCTACTATACAGCTACAGTACTCAAAACAGCCTGGTACTGGTACAACAACAGAGACATTGACCAATGGAACAGAATTGAGAACTCAGATGTAAATCCATCCACCTACGGTCACCTGATTTTTGACAAGGGCCCAAAATACATCAAATGGGGAAAAGACAGTCTTTTTAACAAATGGTGCTGGCAAAACTGGATATCCATTTGTAGAAAAATGAAACAGGACCCATACCTCACACCATATACAAAAACTACTTCAAAATGGATCAAAGACCTGAATATAAAGCCTCAAACTATAAAATTCATAGAAGAAAAAATAGGACCAACACTTCAGACCTTAATACATGGCATTAACAGGATACAAACCATAAACATCAACACAAAAAACCCAACAGATAAACTAGATAATTGGGATCTTCTAAAAATCAAACATCTAAGCTCTTCAAAAGATTTCACCAAAAGAGTTAAAAGAGAACCTACAGACTGGGAAAAAATTTTTGGACAGTACAAGTCAGACAAAGGTCTAATCTCCATAATCTACAAGAAAATCCAACACCTCTACAACAAAAAGACAACCAATCCTATCAAAAAATGGGCAAAGGAAATGAACAGACACTTCACCAAGGAAGACATTCAAATGGCCAACAGACACATGAGGAAATGCTCGCGATCACTAGCTATTAGAGAAATGCAAATTAAAACCACAATGAGATACCATCTCACCCCGGCATTACTGGCACGAATCAAAAACACTGGAAATAACAAATGTTGGAGGGGCTGCGGGGAGACGGGAACTCTTATACACTGCTGGTGGGAATGCAAAATGATACAGCCATTTTGGAAAATGATATGGCGTTTCCTCAGAAAGCTAGAAATAGACGTACCATTCGATCCAGCAATCCCACTCCTAGGAATATATCCTAGAGAAATAAGAGTCATCACTCGAATAGACATATGCACACCTATGTTCATGGCAGCATTATTCACAATAGCAAAACGATGGAAACAACCTCGATGTCCATCAACAGACGAATGGATACACAAACTATGGTACATACACACAATGGAGTACTATGCAACGAGAAAGAACAATGAATCGGTGAACCATCTCATAACATGGATGAAACTGGAGGACATCATGCTGAGTGAAATAAGTCAAGCACAAAAGGACAAATATTGTATGAGACCTCTATTGTAAAAACCCATGAAAAAATTCACATGCAAAATGTAACAATCCTTGTTGGTTACCAGGGATGGGGGGGGGGGGAATACTAAATAGGTAATAGGTAAGTGGTAACTTGGGTGAGAGATGAGATAGTACATAGTACAGGGGAAACTAACACAACCTGCACAAGGAAAGGTCATGGAGGCCCTATAGACACATCCAAACCCCCCGAGGGACTGAGTTGTTGGACGGAGGGCTCTGGGGACCATGATCTCGGGGAACATCTAGCTCAATTGGCATGACACTACTTATAAAGATAATGCTCTACATTCTACCTTGGTGAGTAGTGTCTGGGGTCTTAAAAGCCTATGAGCGGCCATCTAAGATACTCCACTGATCTCATCCCTTCGGGAACAAGGGAGAACGAAGAGAACAGGATACAAGGAAAAGATTAGTCCGAAGGACTAATGGTCCACAGCTACCAAGGCCTCCACGGGACTGAGCCCAGTACAGCTGGATGGTGCCCGGCTACCACCAATGACTCCTCTGACCAGGATCACAACAGAGGGTTCTGGGCAGAGCTGGAGTAGGATGTAGAGTATAATTTTAACTCCCCAAAAAAAAAAAAAAAAAAAAAAAAAAAAGAAGACCAGATATACTGGCCTAAAGAATACTAGAGAAACCTCGAGAGTGTGGCCCCCAGACACCCTTTCAGCTCAGAGGGGAAGTTACCTTCAAGGTTCGATGTTAAGCCTGGGAATGGACACCCAGTAAAACTAAATGGGACTAACGATGTACAGGAGTCCGGTGACAAGGGCCAGAAGGCAGAGGGAGAGTAGGAAACTGATGATAAGGAACACAAATTGAATAAGGACACTGTCGATGTATTGTGAGATTGTTGACCACTGCTATAGGGCAACATTTGTAGTAACTATTAAATGGGAGGCTGTTTTGTCCTGTAAGCCTTCATCTTGGGCGAGAATGGCAGCACAATTGGAAGAGCATAGTCAATATCACTTAAATGTGTAAGTAAAAAGTTTTGAAATGGTGTTTAAATAAAATAAAAATAAATAAATAAACAAATGAGACTAAAGAGGTACAATAGTCCACTGACAAGGTCCAGAAGACAGAAGGGGACAAGGAAGCCCCCTGGTGATAGGGAACACAAGGTGGAGTAAGGATATTCTTGATGTGCTGTGAGATTGTTAACCATTGTCATAGGGCAACATGTGTAGTAACTGTTAAATGAAAAACTATTTTTTCTGTAAGCCTTCATCTTAAGTGAGAATAACAGCACAGTTGGAAGAGCGTAGTCAATGTCACTGAACTGTGAATGTAGAAATTTTTGAAACGGTGTATCTTTGGCCATCTGTAATTTTCATCAAAAAAAAAGGTTGAGAATTTAGAGGCTTAATACGTTGTGGGGTTGTTAACCAATGTCAAAAAACAACATGTGTACTACTATTTCATGAGAAACTATTTGCTCTGTAAGCTTTCACCTGAAGTACAATAAAATATATATTAAAAAAAAAAAAAAAAAAATTGAAAAACAGGAGCTTTACAGAGGAGCAACCCAGCAGACACTGCCTTAACAAAGTGATATCACCAGTAATAAGACATATCTACATAATATATTCCCATACATGTACTGAAAAGGACCTATCGCCCCTGGAGAATCTTCCTAATAATACATAAACTCAGTCTAATCATGATAAAACATCAGACAAACTCAAATTGGAGGGCATTCTACAAAATACTGGACCATAATTTTTGAGACTCTTCAAAAGTCTCATAAAAAATATAAAAAATGAGGAAAGACTGAGAAACTGTCACAGGTTAGAGAAGACTAAGGACACATGGCAACAAAATACAATTTGGGATCCTGGATTAGACTCTGGAAGAAAAGGGATGTTAATGGAAAACTGGTAAAGTTCAAACAAGGTATCTTGTTTAGCGAATAGTATTGTACAAATGTGATTTTTTTTTTCATTTTGCTATTTATTCTGGTTAAAATTAAGGAAAGCTGGGCAAAGAGTACATAGAAACTTTTTGTACAATATTTGCAACTTTTCTGTAAATCTAAAATGATCTCAAAATAAAAAGTTTAAAAATATCCACCCATAAATAATTTCTATGAAGATTTCAAAGGGTGGCTAGAGAAGACAAAGTAAAGTATTATAATGAAATGTGCAAAGACCTGGGGTTAGAAAACTAAAAGGGAAGAACATGATCAGCATTTCTCAAGCTGAGAGAACTGAACAAAAAGTTCAAGCTTTGAGTTGCAATACCGAAGGATTCTACGGACAAAATATTGAACGACGCAAGAAGCATCAAAAAAAGATGGAAAGAATACACAGAATCACTGTACCAAAATGGTCAACATTCAGCCATTTCAGGGGGTAGCATATGATCAAGAACTGACAGTACTGAAGGAAGAAGTCCAAGCTGCACTGAAGGCATTGGCAAAAAATAGAGGCTCCAGGAATTGACAGAATACCAATTGAGATGTTTCAGCAAATAGATGCAAAGCTGGAAGTGCTCACTCATCTATGCCAAGAAATTTGGAAGACAGCTACCTGGCCAACCGACTAGAAGAGATCCATGTTTGTGCCCATTCCAAAGAAAGGTGAGCAAACAGAATGTGGAAATTGTCGCACAAGATCATTAACATCATATGAAAGTAAAATTTTGCTAAAGATAATTCAAAAACGGTTGCAGCAGTACATCAACAGAGAACTGCCAGAAATACAAGCTGGATTCAGAAGAGGATGTGGACCTCCAAAAACCCTTTTAACTCAATACTAAAGTCACTCCTGAAGTTCTCCCTTCAGCCAAAGATTAGACAGGCCTTTAAAACAAACAATGACACATATAGTTCAACCATATATATAAGACTAAATGGGCACGCCAGCCCAAAAGCAAGACAAGAAGGCAGCAACGGAAAGGAAAACTGGACAAATGGAAACAGGGAACCAGGGGTTGAGAAGGGGAGAGTGTTGATACATCGCAGGTTGGCAACCAGTGTCACAAAACAATTTGTGTATTAATTGTTTAATGAGAAACTAATTTGCTCTGTAAACTTTCACCTAAAGCACAATAAAAAAAATACTTTATTGTTAAAAAAAAGGAAGAGGACGTGGAATGAAGAATATCATTGCTGATGTCAGATGGATCTTGGCTGAAAGCAGAGAATAACAGAAAGATATTTACCTGTATATTATTGACTATGCAAAGGCACTTGACTGCTTGGATCGTAACAAATTACGGATAACATTGTGAAGAATCGGAATTCCAGAACACTTAATTGTGCTCACATGGAAACTGTATATAGACCAAGAGGCAGTTGTTTGAACAGAACAAGGGGATACTGCATGGTTTAAAGTCAGGAAAGGTGTGTGTCAGGGTTGTATTCTTTTACTATACTTATTCAATCTGTATGCTTAGCAAATAATACGAGAAACTAAACTATATGAAGAACAGGGTATCAGGATTGGAAGAAGACTCATAAACAACCTGCAATGTGCAGATGACACAACCTTACTTGCTGAAAGCGAAGAGGACTTGAAGCACTTACTGATGAAGATCAAAGACTGCAGCCTTTGGTATGGATTACACCTCAACATAAAGAAAACAAAAATCCACACAACTGGACCAATAAGCAACATCATGATAACAGAGAAAAGACTAAAGTTGTGAAGGGTGTCATTTTACTTGGATCCACAATCAAAGCCCATGGAAGCAGCAGTCAAGAAATCAAATAAATATTATTGCATTGGGCAAATCTGCTGCAAAAGGCCTCCTTCAAGTGTTGAAAAGCAAAGATGTCCCTTTGAGGACTAAGGTACTCCTCACCCAAGCCATGGTGTTTTCAATCACCTCATATGCATGCAAAATCTGGACAATGAATAAGGAAGATCAAAGAAGAATTGATGGCTTTGAATAATGGTGTTGGCAAAGAAAATTGAATATACCGTGGACTGCCAGAAGAACGAACAAATCTGTCTTGGAGGAAGTACAGCCAGAATGCTCCTTGGAAGTGAGGATGGCAAGACTTTGTCTCACATACTTTAGACATGTTATCAGGAGGGACCAGTCCCTAGAGAAGGACATCATGCTTGATAAGGTAGATGGTCAGTGAAAAAGAGGAAGACCCTTGACGATATGGATTGACACAGTGGCTACAACAATGGACACAAACATAGCAACAATTGTGAGGATGACACAGTACTGGGCAGTGTTTTGTTCTGTTGTACATCAGGTCACTATGAATCGGAACCAACCTGACGGCACCTAACAACAAGACTGTCAGATATGTGGGTAGATATTTGGACTACATTGGCAGGTTAGTTGCGTCAACCGGATAATGCTAAATCTCCATTTGTACATTACATTATATAGATACTGACCAATATAGGTATTAGCTTAACCAGTGTTTATTGCATTGCATTGAATCAGGAGACTATATAATCCCTATTACATTCAAACAAAATAAATAAATATGTAAAATTAATTAAATAAGCCATGAGCACATAAAGTGTGGTAGACACTGTGCTAAGTACTAAGATAAAGTAGCAGGCAAAACAGACCTGGTCCCTGTCCATTTATAGTTTATATTCTACCATCGAAATTATTCAGTTCTTTGAAACTCTTTGATATCCTCTCAGACAATTATTAAAAAGTCACATTCAAACTTCTAAGGGCAGGAATTCTATCTTCTACTTCTTTTAAACCTGTTGTTGTTAGGTGCTGTCGAGTCGGTTCCGACTCATAGTGACCCTATGCACAACAGAACAGAAAACTGCCCTGTCCTGTGCCATCCTCACAATCTTTGCTATGCTTGAGCCCATTGTTGCAGCCACTGTGTCAATCCATCTTCTTGAGGTTCTTCCTCTTTTTTGCCGACCCTCTACTTTACCAAGCATGATGTCCTTCTTCAGGGACTGGTTCCTCCTGATAACACGTCCAAAGTATGTAAGATGAAGTCTCATCATCCTCACTTCTAAGGAGCATTCTGGCTGTACTTCCAAGACAGATTTGTTCCTTCTTCTGGCAGTTCATGGTATACTCAATATTCTTCACCAACACCACAACTCAAAGGCATCCATTCTTCTTCAGTCTTTCTTATTCATTGTCCAGCTTTCGCAAGCACATGAGGCAATTGAAAACACCATGGCTTGGGTCAGGAACACCTTAGTCCTCAAAGTGACATCTTTGCTTTTTAACACTTTAAAGAGGTCTTTTGCAGCAGATTTGCCCAATGCAATGTGTCCTTTGATTTCTTTTAAACCTAGTGAATATTTTATGTATACTACCTAAGTTTTCAATAAATATTCCTGGTTGGCCAACCGACATCCAGGATGTGTACATGTCAAAGGTGTTTTTGTTCAAGCCTCTGAGTACTCAATCACGCAAAGATAAAAGAAAGCTTTTAAAATATGTTCTCTTCGTTGCAGATTGCAGCAAATTGCTCAAGTTGGTCATTCCAGCTTACCTTTCACCACATTAACTAGAAGACCAGCTGCAGAATTGTCAGAAAGAAATTATCTATTAACATTACAATTTCCACATAGCAGTAGTAGAAAATTCTGTCTCCTCTTTTGTGATTCCAATTGTCAGTTATTGATAAACATTATTAGGTAAGAAACTGCAAAAAACTGACTCATTTATAAGAACAACAGAGTTCTTTAATATAAAGAATGAGAGTAAATTGAAAAATCTGTTCTATGATAGAAATTATTTCTAAGGCAGTTTCAAGTCATTCCCTTCCAAATATTTCCCTTTAATATATCCAAGACTAGTATTATTTTCTGGCTTGTATCACTCCTAGTTCTTTGAAATATGTAAAATGCAGCTAACTATCAATTTATGGAAATAGATAAGTAAATATAATAATCTAAGTAAATAAGTAGTAGAATTCTCGCCTTCCATGCCAGAGACAATGATCTAATTTCCTGGCCAATGGATCTCGTGTGCAATCACCACCCTCCTGTTAGTGGCGGTTCGCATGTTGCAGGTTTCAGCAGACTAGGAAGAAAGGCCTGGCAATCTACTTCCAAAAATCAGCCAATGAAAACCTTATGGATCACCATGGTCCAATCCTTAACTGATCATGGGACTGGCACAGGACTGGGTAGTTTTCGTTCCATTGTGGATGGAACGTCATGAGTCTGGGGCCTGACTCTATGGCAGCTAACAATAACAACAAAGTAAATGAAGACCCCAGAATGATTCAGATAGTCAGAGAGCTTGAAATCTTGTCTTATGAGGAACAATTGAGGGAATAGTTTTGCTTAGTCTATAAGCCTAGGTAGGATGTGTCCTCAAGTATTATGTTTGTCACGTGGAAATAGAATTAGACTTGTTCTGTGCTATGTAATTTGTAGAGATCAAGGACATATGGGTGGAAGTTACATAGGAAGAGACTGAAACAATTAGAAATAGGGTTAGCTGTGAATAAACCTACTTAGACAAGAAAGAATTTTTGTTTCTCTCTCAAATAAACAAAATCTGGAAATAAGTAGTCCAGGCTCTCTGGAAGACTCCACAAGTGGAGACCAGGTTCTTGACATCCTCATCATGTGGCTTCCACTTTATAGTCTAAGATGGCTCCTCGGTTTCTAGCCATCATGTCCCCATTCCAGTCAACAGGAAAGGAAGAAGAGGAGAAAATATTGCATGCTTTCCATTTAAGAACATTTCCTGGTATGTATACGCAAATTCTGTTTATATTCCATTAGCCAGAACTTAATAATATATCTAGACCTAGTTGCAATGGAGGCTGGGAAATGGTATCTTTATTCCAGGTGGCCATGCATCTGGCTAATAATCAGAGTTCTACCACTTAAAAAGGAAGGTAATGGTGGTCCAGCGGTAGAATTCTCACCTTCCACATGGAAGACTTGGGTTTGATTACCGGCCAATGCACCTCATGCACAGCCACTACCTGTCTGTCAGAGGAGGCTTGGTGTTGCTATAATGCTGAAGAGGTTTCAATGGAGCTTCCATTCCAAGATGGACTAGGAAGAAGGGACTGGCAATCTACTTCCAAAAATCAGCCAATAAAAACCCTCTGGATCATAACAGTCTGATTCTTAGCTGAACATGGGAATGGCACAGAACAGGGTAGCCTTTTATCTCCTTGTACCTGGGGTCACCATGAGTCAGAGGCCAACTTGATGGCAGCTAACAACAGCAACTTAAAAAGAAAAAAGAGAACACATATTAGGGGACAACTAGAGTCTCTACCACTTGGATGCTAAATCAATACAAGGAAATATTTTCTAATGGGTAAGTGTCAAGGTTTCTAGGGAGGTTAAATTTTCTCTATCACTAGAGCTGTTCTCAGTGAAAACTAGATGGCCTTTTGCCAGGAATGCCAAACTAAAATCTAAGTATTTTAACAGGTTTGGTTAGATCACTTCCAAGTTTCTACTAAACCACAAGACGTTAAACTATGGATAACACAGGACTACAAACACTTCCAGTCATTTCCCAGTCTAGATTTTGCTTATTAATGAGCTTGTTAACTCATTTCAGTCTCTTCCTCCTCATTCTTCTCCGTCTCGCTCTGTTGCAAAAAAATTTTTTTTAAAAACTCAATATACACTGAAATGTCGTTGTTGTTAGCTGCCTTTAAGTCAACTCCAACTCATGGCGACCACATGTGTAAAGCAGAACTGTGTTCCATAGGCTTTTCAAGGCTGTACCTTCCAGACCTCAATGCATCTGTCAGTTTGTTGTACTGTGGGGGCTTGCGTGTTGCTGTGATGCTGGAAGCTATGCAAGTGGTACTCAAATACTGGCAGGGTTACCTATGGCGGACAGGTTTCAGCTGAGCTTCCAGACTGAGAAAGACTAGGAAGAAGTAACTGGTGGTCTACTTCTGAAAAGAATTACCCAGTGAAAAACTTATGAATAACAGCAGAAGATTGTCTGATATAGTGCCAGAAGCTGAGCCCCTCAGGTTGAAAAGAACTCAAAAGATGACTACGGAAGAGCCGCCTCTTCAAAGTTGAGTCAACCTTAATGACATGGATGGAGTCAAGTTTTGGGGACCTTTATTTGCTGATGTGGCATGACTCAAAATGAGAAGAAATAGCTGCAAATATCCATAAATAACTAGAACATGGAATGTACAAAGTATGAACCTAGGAAAATTGGAAATCATCAAAAATGAAATGGAATGCATAAACATCAATATCCTAGGCATTAGTGAGCTGAAGTGAACTGGTATTGGCCATTTTGAATCAGACAATCATATGGCCTACTATACCGGGAATGAGAACTTGAAGAAGAATGGCATTGCATTCATCATCAAAAAGAACATTTCAAGATCTATCCTGAAGTACAACGCTGTCACTGATAGGATAATATCCATACACATACAAGGAAGACCAGTTAATACGACTATTATTCACATTCACCCACCAACCACTAAGGCCAAAGATGAGGAAATTGAAGATTTTTAACAACTTCTACATATTCAAATTGATTGAATATGTAATCAGGATGTACTGATAATTACTGGTGATTGGAGTGCAAAAGTTAGAAACAAAGAAGAAGGATCAGTAGTTGGAAAATAAGGCCTTGGTGATGGAAACAATGCCGGAGATTGCATAATAGAATTTTGCAAGGACAAAGGCTTCTTCATTGCAAATACCTTTTTTCAACAACATAAACAGTGACTATACACGTGGACCTCACCAGATGGGATACACAGGAATCAGATCAACTACATCTGTGGAAAGAGACGACAGAAAAGCTCAATATCATCAGTCAGAACAATGCCAGGGGCCAGCTGTGAAATGGACCATCAGTTGCTCATATGTAAATTTAAGCTCAAGCTAAAGGAAATTAATACAAGTCCATGAGAGCCAAAGCACAACCTTGAGTATATCCCACCTGAATTTAGAGACCATCTCAAGAATAGATTTGACGAGTTCGACACTGATGACTGAAGACCAAACAAGTTGTAGAATGACATCAAGTACATCATACTTAGAGAAAGCAAGAGGTCATTACAAAGGCAGGAAAGAAAAAAAGACCAAAATGGATGTCTGAAGAGGCTCTGTAACTTGCTCTTGAAATTGGAGTAGCTAAAGTGAACGGAAAAAAATGATGAAGTAAAAGAGGTGAACAGAAGATTTCAAAGGGCGGCTCAAGAAGACAAAGTAAAGTATTATAATGACACATGTAAAGACCTGGAGTTAGAAAACCAAAAGGGAAGAACACACTCAACATTTCTCAAGCTGAAAGAACTGAAGAAAAAATTCAAGCCTTAAGCTGCAATATTGAAGGATTCTACGAAAAATATTAAACAAGGCAGTAAGCATCAAAAGATGGAAGGAATACAGAGGGTTACTATGCCAAAACAGAATTGGTCGAAGTTCAACCGTTTCAGGAGGTAGCACATGATGAGGAACTGATGATATTGAAGGAAGAGGTCCAAGTACACTGAAGGCATTGGTGAAAAACTATTGACTGAATACCAATTGATATGTTTCAACACATGGTTGCAACACTCAAAATGCTCACTTAAGTATGCCAAAAATTTGGAAGACAGCTACCTGGCCAACTGACTGAATTAGATCCATATTTATGCCTATTGCAAAGAAAGGTGATCCAACTGAATGTGGAAATTATCAAACAGTATCATTAATATCACATGAAAGTAAACTTTTGCTGAAGATCATTCAAAAGTGGCTGCAGCAGTACATCAACACAGAACTGCCAGAAATTCAAACTGGATACAGAAGAGGACCTGGAACAAGGGACATCAGTGCCGATGTCAGATGAATCCTGGCTGAAAGCAGAGAATACCAGAAAGATGTTTACCTGTGTTTTATTGACTATGCAAAGGCATTCGACTGTGTGGATCATAACAAATTATGGATAACTTTGCAAAGAATGGGAATTTCAGAACACTTAATTAGGCTTATGAGGAACCTGTACATAGATCAGGAGGCAGTTGTTCAAACAGAACAAGGGGATACTGGGTGGTTTAAAGTCAGGAAAGGTGTGCATCAGGGCTGAATCCTTTCATCGTACTTATTCAATCTGTATGCTCAGCAAATAATCCAAGAAGCTGGACTATATGAAGAAGAATGCGGCATCAGTTTGGAGGATTGGAAGAAGACTCAGCAGCAGCCTGTGATATGCAGATGACACAACCTTACTTGCTGAAAGTGAAGAGGACTTGAAGCACTTACTGATGAAGGTCAAAGACTACAGCCTTTGGTATGGATAATGCCTTAACATAAAGAAAACAAGAATCCTCACAACTGGACCAATAAGCAACATCATGATAAATGGAGAAAAGATTGCAGTTGTCAAGGATTTCATTTTACTTGGATCCACAAACAACACCCGTGGAAGCAGCAGTCAAGAAATCAAAGGATACATTGCATTGGGCAAATCTGCTTGCAAAAGACCTCTTTAAAATGTTAAAAAGCAAAGATGTCACCTTGACAACTGAAGTGGGCCTGACTCAAGCTACAGTGTTTTCAATCACCTCATATGCGTGTGAAAGCTGGACAATGAATGAGGAAGACCAAAGAATTGATGGTTTTGAATTATGGTGTTGGCAAAGAATATTGAATATACCATGGACTGCCAAAAGAATGAACAAATCTGTCTTGGGAGAGGCACAGCCAGAATGCTCCTTAGAGGCAAAGATGGGGAGACTACGTTTCACATACTTTGGACATGTTATCAGGAGGGATAAGTCCCTAGAGGAGGACATCATGCTTGATAAAGTAGAGGGTCATTGAAAAAGAGGAAGACCCTCAACGAGATGGACTGACGCAGTGGCTGCAACAATGGGCTTAAGCATAACCATGATTGTGAGGATGGCACAGGACTGGGCAGTGTTTTCTTCTGTTGTACATAGGGTCACTATGAATCAGAACCGACTTGATGGCACTTAACAACAACAACAACAACCTTCCAGAAGTAGTTTGCCAGGCTTATCTTCTGAGACACCTCTGGGTGGGTTCGAACTGCCAATCTTTTGGCTAGTTGTCGAGTGCTTAACCATTTGAGCAACCCAGGGACTCCAAATAGATTGCAAGATGGAGAAACTAAAAGCTGTGATCATCTTACTGGTTAATCAAAGTTTGGCTGTATCGACATAGGTTGTGTAACAAAGCAAAAGACATTTCAAAAAAGCAGTAATAGGGATTGGGGATATAGTGGAAGACAATTTTTCCAAAACCAATTCTATAAATATTTTTTTCTGAGTATATACCTATTTTTGCATCTCTTTCTCAAGATGGAATATCAGAAATTGACTTTTAGGCCTAGCTTGGGAGAATAATTAGAAAATGCATTAATTATCTTCAAAGTAGGAGTACCTACTTTGTTCAATAACTAAACATTTACTTAGCTAAGAGACTGTAATAGAATTATAACACTCATACATGAGAGTTTTTAATTTCATAAACACATTTGAATTTCATAACTTTGTCCTTTTCAACAGTGAGCCAAGCTTAGCCACTCCATTTTTGTGTGAACTTTCCTAATTAGGCTTATGTACTGTCATTATTTACAGGTTTCATGGGTTCTTTCATTTGATAAATGTTTATTGAATGACTGGACACTGCAGATACAAATTTGTAAACTGGAGATGTGTGCAGACAGGTAGACAAGCAATCACACTGGGTGATAAGTCTTCTCATCAGGACTGCCCATCCCATTGCCAGCGAGTTGAATCCGACTCATAGCAACCCTACAGGACAAGGTAGAACTGCCCCCATAGCGTTTCCAAGGCTGTAATCTTTATGGAGTGGAGCCCTGGTGGCACTGGGGTTAAGAGTCCAGCTGCTAACCAAAAGGCTGGCAGTTTGAATCCATCAGCTGCTCCTTGAAAACCCTATGGGGTGGTTCTACTCTGTCCTATAAGGTCACTATGAGTTGGAATCAACTCTAGGGAAACAGATTTAGGTTTCTGGTTTATTTTTAATCTTTACAAAAGCCAACTGCCACATCTTTCTCTCGCAGAGGGGCTGGTAGGTTTAAACTGTGGAACTCTTGGTTAGCAACCAGACTCTTAATCACTGTGCCACCAAGGTTCCTTCGTTGGTCGTGCAGGGGTGCCTAGCTCAGAGTCGCGTGGTCAGGGCAGGATTCCTAATGGAGTGGTGTTTAGCCAGGTGGAAGAAATGGAATGAGGGTGGCATGCAGCTCATGGCAAGTCACAACCTGCTAAGATTTCTATGTTCCTTTATTTCCCAACTTTTTATTTTGAAAATAGTCAAAGCTACAGAAGTTTTGGGGGAAAAGTACAAGAAGCATTCATGTTACTTTCACCTAAATTCACCAGTTGTTATCATTTTGCACACCTGAATTCACCCCTCTACACACACACACACACACACACACACACGCACGCACTTACACATTTTCTCCTGAACCATCCTGATAATTAGTTCCCTGTATCATTACACCTTACCACTAACAACTTCAACACTCTCCTATAGAGCCAAAATACAATGATCGTACCCAAGAAATTTAAAATTAATAATGTCATCTAATATAAAGCTCAGATTCAAATCTCCCAGTTATCCTCAAGATGTCATTTATAGCTTCTTCTTCTTCTCTCCCTCTCTCTTTTTTTTTTTTAAATCCAGCAGCCATTCAAGTTTCATACTAGATGGCCTGTCAGTGAACTAGCAGGAAGCAAGGCCAATCAATTCCTCCTTTCAGAAAGAGGAGCTGTATTCCAACCTAACTTCCCATAGAACCAGGGGTCCAAAGTCTCCAGGTGCTGACAGTTGGCATTTCTCATCACTCCCCTAAACAGCCAGCGCTAATGCTGTTTCTTTGGTACCTAAGCCAAACATACTTACCTCTCATTAGCCAACTGTAACTGATGGGCTACTTGCATGTTCACCCCTCAAAAAAGTGATAACTACTTAAGGGCAGGATCTACCTCCTGGTACACAGCCAACAGGAATATCGATTGTGCCCTAGCCCAATCACACCTCCACAGGATGCAGGAGACTCAAGGAGCTACATACTTGATGACCCACTGCCCATGTGTGGGCTCTGCCCCAAGTGACTCTGCAGCATTCACCCAGAGCCTTCTGTGTTACACACCGCTGCTAGACTGAGTCTGTTTATAGCAGCTGTGGGTTCTTTTTCCTGTTCATCTTTGTATTGACCCTAGCACAGTGCCTGATATATAGTGGGCATTTGATAGATGTTTGTTGAATAAGCAAATTACAAATGAAAGCATACACATTTATCATCTTCCAAATGACTCTGTGAAGTGTTGCTGCCTGCCGATAACAACCGTGTGCATTCAAAGGTATTTATAAATTTGCATCATATTACAAACATGTAGTTTTAACACCAGTGAATTCTCTCTATCCCAGCTTACAGAAAATAAAATACCAGTGTGTTTTCACCGCCTCCCTGCATATGTTGGTAGTAAAATATTCACGACTTGGAGAATTATGCAGTGTGTTTTCAACAGCAGCTTTTGAAAGCCACTTTTCCCATTAAAACTGTCAGTTTGGTAATACAGCCATGATTTCAAAGCAAGGAGCATTATGGCGCAAATCAAAGATAGATTACATATTTTATGTTTACGTATTCCAGGACCTTCACGGTGTAAAGTTGTTGGGGTTTTTTTTTAAGCTTTATGTAAGTCTCACCCATTTTGGAATTGGAATGCATCACCTTCATTATGAACCAAATAAAATGAGTGTATAATATACGTGGTATTGCTAGGCATTACACCTGCTCTATTCACTAGCAACCACAAGGAGAAAGAGTGGTAGAGGGAACTGGGTGAAGTCATTCCCTCTTGCTTTAATTTTTAGTAAATGAACCTCTGAATATCTTGTTTCCTTATATTCTGGCAACATACACAGATATCCCAAAAATGTCTATGATTACAACTAACTTCCGACTGGCAAAATGCCATCTTTCTGGTCAAATACCTAAACCGACAAATAAGTTATAATTAAGGGAACTTAAAAGTGAGAGGAAGGCCTGATGCTGTTATATTTTTTAATTAGGAGACAATATATGAATATCTCTGACAATTAGTAGCAATGGAAAACTATTACTGGATTTGTGGTGAGAAGAAGGAAAAATTGCTTGGCAATAAGACAGCCTGTATCTTAATTACAGGTTACAATGAATAGCATTGGGCATGCTCTCTTTACAAGCAAAAAAAAATGAAAGAATCTGAAGCCCTTAAAATAACAGTGTCTGTCCATGAATAGTGAGACTCTTAAACAACACATGAAAGTGACAGGATGATAGCCTGTTTAAATACAGTTAGATAAGATGCTTCAGAGATTTCTATCTTTAGCGACATGGCGGCAAAAGAAGTCTGTACAAATTAAACAAATATTGGAACAGTCCTGCAGTACTGAATTCAAATTTGATGAGAACTATTTTGTTTAAGCATCTCTCCTGGTCACCAAGCCCCCACAAGGGAATAAAATGAACTAAAGACAGAGAAGCAAAGTGGCATCATGATTAAGAATGAGGGCTCTGGAAGCAGACTGCCTGAATTCAAACTCTGGCTCTGCCACTTACCAGCTCCCTAAAAAGCTGCTTAATACCTCTGTGCCTTGCTTTTCTGATCTCTAGGTGGGAGTACTAGACACTTAGTCTGGCTAACCTAATGCTATTCCCAACACCCTTCTCCTTTACCCCTAGAAAGGGAAAGCGCTAACAGTTTGCTTTACCTGACCACCTTGCAGCGTAGGCTAGTCATATGGTGCCATTCTGGCTAGTGAGATATAAGCAACAGTCTGGTGAGAATTACTAGGAAAGCATTCCCCTTCCTGTAAAAGGGACAATGGTAGCTGGCTCCATCTCTTCCTCTGTTGTCTTGCCTTGAACACAGACAAGATGTCTTACACTGTGGCAACCACCTTGCAACTTGAGGGAAAGGCTTGAAAATTTTCAGAGACGCTGGCCCTGACATCACAGAGCCATGGAATAATCATCCAAAACTGCCTACCTCCAAACTTCTTTTTATGTAAGAAAAATAAAAATCTATTTTTAAACCATTACAAGTTGAGCTCTCAGTTACTTGCAACGTAAGCATATCTAACTGCTGTGATGGAATTAGCAATAGTACCAACTCCATAGAGTTATTCATAAAGGCAAAATAAATTCACATAAAGGTAAAATAATTCACATAAAGCACTTAACACAGTGCCCAGTACATAAGGATAAGTGAGGAAACTATTATTAGCTAGTAATTGCAGTAGTAGTAATATCATCATCATTTTATTCTTAAACCTGAATTCTCACTTTTCATGCAGGAGACCCAGGTTCAATTCCCCGCCAATGCACCCCATGCACAGCCACCACCTGTCTGTCAGTGGAGGCTTGTACGTTGCTATGATGCTCAACAGGTTTCAGCGGAGCTTCCACACTAAGATGGACAAGGAAGAAAAGTCTGGAGATCTACTTTTGAAAAATCAGCCAATGAAAACCCTATGGATCACAAAGATCTGTTGACCATGGGGTTGTCATGAGTTGGGGACCGACTCAATGGCAGCTAACAACAACAGGCAAAAAGACTATACCTCCAATATGGCGCCTCCATGTATGCTGCACTTAGAGCCTTGAATTTATGGTAAAGGATAGTTAACGATTTAAGCACCCCCCAGGTTTAATTGGCTCTAAAGAGATTCTAGTGCCCTGAAAGAATTAATGCGACTGCCAAAGGGGCATTGCCTACAACCGTGGGTTACCTCAGGCACTGAGAGAATCTGGGTCAGCATTAAAATCCTTGGTAAGAAAAACAAAAATAAGGTAAAACAGAGCCTATGCAATTCAGAGTGACAAGAAATTTAGTTTCTATTGAAATATGAAGTTAAAGATTATGATTGTAAATTGTATATATTAAGAACAAGGTCACATATCAAGCAGAAAATGCCATGCAATTTGTCATTTTATTTTTTTAAGTGTTTGTATTGTAGGAAATAACTCCTTCAAGAATTATTTTTTAAAAATAGGTTTTCCTCACCTTAGCCTTAAAAGAAGACAAACATTTGCTTCTCCACGACCACAAATGTAATGCACGTCAATCATCAAAAGTATGCTGCCAGCTTCACTTTTGCAAAAGACAGAGTAAAATTCAGATTCCTGATATGGTCACCAAATTACCAAATGGCAAACTCCAAGATACCAAAACCAAAAAAAAAAAAAAAAAAATGCCATTGAAATGTAGCACTTTGTTTCAGAGCAGTGAGTTCACATCTAAAGGACAGGAACTTTACACCCTCATCATCTTCACTGCATTTCCAAGACTACACTCAGGCTCTTGCTATTATTGCAGGCAGGGGAAATAGAAGCCAAGAGCAGCTAAACAGCAGGCTAGGAAGACTAGTCTGTGAAAACCTGCACTGGTCCTGTCCGTACAGTCACAGAGGAACTACTTCCATTTCAAATTCCCTGTAAATGGTCTTTGCCACTGAGTGACAGACCAGACACAGGTTCATTTGAAGAAAAATCCTTACAGTCACTCAAGTTAGTAATATACAGTATGAAATAAACAATATTATGTAATTCCCCCAACTTATCGAGCCGGCCTTTCTGGAGCAGAATAGATCTACTTCCTGTCTTCTGGGTAAACACTAAGCAATTCAAAGCTCTGTGCCATACCGGCCCATTAGACAGAGCTACCCTAGTTTGCTGGCAGCACAACTAGAACTAACACAGTGCTCCTTTCTCCTCCCTTCTTATTCACAGTGGTGTAAGGATGAATTGTTAGCTTTAACATTGAGCTTCCTGGCATTGGTCCATTTGTATCACCACCCTGGCATTATTTAAACACAGTGTGCTTCATATTTATGAGCTTACAAAATTTCTGGTCTCCCGCTTCTGCCATTCTTAAGACCCATCAAGGGAAAAGGGTGTGACCATAAAAGCTAGTGTGTAACAAACCTCATTCAAATGCAGGCAGTGTATTGGGAATCTTAATTCCATTAGAGCATGGACAATGAATGTATTTGTGTTAGTTACTTTCCCACTTTGAGGTTAAACAAACCAGTGAATGGGACTCCGGGTGGCAGCAGAATGAGATACTGCATTGGATGTTGCAGGCAGACAAATGCCAGGGAATATCTCAAAAAACAACAAGTCTCTTTCCTGCCTTCCCATGACTTTTCAGCAATTTGGATTCTGTAAATGGAAATGAATAGCTCCAGTCCTCCAATATCTTCATTCAGCAGTTTGGTTCCGATGGTCACGTGATGTATTTATCTCTACCGCCGCTTCTAAGAAAATGCACTCCATTCAAAGAGGGACTGAATTAACCATAGTAAATGTGTTCATCTACTCTTAAACTGATATCCTTTCCTGAATAAAGTTCTAATTTGCAATAATTGCCAGATTGAATAACTTGCTACAAACCTTCCACCAATGCCACCACAAGACTTGTTTCTCACCAGTGTGATTAGCTAAATAACATTTGTGCTTAAACAACACACACACATGCTTTTACTTGCATGTACTCCACACATTTGATGATGGTGTAGGCTCCAACACAGGTCTTCCTCCACTGCAGCACCCATTGTCAATAAGCACCATTTACTCTGAAGAGGAGCTGCCCACACACTGCCCTAACCATCTGCCCAAAACTCTCACTTCACACAATTACTCAATACCAAAAAATATTCAGCATGAAGTAAAACCGGAGGCATATAGACTCAACTTGCTTATTGTTCTAAAGACTAATTGTTCAGGTAGTGTATCTGGCATAGGATTTGCAGACAATTAACAGAGCATTAAAAGGAATCCCTGGGTGGTGCAAATGGTTAAACATTTGACTACTAGCCAAAAGGTAGGCAGTTTGAACCCACCCAGGGATGCCTCAGAAGATAAGCCTGGAGGTCTGCTTCCAAAATGTCATTGCCTTGAAAACCTTACAGAACAGTTCTACTCTGTACACGCAGGGTCACCATGAGTCGGAATTGACTTAACAGCAACTAATAATGATAACAGAAGGTTGGATGCCACCCCTTTGCCACACTTCTATCACCAGTATCCTGCACTGTGGGCCTGATGGCTGCGTCTATCACAGTAAGCATCACTTAACAACTACCAGAAAAGCACTAAGAATTAAACTCTTCTAAACCAGCTGGGTGTTGACTGATCAGACTAAATACAGGCAAGAGAAATAAGAATAAGATAGAGAGGTTACACATGGATGGCATGGTCTTGGTAAGATTCTCAGTGTGTCGGAGTTTTCACAGGCACTCAATTTCAGAAGAAATCACCAAATATAAACTAGTATACCCCTTACTTCGAGAAACCACCCCCCTCCCTACAAAAGGGTGCTCATTATATTCTTAAAATCTCACTAGAGAGGAAGAATATAATGCAAATAATCCTGGGTACTTGTTATAGTGAAATTTTCATATTTTTTCCTAAGACTCTTGGTCCTCACTGGTTCTTGCCTAATTGTCATTCAATAAATATATATGGCATTACTGTTGATGTTTCAAAAACCTCAGTAGTTATCTAAGCTAATAAAGCTTGTTTTCTAAAGAAAGGAAAATTAACTATTCAGGTATTGTCAGTGTTCAAGTCAAATTTTTATCGTTCAGAATTTACTAATCACCTACATAATGAGGGCTCAGAGAACGCACCAATTCATGTTTGTCTACAGATGGTCTTATGGAAATTCTGCCATTTGTTTTTACCAATAAAAACTTAGAAAAATGCAACACTTTCTCAGTCGGCCTATGAAAAACAAATGTAAAGTAAGACAAGAAAACTGGGCAAACGTATGAAAATATATCTCTAAAGAAAAGATAGAATTCTTGGTTTCATATTAGACCTTGGAATTCTTGAATTTTTTTTTTCAGTTTCTAAGAGCTGTGGCTATAGAATGTTTGCTATCAGATCTCTAAGTCAGAGACAGCGTGAGGAGCCAGCTAGCAATATGTAGTCACAAAATGAGACTGAAGATTTACAAACGAGGTAGGAGACCCAAGACGATTAAGATTGAGTTAAAATTTGTCATTCAATCCAATCATTTTTAATAAGTTAAAAATGTATTGAACAATAAACTTCATCAGGGTGAAAAAGTAACCTAATCTGACACTACCTTTCTTAAGTGAATACATACCAGATCTACAGAAGCAAGTAAACAAGAGCTACAAAATTCTAACTTGCAACACATCCTTGAAATATCCAGCAAATTTATGCAGGAAACCACATCACTTATGTGGAAAACCTTCTCCAGACTTCAGGACTACGACATTTACATCTCCTGGCTTCTGACCTTGACCAGTCACTCTAGGACAAAAACTTTTTCAAAAATACTAACAAATACAAATGCGTATTTGTGGAATGGTGGGAATTAGAGAAACAGAAGTGTTTAAACTATCTTAAAACTAAGACAGCTTATCTCTACAAACCCCAGGAAGCATTAGAGACTTCCCTACATGTCTTTTCTATCTCCCACTTCAAAGAAGGCTGTTCTTCCAGTTCAAAAATATCACACAATGTTCAGCCACCAGATATCTTCTGTTTTATCATTGAGGATTTGGAATCTGTATCACGATTCTCCTGTGTCAGTGAAGAAAAGCCAGATGCAAATGTTTCCTCAGTATGATATATGTGCCCATTGCAGTTAGACAAATAAATTTAAATTTTAATGTCTGTGGAACTGGGATCTAGGAACTAGGCATCCTTCTTTTCTTAGTATGTCACAATAAAACCATGCACATTTGAGGACCTAATAATTTTTCATTATGATAGAAGTCCTAAACAATAAAATCTTCTTACACAGAAAACAGGCAGAGCATGAACAGTGACTACGGCAGTTTTTGTTTTTCAACCAAGTCAACCAACAAAGGAAGGCCTGTACTCATCAGAATGAGAAAGTATTTCGGCCCCGGTTCCTATTTAGCCCTTGACCTCAAATGTGACTGACAAGTGGAATGGTGATTTGGGAATGTCAGCAGACACCTGTCCACTGAGGAATGGACTGGAGCCAACAGCTCATTACACACACAACTACTAAACAGCCATTGTAGAACAACGACTTTTCATCACCTGGGTCAGATACAAACCAATAACCTAGAGGTGAAAGGCTGTCCATCAAATTCCAGTTCCCACTTCCCAGGTCCATTCAATTCCATCTATTCAATTTTAAGGACTCTCTTCTATAGGTTTGTGCAAAAGAGGCCATGGGATTCAATAGAGTTCAGACTGTTATTATTTATGGGATTCAATAGAGTTCAGACTGTTATTATTTATGGGATGAACTGAAAGGATTATAGATTCGATAACAATTAAGTTCTCCCCTAATGAATCTGCAGGCTTTAAATAATCTTCTCAAAGTGCGCATCACTTTTCTTTTCTCCTTAGATGCTCTTGAGAGAAGGCACACTGGGTGATTTCAATGGTAGATACTCTCAGCCCTGAAGTGGATTTGACATGTAGACGAGGCTGTTAAGCCCAAGACTGTGAAGTCCACACTAGTTGCAGTGTTCCTGATGTCTGGGCACGTATTCATAAATTAGCAGCCCAAGTGTTTAATTTTCATGCAAGTACTTATGTGTTTACTAAAGATTAGCATTTTAATTAGTCTATATTTTTCTCTGAGACAATTGGCACGAATAGTATTTGCAGATAACCTAAAAGGATGCAAAGTAAAAAAAAACAAAAAAACAAAAAGAGTCACACGGTTTTATTCAAAAATCCTAATTAGTCATTCTGTTAGTATAAAACAAAATGGCATGAAGCATGAGTTTTTTGTATAGTTGGTTTGGTTTGAGGTTTATTTTTTATTTTATTTATTTATTGGTTTTTTTTTAAAGGATTTTTCTTCTCATTAGAGCTCTCTATACAGAGTTCATCAAAAGTCTTTTTCTCTCAGATCTCTTTGTATCATGTATTTGGGTCATGCTTAGAATATTAAACATTTTGTCTCCTCCATTTTAAGTTCTGATAGTGTAACATTATGAAGTGATTTTAATTTAGCTAATTTCTGAGAGACAGCAAAAGAAAATGATTGAGGTACTTCAGCTCTGTGTAGAGGCTTTCTGCTGCCATTCGGTGAAATCTTTACTGTGAGACTTTTATAAATGAAACACCTGAAGAAATTCAAGAGTTCCTAAAACCATGATGGCAGCATCCGGAAAGAAAGAGGGGGGGCTTCATCTGAAAGTGCTCACACTGGCCGTGGCACAGAATTTTCTCATGCCACCAAGGTTGTTCCTAAGGTCTCTCACAAACCCAGATGCAGCAGTTCAGACACTGGGTGTGGTTCTCATGGGACCCTTCATGGCACCCCAGCAAATTCAATCACACTTGACTTCACCTTCCCCTCTGACACCAGATCATTAAAATGGAAGGCTTTTTAAATTACTCTAATTTTCCATTTTTTCCAGGTACAACTTTTTCTTCTATTTCATACTTTCTAGTTTTTTCATTTTATGCAATAAATTTCCTATTTTAATATATAGTCTGGTTCTGATATTACATTCCCATAAAATAATAGGGCGAGATTTGCACTTCTTTTGTAAATTTTTTCTTGCTAATTTGCTAAAATAACGTAATTGGGAAGCATCACTTTAAGCTCACAGATAGTTTCTTTCAGATGGTCTAGAATGTATTAACCACCAGTGTTTAATAGGAAACATTGCAGATTTTTTTTTTTAATGTATCTTTAGGCTTATCAAACATAATTTTTTGCTTTGCATTATCTTTTTCCATGCAGTGGTTAATTTGAAGAAAAAGAAAAAAGATGATTTTAAAAATGAGCACCAGAGAGATAAGCATGGAAGTAGCCTACGATGTAAATGTCATAAAGACTTTTTAAAATATATAATAGAATCTGATCATCTTCATCCGCGTAGTTATGACTAGCTGTCATGTACATATACTTTATGGCATTATACATAACCATGTGGTGTTACTATAACATGTAACATGACATTTGGCAGACATTAAATGGCTTTCTGAAAAGAAGGGGGCAAGGAGACAGGAGAAAACAAAATTTTCATGAAAAATAAAACAAGTGAAAAGACAAATGATTAAAAAGGAATCGTTATTTTGATCTTTCCTTCCTTTCACAGAATCATGCAGAAAATAACACCACTAGATTGCACGCCCTCCAGTATTATTTTTAAAACTTTAAATGCCTGGGAGAATTTCAACCCCCATACGAAGAGTTGGAATCGACTGGACAGCAGCAAGTTTGTTCATTGTTCGTTTGTTTTTCAAAGCACAATGACCCCTCATTTATCTGGCACTGTCAGGGAATAAACTCTTCACACAGGTGAAGCTTAATTCCAAAGCTTTTTGTTGACATCAACTCTTCTTATACAACTCATTCTGAAATGTACATCACACTTCCTTGTCCTCTCAAATTGATTATACTGATGCATCCATCATTTTATTGATGACTTGGGTTCATTATAATAAACATCTATTATTGTGCAGTAAGATCCTTATTGGCTCTTTATAGAGAGTTTATTGCTCTGAAGAGAAATTCTTTTATATTACTATTTTTTATTTCTTGTAACTGATATTTATTTATTTATTTATATCTCTTCAGGCTTTCAACTGTCCCTACTTAACTGCTATCAATATTCCTGTATAGTAATCTCTCTAATATCCTAATTCAAATTCTAAGTGGCTAGAAAGCCAGATAATCAGATGTCGAAATTATGTCAAAACTGAGAGAAAATAGGCTCTGAGTGAGGTACTGAGACATCCTGTCATATTTAATATGTGAAATATAGTGCAGAGATATGTTGACATCTGTGTTTGCTTCTAGAAGTTTCTTTGCTTGCTCTCTTGTTCTTAGTTGTCTCCCCCTATTTGTTTCAGTAGCTGAATGAGTGACCGTCAGTTAAAATAGGTGTTACTGTATTCAAACCTCTGACTGAGCCTGTAAGACAGAAAAACCAGGGCAGTTAAATTCAGTATACTATATTCTAACCACATGATAATTTTTAATTCTAATGAAAGAGTCAACCACACTCTAATTTTTTTTTTTTTTTCCTGCTACATTTATAGGCAGTCATTGGTTAACAACAAAAATGATCTCAGTTTAGGAAAAAAATTCAGCTTTGATTTAGGTCAGTCTTAACCTGCTAGTCATGGACGTGAAGAATTCATTGGTATCTAAACTAAACAAATGTAAAAGACACCACCAATGACAGAGCATTGTTCTTCCAAGGAGTCTGCACCTGCATGGGACGTTAGAATAGCAACAGCCATGTAGCTCAAACATTTGTACCATCTCTGCAAGTGAATATCAAAGTGCCAGAGACTCAAAACTAAAAATGGTGTCAGACAGTTCTTCTTTCCTAGGCATTATGTGATCAGTAATGTAAAGCATAAATTATTATTTCTCTAAGCACAAATAATTTCTCATGTAAGATGACCAAGAGCAATTCACAAGGCTCTTTACAATGAAGTGCTTATCCAGTAGATAAAGAAATCTACCAAATTTACATAAGAAACACAGTGCATAAATGTTTAGTAATCCAAAAACAGCTAAGTGCCCTACATAATAGCACTTTGTGACCAGACTAATTATTTGTCATCTTTCTGACTCAGTTTCTTCTTCATCTGTAGACTTGGGTCTACTTAGACAATGCAGGTATTGTCTACTTTGCATGGCTTTTTGGGGAGTTAATGACTGATGCTTTTTGAAAATGTTTTGAATTTATCATATCAAATGAGATAATATATGCAAAAGGGCCTTGAAAACTTGTTGAGCATTATAGTAATGATTAATACCAGTATAAAAGAAATTATCTGTCAATAAAATATTACTTTGAATCAGACACATACCAGGTGTAAATATTTCACTGATTTATACCATTTCTATTCACAAAATTTAAATTTTAAATGTTATAAAAAGTTATTTTACACAGAATTTACTCAAAAAAATCATATTGATGTAAAATCTGAAAATCAATCCAGGTAATAAATAGGAATAAGTAGGTGAAAGCAACAAAATATTTGTGAAAGTGAGCCTTTTAACCATGTTTGTAAAACCTTCATAAAACTGCGAAAATGGATTCAATAATTTTGACGATTAAAATGAAATTGTTTCCCTGCAAAAGGAAAAAGAACAGTTACCTAGAAATAAGGCAATCTTGTTTCTTCCTGGTATACATTAATTCTTCCAATGCATATTCCGTGAAAGTCTACTGTCTACTACCTGCCACATTTCACTAGCTCCTGCTCATTCTCCAGGTCTCAGAATAAGTATCACTCCCTCAGGAAACCTTCCCTAGGGTGCTCTTGAGAGAGAGGTCTGCATTTCTTTTTATTTTACCTTAGCATTTCTCACATCTCATTGCTATGGCTTCTTTCTCTCCTCCGATAGACTGCAGAAGCTCTAGAAAGGATGAGTTCGTGCCTTTTCGATGTACCAAAGAAATATTTGCTAAATTAAAAAACGATACGCAAGTCCTGTGCTAAGAAATGGGAATGCATAGAATATGGCATGATCCCTGACCACAAAGAGCTCACAATCCAATGAAAGAGGTCTATATTCAAACAGTGGTAATTCCCCAATGGTAAGTGAAATGAAAGAGGGTTGGTCCCTTGAGGCTGGAAAGAGCAGGATGTCAGGAAGACCTTCTGGACAGAGCAATGGAGTAGGGAGGACAAGGGGCTGACCAGCAAGTCACAGAGGCCATCTGGACTATATTCTTCTCATTCATAAAATGAGGAATTTGTACTAGAATATCCCTAAGGTCCTTTGCAAAACAGAACTCTAGAAAATTTAAATTGAGAACATAAACATCAGCATAAATGTTTAGATTTGAGTTACAGAAAAAACTGAGTTTCATAAAAACTGAAAAAGAAGTGTTAGAACTACATTCTCTAAGCTGTGTTTCTCAAAATACAAGCATCGTGGTGAAATGTTACTTGGTGAAGAAAAAAAGAGAGTTCCATGGGCAAATACATGTGAGACATATTACACAGTTTACTCCATGGGGATATTCACAGTGCTCTTTAAACTACTGCAGGCTCTAAGTAGTCCTACAGAAAACAGCCTTACTAAACTTTGTTTAAACCCAGTTTTCCAAATCTGTTTGATCAGAACGCCATGCCATCTCAATGGACACAGTTTGAAAATGCTGATCTAGCCATTCATAGAATAGCTGTATGTTACCTTCTTCACCAGAAATGTCATATAAACTATTGCTTTTATTAGAGTATAATGTTTCAAAAGACACATACACCATCAGTGAGAATCATTCCAAAAAACATAGTTGGTAATAATTAGATCTAACTCTATGAGTACTTCCTCAAATACCTATAAAACTCTTCTGTAAAAGAAAGGGTTAACTATGGCTTTCTCTATAGAGAGATCATGAAAGAATTCAACATTTATCGAATGGGAGGAAAAATCCACATATCCCAAATTTCATTTTCACCTCTAATACTGAGATGATAATAGAAGCATATTCTCAACGATTTGCCACAGAACCCGAGCAAGTCACTGATTGTCTTTCCATCACTGGGAAAATGGAAGCGCTGACTTGGATGGTCTCTGAATACTCAGGCATCACAATCATCCCACACTGATGCTTTAACATATGTTTTCCTTTTACACAGCCAATTTTCATAATAAAAAATATGATGATTTTTTATTGTTCCCTTTAATTTTAATCACCTCCTCCATGTTAACGAAAGTCTTTGCTAGATAAAAATGTTTAATAAGAGCTTTTGAGCCTCTAAATTAATTACTTAGCTCTTGTATAATAGGCATGCTTCAAGGGTCAGTTCATGGTAGGCAACTATTTTTACTCATGTAGAAAAACTTTTTTATTTCTGGGCCAAATCACTGAGCGTTTTTAGTTTCATTTCACTTCAGTTCTGGAAAAACCGTATTTATTCCACTACATCTTTATGAGTAGATTATATAATTTATTCCTAAATTAAGTTATAAGTTGAACAGCTAATCAAGTTTGTGATACTAACCTGTTTTTCAGAAGACTCCAGATAATAATAAAAAACAAAAGATATGAAGTTCATAGAAATTCTAAAAACTGAGACTGTAGTGAAGACTTCAGAGACCAAGACAAAGTCTGAAGAAACACACCACACAGAGTCAGCAGAGTGGAATTACAACTGAATGAGAGGAACAGTTCTCCTTTCCACACTCAGACCAACGGCCAGTATGACAAACTCTTGCTTAGGCAAATTGAAGTAACAAGGATTCTCGAATGTTTACAGACTAGGAATCTTATAGGTGAAAAAGTTGGGTTAACGCATTTGAAGCTCATAAAAGCGCATTACAGACTTCTGCATTCCTATGAAGGCAAGGCAGGTAAACTCCCATATTGTCCCTTTTTGAGAGTTGCACACTTGGGAGAAGGAATAAAATCATGATTCTGGCCCATAAACCCAAAGTGGTTTTTCAAGGTTTGAAAATCTTACTCTTTTTTAATTATAGCCCGTCCCTGCTTTAGCATTGGAAGGCATTCATGACTGTTATCAAGGTAAGACAGAAATTGATGGATTGAGAGACCCTGTTTCTTTAACCTGTGTCATTCAGGGTTTGTTGGAGACAACTAGGATTTATTATGTGCTCCTTAGTTCTAGGACTATGAGGCCACGGTTAGTGCCTTTTGTGTTAATGAGCCCCCTGATTCAATTATGAGATAATAGAGATGAGAAAATCTGTCCAGCCTGGGTAACGCGCCCCATAACTGAAATAATTTGAGTTCTACCAGTACCCTCTTTAAAAAGTAGCGTTGTTTAAAAGTTTCAATTCTTCCGTGTTTCCCATATTTGGAAATAATGTGGTTGTTCAGTCTCCGAAACTATATGTGTATATATATATCAGGGTATTGGCAATGTTATGGATTGAATTGTGTCCCTCAAAAACATGAGATGGGATTCTAACCCCTATACCTATGGATGTAACTCATTTTGTAAATAGGGTTTCTTTGTTATGTTAATGGACCATATCAGTGTACTGTGTGTTCTAAACCCAATCACTTCTGAGTTATAAAAAGAGCAGATCAGACACAGATGCAAGCACAAACTGAGGAAGACTGATGCTATGTGAGAATCTCCAAGGAACCAAGGCATGCCCAAGACTACCGACAAGGAAGGAATTGACATGCAGGGACCCTAATTTGGACTTTTAGCCTCCAGAATCCTGAGAAAATAAATTTCTGTTCTTTAAAGCCACCCACTTGTGGTATTTGTGTTACAGCAACACTAGGAAACTAAGACAGGCAATTATGAGGAAAAATAAACATTTTAGGAATAAATCGTAGTCTTTTGGAAAGAATTTGCCCTACGAGAGGGTTAAAAGAAAGCCATACCCACTTCGTGGAAGGAATCACCTGAGAGGTAAAAAACCCAGAGGAGAAAATCCGTTAATGATTAGTCACAAGCTAAGAAAGGCAGACAAAGGCTGCGAGAACTAGGAACCAGATGCCTGCAATGGAGGGCATTTAGATAGGCTTCAGTAGCGTGGCTCCAGGACAAAGGTTCAATGGTCATGGAAATCTCTTGGTAAGTTTATCTTAGAGATTTGAGAGTTACAAATCATAAAAAACAAATGCGATGAAACTACTAAAGCTAAAGATGAGTTATCAAGCTCTGAAAGTCGTGCAGTGTACTCCACAGCCTTAGAGAATTGTGGCCCAAGGCCAATCTTCCAGCAATACCCAGAGAATCTGGTGTATATTTTTAAATAGCCTGAATCTAAAAAAAGGAGTTAGAGACTATACAGAAAAAAAGGAGGTAGACAGGTCAAACGACATAATTTATTACAATGGCTCTCAATCTCAGCTGCAATTTGAATCACCTGTGGAGTTTTCAATACATACTCAAGCCCCCCACCCCAGAAATCTGGATTTGGGATCCTTAATTTTTAAATGCTTCCAAGTGATTCTAGTACAGCCAGGGTTGAGAATTTCTGGGTTACAGCAGAGGATTCTTTACATTGAAATACCATCATTTACATAAATTACAAACACATGGCAAAATGTTTGTCCTAAATATTCAGAGTCAGAATCTAGCGCTAACATATCTTTCTCAACTTTTTTTTTCTTTGCCACCTTTCCCACTCCAATAACCACACTTCCCACTATTCACCAAATACACAGCGTTTTCACACATCCACACCTTCCTTCATGACGATTGCTCTTCCTTTAATACATTTTCCCTTTCCTGCTTCCCCCTTTCTGGCCAGTGAATTGGACCTTCTTAAAAGTTCCAGCCCAAACATTACCTTCTCAGTAGTGGTTTCCCAGGAGCCCTCTTTCCACTCTCCATGATTCCATAGCAATTTAATCCAGAGGCCTATCACAGACTATTGTAGTATAGCTTATTATACAATTTGCTGTACCCCCATAACTACCTTCAACACCTACAATTTCTGCCCACGGTGTAGTTCTTAGGCAGCCGTGTTTTGAACACCTGAGGCTGCTTCCTTCAGCAATGACTGATTGGATCAGGGCAAGCACCTGACCCGAGAACAATAATTTCATAGGATAACCAATTACCCATGAGCCAGGACTCAAACGCAGGTCCACCAATTCCAAAATTTGTGCTCTTTGTGCTGTGCTCCACTGCCAGTTTCTTTTTTTGTAATAATAACAGCATAATAAAGCTAGGAAAGATCATTAAAAAATAGCATGTTTATGTTTGTGTGTGCTGCATATATATTTATACATTTAATAAAGCACATAGAGGGCACAGTTACAGAGGCTTCCTAGACATAACAAAACACCCCACAGGATTGGTTTACTGTGTTTGAAGGCTTAGGACCATAGTCTCAGGGGCAACTGGCGTAACATAGTTCAAAAATATATTGTACTACATCCTAGTTTGTTGAGTAGTGTCTGGGATCTTAAAAGCTTGCGAGGGGCCATCTCAGATACAACAATTGGTCTCTACATGTTTGGAGCAAAAGAGAAAGAAAGAAACAAAAGACTCAAAGAAGAAACTAGTCTATAGAACTAATAGCCCACACAAACCATGCCCTCAACTAGCCTGAGACCAGAAGAACTAGATGATGCCTGGCTACCACTAGAGACAGTTCTGACCAGAAACACAATAGATGGTCCAGGGTACAATGGGAGAAAAATGAAGAACAAACTTGAAATTTTAAAAAAAAAAAGCCAGACTTACTAGATTAGTAGAGACTAGAGGATCCCGTTAAACTTGGAACTGAAGCCACTCCCAAAAGTCACCTTTCAGAATAGAGTGGCTTGTAAAATAAACAATATCACCTGTGAGTACTGTGCTCCTTTAAGTAATCATCTGTATGAGACCAAACAGTCAATATTTACCCTCAAGCAAAGTTGAGAAGGTAAAGGGGGGGGGGAGGCAGGGAAGCTAGATTAATGGAAACAGAACAATCAGAATGGAAATAATAAGAATGATGACACATTGTGAAAAAATGTAGCCAGTGTCACTGAACAATATAGAAATTGTTAAATGGGAACCTAATTTGCTGTGTAAACTTTCACCAAAAATACAATAAAATGAAGAAAAAAAAATAACACACATTTATCTTGGAAAATGTAAAAAATAAATTGGCAAAAAGAAAAAAATTGAATTATCTATAATCCCATAACCCAGAGGCAATTAAATTGTTAAGTTTTGGGATATGATACATTTAGTTAGTTTAGTTAGTTGTTTATGTAGTGGGGAAAGAAGATCTTGTGTATATATATATACCAAACTCATAACTGTCTAGTCAAATTCCGATTCACAGTGACCCTTTAGGACAGACTAGAACTACCACATAGGGTTTCCAAGGCTGTAAATCTTTACCAAAGCCGATTGTGGCATCTTTCTCCCATGGAGCAGCTGGGGGGTTCAAACCACAGACCTTTTGGTTAGCAGGCAAGCGCTTAACCACTGCATCACTAGGTTTCCTTACACATACATACATACATATATATATATATTTAACACTTTTCAGGGAATAAAATATCCTTGTGCAAAAACTAATTCAAAATATTATATAATATTTTATATCATGAAGCATCACTTTGAGGACTAAAGTGGCCTGACCCAAGCCATGGTATTTTTAATCACCTCATATGCATGCAAAAGCTGGACGATGAATAAGGAAGACAAAAGAACAATTGATACTTATGAATTATGGTATTAGTGAAGAATATTGAACATACCATGGACTGCCAGAAGAATGAACAAATCTGTCTTGGAAGAAGAACAGCTAGAATGCTCCTCAGAAGCGAGGATGGCAAGACTTCGTCTCATGTACTTTGGACATATTAACAGGAGGGACCAGTCCCTGGAGAAGGATATCATGCTTGGTAAGGTAGAGGGTGAGCGAAAAAGAGAAAGACCCTCAACAAGATGGATTGACACAGTGGCTGCAACAATGGGCTCAAACATAGCAAAGATTATGAGGATGGCGCAGGACTGGACAGTGTTTCATTCTGTTGTACATAAGGTTGCTATGAGTCAGAATCAACTCGAACGCACCTAACAACAAACAACATCATGAAGTGATTATGATTTATTGTTGAGCATGTAGACTACATCTAATTTTTATATAAGTAATACTGTAATAAATACTGTGGTTAAATCATTGTATCTCTTCTTAGATGTTTTTAAAGATATATTAATAGAAACTGAGTTCTGAGTTAAAGGATATACATACTTTAAGATTTTTCTACAGATTATTTAATTACCTTCCACAAGGTTTGTGTGCTGATTTACCTACATTCTCTCTTACACTTAATATACCAACTTTAAAAAAAAATCCTTGCCAGCTTCATTGGTGAAAATGATATCTTATTGTTTTAGTTTTAATTTCTTTGATTATTAAGTACATTGAGCACTTTTCTTTTTTTTAGTCGTTTATTTCTTCACTATGAATTTCTTACTCATTCCTTTAGCTCTTTTTCTTTTTGAATTGTTTTTCTTATTGACTTGTAAAAGTTCTTTACAAAAAAATCGTATTAACCCTTTCCTGCAAAATACGTGGGAACTTTTTTATATATATAACTTACCTTTTTATCTTATATTTAGGGTGTTTTTTGATGCATAGAAAACCTTGTTCCTTATGGAGTTAAACCTAGTTAAGTCTTTTGTGTTGTTTTCTGCTTTAAGGATCAGGCTTCAGGTTTTCCCTGCCACAAAATAATATTCACTTCATGTTCTCATATAATTTTAAGTTCTTGTTGTTAACCTTTACACTTTTTTATCAAATGAAATTGATTTTTATGTGTGCTGAAAAAGGAATTCAGCTCCACCTTTTCCCAAATGGCTCACAGTTGTCATAACATACTATCAGTAATTTCAAATTCTAACTTTATTATATATTAAAATTATATTAAAGTCTTATATAGATTAGAATATGTTGCTGGGTTTTCAACTATGTTCCATCGATCTGCCTGCAAATTCCTGTACTGATACACTATATGTTAATCATTGTAGTTTTGTCCAATTATTAGGTGTCATTTGGAGAACTCCTCTTACTAATACTCCTCAGAAAATTAACTACCATTACTTACTCACTCCTGCATATAAATTCTAATGTCCTAAAAATTCCTTTGAGATTTTAATTACATTTAGAAATTAACTTGGGGTACAGCAGCATCCCACTTTTATCTTCATCATAGAGAAGAGTACCTGGAACATAGAAAATAATAAATGATAAATATTTGCTTGATTTAAGCAGATCATGCTATTTTTGGTTTCAGCTCATACGGTCTAGTGTGTTAGGTCTGTCTTCTATAGAGATACCAAGTGTTTATCCATATTTACATATATTTATTTTTATAGCTATATCAATAGAAATACTGAGCTAAATTGACGTGAGTCTTCCAGGTCACTGGTATAAGAATTAAATAAAGATGTACACATTAAATGTTTTGATGTTGATCCTCAAGGACTCTTCTTACAATTAAAAAAATTTTTAAAAATAGATCCCACTAACTGATATTCAGACTAACAATACTCTTGGTAAGGTAGGCAGAATTCTGAGATAGTCCCCAAGGTTTCCACCCCTAGCATACTCACGCCTTCTCCCAGTTATTCACTCAGACTCTAACCTAGGTGGTTTTCTGAAAGACTTTTGCGATTGTAATTAAGTTCCCAAACCAGCTGACTCTACGGAAGAGAGGTTATTCTGGGTGGCTCTGACCTAATCAGATGAACTTTTAAAAGCGACAGGATTTTCCTGGAAAGAGAGATGTATGTGTTAGAGGGATTTGACACCAGGGAGAGTCTCCATTACTGGCTTGAAGATGGAGGGGGCAGCATGGCAAGGAATGCAGAGGCTTCTAGAAGGTAAGAGCGGCCTCCAGCCGCCAGTCCGTAAGGAGATGACATCTTCAGTCCTACAACCGTAAGGAATTGAGTTCTGCCACAGCCCATGAGCTTAGAAGAACACAGTCCACAAACACCTTGATTTATAGCCTTATGAAACCCTGAGCAGACCCCAGCTTTGCTACGCCATATTTCTAACCTACACAACTGTGAGCTAAAAATGAATGTTATTTTAAGCAAATAAGTGTACGGTAACTTGTTATGCAGCAATAGAAAAATAATATACTTGGGATGCCACCTGGCCAATACTTCATTTTCATCCCAAATCTGAAGGAATTAATGTGATTTAAATCTGCAGATAATTTTCTTGCGTTATTGGTCAGAATTGGGTACATCAAGAACCACTATCAAAGGCAATGTAGAGAATTTGCAATTAGGGAATTTCACTAGGCTAGAAGGGACACAGTAATCACCATTACAACAATAGTATGTGTCAACGGTATCCTTCTATTCTATTGTCTTTAATAATGAAAGGCAACGTTTGAGCATTTTTGTTCTTCACTTTAAAAAAGTTTCAGCAGCTAGCTAAGGACCAAAAATACTGGTAGTTAAATATTTTTAAGTTATCTCTTATATATATATACTGTATTCGGCTATGGTCTACCTCATCCTCTAACACAATTTATAGAACAAACACTGGGGAACTAAAAGTCACACTTAACATAAAAGGTGGCTTTAGAATAGTAACATCTCGGTGACTTTGTAGGCCCTTCCAGACATGTGATTGACAAATGCCGCTATTCAGGAAAGCTCTCAAGTGTGCCCTGCACATTAGAAATGAAGAACAATACATGGAAACAGTGGAAGACTTTCATTTCTATTCAGAGAATAAAAGTGTTGTAAGGTTTTTACCTTGGTCAAATGATTTCAGTCTTCCTGTATAGGAAAATGTAAAAGCAGATATACTAAATCATAAGCTATCACAGATAATCAGTGAGCAAAGCTGACCTGCTCTGTTGAATAGAGAAGTATCTCTTACGCATAAACACATGGTGTGCACACACACACGTGGCAGCTCAACAAAACCCAGATGAAAAAGGAAATGACCATGGAAAACTTGGGCATATAAGGACATTATTTCGTTTACACAAAGCATGCTTCATTCTTTTGGGATTCCTCCAAAAAATAAAGCCATCTCTTTAATTGGCTTAGTTGTGTTTCCAACAAGGGTATTTTTTGTGGTGGCAAGTTCATGCTTTCTCCCTTGGTAGAGTAGTTCTGAAAATAAAAGAACTTCCTTTGGCCAACATCCCCTCTATCAGCAAAGAACAGTGTGGCTTCTAGTCTATGACCTTAACCTCTCTTCCTCATTTGCTGGCCTTTCATGGAGATTAGTGGCCCTCCCAGTTGAGTCTCTATAGTAGCTTATCACCTCTGACAATGGAAAATCAGGGCTTAGAAGCCTCTTTTGAAAGGATGAACACAAATGTCATCTTTATGGTGCAAGTTTAGGATACTAGTACAGCCTGCTATGTGTAAGGAGTTCCTTAACCTTCTGTATTCCTTTTTGCAAGCTCTTGGGATAAAAAATGACTTTACTCCGGCTTTTAACTAAATTGAAACTACAGGAGCTAGCCCGACAACCACCATCAGACCAGCCTCAGGGAAATATCCTGTTGCATGCAAACTAACCTTGTAGATATTTCAGCAATGTAGGTGAGAGAAGGAAGAAACAATCCCATTTCTACACTAGAAATTATCTTTCTTTTTTTCAAGGAATGGGATGCGGCACTGCCCAAATCCCCTTCATATGTCACCCAATCTGCTCTGAATCATGGTATCATTGCAAACTCTTAGTCAAACCCTGGAACTCACCCAAAACATAACTTCTAAAAAGAGCCATCATATTATAATAATGCCTTCAACTACATGTTTGAATAAATGAAAAAAGGAAGGAAAATAGGACAAGGGCAGAAATTAATATTTATTTTTATCTTCCCAATACATTTTAAAATCTAAATTGAACCTAAGCCATACAGTCACATCGACATGGGTTTTTAGTCCAAATGAAAATTTAAAAAACATTCTTCATATGAAAACTAGTTAATTAGAAAAAAAAAAAAAAAGTAGAAAAAAGGTCTGGTTTTCGTCCTCTCCAAAATCCTCGATGGAGGGATGTGCAGCCAAGGTAATAGGGGAGATAACAAAGGATTACGGGGCTATTGTCTTGAAAATCTACCCCTGAGCATTGCAAACCTGAAGAGGCTGTGAGAGCCTCCGGGAGACACTCACAGAGATCCAGGAAGTTGTTTGCAATTCAAGTCTATTTCCTTTTTTTGTTTTTTTTCTTTTTAACCTAATGGTAATGATGCCCGCTCTGTGCTCCTGGGCATTTCCCTGAAAATCTGGGGAATTCTGTGCTTCGGGCCAGAAACTGACTTCCAGTAACATTGCTTCCTGATGAAACTTAAAAGAATGCCTCCATGTCTCCTGAATATTCCAAGACAACGTCTGAAGCAATGGACTGTATTCTGGAAAAAAGAGTCAGAAGTAACCCGGCAACAGGGAAGTGATCCCCTAAAGAACTTGGATATTTGCACTAATAAATGAAAAAATAATAATCTCATTCTTACTAAATAGAGATCAACTTCTTTAAAGGGTAACCTTACTTAAGAGAACCCATACAATAAAAAGGATCAAACTTTTTTTGTTCTGCTTATCTGTGCCAGGCCCTTGGTGTATATGATCTCGTGTGATTCTCACAATATCCCTGAGAGGTAAACAGTATTAACCCCATTTTACAGAAAAGGAAACTGAGGCTCTGAGAAGTTAAATAACTTGTCCGAAGTCATACGGCTAGTAAATGGCAGGTGCAAAAGTTTAACCCTTAATATCCTGCTCTGGATTTTTCAACAGGAGAACTTGCAGAGGAAAGGTTTCCCCAAATCTGGTCTAATATATGTAAAACACATCAGCTTCACAGGGCATCAGATCAGAGAATTAGAGGCATCTGTCTTTTCTTAGGTCAGAATAGGAAGAGGTACCCAAAAGTGGAATAAAGTATGCCAAGAAATAGTACTGATGAGTAAAGAATCAAAGAGACCAACTGAAAGAGACAAAGAACCTAGCATAAATATGACACGTATCTTAAATTCTTCTCCTGTTTCTCATATGCCCTACCATGTGACCTAGAAGTAAGGTGAGCACATAATTTATCAAACTGGGATACTTTTAGAGAGTGAAAGGCGGTCTCACAAAAAATTATCCTGTGACAACATGTATAAGCCAGGGCCTTTAAACAGTGTGACAATAAAGGATGATGAGAGGTTTTATTTTATGGCAAGTAGTTGCTTTTGTAGTAGGGTTAATCATAAGCAACACACAAATTTCTTTAAGTCTATCTTTGTTGTTGTTAGTTGCTGTCGAGAAGATTCTGACTCTTGGTGACCCCATGTGTGCAGAGTAGAACTGCTCCATAGGGTTTCCAAGGCTATGACTTTTTAGAAGCAGATCACCAGGCCCGTCTTCCAAGGCACCTCTGGGTAGGTTCGAATACACCAACCTTTAGTCTAGTAGTCCAGTTCTTTAACCATTTGTGCCACCCAGGGATTTTGAAGTATATCTTCAGTACTACCAAACCTCCCTATAATTTCTAATTGTCCCCCTAAAGCTGGCTTTCTACATCTACCAAAATATATCCTCTAGAAGAAAAAATCTTATGAGACATTAATGGCTGAATATATTAACCTTCCAGGAGTATTTGTGTCTTAATGCAGAACTATGGTAAAGCTAAAAGTATGAATCTCTAACTGTACAGTATAAGGTATAAACAACACAGGTATTTGGAGAGGCTAAAAGGCTCCTTCAACACCTGTTAAAACATACCATCCACCTGTAAGAAATGTCCTACTTATCAACTCTTCTTCAGCTACAAACACAACTGAGACTAACTCCAGGGAGAGGTCTTTTCGAAAAACCAAAGTTATTTGGAAACAGACATCGACCAATTCAATTGAAGTTGTAAAATATGCACAGAGAAAATATTGCAGGTCCCAGCTCTCAGTGTTTTTTCTACTGACAACTTGAAAAGTTATCATCAGGAAAATGGTCACAGTGCATAATTATCTTTCTTATAGCAGAAAGCCTGAATGCTTTACCAAAATGAATCACTCAGTCTAGAAGAGGATTATTTCAAGCGAAGAATCTGAGATAAGCCTAATCGTAGGCACATGTGAACAAGTGTATACCTGGGACCATATTTGGCACAGAGTAGACATAGATACATGTTTAATAATAATTAATAAATTCGAGAATTAATGAAAGTCAGTGAGTAAGTATACACAAGTGAACCTACTAACTAGAAACTGAGTCAGGTCTCTATCCAGATCATCTGACTCCTACTTGTATACTCCTTCTACTACACAAGACTCAAACTCATGCTCTGGAAAGAGCAGTATTATAGAGAGAATAATAACTATTGAAACAAAATGAAACCTACAATCAATAAAATTCTTCAGTTCAACTAGGAAAAGGAGAGAAATGTATTTATAAAAAGAGAAGAGAGGAAGAAGAAATTCAGATTTAGATATGGATGCATCCATAAAACAGAAAGTAAGAATTACTTCTGCGATTAGAAAGATGAATAAAAAGAAGAAATGCTTAAAAAATGGGGTAAGAATGTAAAGATTGAGTAGAAAATACAGAAGAAGGGCAAAAAGAATGCCTGTTGTCTTTACTTTTATTTAGTAACCCAAAAAAATGCTTCTATCAAAAATAATTAAATGTACTATGTAAGGAAGAAAGAGTTACAAACAGTAGGGATTGAAAAAAGAAAGAGAAACATCAACGCTAAGGAATAAAAATGTACAAAGTTACAGCACATAGGAGGAAGAGAGGAAGAGATATAGCTTCAAAATATATGCGGGCTGATAAAACAGTGCAGAATCAGCAAAGGAAATGTGACTTGAAGTAACAGATAAGCAACAGAATCTATCGAAGAGAAAATCCAAGCATGACATTTTAAAATTAAGCATAATTAGATGAAAGGAAAGCAAACGTCAGAAGTGATGACAGCAAATACACAAGAACACGCACAAAAAAATAATGATAATAAAAGAACAAAGAGCAGAAGAGAGGAAAAACGAGAAGAAATACAAAGAAACAGAGCAAATTTTTTAATTCAGAAAATTCTACCCTAAAACTCTGTAAAGAACCAGACACACAGCTCTTTTCCCAGACATTGAGAATGTCTTTTCCCCCAGACGTAACCCCTACGCCCCCCTTACAAAAATTCTCCTCTGTGTGCGACCATCTCCTGGGAAAAGCAACTGTTCAGGCAGCAGTGCCTGGGTTGGTCCTTCATTAGAATAGTTCCCACAGGCATGTGTCCTCGCTGGTAATACACAGGAATCCCATATGGCACAATCTGGATCTCGCCGAAGTGAAATCTGCATAAAGTAGGACGAAGCCAGGGCCAGCACAAAAGCGGAGACACGCATGTAGCGACATTGGCTTCATGCCCTCTGACCCAGCTCTGCACTGTTCCCATACTTCGTACAAACTCAGGCAAGTGTGTCCAAGGGGCTGTAGGTAGCAGCACTCTGTCACAAGATGAGGATGGAGCTGAATGGAAGCCTAGAATTAGTCCCTCGACAGTATGCGGATCAATTTTAAGGCAGTGCCCTGTCATCCAAAAAGAAAACCTACGTGTGGCCGCAATTAACTCCGTTAGCGTGTGTCTAGCATTGTCCTACTGCCAAGCAAATGACCCTGTAGGGAGATGACCAGAGCATAATATCCCTCTGGTAGTTGAAGATAACAGATTAACTCAGTCTGTGGTTTGTGACTAGAACTAATGGACTTAACTAGTAAAGAAAGGTCTCGTGGTGTGTGTGTGTGTGTGTGCGCGCGCGTGTGTTTCGAGAGGAGTGGTCTTTGTGGTTTGCCATGAATATTGTTTGTTTGCTTTGTCATTGTTGCTGCTGTCATCATTTTAATTAAACCACCCTGGAATACAGCTATCCTTCTTATCTACAACTTCTGGGAAGATGAAGAGATTGCCAAGGGTTATACATTAGTTAAGTACACGTTATGGGTATTGGAAATTATTAGGAAAATATTCCTAAATATAAACATTAACTAACAAGCATCTCTTAACAGAAGCCATATAAACATGCATGCGCGCGTGCGTGCGCGCGCACACACACGACATCACTTCCCAGCTGCTCAATTTAAGAGAGTGACGACAAAGCGATCCTCCCAACTTGGAAGTTAGATACCCAAATTGTGCCAGTGTTTGTGTGTTGCTTGGTGCTCTTTGAAAGAAGGGAACTGGAAACATTAGAAAGTGTGAATTCACCAATTCTTGGCACCAGCCATTTACTCCATAGTTGGCATTTTTATAATTACAATTCAAAAATGCATGAAAAATTCTACCTAAAGTTCATGCTTAAACTCAGGGGTAGGCATTTTATTTTTTTGAAACAAAAATGCCTCTTTCTCTACATACATTTTAAGTACTTCAGTGCAAAGGGCTTAGCTCACATGAGTCCATAAGAATTACGATTTCAAACTCCTTCTTCAACTTTTTCTTCTTCTTGGTTTGAAAAAACACATAATGATTTCAGAATCTTCATTTTGATGGGAAAATTTTTTAAACCTTCCCCAGGTTTTCTGATATCCAGTGCATGCTTGTGAAGGAATAAGGGCTCTGTGGAAGTGCACTGAATTATTCAGAACAAGGAAAAACAGCAATCTCTTCTTGCCAGACACCCTGGGCTCCTAAGAAATGGCATGGAGGGGGCCTCCAACTCACATGCCCTCTCTGTGCTCCAAATTCTCTTCTAACAGAGCATGTTCTTTCTGAAGACTTTTCAGTCTTGATTTGCTGTTTATCTTCACACATGGCACAAAATCCAGGCAAGCTGCCACACTTGAATTTTAAGACATCCCACTTATAAGCGACAAAAAAAAAAGTTGCTATGTGGGGCACAGAGACAACAGAATGTATTTGTTATGAAGCTGCAGACACGGTCATCATAAATGTCCAATTTACATGCCCCATGGTGGTAGCTTGGCAGGGCTGCCACACCACAGTGTCCTGCACCCCATCCCACTCCTCCCCACTCTCTGTAGTCAGAGCTGCTTCTGTGTGAGCAGGAGCTGTGTAATGCCATTTCTGTTTCCTCAGAATATGTCTGACTGATTCCAGTGCAGTACGGATAGTAGAAGAAGAAAGAAAGGAGGGGAGAGTTAGGTGAAATAAAAACAGCAGTAATGTTTTTTTAACATACTTAATAATGTCTAATTTGAAATTGGAAAGTAGTATAAATGGGTAATATGCTATCCCACTAACCAAAAAGCTGGAGGTTCAAGTCCACCCAGAGGTGCCTCAGAATAAAGACCCAGCAATCTACTTCCAAAAAATCAGCTATTGAAAACCCTACGGAGAACAGATCTATCTGGCACACATGGGGTCACCATGAATTGGAATTGACTCGACAGCAACAACAAATCAGAAATCACAGAAGGGACTCTTTTGTTTGTTGGTTGGTTGTTTCCTGAATTAAACCATTATCATATTTTAAGCAAGATTACTGATCAAATATTATATTATTTTAAGCATAATAATGTGTTGCCTTCTAATTAAGTATATTACATTGTCTTCCAGTCAGAGGAAAATAATATGACATACTTATAACTATCATGGTCTTTATCGAGAGTTCCATAAGGTGAGTTTACTGAAAACGGTTTTTCTAATCTAATGTTATCTTCTTTTATCAAACAACTTAAAATTAAAATATAACAAAGCATCTTTAAATAAAGAAAACTCTATGTCTAGGACAATCCATTTTTACTAAGTTAAATGTTCAGAGCAAGACCTTTGGGACTCAATTAAAAGATGGAGTGTGGTTGTTTCTAGGCAGTTTATTGGCATGAAATAATTTGAGGGATACTGGGATCGTCTCCCATCAAAACAAATCTCCCTCACTAGGTATGCCTGGAAATCTATCACTAATATTCCATTTCTTTGTATTAAATGATACCACTCCAAGTGTCTGCTTTTAAGATATGGATAGCCAACAGAGAAGACTCTAGTCTCTAACACCTTAATGTTAACAAGGGGCCTGAAGAACTGCTTACCTGGAGTGGGAGAAACCGGTAGAGCAAGGAAGCAGGACCCAAACCTGAAAAGCACCAAGATTCACTAAGGGCAAATGATGCCCCCTCACCCCTGTACTTGAGATAAGCACTGTTCTCAGTATAAAACTGCATTATGGCCAGAACCACCCTCTATCCCAGGCTGACAGCAAGGGTGCTCACTCATGGGAGAGGGTGTCATGTTCCTTTACCTACAACATCCTGTGGTAAGTCTATGAGGACTATTTTTTGGTCTGTCTAGATAAAAAAGAGCCCTGGTAGTACAATGATTGAGAGCTTGGCTGCTAACCGAAAAGTTGGTGATTTGAACCCATCCAGTGCCTCCATGAGAGAATGATGTGGAAATCTGCTTCCATAAAGATTACAGCCTAAGAATAGAACTTTGGGGCAGTTCTACTCTGTCACATGGGGTCACTATGAGTCAGAATCTACTTGACGGCACCTAACAACTAGATATAAAAATGGTCTGTCAGACCATTTTTTGGTCTGAGGGACTTTTTTTTTTTAATTTGGCACCTTAGGCCTTTTACAATATAAAACTCATGACATTCAAATTTGATTTTAAAGCCACTTTATCTTTTTATAAACAGGTGTCCATTTCTTCACAACTATTCTCAGATGAAAACAAGGGCTAGTGGTCTCCTCCCTGACACTGAATTTCCCCAATCCCTGACCCCTCTACAATGCACTAAAACCTTGAGCATTTCTGTCAGTTGTCCTTATAATCCTTTTTTGCTTCTTGACATGTTTCCCTTGCATCAATGTTCTTTTAACGGAAAGCATTTTAGAATAAGGAAAAAAGTTAACTTATTTTGGAGCAGCACTTAAAGTCACACCCTCCTAAAATACAACACCCGAAACAATTAACAGAGTGACTCTAATGACGAATGGGACATCCTTTATATGCCACTGGCCTGAGGGTTCCTGCACATTCAGAAGGCAGCCATCTCTCCACCCTCCCATGCCATCACCTCAGCAACAGAAACCCTCCAACACACAGGTCACTCCACTGCGGCTTTGACAAGAACACATTCCCCATGGGTGGTCCGGCTTTTACAAGTGTTTGGGCACAAATACATTAATGTGGCCTTTTTTAAGCAGCCGATCCTTTCATGCTTCCACGGAAAAAAAAAAAAACGTCACACCCGTTCTCTGCTTTCTAAAATACTATTCTTAAAATCTAGCAAATTCAAATACTGCACAATTTCAGATTGTTGTTAACGCCCGGATTCCAATCGCCCTTCTGCCATCCAGTCAAAAGCTTACGCATTGTATTCGTGTTTTCAGCTCTGCTGTGCTCAGAGCATCTCCATGCTTTGCTGCACTGCAATGATATTTAGCTTTCTGTCAGTTCCCCAGTGGCAAGGGGTGCAACCAAATGGTTTGCTACTTAATCGGTACAAACTGCTAGCACTTAGAAACCAGACATATGAAGGGCTGCTCCTGACCACAATATCAAAATGCTTTCTAACTAAGTACAATTGCCCAGCCTATTGGCAAGCAAAACGTGCTTTTAAATTTTTCTTCTAATTAAAAAATTAATAATAATAAAACAGTATTTTAGGAACCAGCTTTAGATTGAGATCTGCAAATGAGGTTAATCCAATTCAGATGAAACAGCACATTTTCACATAAGAGGTTGTTCCGAGTCTCAGAAAGTATTAGAATATTTTCTTTGTGATTGGAGGGAAACATTATTTGCAACAGCGGTACCCTGAAGGTGAAAATGCCTAATTCACTCGTAGATTATTAAAAAGCAGCAGGATGTACTCAAAATGAAAGACGCTCAGTTCTTCAGATTGAGGTGTCTAGTTAAGGAGAGAAACAGCAGGAGTTTTCAAGGGTTCTTTCTGAGGTCTGAGTTCTAAGAAAGTTGCAAAGGCTCCTTAAAGTTCTGGTGATTCAGGAAAGAAGCTACCAAAGTAAACTGATTGCTTGTAAAGGGAGGGAAAGAAGAGAGAATGAACAGTGAATTATTCACAAGGCCCCATTAATGAAAGCGTGTGGGGGTGTTTAACTAAGTAGCTAATTTCACAAAACACCAATAGGTGGGTCAACTCCAAAGGAAGCCGAAAGCGGAGGGCAAGTGGACCTAAAAGCCCGTTTTAGATACCTATCCACCAACTCTTGAACTTCCTGGTACCAGAATGAGCCCACCTCCTGTTTCGTGATGCTACATGTGTTTCCCGCTCTATCTCCTTGTTCCTGGAGATGTCCTTTTTCCCTCCTTTGTTTGGTCCAGCCTCTGTTGCGTTCTTTCTTCTCTTCCCTGTAACCTCGGCCATTCTTCAGCAGACTCTTGCTCTGTGCCATGACCTTGCCCGTGTTCTTTCAGGTCAGAGCTCCTTGAACTTCTCCCTGACCCTGACTCCTGTTCCGCTTCATTCTTGTCCCAGAGCTGCTCACCAGAGAGCTTCCTGGCAGGCTTCTCTGAGGATTGGGAGCAGTGTCAGCATGGCTAAACAGCCTGATCAGTGCACATAAGCCTCTTATTGATGGTGTCTTCCCAGAGGTGGAAAGCGTGAGTCAGTTTTGAACTTGAAAATTTTGCATGGTTTCTAAATGTCCTGAATGTATTCTCCTGTTTCATGTGATTATCACTTTGCAGCATGCTGCTGGCTACCTAAATCCCATGCAAATCGCTTGGAAGATGTAGGCTTGGTGAAAAACACTCTCCCACATGTACAATTAGAACCAAGCATTATTCCCTACAAACCTAGCTCTAAGAAATGAAAAAGGGAGGTTATTATTATTTTTAATATTAATAGCAACTATTAACCGTTAATTTGGCCTAAATCATCTGCAAGGGAAATCTGTGCTGCTTGCTTGTTAGTTGAACAGAGTGCATGATAATATTCTGTTGTATGCTATGTGGCATACTCAGTTGCTAGGTTACCCAGAGCATCAGAAATTCAGGGAACAATGTACTTATATCTTTTTCAATTTTGAAAAATAAAATAGGTATTGACATAAAATACAGTGTGGCACTGAAGTAATTTTGTACTGGAGAGATCAGAGGAAGGGGGCCTTTCATCTCGGTGACAGCAGTTTACTCCTCGTTGTGACTTACTGAGGGCAGAGGCAGGACAGCACAACAGGATGTCAGTCTCTGGCAGAATGCTTGTGGTCCCTGTACCCCAGCAACTGCTTTTTCAGTCAGGCTCCCCAAAGCCATCCAGCAGCTGCTGTTCTGAACTGTGTCAACTGGTCCTACAGAAACCCATGACAGGTCCAGTGATGTATGGGCCTGCAAGGGAACAGCCAACCCTTTCATGTTAAGAACAAATATGACAGATCTGGCTAAGGTCCTCAGTCAACCAGGGCCATGCCGGGAGCTTTTATTTTTTTATGATTATTATTATTATCACCTTCCTACTCAGAGATAATGTCATAATTTACAGTCAGGCATTGTGTGACCCAAATGATGGATGCCACTTGGACATGAATTGGTGGGGTTAATAATGGTCCTTCAGCGGGGCCCAGCATGGGAGGAAGCTCTCTCAGAAAGGCCTTCGCTTTGATATTCTGCTCAAGACAGGAAGGTGGGCTTCTGGGAGTCAACACTCCATCATGCTCCACTTCTGAAAGGATCCCCTGGGCTCTGGTGAAAACTAGGGATGGGGAGACCACAAAAGCTCCTTTCTGTTCTTTCCAGAAAGTACTTTTGATTTTGTTAAACCTTGAACAGTGGATGTCACTGTAGAAACTCCATTAAGATGTACAGCCTTAATTCTCTGATGAAACAAGAGGTAGCATTGAAGGGTATATTTCAAGACTCCAGACAAGCGATCAGCCTCATTCCCGGTAACATTATTCAGTAAGAACCCAAACTGGAGTGGGGTGTTCAGTGTTCTTTAATCTACTCATCATGGCATTATATCGAATGCCTACAATCAGACATTGTGCTAAGCACTGAGAGGAGGTTAACAACGCTTAAGGTAATGATCTTATCTTTAAGGTGTTTAAAACTGATTGAGAATGCCGCAAGAAATTTAAAGAAAGAAAAAGCAGGATAGGAGAGATTAACATTCTTTTTATATGAATGTGGTAAGTACGCCAATGCAATTTTGCAAAACTTGGGGAAAATAAATCTAAGAGATGTTAAACATCTTGCCCAAGATCACACAATGAGTAGGGAACCAGTATTCTAACCCAAATCTCTCTCACTCCAGGATTTTTGCTTTGCTCTACATCCCAATGTAGAGATAACAGTATGTGATGAGAATAATTTTTCTAAACCTAATACAGGGTACTACAAACATTAAGGAAAGGAAAGATGTCTTCTGGATGAGGCCAGCAGACAAGTCTTTGAGAAAGGGACAGTGAAAATGTGGACCTTGAAGGATGAGCAAATTTCAATCGATGGAAAAGGAACGGATCCAGTGCCATAAAAATCGTGTTGTGAGCTATTTTTCTGTTTGGAGAATCACAGCACCTTTGTTTCCAGCACTGTCAAAAAGGAGAACTACTCTTTAAAATGATTAAACTTGGACAGCTTGCACCATTAAGGAGCAACATTCATTTCTCTCAAACACTGCCGTTCACCTGTCCCTCTGAAACACATTATTAAGCCATCACCATATAAGCATCATTCATCTTGAATTTTCTTTTTAACTTTATACCCACATCCAGTAATACCTTTCCTCCAAAGGCCCTAAAGCACTTTAAAAACAGATGATATTATTACTATTTTACTGGCAATGACACTGAATTGTATCCACTGTGTCTAACACGCCCTGTCCCTGGAATTATCAACATGTACTGATGATAAAGATTATTCTTTATGAACAGAAAAAAATACACACGTACAGTGAGTCTTTCCAGGTAATAAAATGAGACAGAATTGATTTATAAATAGGTAGTAGGTGTCCAATAAATAATTAATAAAATAACTCAACCAACACATCAACATTCTCAAAAGCTACTGAACTGAGGGTCCTACTACTTTCAATTCTGAATCTATTAATCTTGTCAACCTTCAACAGCCCTCCATAGCCAATATAGCTAAATTCTTCAGCCTGTCATCTGGGATCCCTCCACAATTTGACCCTGAACTGTAACTACATTTCCCAAAGTCTCTTCCCTGTGTGAGACTGGGTTAGTTGGCCACGAGAGAAAGTCCCATGGGATTTGGAAGCCAGAAGTGAAGCAGGAGCCGTCACCTTCTAAAGGTTGGTGGGTGTAGAGTGCCAGGTGCCATTGCACCTCACTCACAGTGATGCTGCTCTGCTGGCTCACTTTATTGTCCTTCTGAAAGGCACTCATGTCATCAAGGTTAGAGGTGGTGAGACATGGACGTGGGTTCCAATTTGTCTTCATGGGTTCAGTTTTGGCTTTACTCGCTCCCTATTTATATCAAGTTTTTCTTCCAAACTGCTGGTCCCGCTGACCTTCAGGCCCACCTCCAGAAGCAGAGGCAACAGCTTTCTATAGACTCCTTCCCCAGCTCCTACAATTATGTGTGGTCTAATTCCTGTAATAAATCCCTTACTGCATATCACTCATAGTATGTCTCCTTCCCATATCACATCCTCACAAATTCGCTAACCCGTATAAACTAACCGTCTTTATCTTCCACACCTCCTTTTACACAACATACGTCAGAGCAAGTTTATTATCATTCTGTTTCATTTTATTCTTTACCCCTAGGAGGTCATTCATTGCTTCCCTACTTTTGAGTTAATAATAATAGCCAACACTTACATAGAACTTGCTATGTGCTAGAAACTGTTCGAAGTGCTTTACATGTTAACTTATTTAACTCTCACAGTAATTCTGTGAGTTAGATACTATTAAGTTAATTGTAGAGATTAGGAAGATGAGGCACACAGAAGTTAATTAACTTGCCAAAGGTCCCACAACTAGCAAGTAGTGGCATCAGGATTTAAATGCAGTCAGTCTGAAGTACTTGCCTTCAATCGCCACTCTATGTTGCCTCTTATATTCTATATAGAGTATATATAAGGCATGCTGTATTAGCAAAAAATCCCAAATCTCAGTGGTTTAACACAATAAAGCTTTTTTCTCACTCACGCAAAGTCAGATGCAAGTCAAGCACCCTCCTCACAATTTGGAATATGGCCCCCAATGTTACTGCTGCAGAGAAAGGGCCACAAGATTTTGCAAGACAATGTAAGGGGCAGGCCTATAAATGCTTTACTTCACTTTGACCCACATCCCATTGGCCACAACCCAGTTACATGCAATCAGTTTAACTGTGAGTCTGCAAAACGTAGAGCAGTACATGGATATTTGGCAATCACTGACAGTCTCTTCCTCACTCATCCTTCAGAATTTATCTTCCTCAATGAAAACTGCCTTCTAGGCAGAATTAATCTCTTCTTCCTCAATATCCAAAGCACTAGGTTTGCACATCTCTTTTACAGCATTTATCGTCTTTTTGAGGTCCCCTGGGTGGCTAAAACGATTTGCACTCAACTACTAACCTAAAGGTTTGCAGTTCAAACCCATAAAACAGTGCCGAAGAAGAAAGTTCTGGTAATCTGATTCTGTAAAAATTGTTGCTGCTAGGTGCCACTGAGTCAGTTATGACTCATAGCTACCCTACATACCATAGAATGAAACCCTGCCCAGTCCTGCGCCATCCTCACAATCGTTGCTATGTTTGAGCCCATCGTTGCAGCCACTGTGTTAATCCATCTCCTTGAGGGTCTTCCTCTTTTTCACTGACCCTCTATTTTATTAAGCATGAGTCCTTCTCCAGGGACTGGCCCCTCAAAATAATATGTTCAAAGTACGTGAGACGAAGTCTCGCCATCCTCGCTTCTAAGGAGCATTCCTGCTGTCCTTCTTCCAAGACAGATTTGTTCCTTCTTCTGGCAGTCCACGGTATATTCAATATTCTTCGCCAACACCATACTTCAAAAGACTCAATCCTTCTTCGGTCTTCCTTATTCATTGTCCAGCTTTCACATGCATATGTGGTGATTGAAAATACCGTGGCTTAGATCAGGCACACCTTAGTCCTCAAAATGGTATTTTTGCTTTTGAACATTTTAGAAGCCTTTTGCAGTGGGTTTTCCCAGTACATCGTTTGATTTCTTGAGTGTTGCTTCCATGGGAGTTGATTGTGGATCCAAGTAAAATGAAATCCTTGAAACTACAGTGTTTTCTCCATTTATCATGATGTTGTTTATTAGTCCAGTTGTGAGAATTTTTGTTTACTTTTTGTTGAGTTGTAATCCATACTGAAGGCTGTGTGTAGTCTTAGATCTTTATCAGTAAGTGCTTCAACTCCTCTTCAATTTCAGCAAGCAAGGTTGTGTCATCTGCATATTAGGGGTCGCTAACTAGTCTTCCTCCAGTCTTGATGAGGCATTCTTCTTCATATTGTCCAACTTCTAAGATTATTTGCTTAGCATACAGACTGAATAAATATGGTGAAAGGATACAACCCAGATGCACACCTGTTCTGATTTTAAACCACACAGTACCGCATGTTTTGTTTGAAGGACGGCCTCTTGATCTATGTCAGGTTCCTAAGGGGCAAAATTAAATATTCTGGAACATTCTTCACAACGTTATTTATAATTTTTTATGATCCACACAGTAGAATAACTTTGCATAGTCAATAAAACACAGGTAAACATCTTTCTGGTATTCTTTGCTCTCAGCCAGGTTTCATCCAACATCAGCAATGATATCCCTCTTTCCACTTCCTCTTCTGAATCCAGCTTGAATTCAATGTACTGCTGCAAACGTTTTTGAATTATCTTCAGTAAAATTTTACTTGTGTGTGATATTAATGATATTGTTAGATAATTTTCGTATTTTGTTAGATCACCTTTCTTTGAAATGGGCACAAATACAGACCTCTTCCAGTCAGTTGGCAAAGTAGCTGTCTTCCAAATTTCTTGGCATACATGAGTGAGCACTTCCAGTGCTGCATCCATATGTTGAAACATCTCAGTTGGTATTCCATCCCTGGAGCCTTGTTTATCAACAACACCTTCACTGCAGCTTGGATTTCTTCCTTCAATACCATTAATTCTGAATCATATGCTACCTCCTGAAATGGTTGAACATTGACCAATTCATCTTGGCATAGTGACTCTGTGTATTGCTTCCATCTTCTTTTTTTTCCCCCAAATGGGCTTTTTTTTTTTAAATTGTACCTCAGGTGAAGCCTTACAGAACAAATAGTTTCTCATGAAACAGTAGTACACATATTGTTTTATGACATTGGTTAACAACCCCACAACATGTCAACCCTCTAACTTCTCAACCTTTTCTTTTGGTGAAACTACACATAGCCAAAGATACACCATTTCAAAAATTTCTACATGCACAGTTCAGTGACTTTGACTACGCTCTTCGAATTGTGCTGTTATTCTCACTTAAGATGAAGGCTTACAGAACAAAATAGTTTCTCATTTAACAGCTACTACAAATGTTGCCCTATGACAATGGTTAACAATCTCACAACACATCAACAATATCCTTACTCAACCTTGGGTTCCCTATCACCAGCTTCCTTGTCCCGTTCTGCCTTCTGGCCCTTGTCACTGGACTACTGTACCACGTTAGTCTCATTTGGTTTTATGGGGTTGTCCACTCCCAGGCTGAACAGTGAACCTCGGAGGTAACTTCACCACTGGACTAAAAGGGTGTCTAGGGGCCATACTCTCGGGGTGTCTCCAGTCTCCTTTAGGCCAGTAGATATGGTCTTTTTGTGTGTGAGTTAGAATTACGTTCTACATCCTTCTCCAACTCTGTCCAGAACCCTCTGTTGTGATCCTGGTCAGAGCAGTCAGTAGTGGTAGCCAGGCACCATCTAGCTGTACTGAACTCAGTCCGGTGGAGGCCTTGGTAGCTGTGGACAATTAATTCTTTGGACTAATCTTTTCCTTGTATCCTGTTCTCTTCATTCTCCCTTGCTCCCGAAGGGATGAGACCACTGGAGTACCTTAGATGGCCACTCACAGGCTTTTAAGACCCCAGACACTACTCACCCAGGTAGAATGTAGAGCATTGTCTTTATAAGCTGTGTCATGCCAATTGAGCTAGATGTTCCCCGAGACCATGGTCCCCACAGCCCTCCACCCAGCAATTCAGTCCCTCAGGGAGTTTGGATGTGTCTATGGGGCTTCCATGACCTTTCCTTGTACAAGTTGTAATAGTTTCCCCTGTATTGTGTACTATCTCACCCTTCACCCAAGATACCACTTATCTATTGTCTATTTAGTATTCCCCCCCCCACCCCTCCCATCCCTGGTAACCAACAAAGATTGTTACATTTTGTGTGTGAACTTTGTCGTGGGTTTTTACAACAGAGGTCTCATACAATATTTGTCCTTTTGTGATTGACTTATTTCACTCAGCATAATGTCTTCCAGTTTCATCCATGTTATGAGATGCTTCACAGATTCATTGTTGTTCTTTCTCGTGGCATGGTACTCCATTGTGTGTATGTACCATAGTTTGTTTACCCATTCATCTGTTGATGGGCATCTAGGTTGTTTCCATCGTTTTGCTATTGTGAACAATGCTGCCATGAACATAGGTGTGCATATGTCTATTCGAGTGATGACTCTTATTTCTCTAGGATATATTCCTAGGAGTGGAATTGCTGGATCGAATTGTATGTCTATTTCTAGCCTTCTGAGGAAGTGCCATATCATTTTCCAAAATGGTTGTATCATTTTGCATTCCCACCAGCAGTGCATAAGAGTTCCGATCTCCCCACAGCCCTTCCAACATTTGTTATTTCCAGTGTTTTTGATTCGTGCCAGTAATGCCGGGGTGAGATGGTATCTCATTGTGGTTTTAATTTGTATTTCTCTAATGGCTAGTGATCGCGAGCATTTCTTCATGTGTCTGTTGACCATTTGAATGTCTTCTTTGGTGAAGTGTCTGTTCATTTCCTTTGCCCATTTTTTAATAGGATTATTTGTCTTTTTGTTGTAGAGGTGTTGGATTTTCTTGTAGATTATGGAGATTAGACCTTTGTCGGACTTGCACTGTCCAAAAATTTTTTCCCAGTCTGTAGTTTCTCTTTTTACTCTTTTGGTGAAGTGTTTCGAAAAGCATAGGTGTTTGATTTTTAGAAGATCCCAGTTATCTAGCTTACCTATTGAGGTTTGTGCACTGATCGTTATGTTTGTATCCTGTTAATGCCGTGTATTAAGGCTTGAAGTGTTGGTCCTATTTTTTCTTCTATGAACTTTATAGTTTTAGGATTTATATTCAGGTCTTTGATCCATTTTGAAGTAGTTTTTGTATACGGCGTAAGGTATGGGTCCTGTTTCATTTTTTTGCAAATGGATATCCAGTTTTGCCAGCACCATTTGTTAAAAAGACTGTCTTTTCCCCATTTGATGGACTTTGGGCCCTTGTCGAAGATCAGGTGACCGCTTCCATCTTCTTTTGACACCTCCTACGTCATTCAATATTTTGCCTGTAGAATCCTTCAATATTGCAACTCGAGGCTTGAATATTTCCTTCAGTTCTTTCAGCTTGAGAAATTCTGAGTGTGTTCTTCCCTTTTGATTTTCTAACTCCAGGTCTTTGAATGTTTCATTATAATTCTCTACTTTGTCTTCTCAAGCTTCACTTTGAAATCTTCTGTTTGGCTCTTTTACTTAATCATTTCCTTGACTCATTTTAGCTACTCTACTTTCAAGAGCAAGTTTCAGAGTCTCCTCTGACATCCACTTTGGTCTTTTCTTTCTTTCCTGTCTTTTTAATGACCTTTGCTTTCTTCACATATGATGTCCTTGATGTCATTCCACAACGCCTCTGGTCTTTGGTCATTAGCGTTCATTGCATCATCTCTATTCTTGAGATAGTCTCTAAGTTCAGGTGGGATATACTCAAGGTTGTATATTGGCTCTCTGGGATTTGGTTTAATTTTCTTCAGCTTCAACTTGAAGTTGCATATGAGCAATTGATGATCTGCTCCACAGTTAGCACCTGGCCTTGTTCTTACTGATGGTATTGAGCTTCTCCATTGCCTCTTTTCACAGATACAGTCTATTTGGTTCCTGTGTATTCCATCCAGCAAAGGCCATGTATGCCTTAGGCTAGGTTCTCTAGAGAAGCAAAACCAGTGAAGCATATATATATATGTATATACATATATACACAAAAAAAGAGCAATTTATCCCAAGGAAATGGCTCACGCTGTTGTAGAGGCTGGAAAGTGGTAAGTACATAGGTCAGGCATCAGGCTGGAGACTTCTCCTGACTCATGTAGCTACAGAGGCTGATGAACCCAAGATCAGCAGGTAACACAGCAGGCTGTTGGCTCAAAGACTGTGGAGGCCAACGAATCCCAATATCGGCAGGTAAGATGATGATGAGCCAGATGCAGGATCCAGAGCAAGTGGGCTTTGCCAGAACATCTGTACTGGATGCAGGCCACACCCACAAGGAAACTCAGTTTTCAACTGATTGGACTATATGAAGAAGAATGTGGCATCAAGATTACAGGAAGACTCATTAACTACATGCAATATTCAGAGGACAAAATCTTGCTTGCTGAAAGAGAGGAGGACTTAAACCTCTTAGTGATGAAGATTAAAGACTACAGCCTTCTGTATGAATTATACCTCAACGTAAAGAAACCAAAAATCCTCACAACTGGACCAGTAAGCAACATCATGATAAACAAAGACTGAAGTTGTCAAGGATTTCATTATACTTGGATCCACAATCAGCGCCCATGGAAGCAGAGTCAAGAAATCTAACAGTGTAGTGCTTTGGGCAAATCTGCTGCAAAAGACCTCCTTAGAGTGTTAAAAAGCAAAGATATCACTTTGAGGACTGAGGTGTACCTGGCACAATGGCTGCAACAATGAGGTCAAACATAGCAATGTGTGTGAGGATGGCACAGGTTGAGCAGCATATTGTTCTGTCGTATACAGGGTTGCTATGAGTAGGAACCAACTCAACGGCACCTAACTATAACAGCAAGCATCAAATCACAAATGGAGGATGAAAAACTATATCATTACATAACTGCCAAACTACATCATAATTTTTAAACCACTGAGAAACATGGCCCAGCCAAGTTGACACACAACCTTCACCATCACAGTCACCCCTTGTCAACGTGACACCTGTAGACATCTCTTTAAACCATATACAATCTCTATATAATGACAATTATAAAGTCATACTTGAGCCTTACATGATACAACTAATACACGTACAACGAAAAATGCACTAGCACAGGTTACATTTGATAATTTATAAGTGAAGAAAGCAGAAGTATTTGATGCACACATACAAGGAAGAAATACTCATAACAATTACAATCCTCATTTCTGCAACTGTTCATGTGGTCATAGCTGATGTTTAAAACTACCTTCTTCCACCACCCATTTCATATTCCCTTTAACCTCAGAAAGCACCTCAGCTGGTTGCAGTCCTTTGTCTGGTGGGGTGGCCTAAACCTTCATTCCTGAAGGATCTGAGCCATTAGTAGTCATATTGGAATTGGGTTGCTGTGGTTTTCCATTGACTTTAATTACAAGGCATGGAAGTACTAAGAGATGCCCTAAGGGATCTCCATCTCCTGTATTCCAGACACACTCTGCTTAACCTTCATTATGTAAATCAATCCAATTTCCCCTTGGCACTAGAATCTGTCACACCAGCCAAAATGGTAACTCTCTTCTTTGCCTGCTGATTCAGAGGCATCAGGAACCCAAAGTGGCCTGGTAGCACTCTTAAGTTCCAGTTCAGTGGAATCAGTGTTGTGTCTCCAGGTGAGAGTATTCTTCCCTTTGGGACTAAGACCTCTAGATCCACAGAGCATAGGGTTGCGGGTACAGGAAGCAAAAATTTTGCAAGTGGGTCACTATGGGTAATAGTGAGTGGTGCCACTCCCATTTCCACCCCTTTGTTCCAGGACCCATGAATCCTGGCTATGGGAAAAACAGCACCATATGTTGGACGCTGGTTTAGAGCATAGGACATTAAAAAGTATTGCCACCTAACTGGCACTGTAATTGTGCCTTTAGAAGGTCATTCCATTGTTCTAAAAAGGTTGCTGGCTGATCACTTTGAGGAATGGTGCCATATTGAGAACTCACTGTTGGTCTCTGTTGCTGGCCGATTGGGCGATCAGCAGCGGCTATAGCCAAGTCGACCTTGGGGACTGGAAGTACACGTTGCTGAGCCCATGCATAAACTCTATCCTTGCCACCATGGCCACTTTGTTCATGACCCCATTGGGCAATGATGGGAGTGGCTGGGGAAAGAGGATGACTGATTTCCACAGAGTGCAGTATCCTATCCACTTGATTGTTAAAATCCTCCTCTGCTGAGGTCACACATGGGTGAACATTCACATGAGACATAAATATCTTTACTTCTTTGGCCCATTCAGACAAGTCTATCCACACACTTCTTCCCCATACCTCTTTGTCACCAATTTTCCATGTTTCTTCCAAGTCCCTGACTATCCGGCCAAACAACTGGCCACAGCCCATGAATCAGTATACAATCGCATATCTGACCATTTCTCCTTCCAAGCAAAGTGAAAACCAGGTGCACTGCTAAAATTTCTGCCCTTTGGGAGGATTTCCCTTCATCACTCTCCTTCAGGGAGGTCTCAGAAAGGGGCTGCAGTGCTGCTGCTGTCCACTTTTGAGTGGTGCCTGCATATCATTCGGAACCACCTGTAAACTAGGCACAAGTTTTCTATTCCTCAGTCAACCAATCATAAGGAACTCCCCATGAGGCCATAGGTGCAGACTAGGAAAGGGAAAGTAATGTGACAGGAGTGGAGACCATGGGCATTTGGGCCACTTCCTTATATAACTTACTTGTGACCTCAGGTCCTGTCCAGCCTGATGTGATCTATACCAGTTCCATTTAATGATGGAGTGCCACTGTGCACGTCCAACTTTGACTCTGTGGGTCAGACAACACCCAGTTCATGATGGGTAGCATAGGCCGCCTGGTGACTTGGCTATCCATAGTTAAATATTCAGTCTCCGTTAAGGCTCCGTAACAAGCCAAAAGCTATTTCTCAAAAGGAGAGTAGTTATCTGTAGAGGATTGCAAGTCTTTGCTCCAAAATCCTATGGGTCTGCACTGTGATTAACCAACAGGGGCCAGCCAAAGACTCAAACAGCATCTCTATCTGCCACTGACACTTTAAGCACCACTGGATCAGCTGGATCATACGGCTCAAGTGGCAGAGTAGCTGGCAGGGAAGCCTAAACCTATTGAAGAGCCTTGTCTAGTTTTGGACCCTACTCAAAAGTAGCAGCTTATCAAGTCACTTGGTAAATAGGCTGGAGTAGTACACCCAAATAAGAGACACTTTCCCTCCAAAATCCTAAGAGACCCACCAGGTTTTGTTTCTTCTTTTCAGTTTTAGGGTGGGCAGATGTAATAACTTATCCTTCACTTTAGAAGGAATATCTCGACATGCCCCACACCACTGGACTCCTAGAAATTTCACTGAGGAGGAAGGCAGTTGAATTTTTGTTTCGTTAATTTCCACACTATAGCATGCAAAAGTCTTACCAATAATTCCAGAGTCATTGATACTTCTTCCTTACTAGGTTTAATCAGCACAATGTCATCAACGTAATGGACCAATGTGATATCTTGTGGACGGGAAAGGTGATCATGTTCCTTGCACACTAAGTTATGACATAGGGCTGGAAAGTTGATATACCTTGAGGTAGGACAATGAATGTGTATTGCTGACCTTGCCAGCTGAAGGCAAACTGCTTCTGGTGATTCCTCAAAACTGGAATTGAGAAAAGGTTTTGGCAGATCAATAGCTGCATACCAGGTACCAGAAGACTTATTAATTTGCTCAAGCAATGAAAGCACATCTGTAACACAAGCTGCAATTGGAGTTACCACGTGGTTAAATTTATGGTACTCCACTGTCATTCTCCAAGATCCATCTGTTTTTGCACAGACCAAATAGGTGAATTGAACGGGGATGTAGAGGGAATCACCATACTTGCATCCTTCAAGTCCTTGATGATGGTGCTAATCTCTGCAATCTCTCCAGGAATATGGCATTGCTTTTAGTTTACTATTTTGCTAGGTAAAGCCAGTTCTAATGGCTTCCACTTGGCTTCTCCTACTATAATAGCCCTTACTTCACACTTTAGAGATTCATTGAGGGAGTTCTGCCAGTTGCTGAGTATGTCTATTCCAATTATGCATTCTGGAATTGCAGAAATCATTACAGGACGGGTTTGAGGACCCACTGGACCCACTGTGAGACAGACGTGAACTAAGATTCCATTAATAACCTGACCTCCATATGCCCCCATTCTGACTCGTGGGCCACAATGATGCTTTGGGTCTCCTTGAATTAGTGTCAGTTCAGAACCAGTGTCTAGTAATCCTCAAAAAGTCTGATTATTTCCTTTTTTCCAATGAACAGTCACCCTTATAAAAAGCCACTGGTCCTTTTGGGGAAGGCTAGGAGAAAGATTGATGGTATCAATTTTTGGCAATGTAGTCATGTCATGGATTGTATTGTTTCCTCCAAAAATATGTGTCATCTTAGTTAGGTCATGGTTCCCAGTATTGTATGACTGTCCACCATTTTGTCACCTGATGTGATTTTCCTATGTATTGTAAATCCTATGACTATAATGTTAATGAGATGGATTATCAGCTGTTACATTGATGAGATCTACAAGATTAGATTGTGTCTTAAGCGAATCTCTTTTGAGATATAAAAGAGAGAGGTGAGCAGAGAAACAAGGGGATTTCATACCACCAACAAAGCAGTGCCAGGAGCAGAGTGCATCCTTTGGACCTGAGTTTCCTGCTCTAAGAAGCTCCTAGACAAGAGGAAGACTGATGACAAGGACCTTCCTCCAGAGTCGACAGGGAGAAAAAGCCTTCCCCTAGAGCTGATGCCTTGTATTTGGACTTCTAGCCTACTAGACTGTGAGAGAATAAATTTCTCTTTGTTAAAGTCATCCACACTTGTGGTATTTCTGTTATAGCAGCACTAGATGACTAAGACAAGTAGGGTCCTTCCTCAAGTGGACCCAGCCTCCCCTTCATTCAAGGAGTTGTGGTTCTGTAAACTCGCTCAAGTCTGGGAATTGATTGAGGGGCCATGACTCTCTATTCCAGAGATTTGAGTTAGACAGCTGTTCACTTGACCTAGAATTTCTGCTTGTACAGATCAAGTAAACATTTAAAGGACTTCCCATCTAGTTCACTGCTAGGGACACCATGACTAAGTAACCAACACCATAAGTCCATATGAGTCACACTACTCTGATTACTGCTTTGACTCTGCTGTCTGTTACTGTAACCACATCCACCTCATCTTTGTTGTTTGAGTTCTGCCACTTAGTCTCTACCACCACAAGGTCTGATCAGCTCCATTGTAGTTAGGTGTCCTAATTCAGTTACAACAGTTCCCACTGTTAAATCTTACTTACGTAAAATAGCCATCACAACAGTCTTCAAGGGTTCTTGGGCTCCTTTCACATATTTGTTCCTCACTGTTGTGGGAAAAAGTGTGTCCTCTGGGAACTCCACAGGTATGTATTTGGGTCCAACCTAATAAATCCACTCTAACATGCCAATTTCTCTAAGCCTTTGGATACTTTCTTCAACAGTATATCAAAGCAGACTGGTACTTCAATTTGATTTAGTGTAGGCCACCGCTTAACCCATGCTTCAGTACACCCACCAAATAAACAATTAAATCCTTTCCTAACCTCTCAAGCTGAAACACTGAGGGATCTGCACTTAGTGGTCCCATATTAATAAACTTAGACCGATCCAACCTTATGTTCCTTGCACCATTATCCCACACCCTTAATAGCTGTTCCCACACATGTTACCTAGGTTTCTGTTTGTATATAATAGAAAAGTCAAGTAGTTCTTTTAAAGTGCTGTATACCTCCTCCTAGGTCACACTTTGTACCTCACCTTTTGGGCTCACTGGGACTTAAGTCTAGTTATAGGTCTAGAAGCAGAAATGGGTTGTGGTGTTGGGTCCTGGGGACATTCAGCAATGTCTTGCAAGGCATCTGCCCCAGGATATGCCCCAAGCAATGACTCAGACGCCACCCAAGGCGATATCTCAGACAAAGGCTCTTCAGACACAGCTGGGTTAATCTCTTTAGATGGAGGTGTAGGGCATAATGGTTTTACTGGGAGGGTGGTTTTGCAAACAAGGATGGAATAATTCTTCAGATGGGAGTAAGAGGGCTGGTTCTGTTGTCAGGATTAATTCAGGAATTTAGGAGCTCAATGTCCCCAGCTTCATAATTATCTGTCCATATGGCCCCATCCCATGTTTCAAGATCCTATTTCTTCCCAATCAATGCCCTCACTTTAACTTCAGACACCATTCTAGGTTGGAAATTGAATTGACATTGTAATTAAGCCATTCTTATGATAATAAGATTGTGGGTTTGGGTTTTGGCAATATCAGCTCTGTTACTACAAGAAATAAGTTTTCTTTCAGGGCACAAGTGGCAACTTCAAGGTCTTTTATGTGGTGCTTGAGCTGTGATTCTGAAGCCCTGAGCTCATCTCTTTCTTTCACCACTTTGTCTAGCGGAAGTAGGACCAACCAACCAGCTTCCTTATTTTTCTCATTCTGACAAAATGTAGAAAAGTATCAAACATGCAATCACCCAGAGCCTCACTTCTCACCAATACTAGACCTGTCAGTGGTGATACTTTGTGTATTAACATTGCCACCTCATGCTATGGATTTACTACTGGAGGCGGAGTCATTGGTCCCTTTAAGACTAGTTAGACTTGAGAACTAATTTAGAAAACTGATCCTTACAATTTTGTTTCTCTAGAACCACTCTTAGTATCAAATGTCTTAGGCTAGAGTCTCTAGAGTTGCAAAACCAGCGAAGCATGTGTCTCTATATATATATGTGTGTGTGTGTGTGTGTATATATATATATATATATATATATATATATATGTATATAGAGACAGAGATTTATCTCAAGGAAATGGCTCATGTGTTTGGCAAGTCCCAAGTTCATGGGTCAGGCATCAGGCTGGAGGTTTCTCCTGACTCACTTATCTGCAGGGGCTGACGAGCCCAAGATCGGCAGGTCAGATGGCATGCTAGTGGCTCACAGACTTTGGAGGCTGACAAATCCCAAGATCAGCAGGTAAGATGATGAGCCAGATGCAGGATCCAGAGCAAGCAAGCTTTGCCAAAATATCCATATATATATATATTGAATGCAGGCCACATTTCCAAGGAAACTCCCTTTTCAACTGATTGGCTGCTCACATCAGATCACAAAATGGGGGATGACTGACTACATTAGATCACAAAATAGAGGATGACTAACTACATCATTATATAACTGCCAAATTATATCATTATGTAACTGCCAAACCACTGAGAATCAGGGCCCAGCCGAGTTGACACATAACCTTAACCATCACAAAGTGTACAGTCATATTTATGTTGTTGAAAAAAGGAATTTCTGATCAATAGGTCACTGGTCTTGCAAAATTCTATCATGCAATCTCCATCGTTTCTATCACCAAGGCCATATTTTCCAACTACTGATCTTCTTTGTTTCCAACTTTTGCATTCCAATCACCAGTAATTATCAATATATCTTGATTGCATGTTTGATCAATTTCAGACTGCAGAGTTGTAAAAATTCTTCAATTTCTTCATCTTTGGCATTAGGGGTTAGTGTGTAAATTTGAATAATAGTCATATTAACTGGTCTTCCTTGTAGGGGTATGGATATTATCCTATCACTGACAGTGTTGTACTTCAGTATAGATCTTGAAACCTTCTTTTTCACAATGAATGTGACACCATTCCTCTTCAGTTTGTTATTCTTGGCATAGTAGACCATATGATTGTCTGATTCAAAATGGCCAATACCAGTCCATTTCAGCTCACTAATGCCTACTATATCAATCTTCAAGCCTTCCAATTTTTCTAGACTCATACTTCATACATTCCATGTTCCGATTATTAACGGATGTTTGCAGCTATTTCTTCTCATTTTGAGTCATGCCACACCAGCAAATTAAGGTCCCAAAAGCTTTACTTCATCCATGTCATTAAGGCCGACTCTACTTTGAGGAGGCAGCTCTTCCCCAGTCATATTTGGAGCGCCTTCCAATCTGAGGGGTCATCTTCCAGCACTATATCAGACAAGATTACAGCCAAGGAAACCCTATGAGGCAATTTTACTTTGTAGCACATGGGGTTACCCTGAGTTGGAATTGACTCAATGGCAACCGTTTTTTGTTGTTGTTACTGTTTTGGTATTTTTTATCATCTTTTTAAAAGCATTATTTATTTTAACTATTTTTTATCAAAGTAAAAAAAGAAAGGAGACTGCACATTGTTAAGTTAATTGATCCTGTAGCCTTAGAACGAAAAACAGTAATCTCTTGCCCCAGCCTTTCTAGAACCCTCATCTCCCTTCTCCATTGCAGGCTGTTTGTCCTGTAGTCCTGCTACTCAGTTGTCATTTTAGGTCTTGCCTGTGCTTCTTTCCTGTGTTGGATCCCTGTATCCTAGCTCCCATGTCTTTCTCTATTTTGTTAATTCCTTCATTTTGGTAGAGCAATTCTCAAGTGACTTCTGCAAAAGATTGCATCGGAGGCAAATATTCTGAGATCTTGTATCCAAAATGAATTCATTTGGCTGTGCACTTACTTTATAGTTTGGGTGGATATAGAATTCTAAGCTTCCATTGTTGCTACTGAGAAGTTAGATGCCATTATAACCCTTAATGAATGTGATCTACTTTTCCTGGCCTGCAATTTTAGAATCTTCTTTATATCCCTGTTGTCCTACAATTTCCTAGTGAGGTATCTTACTCTGAATCCCTTTTCAACCCTCATGCTGAGCACTCGGTGGGTTCTTTCAATGTGTTAATATATGTCCTTTAGTTCTGGGGAATGTTCTTATGTAATTTGTTTCTTTAGTTTTTTTGCATTCTCATTCTGGAAATTTTATGAGTCACAAATTGGCCTTTCTGTATTGGTCTTCTAACTTTCTTATCTTTTTTCTTCTTTTGTCCTTTTCTTTGTCTTTTTCTTTCACTTTCTAGGAAATGGCCTTAACTTCTAAACTTTTTAATGTTTTATTATTATTATTATTATTATTTTGGCTAAGTTATGTTTAATTTCCAAGAACTCTTTTTTGTTGTTGTTTTGAGTATTCTTTTTTTATGGCATATTGTTCTTGTGTTACAGATATGGTTCTTGTCTTAACTCTCTAAGGATTTTATTAATGGCTTTGAGGTGTGTGTGTTGCGGGGGGTTCTTCTGTTTCTTGCCTTGTCTGTGTTTCCTCCAAGTTCTTTTGGTTTTCTCTTTGATTTCATCTCTGCCTTTTTTGATGGAGGCTTCCTTCAAATATCTAGTAAGTTGCTGCCCATTCACGTTTAAGAGTGAAGGAATAAAAAGCTCTTTGGACACTGTGTATGGAGGTGGAATTTGTCAGTTGGTGAGTTTCCCTGCTGGATACAGACGTAGTCCTTCATATGAATTATCCCAAAGTGTCAGTCTCTGTAGTCAGACCTAGACAGATACTCCATGACAGTTAAGTACCTCCAGAGAAAATTCTCTCATCTCCTGCCTGGGAGGTAGAATCCTGACTGCAAGTATTCTTACAGCTAAGCAACTCAAGGAGGTCACAATGTCTTATAATTCAGTATGAAGACTTCCATTTAGTCCTCCTGTTTCAACATACACCATCTCCTCACTTATCAACATGGTTAGGTTCCAAAGTCCAGGTAGTTATATGAAATTGGTGTTGCGCAAAAATGGAGGATGATCACATCAGATCACAAAATGGAGGATGACTACATCATAACTGCCATATTACATAATTATATAACTGTAAAACCACCGAGAATCATGCCCCAGCCAAGCTGACACATAACCTTAACCATCAAAGCCAGCATTACTCTCACCTCACACTTCAATGTTCTTACTGCCAGACATACGTTGTTAATGCACATAATAGTTGGATAATAGATTTTTTACTATTGTCATAAATGCAACATGTCGGATAACGAGATAGTCAATAAAAGTGAGGAGAAGGTGTCGTACCTTCTCTACCACCACTCACTTTAGCCTCTGCAGTTCAATTTTTCACAAAATAAAACCCCTGCTTCCTATTACCATTGGAGACAGGAAGAAAATAAAGGACTAGTTGTTTCTTATAGAAATTTCCAACCAATCCCCCTGCTTTAAATTCCATTCCTTAATCCTCTCTTGAGTGATAAGTATCTTCCATTTCTGAGATGTTCTGGAGTCTTGTATAAAAATTGACTTGTTTATCTTTGCCATTACTATCTGTAGGTACTTATAATCAGTTTTTCTAGATCTGCAAACTTTTCTGTACATGTCTATCTTCTAAAAATGGCTGTTGTATTGTATCCTCTCCCATTTTGATCATGTTTATCAGTTCACATCTCTTTAATTCCTTTACTCTCACTTTAGTGGGATTTCGGGAAAGTACAAGGTAAACATGTGTATTCAATCCACTAAGTTTAACCAGCTCCTGTTCCGTCCGTGTGCATACCTTCTTTATGCTAATAGAGTGCAAACACCTTAAAAGCAGGGACCTTAACTTATTCTGCCTTCTATTTCCCATGTGGTCTTACTCATAACAGGCTCTCAATAAATCCCTACTTTATTGAACAGTTGGAAAACTACCTGAAATGCCATCCAGAGGTTCACAAAACCTACTTACCTTCAAGGTAAATAAATAAATAACCTCCATTGCTAATTCCTGGAACTATGTAGATCAGCCTTTGTATCTCCTCATCTCATTGTTTACATTTACTTATGGACTAGACAAATGCTTTTCACTCAATTCTATTTTTTCACCAAAACCCAAAACAGCATAATTTACAAGTGGAATAAGAAGCAAAAGACCTCTGGTTATTTCAAAACATTAAAGACAAAGCCATTCATTTTACTTGGATCCACAATCAACACCCATGGAAGCAGTCATCAAGAAATCAAAGAACGCACTGCATTGGCAAATCTGCTGCAAAAAGACCTCTTTAAAATGTTAAAAAGCAAAGATGTCACTTTAAGGACTAAGGTGTGCCTAATCCAGTCATAGTATTTCAATTGCCTCATATGCATGTGAAAACTGGACAATGAATAAGGAAGACCAAAGAAGAATTGATGCCTTTGAATTATAGTGTTGGTGAAGAATATTGAAGATACCATGGACTGCCAATAGAATGAACAAATCTGTGTTGGAAGAAGTACAGCCAGAATGCTCATTAGAAGCAAGAATGGCAAGACTTTGTCTCACATGCTTTAGACAGGTAATTAGGAGGGACCAGTCCCTGGAGAAGGACATCACGCTTGGTAAAGTAGAGGGTCAGCGAAAAAGAGGAAAACCCTTGACAAGATGGAATGACACAGTGGCTGCAACAATGGGCTCAAGCATAACAACAATTGTAAGGATGGCGCAAGACCAGGCAGTGTTTCTTTCTGTTGTACATAGGGTCGCTATGAGTCGGAACCAACTCAATGGCACCTAACAACAACAACAAAGACAAAGACAGCCAGAATTTCAATGTAATACTAGTTCTACACTGTGACAGAAAATTGTAGTTCTCTCTGTGAAGGCTTTCACTCTCAATTTTTACGCTTCTTTTGGCATCCTTCTGTTGTAATTGGAATATTCCTACCATCAAAAATACTTAGAAGATAGAATTCCAATCTCTCAGTGATGTTTTTAACAGTGGCATGAATATTGACTGCTTACGTATCTAGGAATGAGATAGCGCACACAAAATAAGAGATGACAACTTAAAAGAGCAAAGCATAAATCCACTTCTGTTTTTTTCTATGACACAAACATTATTTTTAAAACATCAACATTTTCTTGTGTGTGTGTGTGTGTGTGTGTGTGTGTGTGTGTGTGTCTTCTTAAATTGCCCTTCCCAGTTGGGGCATTATTTTAAGCTGAGACTTTTCAAATATCTTATTTTAACTGCTGCTGTTTTGTTTTATGTATTTTAATTGAAGTTTTAAGTTTTGTGCTTGCACCCCATGGAGTAATAACTACAAAGGATACAATTCTATTAATTGAAAAAATAAATTTGAAAACAATGCTCTAAATAAGTAAGACAGCTTGGTTATAGATGGATTTCTAAAAAATATATGGATAGAAGTGTGTTATTATCCACATGTCCTTAAAAAAATATTTATGAATCTTTTTATATAATAGCAACCAATAGAATGGTAAAATAAAAAGTCTAAACTATTTTCACAAAAAGCCCTATACTCTTAAACTAGTTGAGTTATAAAGTGTTTCTAAAGGAAGAATTTTACTGTAATGTCATTGTTTGTCCACAATCATTGAGCAACCACTGTATGCCAGATACTATGCTAGGCATGAAAGAAATAAGAAATTATAAAAATAAAAACATTTGTCTTCAAGGAGTTTGCAGTCAAAAGAAAGACACATAAACAGTTGTAAAACAATGTGAAAACTGCTAGAGCATTACTAGATGTAAGAAAAGAACATAAAAGAGAGAACTCTTGAGTTGAGTCTTCCAAGACAGTTGGGCTATCTAGGAATATAAAAGCTGTGGTGGGCATCCCAGAAGGAGAGAGCAAGTGTGTAGAGCCCAAAGCAAAGAACCATTCAGTATGGCTAGGGAGCAACGACTCTAGTAAGGGAGTGGAGCAGAGGAAAGAGCTAGAAAGGTAGGCAGGGACTAGACAGACAATAAAGGACCTTATATGCCACGCTAAGGAGCTTGGACAATTAACAAAAACAATTGCTATTGAGTCAAGTCTGACTCAGAGGCAACCCCATGTGTGTCAGTGTTGAACTGTGCTCCATAAGGTTTTCAATGGCTGATTTTTCAGAAGTAGATTGCCATGCCTTTCTTCCATGGCAACTCTGGGCTGACTCAAACTTCCAATCTTTCGGTTTTCTACTGAGCTATTCAATCATTTGCACCAGCCAGGGACTCCACTTGGACATCATTAGGCAATGGTAAATACTTAGAGGATTTTACATAATGGAGTAGCAAAATCAGATGCATATTTTAGAAAAGCCACAGTGATATGAAGGGTAAACTACAAGAAGCCAAGATTGGAGGTAGAGAGGTTGTAGCCCTCTCCAGGAGAGAAATAGTGAGGGCTCAAACTGAGGCAGTGGCAAAGGGGGTGAAGGACAAATTTAGACTATATTTAGAAAAGGTAATTTACAGGAATTCGTGACATTAGATGAAAGGCATAAAGAAAAAGGAGGAGAAGATGAACCTGACAGTTCTGGCCTGAGTGTCTGTATAGATAGTAATTCCATTCACTGAGATAGGAAATAAAGACAGAAGGGAAGTCTGTGGATAAGAAGAAATATGAAGAGTTTGGTTTTAGATACATTCTGTTTAATACGTTAATGTCATACCTCTTTCTGTTTAATACGTTAATGTCATACCTCTTTCTGTTTAATACGTTAATGTCATACCTCTCTAGACATTCCAGTAGATGGCTGGTTCTTCATGATCTGACCTCTGTCTGCCTCTTTAAGCTCATATCCTCCCATGTTACCTGTGCCCTTTAAAGTGTTAGGGAAGGCACTTACTATGAACAAAAGAATGCCTAGATGTGTTTTGTCCTGTCTAAATTTCTTCTATTAACACTAATGTCTCATCAACGAAGTGTTCAGTTTGTGTGGTGACTAGATGTGTTTTGTCCTGTCTAAATTTCTTCTATTAACACTAATCTCTCATCAATAAAGTGTTCAGTTTGTGTGGTGACATTGTATTACTTCACCTAACTGTTAATTTAACTATTTAGATTAGAGACCGTTATCATTCCATATGTATGTGGTTGAGCCTGGAAAAGTAATAAGGTACATCAATTTGTTTTACTTAAGAAGCTAATTGTCTTTAACCAATTTTGATGTTTTAAGAGTTTCATCCAAACTAGCTGTTATTGAGTAGATTCCAACTCATGACAAACCCATGTGTGCAGAGTAGAACAGCACTCCATAGGGTTTTCAAGGCTGTAACCTTTCTTCCAAGATACCTCTGGGTGGGTTCAAACCATCAACCTTTTGGTTAGTAGCTGAGCACTTAACCCTTTGTGCCACCCAGGAAATCCTAAGAGCTTCTAATAAATGTTATAAAATAAATACACCATTTGGGTAAAATTAGAAGCATCACCAGAGACAAAAATGACTGTACAGCTTGTCACTGATGACCATGATCATCCTGCATGTGCATGTATCATATCATCATTTTCAGGGTGTTCTATGGGAATGTTCCTACTCTGCTTCTTTGGTTTCCATTAGGAGGTATTTTCCCTAAGCACTTCCACTTTCTGGTTTACCAGGTAGAGAAAATTACCTAATTTTTGATATGAGGAGAGATTTGAGGCATCTGTAGTGCAGCCCCTTCCTTCCTGGGGGCCAGTTCACCACAGGAATCTGGCATTCTGTTCTGTTCCTTCATGCTCTCAGTTGTCCAGGGGCAGGCCCCCATCTGAGCAGGACTGCTCTGACCCACTGCTGCCTGATGGCTGGATGAGTAGGTCTAATTCTGCAGTATGAAAATGAAAATCCCATTGTTGCCCACACCCTCTAATATAACTTTTACCAGTAATAAAGAAGACACTGGCTCTCCACTGACTATCTTGGCTCTCTATCGACTATATTTTGTCTTCTCTCTCAAATGATTCAAAACTCAAGGTGAAATAAGGGTTTGAGTTCAAATTCTAGAAAGGTCATACCTGCTTTTGAACAAAATTTATTTCAGGAGACGAGAATTTGAAGCAGTTTGCCATAAGACAAAACTCTGCATAAACTATGGTCTTTGTTGATTCAGATACTCAATATATGGATGACAATAAAAGAAATGAAATGAAGGCCTTAATTAACTAGCACGGAGTAAAACTACTGAATTTGAATACACAAGATACGGCTCTTTTAGAGGCCTGGTAGCACAGTGGTTAAGAGCTTGGCTGCTAACCAAAAGGTCGGCAGTTCAAATCCACCAGCCACTCCTTGGAAACCCTGTGGGGCAGTTCTACTCTGTCCTATAGGATCATTCTAAGTCAGAATCCCCTTGACAGCAACAGGCAACAAGTTATTGCTGTTTTGCATAGTTTTCTTTGAACTACTTTCCAAATATGTTAAATCTATCAGCGCTAGCATCCAAAATTGCAGCTGTTACATTAAAATTTATATAATAAAAATTTAAAAAAGAAACAGAAAAACTAACGTATTGTCGTCGAGTCGATTCCGACTCATAGGACAGAAAAGAACTGCCCCATAGGGTTTCCAAGGAGTGGCTGGGGATTCAAACTGCCAACCTTGTGATTAGCAGCCAAACTCTTAACTACTGCGCCTCCAGGGCTTCCATAATAAGAACAGATGAAAAAAATCCTTACCTTTAAATATTAGTTTTACTTCCTTACGGAAAAGGAAGAAGAAAAAATACAATTCTCCAGTCATTCATTTCTCCAACACATTCACCAACTGAGCATTTATTAAGGGCAAAGCACTGCCTATAAACACTATGTGTATGAACCATCATAGTTTCTACTTTGAAGGAGCATACAATAATTTGGGGAGATAGTACATGTGTACAAGTACCCCGTTAAGGTAGTATTTTCTAAGTCCCATAAAAGGTAATGAAAATCACATTGATGTTTACAACAAATAGAGATCTTTCAGAGGAGAGAAGCCTGTGCAAAGTAGGTGGTATTTTGATTGGCAATAACAGAGGAAGGTGTACAAAGATGAACAAACGTGCAGAGTTTGGAAAGCACAAGGCAAAGAGCTTTTGGGGGAGAAGTGAGAGATAAAACTGGAGAGGTATTTTGGGGCCAGATCCGGAGAGGAACTTGAATCTTAAAGAGAGTTAAAAATGTTTGGAAAAACTGCTGTGTGGGATGAGCAGTGAGTCAGCAAGAGATGAATAAAAGAAGTGCAGAACAGAAATGACGGCTCAGTTAAAGTGAACAAGCATGAATTTGTGGCCGATTCAATCAGTACAGCTTCCTCTTGCAGCACTCAGCAGCTCAGCAAGAAAGCATCTGGAAGTTCAAGGTCAGTGGAGAATCTGGGGGATCCAGCAAAGGCGGTGCTGAGTTGGCTGACCATGGAAGGCAAGTTTGACAGAAAAGAAATGAAGTCAGAAAGAAGCTACAAACAAGAGAAAAAAGAGCAAGGTCAGGGTCATGAGGAGGGGGAAGATCAGGGTCAGTATGAGGAAGGGATTTAGATTGACATTAAAAAGATTATGCTAAGAGGCAAGAAACTCGGAATTGGAGATTGTGGAGATAGATGATGAGATCCAAGGTTATAGTGGAGTTGGGGATCCTTGACGTCAAGGAGATAAGGAATTGTGGAGTCACTGACATGATAAGTGATAGACAGGTTAAATTCATTAAGCAAGGGAAAAAAGCACCATGGATCTTAGTATACCATAGCAGCTAGGATAGAGGGATGATGGCATGAGACAGCTGGAAAGAGGAGAAGAGATCGCTGGATTTCAACAACCAGAACAATAATCTGGGATTGTCAGTGGAGATCAAAGGATGCTGACCCTTTTTCTTTGCCCTCTCTGTTACAAATAAAGGAAGGGAAAAGGAGAAACTTGTACTGGGAAGAATTTCACCAGAAGTAATTTCATTAATGAGAAAGCCAGGTTAGCTTACAGATCCAAAAACCAAGCCCATTGTCATCAAGTCAATTCATGGTGACCCATGTGTTACAGAGTAGAACTGCTCCACAGGGTTTTCTTGGCTACAATCTTTATGGAAGCAGATCGCCAAGCCTTTTATGACACTACTGGGTGGATTTATACCGCCAATCTTTAGGTTAGTAATTGAACACAAACCATTTGTGCCACCTAGGAACCTTGCTTAAAGCAGGGAGACGGAAAGAAAACTTGTGAGAAAGAAATGGAGGATATAGAAAACTTTCAAAAAATTGGGGGGAAAATCACAGAGAATAACTGTAGGCAAAGGCCACTTCAAGGATCCATTAGGGTTGTTCATAAATGGACTTGCTTTGGCCACTTAAATGTGATCAAGTGATAAGCTTCACTTCCAGGTAGAATCTGTGCCCCATTCACCACATTCTCTTGCCCTAAAGCAATCTAAAAGCATGTGTCATCACGGAGCTTTATGACTGAAGAGCAGAGCCCACTTTCCAATGCATCATACATAGGTTGTGAAAAATAAACCTTTCCTATATTGAGCCATGGAGATTTGGGAGATGTTGTTTACTACAGCCTGGCCTATTCTAACTGATATACCACCCAAGTAACTAGAGCTGAGAAACCTTATCAGAAAGTGTTCTAATTATTTTACAATAATATTGTTAAAAATTTAAAAAAAAAAATCTTTCATCAAGATAGAAGAACTATGAACATTTAGGCAAAATAATTCAAGATTACGATAGCTAGTCCTCACTGAAGGAGCCCTGGTTGCACAGTGGTTAAGCGCTCGGCTGTTAACTGAGCCCTTAGAACCCACCAGCCACTCCGTGGGAGAAAGATGCAGCACTGAGCCTCTGGAAAGATTTACAGCCTTGGAAACCCCACGGGGCAGTTCTGCTCTGTCCTTTAGGGTCGCTTGTTGTGAGGTGGAATCAACTCTCTCCTTCCCCAGCCCCCATCTCAGCCCCAATCTACTGGCATCATTAAGCCTGTGCCACAGACTCCAAGGAGAATGCAGATGAAAGGGGTGACTCTTGGGGAAAGACAAACTGGAGATGGAGAAGAGAGCAGAAAGGAACAGTCTGTGCTGGATAATGTGCCGAGAACAGAGAAGAAGTCAGGAAGAAACTCTAATAGAAGCTCATTAGACATACAATCTAGAGCTTCAGAGTGAGAAAGGTAACTAAAGGTCATCTAACCAATATTTGATAATTTGGCAGTGGTCAGAAGGCAGAATTTAGTGACTAGGGCGCTGAGAGAGCTCATACAATTAACCAACCCCAATACTGGATGGGTAATCTGTTTGCTTTTGGTTTTGGTTTTTATCTTCATTGGCTTTGCACAGGCTGGCAGATGTGGTGGTCAGGCTTCAGTGGGACTGTGGTGGTTTCAGTGATACTTGCCAACACCTACGAACATTTTCATCAGTTCACAACATTTTAATTTTTTAAAGTAGCCTGGAAGTGGTGACATGGAGGGAAATAGCCTGTCTCCTGAGTCAAAGAAGCACAAAATGTGTATCTTCGTTTTTCCATTTTTAATCAGCTCTCTTAGACCTTCCCTAATTTCTAGTTCCGTTGCTCCTCTACCTGACTGGCACAGATGTTTGGGGATGTGTCATTTGGTGCCTGCTATAGGATGATTCCAGCAGGAAGTGGCAGACTCCCAAGCAAGATCATCTCTCTCAGAGCTGTCATTTATGGCTTATAATATATGGTACACTAAGGACTTCGAGACACTGTTACTCCTTTCTTTAGCTTCTCAAAGGACACCTGGCTCAACTGAACAACTGGCTTATTTTGTCACACTGTAAGTCATCCAGACCCTTAGAAACAGAAATGAAGAGAGGAGGGAGCACCATGCAATTGTCACACCCTTACTCCTAACCCTTGAAATGCAATGATACAGAAGTTCAGAGATGCAAAAGAGACTGCTGGGAAGGTTGGCTGCTTTCTTAGATCTGACAAGGATAATTCCAGAGCCTATAGCTGTTAATAATAAGGTTTCAAATTGTCAGCATTTAGATGTGTGTAATGTTATTCAGACTTTTCTTTAGATTACCCTAAAGGGTCTCCGGAGTTAACACTATAGGCCACAGTCTATAAGATAAAATGAGACTCATGTATACATTTTAGTGAGATGTGTATCCGTAAGGAAAAAGGAGGAAGATAGAGAGGGAGGACATTTTACTTTTGAAAATTCTGAATAAGTACCAAATATCTGTTATTGTTACCATTAGACTATTTTCCCTTTATTTAGCTTTTTCAAAAGTAAATACTATACCACAGGGTTTCTTTTATTGACTTTACATTTTCTCTATTTTATAAATGAGTGGGATCTGCCACCTTAATTATATAGAATGATATTTCTTCTCCCTTTTCATTTAAATTCTGTTTAAGCCAGGTATAAGGTACTACTTCCTTTTAAACAAATTAGGCTAATGGAGTTTTGATAACTCAGCCACTTTTATTCAGAATAGGCCTAAATCAGACCTATGTGCTGCCAACTCCGAAAGGAGTTTTATTTGGAAATTATGGCTCTGGGTTGATAAAACTTTTTCCAACTCTTATATAAAATTTCCTTTTGACTTGCAATCTCTTGTTATATGCATTTTTGTGGTATAAAACTTGGACTATGGTTAAGTTTACCCCAGGAAAGAACTCATAATGGACAATAATTTGGCAGAGCTCTACCCACAGTATGAAATCTTTTCCCTTTTATTATCTGTTCAAGGCATATACCAGGAGGGATTTGGGCTTGCAACCTAAGTGGTAGTTCAGCTCTGCCATAAAAATGAGGAAAGGATACCCAAAGATTCCAGGACATAATATTGTGGCAGGATATGAATGTTCTACCTGTTTTCATGTGGAAATACAGCTGCTTTGTCTACCACCCTTCTTTTGCTGCATTAACCAAAAACCTAACCCTTTACTGTTGAGTCGAGTCCGACTCATAGTGATCCTATGGGACAGAGTAGAACTGCCCCATAGGGTTTCCAAGGAGTGCCTGGTGGATTCAAACTGCCGACCTTTTGGTCAGCAGCCGTAGTTCTTAACCACTACACCACCAAGGTTTCCTTTGCTGCATTAGAAGGATGAAATATTACCACTTCTATTCTTCTCCCAGGAATATTAGAAAATTAAACTCTCTCTGAATCTGAGAAACTGGAGCCCTGGCGGCACAGTGGTTAAGAGCTCAGCTGCTAACCAAAATGTCAGCTGTTCAAATTCACCAGCTGCTCCCTGGAAACCCTATGGGGCAGTTCTACTCTGCACAACAGGGTTGCTATGAGTCAGAATCAACTCAATGGCAGTAGGTTTGAATTTGAGAAAGGAGGATAACTGCTGCAGTAGATTCCAATTCTAAGTTTTATGGGCTATCAAGGTCTACTGAAAAAGAAAATAACTTCTTTTAAGAGTGAAGGGATAAATAACAAAAAAGAAGAAGAAGAAGGTGCCTATAGATACTGATGCTAGCTAGACATAACCAGTCACTTCATGGGATTAGTTCTCTTGGTTTAAGGGCTTAAAGCCATGGTCTCATTTCCGTCAACTGGCATAATGCAGTTCTTAAAGTTTATGTTTTACCTCCCAGTATGGTGAGTAGTGTCTGGGATCTTAAAATCTTACGAGCAGCCATCTAAGATATAACTATTTGTCTGGAACAAAAGCAAAAGAAGGAAACCCAAGAATCAGAGAAGGAGCTGGAAGGACTACAGGACTAATTGTCTACATGAACCACTGCCTCCTCCACCTTGAGACCAGAAGAACTAGATGGTGCCCAGCTACCACTGCTGAATGTTCTAATCAGGAATACAATAGATAAATCCTGATAAAAAGGGGGAAAAATGTGGAACAGGACTTTAACTTCTTAAAGAATCTAGACTCACTGGATTTACTAAGGCTGAAGGAGTCCCCAGCACTATGGCCCTGAGTTGCTCTTCAAACCTTAAATTGAAATTATCCCCTACAATCACCTTAAAACTAAGTAACTGTTTAGCCCAAAGAATAAAGACTGTCACCCTTGAGTACTGTGTTTAAAAAAAAAAAAGTATTTATATAAGACTAAAGTGTCAACAGCTATTTTAAAGCATAGATGAGAGGGTTGGGGGGCAGGGAGATTAATGGAAGTGAAACAAAACAAAAAAGAGTGAAGGGATAGAGAGATAAAGACTAGCAAGTTTCGTAGATGGGCTCCTGACACTTGGGGCCTGATCCAAGAAAAGTTCGCCTTAAGAGAGGGCCTGTTGTCCAAGAGGATCGATCCACTGAGGAGAATCAGAGAAAAGATTCTGCTGTCAGCTCTGTTGGAATGCCTGAACCGTGTGAGAGAACAGCCCTCACCTGCCAATCAAGCAGGCTCCACTCAAGCCAGAACTACCGTATTAATTTTCTAGGGCTGATGTAACAAATCACCACAAACTTAGTGGTCTAAAACAACACAAACTTATTCTCTTACAGACCTAAAGTCAGAAGTCCAAAATAAGTCTTAAGGGGCTAAAATCTGGTGTTAACAAGGCTGGATCCTTCCAGAGGCCCTAGGGATGAATCTGTTCCCTTTCCTTTTCCAGCTTCTAGAGGCTGTTATTCTCTGACTCATGGCCACATCGCATTACATCGCTTTTTCTCCCCGCTTCCATTGTCACGCCACCTTCTTCCTCCGTTGACTCTCTTGCCTCCTTCTTATAGACTCTTATAATCATATTTATAGCCCACCCAGACAATCTAGGATAATCTCCCCATATCAAGATCCTTAAGATAATCACATTTGCAAAGCCCCTTTTGCCAGAAAGTAACATAAAAGAGTCTGGGGATCGTTCTCGTTGCTGTCAGGTGTCAGTTCCGGCTCATAGCGACCCTATAGGATAGAGTAGAACCGCCCCATAGGGTTTCCAAGGAGTGGCTGGTGGATTTGAACTACTGACTTTTTGGTTGGCAGCCTACCTCTTAACTACTACACCACAAGGGGTCCAAAAGGATATGGATATCTTTGGAGGGTCATTATTCAGCCTACCATACCACCCAAGTGGTTGCTCCATCCACTAGTGCCTGAAAAAAAATGTGCTTTCTCTTACACAGTCACTACCTTATCCAGTGACAGCCTGACTAAAGTGATGTTTGCCTGTGTCAAGAGACTGGTTGGTACTTCAAGTATCCTCTATGGCCACCTGCAAATACACACAATGCTCTAGGCCATTTGTAAGTTCAAAATGGGGGAACCTGGAACACATAACTAAGGGGTTGAAGGGACTCTACTCCCTTGTACTTGTCAGGGAGTAGGGAACATAGAACAGAATAAGCTTAAGAACTCAGAGCAGGGACAATGCTTAAGACCCACTGATATAACAGTATTGACCACTTGTTGAACATGAAAGTAATTACAATCACTTTGAGTTTCAGGAATGACATCCAGTGATGAAACGAACTCTAAGTGGGAGTGGAATTAGAAGAGAAACATCTTAGTGTGCTGTTCCAGGTTCATTCTAGTCTAAACTAGCTTGTGATTGATTTAAATACCTACAAATTATTTAACTCTAATAACACATGTCCTCCAGAGGGAGGAAAATAATTTGTTTCTATAGTTGGTCACAGAAAATCTAAGCGATTTAATGTGCACCCAAGCCATTTTGCGCCGTCTAGTTCATGGCATCATTGTATATTGGGTTTGGTTGACCCAGCAGCAGCGTAAAGCTATTTGCAGATTCCTGTGGTGCTCTAATTCCTTTCCAGCCAGGATAGCAGTGCCTTGTTCCTTACTTTGGAGAGGTATAAATCTGAACCACAAGTGAGCTAACATTCCAATAATACCTGACCCTTTAAAAAGCTCAACACTCAAGAAAGATGTAGAAAAGGTTATGTTTGAAGACAATACATAGCACAGGCACCTTACAGTAAATTTTATTAGGTTTTTCAAGAGAATTATAGATGATAATGGATCTGTGGGATAATAGTCCCAGAGGAGCTACAAAGCTGTGATGCACATGAAGGGCTCCACTAATTCTATAAACAGTGAAAGTGTAGGCCCAGCAGTTTATGAATAGCCAATGTATTCAAAGAAGGAATTCAGCTTCTTATTAAAGTTGATCTGATCTACTGGTATTTAATTCTCAGTAATGATTTTTATTGATTCCCATATTTCAGTAATGCAAGCAAATAAAACGTGCCTTTAGAACCACAGAGACAATGTTATCAGGAAAAGAGGTTTTTTTTTTCTCTTATAACTAGGTTATTGTGATAGCTTGTCATTCATTCATTCAAGAAACCTTTTTTGAGTGCCTACTTTCATGATATATGTCATGGGGATATAAATAATAGTAATCTATTAATCATCTATAGTTTTACAGTTTACAAGGCACTTTCCCAGGTATTATTCCATTTAGTAGCTCTAAATACCCTGCGAGGTGGGTATTTTTACCACCACTTTATAGACAGGAAAACAAAAGGCTCACACAGTCAAGCACCTTATTTAAGTTCACACAGTCTTCGGGAACTGGCAGAACCACAACTTAATCTCAGTTCTTCCGGCTCCAGAGCTGCCACAACACATTGTCAGATTTGCTCCCCAACTTCTGAAGTATTACTGTTTTCAAGGGGTCTTTACATAAATAATTACAACACAAGCTAAAATGTAGTCTTTACTAAAATCTCAAGAATGTGCAAGTATTTTCCCAGGCTCCTGGCTATCTCATAAATCACATTTTCTAGAGAATTATCCCTTTACTGTGCCTCTCCTCAAACTACAGGTTAACTACCTTTTCAATTTTCATCTAAAGTTTTATCTTGCACTTAACAGCCGTTTTTCACAAAGGAGCAGAGCTTTTAATCAGTTCACAAAAGTTACTGCCTATATTACAACAAGGAAAGAACAGTGAAGTCTCTCTGAGGTCTAGCTCCCAGGCAGCACATGACTTGCTCCCCAGTGAGAAAATTCACTCCTGCACACCAGCTTCGCAGCGGATGAGATTCAGATCGCACCTTAGCAGCATTGAAAATGCCTTTGAAGTGGACCTTTGTTGGGTCTTGTGAGTAATCAAAACTCAAATGGTAAATCCTTGAGTGGTCAGGTACTACAGTGTACAGAAAGTGCTGCGGAAGTTGAGAGAAAGGCAAAATCGTGTCTAATGGAGGGAAATCGGGAAGACTTCATGGAAAAGATAGCCTTACAGATGAGCATTGAGGTCTAAGTTGGCATTCAGTGGGGGACTGTGGAAAAGAGATTCCTGGAGGAGGAAATGTCATGAGCAAGGGCATAAGCATAAGAATAAACTAGGCCTGCTCTGGAGTCACTAAATAGCCTATGGACAAGTAAAGTAGAAGGTAAACTAAAGAGCAGGAAAAGCTGGATTGAACTGTATTTGTTAACAATCGCAAGCTACTGAATACTCAAGACCAGGGTGATGACATGTCCTTCGGAAATATACTGAAAGAAACATATCTGGCAGGGATGAAGGATGGATTTAAATACCTACCTGAGAGCTAGTCCCAATCTTCCTCTTCCTCACTAACAAATATAGGGTCTAAAAATACCAGATACTCACTGTCCTGCCTGCACTCGCCCTGAGGACACAGGAAAGCAAGATGGTCCTGGCTAATGAGATGTAAAGGGAAGTCTTTCAAGAGTTATCTGGGAAAGATTTTCTCCCTTAATAAGGAAGACACATGAAATTCTCCCCCTCCCTTCCTGCTCTTAAATGCTATTGTGTGATGACTTGATGCATGGAGCTGCCGCAGCCATACTGTGACCATGAGGGGAAGGTCAAGGGAGTCACAGAAAGCCAATCCAGAGCCCTGACACTGCTGAACTATTGAAGCCACCCTGGAACCTCCTATTTAGGATCGTCTTGATATGAGAGGGAAAATCATTTAAGCTGCTTGAATTTGTTTTTCTGTTAGTTTCAGCCAAAAGCATCTTATTCCAGAGGACACTACAATGACGCTGGTGAAAGACAATGATTTCCGGGGTGGCACTAGTGGATCTGGAAGTAATGTGATAGGTGCAAGAGAAATTCATAAGGTAGGATGAGTAGAATCCCAAGGGCTAATTGCCAACATTTATACATAAGCTCCCTCATAGTAAAACTAGCAAACGTCGACACAAAGCAGATGAGTTTTGTTTTTAATCTCTGCAAGTAAAATAAGTAAAAGTATGTGTAAGTGTGACTAAAGAGACTGGAGAACAACCAAGCCTAACCCAGGTGACTAAGGTGGCACACGTGGAATAAGATCACTATAAAGAAAGTTGTAATTTAAAAATTGTTCCCAAACCGGGGTGCATGGTCAGACTTTTGCATGGCAAAGCCAAAGAAGGAGTCAGTGTCTATGCAGCATTGTCTGGAGAGAGGGTCCTGGACCTGAGGGATATGGGCAGGTCTAGGACCAGACATGGAAGATGCGGATACTAAGCAGTTGACATCTGTTATGGATTGAATTGTGTCCCCTAAAAATGTGTATCAACTTGACTAGGCCATGATTCCCAGTATTGTGTGGTTGTCTACCATTTTGTGATCTAATTTGATTATCATGTTTGTAACCTAAGCTCTATGATGTTAATGAGGCAGAATCAGAAGCAGTTAGGTTAATGAGGCAGAATGCAATCTACAGGATTAGGTTGTATTTTGAGTCAATCTCTTTTGAGATATAAAAGAGAGAAGGGAGCAGAGAGGAGAGGGACCTCATGCCACCAAGAATGAAGAATCAGAAAAGGAGCTCGTCCTTTGGACCCAGGTTCCCTCTGCTAAGAAGCTCCAAAACCAGCGGAAGATGGATGACAAGGAACTTCACCCAGAGCCGACAGAAGGAGAAAGCTTTCTCCGGGTGCTGGCACCCTGAATTCAGACTTCCACTCTCCCAGACTGTGAGAAAATAAATTTCTCTTTGTTAAAGCCATCCACTTGTGGTATTTCTGTAACAGCAGCACTAGATAACTACAGCAGCATCCTTTAGGCATCGTTTGGGGGTAGAGGACACAGTTAACATTCCTCTCTGATATCTCTAAATCGGTTCTCCCAAATGTCAACAAATTAAATACAGAGACTAAGAGAAAGAAAGGGAGTAAAAGTCAGCCAGTGATCTTAAGACCAGTTACTACAGAATGGTGATTTCAGTGACAAATAGGGAATTCTAGAGGAGGGAAAAATGTGTTGTTTGGGCCATATTAAATTTTGTTCTGGTCATGTCAAGTTTTAGGGGCAAGGGAGGATACAACTATGTAGACCTTCAGGAAGTGACTGGAAATGCAAGTCTGGAACTCATAGGGAAACATCAGTTACAGACAGACCTATTTTTTGTGAGACTGTGAAATCTGATCAGATTGCCAAGAGAACAAGACAGCAAACGAAGGAAGAAACCTCATATTTGTTGACTATTTGCCACGTGTTGGGCACACCATTACGAATTAAACATGTTATCAAATTTAACCTCACAACAACATTATGAGGAAATAACTACAAATTGCATTTATAGGAGAGCGAACGGGGACTCAGAGAAATTACACATCATTCTCATGGTATGATGGGGTAGCACAACTAGGATTCAAGTGCCAGTCGAACACCAGAAGCCTTCATACTTTAATCTTTCAAGCACACCTGTTAAAATATCTCAGTTATAAGATTGCTAAAATGCTTATTCTTAATTTTTACCATAAAAAGTTATTCTTACAGAACTCAAAGCATAAATGTAAACTTTGTATCAGTAGCATAAAAAAGGTATTATTCTCCCAATTTTACATTTAGGGAAATATACAAAACCACTCAGTAAATCATGAACCCAATACCATGTTTAGAGAGCAAAAGCTGCTAAAAGCACAGGCATCCTCAACAAATTTACAATCCATTTGGAGAGATGATACATATATACATGCAAAAACTAACAGTACCAGATAGTATAAGATAAACTATTAGAGTCAAATATTTACATTTTTTGAATAATTAAATTCCCAACAAATCAGTCTGCCTTTAAGATTATTTTGCATAAATAAGCCACTAAAGATGAAGATGTTTAATGATAAACTTCTCTAAGCAAGTATATTCACATCTATATTATTTTCTCATGCTGTATTTTCAAAATTAAAATCTAATATATGTACCACATTTTGTTTATCCATTCATCTGTTGTTGGACATTTAGGCTGTTTCCACCTTCTGGCTATTGTGAATAGTGTTGCAACGAACATTGCTATAAAAGTATCAGTTTGTGTTCCTACTTTCAATTCTTTCCAGTATATATCTAGGAGTGGAATTCCTGCATCATATGGTAATTTTATGTTAAAATGAAATATTACTCAACTATAAAGAGAAATGAAGTCCTAATACATGCTACAACATGGTTAAACCTTGAAAATATTATGCTGAGTGAAATAAGTCAGTCATGAAAGAACAAATATTGTATGATATCACTTATTTGAAATATCTGGAATAATCACATGTATAGAGAGCAAAGTTTACTAGTGGTTACTAGGGGTGAGGGGAAGAAGGGGGAAGATAACTCAGTGCTTAGGGGACACTGAGCTTTTGGTTAAGGATGATGGTATAATTTGGAAACTAGTAAGTCTGATGGTTGAACAATATAATGAACATAATGTCACTGAACTGTACATGTGAAGATCATTGAAATATCAAATGTTACATATATATTTACCACAATAAAAAAAACTAACATATAGATAAAATCACAAAATTTTTACCGAAGTGTTTCCATTCACCCGTGTCATATTCATCTGCCTAATCAGGCTTATTTATTCAACAAGTCAGGGGATAAACACCTGAAGTGTGCTAGACATTGTGCTAGGCTCTGGATATAGGAAAATGAATATAGCATTGTTCTTGCTCCCAAGGGGCTCACAGTTTCCTAGGGAGAACACGTCTAGTCAGTTACCACATTGCTCACTGGAAACACACTCCACTGTTTACAACAAAGGTACATTTCCACTAACTATACACTTGAACATGTTAAAATACATAAGTTATTTGATCTAGGCATTAGACTTCTGATTGGAACCAATGTTAAGGCACTAAACTGAATTCTCCCCATCGCAGAACACTAAAATCCTTTGGCATATTTTCTACCAAATAAAGATTTAAAAAAAAAAACTTGGCATCTTTGTGCAATATGTTAAATTAATCCTTAAATAACGTGGTGGTGTATTTTCTGATTGAAATGCAACAATTTACAACTTTTAAGGATAAAAACAAGGATCAAATGTGTACAAATGTGAGATCAAGAAATCTGGAAGAGATAAATTAGAAAATTATTGAATAAACAACAACAAAAAATTTTAAAGGAGTCAAGAAAGTCAAAGACAATATAAGAGCAGGATTCTGTGAATATATTCCTTATGCTGAATCGAAGGCTGTAGCTAACCACATTCAAGCTATTGATAAATAAGTACTCTAGAGATATTTCACACCAATGTGGTCCCCATCTTTACTATAGGAGCAAAAAAAAAAACCTCTTTTTAAACTTTAGTGAAAGACTCTCTGTATAGTAACAAGAAAGCAATGTTCCATCATTAACTCATGCCTCACTCATAAATTGGTTTTAGCACCATTTTTGTTTCTTTTGAAGAGAGAAAATCTGTGACGCCTCAGACATGGGTGTTTGAAACATTTACACAGTAAAGTAACCACGGTAAATGTCTCTCCCTCTCCCCCTTTCTGTGTCCTTTCCTCTCCGCTTTCATTTAACTGACCACCTTGAACATCTTTTATATCATTTGAATCTGTTCCATACAGGAATAAAGCAACTGGATAAAAAATTATTCACACTAAGTTGTTAAGAGGACAACAGAAAAAAAAAAAAAGGTTTAACATGTGTAAATACCTCACTTTAGGTGGAGATTAAACAGCAGGGGAAATCTCTTTGTCCAGATGCCTTCAGGATGCTTCCTAAATCATATACACATACGCAACATTTTATGCCAATGAGCAAAGACTGCCCTACTCCAAAAATATAAAAGGTTGGAAAATAAAATAGGGGAAAAATAAAATAAGCTGTGTCTATCCAACCAGGGAGCCCTGGTGGTGCAGTGGTTAACAGCTACGGCTGCTAACCAAAATGTTGGTGATCTGAATCCACCAGCTGCTCCTTGGAAACCCTATGGGGCAGTTCTGCTCTGTCCTATAGGGTCACTATAACTTGGAATTGACTTGAAAGCAATGGGTTTTTTTTTGGTTTTATACAACCATACTCAGAGACAACCAGACAAAAAAATTGAGTCAGCATGATTATGACTGCCATATTTCTTGGATTTCCTAGAACAGTCCCAATAATAACTATTATGCCCATTGTTGTCACACGCACACACAATCATTAAAATGTCCAGGAAATGTCAGTACGTTGGCCAGTTTTCCAGACTACCTCTCTTATGCGGAAAGAACAAAAAAATTCTCTGTCATCCTAGATATTCCAATTGGGTTTTAAGAAAATTTCTCACCATATATGAGTTGCCCTTGAATATAAAAATTTAGCTGCTTATGGTTAAGAAAACTAGTGAAAATTTCAGCTAGCTACATTATGGTTTTACATTTCATTCATGGTGGTCACACAGCCTGAGCCTGAACTAGTAGGCCCAAGATTTCACCTAAAGAACAATTAAAACACATCTTTACTAATTCTACCTTGAATTATTAAGGTGAATTAAGGGGAATGCTTGCTTAATTACTAAAGTTCAACCCTTAATGAGGAAGCATAAGCCAAGGACCCACACAAGAAAGCTTTGTGTGTCTGGAATATAAACACTATATAAACTGTGCCACTCCGTGTTGTGCCCATTTTAAGTTAACACCTTCATTAATGGACTGATAGAAAGGGTAAACAGGATAAATTGATAAAGGAACTGAAACACATTATAAGAAATTTAAAAGAAATTTTGTATCTGAAGCAAATAATAGTAATAATAATGAAACAAAAGGAAAACAAATTTTTCAAGAAAAAATTTAAAATAATCCATCAGCAGAAAAAAAAATGTGCCCTACAGTTATTCCAAAGAGATGGAAATGTAGGAAACAATGCACTGTTAAATGATAGAAGAGGTGAGGTTTGTACATTAACAAACCACATACCAAATCCTTTCCCTTCTATCACTCATCCTCATCCAATTACCTACGGACTCCTTGAGACATGCTCAGCACTATACTAAATCAGATTGTCTTTCTGACCTCTTTTTCATACTGCACTTTTAAAGGAGAAGGGTAGAGGAAAGAAACAGAAAAAGAAGAGTATCAGAAATGAAATTTTATGAAATTCTCAATCTAGTAAAAGCCTTATGAAAGCGTTGTGGGTGGGAGGAGAAGAAGAATGAATATAAATTGTATCTCCACAGTGCAAAATAACCACTTGGAAATTTAAAACGCCCACCGTGAATTTTCTCCATGACATCTGGGTGCCAAAACATGGTGTTTGTGTGTACTATGTGTTTAATCATATTAATTTGGCTCTTCCCATAGCTACTGGAGTCTAGGGAAAATTAAAACTAAATTCTGTTTCAGGAGTCTTTCCCAAGGTCATATAAAAGTATAGCCCAGAAAATTTGAGGGAAGACATCCACTCTTGAGTGCATTATGTTGAGTGCAGGCCCATAAATCTATTCAAAAGTAACTTCCAAAGCTTGAGCATGGGAACATTTCTCCATTTTCCCCAAGATTCCAGAACCTAAGCAACCACTCACCATTGCCACCCTGCATGTGGCCCAGGTCTGCTCGCTAACACATTACTCCACGCATGACCATTCTCTCTACCAGGGTATACCTGGTCCCTTCTTGGACCAGGAAAATCTGCTATTCCCCTCTTGAACTCAACTCAAAACATGAGCCTCTATTCCTTCCTCCTCCAGGACATTAGCGGATCTGAAACACAAAAATAAGAAACTTGCAAGAGAAAGTCAGTAAGGACACATAAGAACTTTTGAAATACTATGCTGAATTCTTCTAGGAATTGAGAAAGGAATGCTTTATTTTTCCTTGGTAAAACTGCAACAGGATAAATAAAAACAGGGAAAAAATTTAAGAGATTAGTCATATATTAGCTTGAAACATGAAGGAGGCATTTTCCTAGTTTAAGATGTCTAAATATCAGCAATTTCATATGACTCAACCTAATATTTTCTTCTTAAAAAGTTTTTGTAATGGTTAAGGTTGTATGTCAACTTGACTGGGTCATGATTAACAGTGATTTGGTAGTTATGATGTAATTTGGCAGTTATGTAATGATGTAACCAACTCCAAGATGAGATCTGCTATGAGAAGCTAATCAGTGGAAAGGACGTTTCCTTGGGGGTGTGGCCTGCTTCCATTATATAAATGGATGTTCAGGCAAGGCTCTTGCTCTGGATCCTACATCTGGCTCATCATCATCTGACCTCCAGTTCTTCGGAATTGAGCTAGTAGCTTACCTGCTGATCTTGGGATTTGTCAACCTACACAGCCTGTGAGCCAGCAGCCTGCTGTCTAACATGTCCATCTTGTGTTCATCAGCCCCTGCAGCTATGTAAGTAAGGAGAAGCCTCCAGCCTGATACCTGACCCATGAACTTGGGACTTGCCAGCCTCTACAGCCACATAAGCCACTTCCTTCAGATAATCCTTTCTATATATAAATATACACATATGCTTCACTGATTTTGCTTCTCTAGAGAACCCAGCCTAAGACGTTTGGTACCGAGAGCGGTTCTAGAGAAACAAAATTGTAAGGATGGATTTTCTAAATTGGTTCTCAAGTCTGACTAGTCTTAAAGGTGTTGATTACTCTATTTCCAGTAGTAAATAGGGCACTGATAATCCAGGGCAGGAGGTGGCAATATTAACATGCAAAATATCACTACCAATACATCAATTATTGGTAAGAAGCTAGGCTCTGGGTGAGCACATTTGATACTTTTCTACAATTGTGTCAGAATGAGAAATATGAGGAAGCTGGTTGGTTGGTCCCACTTTCGCTAGACAAAGTGGTGAAAGAAAGAGATGAGCTCAGGGCTTCAGAGTTACAAATCAAGTGCTACGTAAATGACCTCAAAGTTGCCAATTTTGCCCTGAAAGAAAGCCCTGTTGTAATAACAGAGCTGATACTGCCAAAAACCAAACCCAGAGTCATAGCATAAGAGTGGCTGAATTACAACGTCAGTGTATTTCCAACCTAGAATAGTGTCTGAAGTTAAAGTGAGGGCATTGATTGGGAACAAATGGGATCCTGAAACTTGTGATGGGGACATATGGGCAGATAATCAGGAAACTGGGGACAATGACCACTGATTTCTATTGAAATTTCTATTCACTCTTGCCAACAGATACAGGCCTTTTATTCCCCTCTGAAGAGATTACTCGTTCTTTGTCTGCTAAGCCACACTCCCCAGTAAAACCATTACTCCCCCCATCCCCATCTGAGGAGATTTATCTGGCTATGTCTGAAGAGCCTTAGTCTGCATATTCCCCTGGGCAGGTGGCTGAGTCATTACCTGGGGCATCACCTGAGGCAGATACCTTACAAGACATTGCTGAATGTTCTCAAAACACATCCACATTACCCATTTTTGCTTCTAGACCTATAACTATACTTAAATCCCAGAGAGCCTCAAAAGGTGAAGTACAAAGTGTGACCCAGGAGGAGGTACGCTACACTCCAAAACAACTGCTTGATTTTTCTAACATGTACAAACAGAAACTGGGGAAATATGTGTGGGAATGGCTAATTAAGGATGTGGAAAAATGGTGTAAGGAACATAAAGTTGGAGCAGTCTGAGTTTATTGATATGGGCCCACTAAGCACAGATTCTTCATTCAATGTTTCAGCTTGAGAGGTTAGGAAAGGATCTAATAGTTTATTGGGTTGGGTTATTGAAGCATGGATTACGAGGTGGCTGACACTAAATCAAGTTGAAGTACCAGACCTGCCTTGGTATACTGTAGAAGAAGGTATCCAAAGGCTTAGGGAAATTGGCATGTTACAGTGGATTTATCAGGTTGGACCCAAAACCCACCCATGGAGTGCCCAGAGAACACGCCTTTTACCACAACGGTGAGGAACAAATTTGTGAAGGAAGCCCTAGCATCCTTGAAGACTGCTATGATTACTATTTTATGTAAGTCAGATTTGACAATGAGAACTGCCCTAACTGAATTAATATACCTAACTACAATGGGGCTGATGGGACCCCGTAGTGGTAGGGGCCAAGTGGTGCCACTCAATCAATGAAGACCAGGTGGGCATGGTTACCATAACAGCAGAGTCAAATCAGTAATCAAAATAATCTGACTCGTATTGACTTATGGCATTGGCTACTTGGTCATGGTGTCCCTAAGAGTGAAACAGATGGGAAATCTACTAAATATTTACTTTATCTGTGCCAACAGAAGTATTCTAGGTCAAGTGAACAGCAGTCTAACTCGAATCACCAGAATAGAAAGTCACGTCCCCTCAATTAATTTCAAGACTTGAGGCATTTACAAATCCACAACCCCTTGAATGAAAGGGAGGCCAGGTCCCCTTGAGGAAGGACCCCACTACATTACACTGCTAATCTTTCTCCCAGGCTTCCCCAAAGGGATCTATGGCCTTTTATGAGAGTGATTGTTCATTAGCGAAAAGGAAATAATCAGACTTTTCAGGGATTATTGGATACTGGCTCTGAAATAAGCAGCACAGGTCATTAGAGATCATTAAGGTCTTCATTTATCTAAACTTCTGTAGAGCCTGACAGAGTCAAATCTCCCTATTTAGGCCTTTGGAGGGTGTTCCCCTGTGTTTACTCTCTCCCTCCCATACTCTCCCCTTCTCCCAATCTTCTTTGGTTTCCCTCCAGCAGTATTCTCCCAGACATACTACTATTTTCCTCAGAGGCCTGAGTTCCTGACCTGGTCTCATCTTCTGTTTTGCAAAGTCTGCCACCTCAGACTTCATTAGTAATTCAGAGAGGCCTGTCTCCACTTAATAAGGAGCCCTGGTGGTGCAGTGGTTAAAGCACTTGGCAACTAACTGAAAGTTCAGTGATCCGAACTCACCGTCCACTCTGTGGAAGATCTGTAAAGATTTACAGCCTTAGAAATCCTATGGGGCAGTTCTACTCTGTTCTATGGGGATGCTATGAGTCAGAATCCACTCAAAGGCATGGGTTTTTTTGTTTTTGTTTTTTTAAGTCTCTGCTTAAGTTTCCTCTAAGTCAGGAGTCTAGGGAAAGAATAAGTATTTCAAAGTCAGTTAGGATATTCTTCATCAGCATGATGGCAATTCACTTCCTTCCTCAATACTTAAAGAGAGGGTTCAGTTTTTGCACAGAATCCATGGTCTGATCTCCTTGAGCAAGGCCTTGTCGGATTTTCATGAGGAATATGTGTATCAACTATTGACATAACTTTAACCCTACAATTTGTGAGACAATATCTCCAGTCTTATGATATTAAAAGCTCATGGCTTTTCTGGCCTGGGCGTTATTACAGAGGTTGTCCACATTAATTGAAAATGCTCCTGCCTGAGCCATTTAAGACGAATCTTGCCAGGCTCAAAGAATGTCCCTTTGACACCCTAATTTCTCTCATGACAGCAGATGTGACACTTACCTGATGCAGATCCAGCTGATCTCTAGAAATTAAACTCAAGTAAATCCTATTTAGGAATAAACCTAAAAAAAAACAATAAAGCCAGGAGCTGGTTTATGTGGTTGTCCCAGGCATATCTTCAATATCCGTATCTCCTTTTGTCATGATAACTATGATATCATTTTTACTTACTCATACTCACTCTTACTAAGTATCTAAAGGAAAGCATGTTTATTGATCCAGAAGATTATTAATCTAGATCAGGGAATGTCTTAGATATCTAGTGCTGTTATAACAGAAATACCACAAGTGGATGGCTTTAATAAAGACTCATAGTGACCCTATAGGACAGAGTAGGGTTTCCAAGGCTGTAAATCTTTATGGAAGCAGACTGTTCCATCTTTCTCTGGTGGGTTCAAACTGATGACGTTTCAGTTAGCAGCCTATCGCTCAAACACTGCACCACCCGGGCTCCTTCCAAAAGCTTCCATAGACAATACACAAATAAATAGGAGTGGCTATGTAAATAAAATAAAACTTTATTTACAAAAACTAGTAGCCACATTTGGCCCACAGATAGTAGTTTATCAACCCTTGATCCAGATTATTAATCTAGAGCCTAGATTTAAAAAAAAATACTTTTGATTCACACTGATTCAAAGGTTATTATAAAAGGCATATGAAGGTACCCATCAGAACAGATCTATTTAATTACAAAATATGAATAAAGAAAATTACCACAGCCTTTCAAAACTTCAAGGAACCTATGAGAACATGTAGTTCAGGTATCTTATTTTACAAATCAGAAAAATATGAAAAAGATGTTGGTAAAGAACAGGTCCACAGAACTCCAATCCAAAATTATCACGATCCAAAAAATTTATCACGAAATTGAGAAAGAAAAATACAATTTGCGAGTCAGTAACTCTAGGGTTATAAACTTTATCAGCTATATTGTAAAGGGTCTCTGGCCTACTAATACCTACAAAGTTAGCTGGAATTCCTAGCTACTTATCCAGTACTACTCCAGTCAAAAGGGGCCTTCAAATATAAAAGATGATTTGATCCTGAAGAAAACTGTCACTCTCCACCTTAAAAACATGCATTGCACATACACATGTACACACACAACACACACAGTTATCATGGATTTCCAAAATTCAGCCTAGGCCAATGTAAGTACAAAAAGTCCATTGAAATATGTCTTGACACTAGCCAGCAAGAGGTTATCCCCATAATTTAAAAAAATAAATTAAATCTACATACACCAAGATGCCAGAAATAACAATACTTAGAATTAGGTCAATGGAAACTTAAAATACAACATAAAAAAGTTAACAGTGAAGGGATATTTAATAATGTATATTATACTTTTTATAATTTTTCTGTATTTTCTGAAATTTTTCCAATTTTCATGCACAAATTTTATATTCTGAAAAAAATTAACTGTAAAAAAATTGCTTGAAAGAATCATAACAAAATATTATGAAAAACTGTACTCTAACAAATCTGAAAATCTAGAGGAAATGGACAAATTTCTAGAAACACACTACCTACCTAAACTAACACAAACCGAGGCAGAAAAACTAAATCAACCTATAACAAAAGAAGAGACTGAAGAGGTAATAAAAAAAATTCCCAACATAAAAGCCCTATCCCTGACGGCTTCACTGGAGAATTCTACCAAACTTTTAGAGAAGATTTAACACCAGAGTACTACTAAAAGTATTTCAGAGCATAGAAAAGGATGGAATACTCTCAAACTCATTCTATGAAGCCAGCATAACCTTGATACCAAAACCAGGTAAAGACACTACAAAAAAAAGAAAAATTGCAGATCAATATCCCTCATGAACATAGATGCATAAATCCTCAACAAAATTCTAGCCAATAGAATTCAATAACATATCAAAAAAATAATTCATCATGACCAAGTGGGATGCATGCCAGATATGAAAGGATGGTTCAACATTAGAAAAACAATCAATGTAATCCATCACATAAATAAAACAAAATATAAGAACATCCATTCATGATAAAAACTCTCAGCAAAATAGGAACAGAAGGGAAATTCCTCACCATAATAAAGGGCATTTATGCAAAGCCAACAGCCAACATCAACCTAAATGGAGAGAGTCTGAAAACACTCCCCTTGAGAACTGGAACAAGGATGCCCTTTATCACCACTCTTATTCAACATTGTGCTGGAGGTCCTAGCCAGAGCACTAAGGCAAAAAAAAAGAAAAGAAAAGAAATGAAATGAAGAGCATCCAGATTGGTACAGAAGAAGTAAAAGCATCCTTATTTGCAGATGGTATGATCTAATACACAGAAAATCCTAAAGAATCTACAAGAAAATTACTGGAACTAATAAATGATTTCAGCAAAGTATCAGGATGCAAGATAAACATACAAAAATCAGTTGGGTTCCTCTATACCAACAAACACAACTTCAGAAAGGTAAATTGCCAAATCAATACTATTTACAACATCCTCCAAGAAGATAAAATACTTTGGAATAAATCTAATCAGAGAAGTAAAAGACCTATACAATGAAAACTACAAGACAGTATGGCAAGAAACCAAAAGAGACTTATATAAGTGGAAAAATGTACCATGCTCATGAATAGGAAGACTCAATGTTGTGAAAATGTCAATTCCATCCAAAGTGGTCTACAGATACAATGCAACCCCGATCCAAATTCCAATGACATTTTTTAATGAGATGGAGAAGTAAATCACCAACTTCATAAAGAAAGGGAAGAGGCCCAGGATAAGTAAAGCATTACTGAAGAAAAAGAACAAAGTGGGAGGCCTCACACTACCTGATTTTACAACCTATTATACCACCACAGTAGTCAAAACAGCCTGGTACTGGTACAACAGATACATAGACCAATGGAACAGAATTGAGAATCCAGACATAAATTCATCCACTTATGAGCAGCTTATATTTGACAAAGGCCCAAAGTCCATTAATTGGGGAAAAGACGGTCTCTTTAACAAAGGGTGCTGGCATAACTGGATATCGATCTGCAAAAAAATGTAACAAGACCAATACCTCATACTATGTACAAAAACTAACTCAAAATGGATCAAAGACCTAAACATAAAATCTAAAACGATAATGATCATGGAAGAAAAAATAGGGACAATGCTAGAAGCCCTAATACGTGGTATTAACAGAACACATACCATAACTAACAATGCACAAACAGCAGAAGAGAAATTAGATAACTGGGAGCTTCTAAAAATCAAACACTTAAGCTCATCAAAAGACTTCGTCAAAAGAGTAAAAAGACTCTTACAGAGTGGGAAAAAATTTTTTGCTACAACATATCTGAAGAGGGTCTAATCTCTAAAATCTACAAGATACTGCAACACCTCAACAACAAAAAGACAACCCAATTAAAAAATGGGCAAGGGATATGAATAAACACTTCACCAAAGCAGACATTCAGGCAACTAACAGATACATGAGGAAATGCTCACGATCAATAGCCATTAGAGAAGTACAAATGAAAACTACCATGAGATACCATCTCACCCCAACAAGGATGGCACTAATTCAAAAAGCACAAAATAATAAATGTTGGAGAGGTTGTGGAAAGACTGGAACACTTATGCACGCTGGTGGGAATGTAAAATGGTAAAATCACTTTGGAAATTGATTTGGCACTTCCTTAAAAAGCTAGAAATAGAAGTACCATACAATCCAGCAATCCCACTCCTTGGAATATATCCTAGAGAAATAAGAGCTGTCACACGAATAGATATATGCACACCTATGTTCACTGCAGCACTATTCACAGTAGCAAAGAGATGGAAACAACCTAGGTGCCCATCAACAGACAAATGGATAAACGAATTATGGTACATACACACAACGGAACACTACACAAGGATAAAGAACAATGAAGAATCCACAAAACATCTCACAACATGGATGAATCTAGAAAGCATTATGCTGAGTGAAATTAGGCAGTCGCAAAAGGACAGATATTGTATGAGACCACTATTATAAGAATTCAAGAAAAGATTTAAACACAGAAGAAAACATTCTCTGATGGTCACAAGGGTGGGGAGGGAGGGAGAAAAGTGTTGAACAAAACTCAAACTCACAAGAAAGATCAGACTTAATGGTCTAACTGAGACTGAAGGAACCCTCTGAAGCCGTGGCCCCCCGGACACTATGTTAACCCAGAACTAAAACCATCCCCAAAGACAACTCTTCGGACAAAGATTAGACTGGACTATAAAATATAAAATAATACTTGTGGAAGAGGTATGCTTCTTAGTTCAAGCAGATACATGAGACCAAATGGGCGGCTCCTTCTCTGGAGGCAGGATGAGAAGGCAGAAAGGGACAGGAGCTGGCTGGATGGACACAGGAAACCCAGGGTGGAAAGGGGAAGTGTGTTGTCACATTGTAGGGATTGCAGTTAGTGTCACATGACCATATGTATATAAAATTTTGTATGAGAGATTAACTTCAGCTGTAAACTTTCACCTGAAGTACACTTTAAAAAAAAATTACTTGACACAGGACATATTATGTACTTTAAAAAGAAAAACCTCTTGAAGGAATAACTCGTGTCCAATTCATCTCTGTATCACCAGTTCTTAGCAAGATACACATAGTAGGCATTCTATAAATGCTTTTGTGGAGGTAATTTGAGAACATTCTCAGTTAAAATGTGAACATTAGTGTAGGTATTTAAACACTAAAATATGCTACCAAAGTCATTCTCATCTTTATTTGTAATATCCGTTATTAGCAGGCAAAGCTATTTCGCTTTATTATACTCTAAAGTTATGTTCCACAGCTGTGTTTTTGTAGCTGTGAAATTTTGTCCTCCGATTACATCTTAGCTGTTTATGTTTTAGCTGTGAAATAGGATTTTGTTTTTAGCTAGCTAGCAAGAGAACGTTTGTTACAGCAGTTTCAAAAATTGTCAAATCAGAAATAGTTTTAAATATATCAATATGTGCCGTGCTTTTTCTCATGTCATAATATCTGCCATGTAATAATTAGTTATGCTGAACATTTAAATTATTTATCTTTTATCTCCATAGAAATTTCAGTTATGTTCTGAATAAAGAAAACATCTCATCTAAGGAAAATGGCACAGGGTCATTGCTGCTTCTTCACTGATCAAGTACACAGAAAATTCTCTGAAGCAAAGTTCATATGTACATGAGCACAAACAAATGTTTTGCTAAGGAACAAACCAACTCACATGTTCGCAGCAGTATTCATGTGCAAACCAAGATTTAACTTGCTTAACTCTTTAGAAAGTCTAGAGCAGTGACACTCAAAGTAAGGTTCTTGAACCATCACTTGGAAGCTAGTTAGAAACGCTGAATCTCAGGACCCCCTCCACAACTATTTAATCAGACCCAGAATTTTAACAACCACCACAGGGGATACATATTTGAACTGAATTTGAGAAGCACAAATCTACAGCTAGATATTTTCAGCAAGAATTTTAAATATAATATGCAAGCTGTGCCTTCATAGATCAGTTGAGTGAGACTCGTTGGTCACAAATATACCAGGATATTTGTATTCAAATTATGTCATTCTTAGTGTAATCACATTTGGAAACTACATATATTCTTCCCTGATAGTCCATCACTGAAATTATATTTGTAAATAGCCCTTTGGGACTTGGTAAAAGTCACAAAATCAGTGTCATTTACTGATAGTTTCATCTCTTTTTGAACTGTCTTAGTTATCTAGTGCTGCTATAACAGAAATACCAAAAGTGTGTGTGTTTAACAAACAGAAATTTATTTTCTCACAGTTTAGGAAACTAGAAGTCCAAATTGAGTATACTGGCTCCAGGGGAAGGCTTTCTCTCTGTCGGGTCTGAAGGAAGATCCTTGTTTCTTCTGAGCTTCTGTTCTGGAGCGATCTTCATGTGGCTTGGCATGTGTCTTCCCCCATCTCTGCTCTGCATGCTTGTTTAATCTCTTTTATATCTCAAAATAGATTGACTCAAGACACACCGGACACGAATCCTGCATCATTACCATAACAAAGACAACCCAGTCCCAGAAGGGATTATAACCACAGGCATAGAGGTTAGGATTTACAGTACATATTTTGGAGGGATATAATTCAATCCAAAACAGACCCCAAACAGTTTTTCACACTGATTTTACTCAAGAAACCAAGTCCAATAACGTTAGGCTCTTTCCAAAATCAAATCCATTTTCAAATGTAAATATTTGCTCTCTTTGGGAGTAATAAAAAGATGGCGCTATAGGCTCTGAAAACCTGAAGAATTCCAAAAAAATGTTTGAACTATAGCACATAATTGTATATTCCTTCCATCATCTTTTGATGCTTCCTGCATTGTTCAATATTTTACCCACAGAATGCTTCATTATTGTAACTTGAGGCTTGAGTTTTTTTTTCAGTTCATTCAGCTTGAGAAATACCGAGCATGTTCTTCCCTTTTGGTTTTCTAAACCCAGGTCTTTGCACATTTCAATACTTTACTTTGTCTTCTCGAGCCACCTTTTGAAATCTTCTGTTCAACTCTTCTATTTCATCATTTCTTCTATTTATTTTAGCTACTCTACATTCAAGAGCAACCTTCAGAGTCTCTTGTGACACCCATTTTGGTCTTGTTTTTTTTTTTTTTTCCTGTCTTTTTAATGTATTGCTTTCTTCATGTATGATGTCCTCGATGTTATCCCATAACTCACCTGGTCTTCTACCATTAGTGTTCAGTGCGTCAAATCTATTCTTGAAATGGTTTCTAACTTTGGGTGGGTTGTGCTCAAGGTGGTATCTTGGCTCTGGTGGACTCATTTTAATTTTCTTCAGCTTCAACTTGAACTTACCTATGAGCAACTGATAGTCTGTTCTGCAGTCGGCCCCAGCCTTGTTCTGACTGATGATACTGAGCTTCTCCATCATCTCTTTCCACAGATGTAGTCAATTTGATTCCTGTGTACGCCCTCCAGCAAGACGCACACGTATAGTTGCTGTTTATGTTGTTGAAAGAAGGGATTTCCAGTGAATAGGTTGTTGGTCTTGCAAAATTCTATCATGTGATCTCTGGCATTGTTTCTATCACCAAAGCCATATTTTCCAACTACTGATCCTTCTTTGCTTCCAACTTTTGCATTTCAATCACCAGTAATTATCAATGCATCTTGATTGCATGTTTGGTTGATTTCAGAGTGCAGATGTTGGTAAAAATCTACAAATTCTTCATCTTTGGCATTAGTGTTTGGTGCATAAATTTGAATAATAGTCATATTAACTGGTCTTCCTTGTAGACATATGGATATTATCCTATCACTGACAGCTTTGCACTTCAGGATAGATATCAAAATGTTCTTTTTGACAATGAATGTGACGCCATTCCTCTTCAATTTTTCATTCCTGGCATAGTAAACCATATGATTGTCCAATTCAAAATGGCCAATACCAATCCATTTCAGCTCACTATGCCTAGGATATCTATCTTCAAGCATCATTTCATTTTTGACAACTTCCAATTTTCCTAGATTCATACTTCATACATTTCACATTCTGATTATTAATGGATGTTTGTAACAGTTGCTTCTCATTTCAAGTTGTGCTGCATCAGCAAATGAAGGTCCCAAAAGCTTTACTCCATCCATGTCGACTCTACATTGAGGAGGCAGCTCTTCCTCAGCAGTATTTTGAGTGCCTTCTGACCTGAGAGGCTCACCTTCCAGCATTTATTGAATATCTCGTTATCCAAAATTTTGCATTTACCACAATAGTAAAAAATCTACTATCCAACTATTTTTCATATTAATGACTTATGTCTGGCAGTAACAGATGTGGTGGTGTGATGGTTAAGGTTATGTGTCAACATGGCTGGGCCATGATTCTCAGTGGTTTGGCAGTTTTTTAATGTTATAACTAGGCAGTTATGCAATGATATAACTTGGAAGTTATAAAATTATATAATCTAGCAGTTATGAAATGATGTAGTCATCCTCCATTTTGTGATCAGATGTGATCAACATCCATTTTTACACAGCACCGATTTTGCATAACGACTTGGTCTTTAGAACCTAACCATGTCAATAAGTAAGGATAGGGTGTATGTCAGACAATGCTCCACTGCTATTCACAAGGTTTTCATAGGCCAAGGTTTTAAAAGTAGATCGCCAGGTCCTTCTCTCCAGTCTGTCTTATTCTGGAAGCTCCTCTGAAACTTGCCCACCATTGATGACCCTGCTGGTATTTGAAATACCAGTGGCATAGCTTACAGCATCACAACAACACTCAAGCCACCACAGTACAACAAACTGATAGATGAGTGGTGGAGTCACTGTACCAAAGAGAATCAGTCAACATTCAACCATTTCAGGAAGCAGCATATGATCAAGAACCGATGGTATAGAAGGAAGTAATTCAACCTGCACTGAAGGCCTTGGCAAAAAATAAGCCTCCAGGAATTGAAGGAATACAAATTGAGAAGTTTCAACAAACAGATATGATACTGGAAGTACTCACTGGTTTATGCCAAGAAATCTGGAAGACAGCTACCTGTCCAATTGACAGGAAGAGATTCATATTTGTACCCATTCCAAAGAAAGGTGATCCAACAAAATTCAGAAATTATCAAACTGTATCATTAATATCACACGCAAGTAAAATATTGCTGAAGATCATTCAAAAGCAGTTGCAACAGTGCATTGACAGGGAACTTCCAGAAATTCAAGTTGGATTCAGAAGAAGATGTGGAATGAGGGATATCATTGCTGTTGTCAGAACGGATCTTAGCTGATAGCAGAGAATACCAGAAAGATATTTACCTGTGTTTTATTGACCATGCAAAGGCATTCAACTGTGTGGATCATAAGAAATTATGGATAACATTGAGAAGAATGGGAATTTCAGAACACTTAATTGTGCTCATGAAGAATCTGTGCATAGACCAAGAGGCAGTCATTCAAACAGAATAAGGGGATGCTGCATGGTTTAAAATCAAGAAAGGTGTACATCAGGGTTGTATCCTTTCACCATACTTATTCAATCTGTATGCTGAGCAAATAATCAGAGAAGCTGGACTCAAGAACACTGCATCAAGACTGGAGAAAAACTACTTAACAACCTCCAATATGTCATGACACAATCTTGCTTGCTGAATGTAAAAAGGACTTGAAGCACTTACTGATGAAGATCAAAGACTACAGCCTTCAGTACTGCTTACACTTCAACATTAAGAAAAATCCTCACAACTGGACCAATAAACAACATCATGATAAATGGAGAAAAGATTGAAGTTGTCAAGAATTTCATTTTACTTGGATCCACGATCAACACTCATAGAAGCAGCAGTCAAAAAATCAAAGGACACATTGCACTGGGAAAATCTGCTGCAAAAGACCTCTTTTAAGTATTAAAAAGCAAAAATGTCCCTTTGAGGACTAAGTTGTGCCTGACCCAAGACACGGTATTTTAAACCACCTCATACGCTTGTGAAAGCTGGACATTGAATAAGGACGACTGAAGAAAAACTGATGTCTTTGAATTGTGGAGTTGGCGAAGAATATTGAATATACCATGGACTGCCAGAAGAATGCAGAAATCTATCCTGGAGAAGTACTGCAAGAATCCTTCTTCGAAGCGTGGATGGTGAGACTTCACCTCATGAACTTTGGACGTGTTATCAGGAGTGACCAGTCCCTGGAGAAGAACATCATACTTGGTAAAGTAGAAGATAGTCAGCAAAAAAGAGGAAGATCCTCAACAAGATGGATTGACACAGTGGCTGCAACAATGAGCTCAAACACTGCAACAATTGTGAGGATGGCATAGGACCAGGAAGAGTTTCATTCTGTTGTACGTAGGGTCACTATGAGTGGGAACCGACTTGATGGCCCTAACAATAACAACAAGCATAATTATAATACCAAAATCCATTGCCGTCAAGTTGATTCTGACTTATAGTGACCCTATAGGACAGAGTAGAACTGCCCCATAGGGTTTCTAAGGAGCAGCTGGTGGATTTGAACTGCCAACCTTTTGGTAAGTAGCTGTAGCTCTTAACCACTACACCACCAGGACTCTATAATTGTAATAACATATAGCAATTGACTCCTTTAAATAGGGCAACTCCCATTTATGTGTACAATTAACTTCTGGCATTTTTTATTTTGAAACACGGTGTACCACTGAAGACTTAATGTTAACAGGATGATCTTCAGAAGACTTAACTGGTGCTTTGTTACGTTTCTTTAGCAGAAGATACCATGAGGCCTCCCAATCTGTCCTTGGGAAAAGGAATCTTCATGAAGAAAGGGAAGTGGTTCCCCCACCAGATCATGGAGGTAAACAGATATTTGCTTTTTTTATGGTCTGGACCCTTCCGTTAACAGACGTGCTCTATTGTTTGAAAAATGAGAATGGATCCTTCGTTTGGGCCCAGGTAAAGGAAAGATAGCTGACTGCTGAGGGTAAATTTCCAGGGGTTGGAATGTGGGACAGTAGATTCTGAGATGGAGAACGCCCTGCAGCCTGGCATATCTAGATGGTGGATCCTTGGATGCTGTGTGAATTCAAAGATGGGAACTAGATCTGAGTCCAGGGAACTCACCCTCATTTAAATGGTCATCCTGGCCTAGAGTTCTGTGTGGTGCAGAGTGGTGACAGGAAGCAATGCAGCCATGGCCACAGAGTATGTGAAGCACAAGGGTATTTCTGGGGAATTTCCTTTAGGGACTCTGTAAACAGGATTCATGAACAATCCAGAAGAAGGAAGGGAGCACTCCAAAAGTATAATACCGAAAACTATGCCTATCAAATAATTGGATTCAAGCCAGCTCTGATGTAACTCAGAAATAGAAAACAAAAATAAGAGTGCCGGCAACCCAATAGATCATGCCTATGCCATTATTTCCTGGCCATACCTACTGCAAAAAAAAAAATCCATTGCCATCAAGTTGATTCTGACTCATAGCAACCCTACAGGACAGAGAAGAACTACCTAATAGGGTTGCCTAGGCTGTAATCTTTACAGACGCAGACTACCACATCTTTCTCCCATGACATGGCTGGTGGTGGGTTCAAACCTCTGGCTTTTTGGTTAGCAGCCCAGCACTTAACCACTGCACCACCACAGCTCCTTCAGCCATACCTGCTAAAGATGTTAAATAAAGACTCTCACAGGTAGCAATTGTCAAGATGGCCAATTTTGTGAATAGCTACTTTAGATGTCAGTTATTTGGGAGACTACAGTGAAATAGTACAACACTGATCTGTAGAGTAGGGTACAATGGTCAGGTGAGGAAAATGTCACTGAAGGACTGGGGAATATGTGACATCCACTCAGCCTTTTCACTATGTTCACAGAGCTCCTTCTATGTTGCAGACACTGTGCTTGGCACTAAGGATGTAAAAGTAAATAACTACTTTTCTGTACTTCATGTTATTGAAGAAAAAAAGACACAAACAAATCACTATCATGCAAAATGATATGTAGTATCAATGGAGGAAGCAACGTAAAATGGTTAAGTTTATGGGCTTTCAGGTCAGATGGATCTATCTGACAAACTTACTACCCAAGATCACTTAGGCAAGTTACATAAAGCTTTTGAATCTCATTTTTCTTGTTGATAATAATAGTACTGTAGCACTTAAGCATTCAGTAGATGTTGGCTATTATTGTTGTTGTTATTAGCATTATTAATATTATTGAAGTATATATCACATGATTATAATTATTACTATTAAACTGGAGTATATATTAATGGACTAGTATATTAATTCTACCTGTAGAGTCATAAAAGTCATCAATAAGAAATACGTGTGATTTTTACCCTGTAGGATGAGTGTAATTCTCCAGGTAGAAAGATGTGGAACAGCATTCCAGGCAAAGTGAACAATATGGATAAAATCACAAAAGAACAAAAGCACATGGTCCATCCAGAAACTAAAGAGGGTTTAAATGCAATCATAATATAAAGGTATCTGTGGAAGGGGGCTGAAATGCAAAACAAGGCCAGGTTGTAACAGGCCTCATAACCTGTAGGCAATGAGGAACTGTCAAATGTTTTAAACCAAGGAAGAGGAGGATTGGATATGTATTTTAGAAGGATAATTGTGAAGCTGTGCAGAGACTGGACGGGAGGGGGGAAAGTCATTAGGGCAGGGCATATGGAACAGGAAATATGTGATGAAAATCAAATAAATACACGTACTGGGGGAACCATGGGGGTCCTCGGTGTGGGGGTGGGGGAGGCCAATACATTTATCACTTTCCTTTTCCCTCTTTTACATGCATGTTGTTGTTGTTTGGTGGCGTCCAGTTGGTTCTGACTCATAGCAACCCTATGTACAACAGAATGAAACACCGCCCAGTCCTGTGCCATGCCCATAATCATTGTTATGCTTGAGCCCACTGTTGTAGCCACTGTGTCAATCCATCTCCTTCAGGGTCTTCCTCTTTTTTACTGACCCTTTACTTTATCAAGCCTGATGTCCTTCCCCAGGGACTGATCCCTCCTGACAATATGTCCAAAGTATGTAAGACATAGTCTTGCCATCCTTGCTTCCAAGGAGCACTCTGGCTGTACGTCTTCCAAGACAGACTTCTTCGTTCTTTTGGCAATCCATGGTATATTCAATATTCTTTGCCAACTCCACAATTCAAAGGCGTCAATACTTTTTCGGTCTTCCTTCCTCATTGTCCAGCTTTCGCATGCATATGATGCAATTGAAAATACCATGGCTTCGGTCAGGCGCACCTTTGTCTTCAAGGTGACATCTTTACTTTTCAACCCTTTAAAGAGGTCTTTTGCAGCAGATTTGCCCAGTGCAATGGGTCTTTTGGTTTCTTGACTGCTGCTTCCATGGGTGTTGATTGTGGATCCAAGCAAAATGAAATCCTTGACAACTTCAATCTTCTCCGTTTATCATGATGTTGCTTATTGGTCCAGTTGTGAGGATTTTTGTTTTCTTTATGTTGAGGTGTAATCCATACTGAAGGCTGTGGTCTTTGATCTTCATCAGTAAGTGCTTCAAGTCTTCTTCACTTTCAGCAAGCAAGGTTGTGTCATCTGCATATCACAAGCTGTTAATGAGTCTTCCTCCAATCCTGATGCACACCTTCTTCATATAGTCCAGCTTCTTGGATTATTAGCTCAGCATATAGATTGAATAGGTATGGTGAAAGGACACAACCCTGACGCACACCTTTCCTGACTTTAAACTACACAGTATTCCCTTGTTCTGTCTGAACAACTGCCTTTTGATCAATATACAGGTTCCTCATGAGCACATTTAAGTGTTCTGGAATTCCCATTCTTTGCAATGTTATCCATAATTTGTTATGACCCAGACAGTCAAATGCCTTTGAATAGTCAATAAAACACAGGTAAACATCTTTCTGGTATTCTCTGCTTTCAGCCAAGATCCAGCTGACATTAGCAATGATATCCCTGGTTCCACAACCTCTTCTGAATCTGGCCTGAATTTCTGGCAGTTCCCTGTCGATATACTGCTGCAGTCGCTTTTGAATGACTTTCGGCAAAATTTTACTTGAGTGTGATATTAATGATATTGTTTGGTATTTTCTGCATTCAGTTGGATCACCTTTCTTGGGAATAGGCATAAATATGGATCTCTTCCAGTCGGTTGGCCCGGTAGCTGTCTTCCAAATGTCTTGGCATAGACGGGTGAGCACTTTCAGTGCTGCATCTCTTTGCTGATATATCTCAGTTGATATTCCATCAATTCCTGAAGCCTTGTTTTTCATCAATGCTTTCAGTGCAGCTTGGACTTCTTCCTTCAGTATCATCAGTTCTTGATCAAATGCTACTCTTGAAATGGTTGAACATCAACTAGTTCTTTTTGGTATAATGACTCTGTGTATTCCTTCCATCTTCTTTTAATTCTTCCTGCGTCATTTAATATTTTCCCCATAGAATCCTTCACTATTGCAACTCGAGGCTTCAATTTTTTCTTCAGTTCTTTCAGCTTGAGAAATGCGGAGCATGTTCTTCCTTTTTGGTTTTCTATCTCCAGCTCTTTGCACATGTCATTATAATACTTTATCTTCTTGAGCTGCCCTTTGAAATCTTTTCATTTCTTTTACTTCATTCATCATTTCTTTCACTTCATTCATCATTTCTTTCTTTTGCTTTAGCTACTGGACATTCAAAAGCAAGTTTCAGAGTCTCTTCTGACATCCATTTTGGTCTTTTCTTTCTTTCCTGTCTTTTTAATGACCTCTTGCTTTCTTCATGTATGATGTCCTTGATGTCATTCCACAACTCATCTGGTCTTCAGTCATTAGTGTTCAACGCATCAAATCTATTCTTGAGATGGTCTCTAAATTCAGTTGGGATATACTCAAGTTCATACTTTGGTTCTCGGGGACTTGTAATTTTTTTTAGTTTCAACTTGAACTTGCATATGAGCGATTGATGGTCTGTTCCGCTGTCAGCACCTGGTCTTGTTCTGACTGATAATATTGAGCTTTTCCATAGTCTCTTTCCACAGATGTAGTCGATTTGATTCCTGTGTATTCCATCTGGCAAGGTCCATGTGTATAGTCATCATTTATGTTGGTGAAAAAAGGTATTTGCAATGAAGAAGTTGTTGGTCTTGCAAAATTCTATCATGCGATCTCCGGCATCGTTTCTATCACCAAGACCATATTTTCCAACTACTGATCCTTCTTCTTTGTTTCCAACTTTCACATTCCAATCACCAGCAATTATCAATGCATCCTGATTGCATGTTTGATCAATTTCAGACTGCAGAAGCTGGTAAAAGTCTTCAGTTTCTTCATCATTGGCCTTAGTGGTTGGTGAGTAAATTTGAATAATAGTCATACAAACTGGTCTTCCTTGTAGGCATATGGATATTATCCTATCACTGACAACACCGTACTTCAGGATAGATCTAAAAATGTTCTTTTTGACCATAAATGCAACGGCATTCCTTTCAAGTTGTTATTCCCGGCATAGTAGACCATACGATTGTCTGATTCAAAATGGCCCATACCAGTCCGTTTCAGCTCACTAATGCCTAGGATATCAATGTTTATGCATTCCATTTCATTTTTGATGATTTCCAATTTTTCCTAGATTCATACTTCATGCATGCCACATTTTGATTATTAATGGATATTTGCAGTTGTTTCTTCTCATTTTGAGTCGTGCCACGTTAGCAAATGAAGGTCCAGAAAACTTGACTCCATCCAAGTCATTAAAATCGACTCTGCTTTGAGGAGGCAGCTCTTACCCAGCCATCTTTTAAGCGCCTTCCAACCTGAGGGGCGCATCTTCTGGCACTATACCAGACAATGTTCTGCTGCTGTTCTTAAGGTTTTTACTGGCTAATTCTTTTCAGAAGTAGACTGCCGGGTCCTTCTTCCTAGTCTGTCTTAGTCTGGAAGCTCAGCTAAAACCTGTCCGCCACAAGTGACCCTGCTGGTATCTGAATACCGGTGGCATAGCTTCCAGCATCACAGCAACACGCAAGCCCCCACAGTATGACAAACTGACAGACATGTGGGAGTTTACATGCATATACATCCACAAGCACATGTGTTTACAGGTTGATCATTTAACTTCTGTTCCTCAGTCTCCCCAGTTGTAAAAAATAGAGATAATAAAAAGACTTTGTAAGGATTAAGTGGATTAACACATGAAGAGTGCCTGACACATAATAAGAGCTGGTGGTGGTGACTTTTTTGTTATCTCGCTCTTTCCTGTCATCTCAATCCTTTCGCTTTTGTGGTTTAATCACTGCCCCCTTCCCATTGTCCACTCCCTCCTCATCACCAAAATCCCAGTTGTAAACTGTGAAGCCTAAAATGTTTAAAGAGTTCCACTAGTTTGATTCAATTTATTTTGATTGACTTCTTCTTAAATTAGAAGAATTTGCAGATATAGTAGCAGATAATACATGTGTGAAAGGAATCATCCTCTTTTCCCTGCACTAAGAAAGCTCATATTCCATTAGTGGGAAGATGAAAAGTAGACAACGTAGTAAGATAGAGTATGAAGTAAAGCAAAAGATAATAAGAGAAGTTGCAGCCAAATGCAGTGGTTAAGTGCTCGGCTGCTAACCAAAAGGTCAGCAGTTCGAATCCCCCAGCCACTCTTGAAACCCTATGGGGCAGTTCTATTTTGTCCTATAGGGTCGCTATGAGTTGGAATCAACTCAGCTGCAACAGGTTTGGTTTTTTTGGTTTTTTGGGAGTCAAAAGACCCAGGTTCTAATTTAGGATCCAACACTTAATGGCCAAATTTCCTGGCACAAGTTACTGAACCTGGACAGGCAGAGAGATATGATGGTTAAGTCCTTGGATCTGGAACCAAACTAGAGGAATTCTTACCCTGACTTCACTGTTTTACTCACCTTGTGGCTTTGGACAGGTTATTTTTACCTCTCTTTAACCCAGTGACCTATCTAATCTGTAAAGTGAAGATGACAATAATAGTATACTCTTCATATACTCCTGTGTAGTTCAAAGGAATTAAATATGTACTTAGGACACTGCCTGGCACAAAGTAAGTACTCAATAAAATGTTTGCTATTTCAACATTTCTGAACCTCAGCATTCTTCAGTACAGATTGTCGTGGCCAATCTATCTTACAAGGTTGTGAGATAATTTACAAGAAAGCACTTTGTCAATTGTAGAGTACATAATATACAAATGTATGTTCCGACTCCTGGTAACCCCATTTGTTACAGGGTAGAACTGCTCCATAGAGTTTTCAAGGCTGTGCCTTTCAGAAGGAGATCACCAGGCCTGTCTTTCAAGGCACCTCTGGTAGGTTAGAACTGCCAACGTTTGGGCTAATAATCAGCATTTAAACATTTGCACCACCCAAGGACTCCTAAAATGTATAATGTTATTTATTTTTAAGACAAAAAGAACGCTAGTATCAGTAGGTAACAGATAATTCTTTCTCAGGGTATCCTTTGGTCATCTTATAGATAGGAATACCATCTGCAGCCCTTCCTAAATGTATCAAAACTAAAAGGAAATCTTTAGAATTCTAATCAATGAGAATTTGGGACAATGAGGAAAATATCAAATAGTGTTGGGTTTGTTTTTTTTTTTAATAATCATTTGAATCGGTTGTCTTAATTGATGAACCTACAGACATTGATGACCACATTTTTGAGATGATATTAGAGTAAATACAGGAAATTCAATCTTTTTTAAGTGTTATCCACTTGGGACGTCTGTTGACATTTTGCAAAGCAAACCATAAATGTACTTAAAGCGATCAGTAAAACATGAAAATTAAAAATCAGCCTATCTTTTCTCCAAATACCTTTTACAAATGGCACAGAGAACTTTACACAAGCTCTAGGCACCTCTATATTTAATTCCTCGGGGCCATGGTATTCGTCAGTGCATTAAGTAGCCTGGTCAGGTACTGCTGAGTCAACTTCGTTCCGTTCCGGGACTTTCCTTGCTTGTGAATGCAGCACACAGACCTTGAGATGTCATTATTCCACCATTATGATAAGGCACTCACTTATGCTGCTTTATGGGAGAGAGAACCAAAGTTTAAAAAGCCAGTGCCTCTGATTTATATTATGCTTCTCTAACACTCCGGAACAGAATCTCATTTTAAAAGACAGTGCCTGGAAGAGAAAACGAGAAACTGGCTTAATCCATGATCACAGAACCGGTGGTCATTTGAAAGGTGTTTCTTTTCTTTCCTTTTTCTTACCATCAGAAGTTTCATTTTCACTTGAAATCACAGAGTCAGTGCTAAAGCAGCACCAATTTATTTGTGTCACAAAGAGGGAAGGTGATCTTCTCCTAATGGGAGAGCTACTGGGCTGATCATAATCACAGGTCAGCATTTCTCAGTTTGGATGTGTTTACTAAATAAAATTACAGCAATAACAACCGAAGTTATGAGAGCATGCTTCTTAATCATCTTATTTAAATAAAGGGCAGTATAGTAGCTTATTTGGAGGGAATGATCACTTTCTCAAAATCTTCAAACTGCACCAAAAAACATGAAGCTTAAGTGTGTCATAATTAACTTAAACCAGAAAAATTGTAGGTGCTTCCATCAATGCAATTTGGGATGCTTCATGAAAGAAACCCATAATAGCAAAGCCTGATGCTCATGAAGTGCTTCTTTCTGAGGGAATATTAAAATCCTAAATAGTAACATATTTACTCCTTTGCCCTTTTATAAGGGAGAAAATTGTAGTACAGATTAGGTAGACTTCACCCAAGGTCTCACAGAGGCCTTAACAAAGCTAAAATGTGACATCTACATCCTTTGATTTACATCCTCTATAAATTTATCAAGATGTAGTCATTCAAACAGAACAAGGGGATACTGCGTCATTGAAAGTCAGGAAAGTTGTGCATCAGGGTTGTATCCTTTCACCACACCTATTCAATCTGTATGCTGAGCAAATAATCCGAGAAGCTGGACTGTATGAAGAAGAGCATGGCATCAGGATTGAAGGAAGACTTATTAACCTTCGATATGCAGATGACACAACCTTGCTTGCTGAAAGAGAAGAGGACTTGAAGCACTTACTGATGAAGATCAAAGACCACAGCCTTGAGTACGGATTACACCTCAACATAAAGAAAACAAAAATTCTCACAACTGGACCAATAAGCAGCATCATGATAAACGGAGAAAATACTGAAGTTGTCAAGGATTTCATTTTGCTTGGATCCACAATCAACACACATGGAAACAGCAGTCAAGAAATCAAATGACACATTGCACTGGGGAAATCTGCTGCAAGAGATATCTTTAAAGCGTTAAAAAGCAAAGATCTCATTTTAAGGATTAAGCCGTGCCTGACCCAAGCCATCGTGTCTTCAATCGCCTCATATGCATGCGAAAGCTGGACACAGAATAACGAAGACCAAAGAAGAATTGATACCTTTGAAGTGTGGTATTGGCAAAGAATATTGAATATACCACGGACTGCCGAAAGAACGAACAAACCTGTCTTGGAAGAAGTACAGTCAGGATGCTCATTAGAAGCAATGATGGCAAGACTTTGTCTCACATACTTTAGACATGATATCAGGAGGGACCAGTCCCTGGAGGACATCATGCTTTGTAAAACAGAAGGTCAGTGAAAAAGAGGAAGACCCTCCACGAGATGCATTGACGCAGTGGCGTCAACAATGGGCTCAAACAGCAATGATTGCGAGGATGGCGCAGGAAGGGGCAGTATTTCGTTCTGTTGTATACAGGGTCGCTAAGAGTCGGAATCGCTTCAATGGCGCCTAACAACAACAACATAAATTTACTTAAGAATTTATCCAAAGGAAATTCCTAGCGCTTATTTTACTATTCTTTTAGTTGAATAGTTAAATGGAACTCTTATTTCTAGAGTCATTTTCCATAGCATGATACCTGACTATTAGAATTAAAACTGATGATGACATGCAAAGCCTCAGGTGTAGTAACTGGGTACAATTCTAAGTTAGGACAAAAACAGCCTGTTTCAGCAATAGAACTAGGATTAGACAACAGTGCTCCTTTGAGCACAATGCTGTTACCACTCTTTACAGCTAGGATTCTCCTCTACTCTGAGTCCCTGGGTGGTGCAAACAGTTACTGAGCATGGCTGCTAACTCAAAGGTTAGACATTCGAGTCCACCCAGAGGTGCCTCAGAAGAAAAGTCTAGCAATGTCCTTCTGGAAAAGGTCGAGAAACCAGAGCCCCCATGTAAATAACAGTAACAATCTACTATTGTCAGGTCTTATTTTTTCTTTGAGGAATTGGATATTTTCTTTTCATGGGTCCCCATTTGTGCCCTTAGTTTGCTCACCTGTCTGGTCCAAGGTCTCTGACATTTAATTGCCCACGGAGTGGCTGGTGAGTTCAAACCGCCAATCTTTCTGTTAAGAGCCAAACACTTCAACCACTGCGCCACCAGGGCTCCTTCCACCTCTCGCCCACTCTCTCTAATACTACTAAGTAGATTTAACGCTGTTTGATCTTATCTCCAATTCTTTGCGGTTAAAGGAGCTGTACAGCCTTGATGCACAAGACAAATACACACTGTAGCTCTGGGCTTACAAAACCATCTATCATCATCCTGCCTTTGGACGTGACCAGTACGTTGTGTGTTGGAGAGAAATTAATCTGGTGTTTAGGTAGAGAAAGGCATTTCAAAACCGGTCTACGTGCAAAGCCTTCCTTCAGATACTGCAGCGGCATTTTCGACGCCTTTCGCCCCTGCTCAGCAAACCTCATACTTGACCTTCGAGAGGATTTCAAGGGTAGTGGCTTCCTCCCTTCCCCTGGCCTGGTCCAAGAGCGCGCGCCGGCCTCCTCCTGAAAAACAGTGCCTGGGACCAGAGCTCGGAGCATCGCACGTCTAGGCGCCGACGGAACGGAGAAATGGGAGGTGGCGGCGGCGGGGGTTGGGAGAGGGGAGGCAGGGGAAGGGAGGAGGGGCTGGAGAAGACGGAGGCATGAGGAGGAGTATCTGCATATGCATGAGGCACCCAGCACTGCCCTCTTCCCCAGCAGCTGCTCGGGCGGGGGCGGGGGAGGGAGGCGGTGGGAAGGGGAGGAAATGATGCGTGGGCAGGAGCAGCCGCAAAGGCAGAGGTGAGTTCGGAGAACGGAAGAGGTGATTTGCATGGCGCCTGGTGATTGGCTGCAGGCCGGAGGCTGGGCCTGAGAAGCAGCTCCTGAATGGTTTAGCAGAGGAAATTACAGGATTCTTTCAGTTAAAGAAAGCTGGGGAGGGCCAGGCCGGCGCAATATGAAGCTGGGCCGCGAGGGGGCGCAATGCCCCATCTTTGTTCTAGTTGAAGACTCCTTTTCTCTCCTTCCCCCCGCCCCCGTTCCACTCCCACCCCCCACACACAGACACAGACGCAGAAAGTGAGAGAAACCCTGTGATCCAGTCAACTGGCTCTGCCCCGTCTATTAAGAAAGATGAACACTCCTTTCTCTTCCATCTCCTTCATGGGAGACCACTTTTCATTTCAGATGATCACATCAATAAATATTCTTCGAGGAATAAAAGAGGCACTTTGCCAAAAGATAAGAGAATATATGTGAAGTGTGTGGAATGTAAGGAAAGACAATACATGCAGGCAGAATATGCACACGTATGTAAATACGCACATAATCACCCAAGAACACAAAACAAGGGGGTGGGGGAAGGAGACGCACAGGACACCGGGGAGAACACAAGGCATTCACAGGGTCCTCACAGGCTGTGCACACTCTCCCACACACCGAGCACACACCCACCGACCCGCACACCATACCCCCCGCCAACACACACACACACACACACACACACGACTGCAGAAAAGGCATCCATGTGAATTCACTCGCATGGCAAAATTGCCTAGAATATAAGAGAGAATTAAAACCGTTCATCCCTTCCCGCTCAAAATATACTCAAGCGGAATGGTTCTATTTGCATAACGGTAATATAAGCAGGACGCCGACACCAGCAAAAAATGGCTCCACTTGAGGCACACACTAAAGAACGCGAGTACACACACAAACACAGGGGTGCGCGCGCCTGCAGGGGAGACACACCCACAGCCTGTGTCCTCCGCCCACGGGCATAGGCAGAGGACAGATGCCATCAACAGCGCTCAGGGCAGTTTTGCAGAAAACACCAATGCGAGAAAGCGTAAAGAAACCGACCCTGTTCAGCCTCAGGAGCACCGTTAGTGAACCCAGGTTATCTAAACACACACACACACACCTTTGTCAGACAAGAGAGTAAGGTTCAAAGAAATAATAGATGCACAATGGATAACCGAGAGCTAGAGTATGTCAGCAGCTTAAATACTTTGAAACTACCTCAGCATGAAGATGGCTTTCCAGGATGCTCCTGAAACATACCTATGACAAATGAAACATTTTCATTTATTTAGTATTTCTTTTTTCTCTCTCTCTTTCTCTCTTTCTTATTTTTTAAGACAGGATAGAAGGGAGAATCTTCCTGCCCTCAAAAGTTTTTTTTTGTTTTGTGAGCCCAATGAGCTTTCCAGTTGATTTTCCAGGGAGGAAGGTGCTAAAGAGCGGTCCCCTCCGCAGCCTCCTGCTAGACGGCACCACATAAGGCATTATTACACATTTCCAAATAACAGGGGCTGTCTATATATTTACAAATTTGTTCAAATATTTAACCTCTTAACTTGCTAAATATCCCCCTGTTCTCTCTCTTTTGGGCTCCCCCTTCTCCCCCTTTCTGAGCTCGCTCTCCCCCTTCTTTTCCCTTTCTGTTTCTAAAGGGCATGGGGACGGGACGCGCCTTTCTAGAATCCAAAACGTGGCCAAGGGTGCTGGGCGTTACCTGGCCCCAGTTAAATACCAATTTCGTTTCTAAGCAATTGCTTCTTTGCCAGCCAAAAGATCGTGTTTGTAATCAACAGGGCTACCTTTTTTAAAGGAGAAACTCTGATGTTGTTCCTCGGTTTTTAAACTACCGCTGAAAGGCATCCCCCAAGTCGGAAGGATTTCCTGACACTTTACAAATTGCCATTCACTCCAATTTGTGTTTTCCTCGGCATTGCTCCTTCTACCTGTCAAGGGACATGTAGAGGGGTAACTGCATCAAGTAGGGACACTTAAAAGAAAGTCAGAGCGTTTTGGCAGTGTTTTGCAACCCAGTCAAGGCCAGGAGGTAAGACGTAAGCCTTCTGAAGGGACCAATTTGGAATGCCAGCATTGAGAACTTCATACTGCCCAAATCTTTCTTTATGGGGCTACTAAAGTCATTCTAAGCGACAATATAAAATGTGAAGGTATATGGCAGTGGGCCTTTAATGCAGCAGAAAGTTAGACTTCCCCAAAATCGAGTTGTTCTCACTCTGATGGTAAAGAAAAACGTTGTGCTGGGGCACACCAGGCAAGGCACCGGTGGCCCGCTTCGGGAGGCAACTTCCCTTCGAAGGACACATGGGCATCCTTCCCCCAGGGTTTGCCCGCTTTGCCCAGGTCTCCTCCGGGACGTCGTTCAAAGTGACTCAAAAAGGCTTCCCCGTGTCATTCTGGAGTTTTCGTAAAACAAAAACAATACTAATTGCAAGAAAAATCCTACGCCTGTGGAATTGACTCTGGAAGGCAGACTTCCTCTTGACATGTTTCCTCTGGATCAAAATAATAATTTTATTTATGTATCTGTGTATTTATTTATACTGTTCGAAGTAATTTTTAAAAAGTGAAACTACAGTTTGGCTAGACAATGAGGTGTGTGTGTGTATGTTAAATGTGTTCAGTTGTCCATAATTTTTCAGCTTCCACCAGCTTCAGATGTCTGTTCGCCCTGAGGTGCCCTACCCAGAAGCAGCCAGAAGCACCTTGGAAAACCAGCCCTCATCTAGGGTCCTTGCCCGCAGCAAGCTCTAGTTGGGGTTACACCGCTCAGCGGTCCGGGGACACTACCTCCCCCTCCACCCCCCTCCGCGGGGATCTTGCCAGTCGCTGTCTCTCCCCAGGTGCTGAAACGCACCCGCCTGCCTGGTAATGACCTTTGCTCGCTGCTGTCGGGCCGGGCACGCGGCGTCAGGGGATGCTCAGGGCCGCCTAAGCCTTGGGAGAGGGGACTGGGAGAAGAGGAGACAGGGTCCGGTTAATGTATATGTTTTAAGAAGGTTTACTGAAAACTTTTACAGGTACCATATAAGAGGAGGAAGTAAGGCTAAAAGAGTTTAAACAACAACAACAAAAAAAAAACAATGTGCTTAGTCGTGGTGCCACACCAGAGCGAGCCAGTAGGAGAACGCTGGCATTGGGTTATTTTGCGGTGTGTTCTGTAAAATGCCATCTAGTTGCATGACTGTGTGATGGTCAGGACTTTTTTCTTCTATGGCACAAATCCTGTAGGAAAAATGCGGGCAGTTTCAGAGTTTTCTAGTTTTTCCTGATCAGAGAAGACATTCATCCTGAGCATTATCTAAATCTGCTAAAGAATGAAGGCTGCTTGTCATGCGTCCTTCGTCTCCAGTAATGTGTGCCGCCCAATTAGAAGCAATTTAAGCAATCAAGGCCGTTATGAGAGAAGGGATCTTAAAAATAGGTTTTCTATAGCCTCAGAGCTCTAATTCGGAAGAAAATCTAAAATTACATATTATCATTTCTTTATATAAAATAAATATGTAATCTGAATGCCTCCTCTTAGCTCTCCTTTTTCTTCCAAGGTTCCTCCCATCATCTCCTGCCTTCCTTTTTGGGAATTCATAAGAGAAGCGAAGCGTAAAACTCTAATGAAAAGATACTAGTGTCCCTAAAGAGTCTTTCTGAGACCAAATGAGAGGACCTGGGTGGGGCTTGCCCTGGCTGTTCAGAGCTTCTCACTGTTGTAGCTTCCGGATAGTGGCTGTTAACCGACTTCCATCCGCCGAGGGAGGAAAAATCCCAAGAGTGATGTTCAGAGATGGAGGGACCCCATTCCCGGAATCGAGTCGTGTGACCCCAGAGATCTCAGGGTTCGGGGATAGCGGATTGAGGGGGTGGCCTTTGTTCCTGGCGACAAGATAGCTGCTGACACGCGTTCTTCTTGGGGGTTAGGGATGCAGGGAACGAGCAAAGATGGGGGAGGGGTAAATATAAGCAGGGACATGTTTCCAAATAGAAAGGAAAAATAAAAACCGTACAACAAAACAAAAATTAAACCCCAAGCAATGTCCTCTAGCAGAAGTGAGAACGCAGAACCCAGAGTGCCATTTCTCACCCTTGGCCGGCGTTCTGGCGGGACAAACGCGTGGCTGGCGAAAGGCAGGAGCCAGGGACCGAGTGCCGGAGGGGCGGACACAGGCGCGAATTTTCCTCATCACCCAGACTGCCCCTCCCAGCAGTGTGGTTTGAGATGCGATTTTAGCCTCCCGAGCTCTCCCAAGAGAACTGGCAAGAACCTGTCGGGAAATGGACTAAAGCAAAGTTGGCAGAACTTCCAGGAAGTGAAGGGCGAGTCCCTTCGATGCCTGCGGACCCCTGAGCAGAGAACTGATCCTTTGATCCGCTTGGCCACGTGGCTTCAAGTTCTCTAGAAGTGAGATGTGCTCAAAGCCAAACGCCTAGAACCTGAACACTGAAAACCCTGGGGTGGGCGAGGAGTAGGGCCAGGGACCGGGGAGGCGTCTGCATTGAGCCGAACTCTGGGCCCAGGGTGACAGAGTGCACCCAAGGAGGCTGGAAGTCGCCGCTGCCATGCACGAGTGGACACCACCAGTTATCCTGAGGGGGCCGACAGTCTCCAGAGTGGGAATTAATGACCTGACACTAATGCCCTTTAAAAACCCAGTCTTCTGAAAGCGGTTTAAGGTCAAACCAACATTCCCTCCCAAAACCTAGGAGTCGAGAGTGAGTGCAGAAGGAGAACAATTCTTTGTCTAAGATGCGCTACTATTTCAAAAGAATAGCACTTCTAGGGGAAGCAGCAATGCTTCAGCAGGACAAGCGGAGAACCAACTTCTGGCTTTCCCAGAGCGTGATCCACAGACCAACAGCCACGGAAGCAGAGGCGGATGCCGGGCCCCACCTCACCCTCAAGTGATTCTTAGGGGAAGATCCTCCTACACAATTTTGATAACATTGCAATATTTAAATTCTTGATAATAGCACCTAATTTATTTTCTATTTGTTCTGCCTATTTATAACTGATTCATGAACTGAAACATTTTCATTTACAATAAATATATAGATTTGACAATTCAAGATGTATTTCTATTTTCAAATAATCTTCACCAGAAAATAATTTTTAAATTTCTTTTTGAAATGCAATCTTCATGAAAATTATTTGCTTCCAATTTTTTTGAAAAAATAAATATACTGTATGTTTACACAATTGAATTAGAAATGAGTGACATTTAAAAAATATATAAACATCATGAAATTTTTGCTGAGGTTTTCTGATTTAATAAATATAAATGTAAGTGTTTCTGAATTTAATTCCTCCTTCTGCTACATAATGTCCTAGATGTTGGGGGTAGAAATCAGAATACATATTGTTGCCAAGCAATATAGCCTTTTAAAAGTCAAGTTTGTCCTTTAAATCTGCTCTTCTCATAAAGCAGTTCTAAAGTTTAGTACACATACATATATGCATGCAACATAATATAGCCTTTACAACTAACAGGCTGGTGAACTTGATTAAGTCTTTTATCCTCATTGGGTCTCAGTTTCCTTAATTTGGGAGATTGAACTAAATAATCTACAGTTCAAAAATTTTAGGATTTTATGAAACTTTTTACTTTAATGAATTTTGCAGTTACATAAAAATATTAAGAATAACAATATCAAAATAAAGTGTTTCCTGGCATATTTTTATCATTAGTACTAATAATATTCTGTTAGTACTTTTAACTATCTACATGGACTTCTTAACTTGACCCACCACCCCCTAAAAGTCTAAGGGCTCATGGATACACAGAAAGAATTATAAAGAATTGGGAATCTTTATACACATATCTACTTTTCTGTAAAGGAGGTTATAGCTTTCACTAGATTCCCAATGAAACTCATGATTCGAAAAAGGCTAAGCACCATTGGTGTATACTTGAAGTATAGGAAGGAAGAAAATAACAGCCCCAGCAATTCTTGCATTTAATTTTTTTATACAAGTAATTTTTTTCTGGATATTAAATATTAAGTGATTCTAGTTCTGGGTCTTCCTCTAAATAGCTAGTGACCTTATGTTCTCTACCCTAATTTATTCATACAGTAAGGAAATTGAACCAGATGAGCTTCAAAAGTACACCTAGTCCTGAAAGTCCGTGAAGTTTTGGGTACTGTGCAGAACCACTGGGTCTATGCTTATTCAATGTGTCTCAAAGCAAACATAATAAGCCCTTAATTCAGGCAGAAATCTATTCCATAAGCTTCACTTCTTCATGATCTTTTTTGCACCATACTATAGCTCTTCCTTTTGCAGGGATGAAATGGTTGGTTCCTAAAGTAATTTGAGGGCACAAAATGTTATGTGAACTTCTCCAATAGTTTGAGGAAATGGAACGCCCAGAAACGGTGCTGTCTGTAAGAATTGTATGCTCCTAAAAAAAGCTTAAATTTTTCCTCCACCTATCAAAGCTGGTGAATTAATACCTTTGATAGTTTTATAACTTCCTCTGGAAAACAGCTGGTTTGCTTCAGCAATAATAAGAATCAAGAACTATACGAATAATATGCTCTCTGATAGTGTTCTTGAAGTTTTCTTTTCCTCCAGTAACAGAATTATTTTACTCAATTCTTTCCCCCTACCATGTTCCATCTCTATTCCCAGTTCCTAACCCCTACCCAGGCCTATTCTTCCAAGCTGACGTTGAGCTTATTTAGTCTGAGCAACGTTTTCAGTAATCATCATTAGTGGCTTACAACAATGAACTTTTTTTTTTTTTTCAGTTCATCCCCAAGTCTATGAAATTCATTTCCATTTTGACAATCACAAGACTTCATTTGGAAATATCAGTGACTGCACAAGCCATAGACAGATCAAGTGTAGGTGCTCCATCATCTGGATGAGGTTGGGTTATGTTTTCAATTGGAACAAGGTATTAAGTGATTAAACAGTGCTAGCAGGCATGCCACTTTTATCAAGCCCTTTCCTCTCCAAGCAGGTACAAGGATAGTCAATCCCTGGCCCTGAAGGTCTCCAAGGAAAACTTGGAATGCATTAGGAAATCATGTTTTCAATTAAAGCACTGGCATTTTTTTTCCCATCGCAGAATAAAAGCTGAATACCATTTTTGAAACTTTACCTTTATTTCAATATGCTGCTTAAGATCCTCTTGCTTCATTGACAGGATTTTTGGCACCATTCTGCTGCACTAGTCCACAGCCTTTAATTGTTAAATATTAACAAATTGCAAGTGGTTTAAAAGAAGCACATGCAGAATTCCAGACACCATTATTTTAATTCCTACCACAGCCAGCATTCTCACAAGACAGAAGGTCAAATACCAATTCAGGTGCCATATTTTGCCTGTCTTTTTGTAGATATAGTTAGAACAGTGGTATGTGTCTTCACCTTATTCTTATCAGCATACCTGGCACAGGTCTAAGAGAATGAGTGAATGAGCAAAAAAATGAGTAAATATGCAGAATACCAATGTCTATTTGATTATTTGGACCCATGGGAGAAATGGCAGCTTTTTAGTGATTATCAGCATGTTTACTATAAGTGCTTTCAAATGAAAAATACAAAACGAACATAATAAAATACTAAATACATACCATAAATCTGAAATAAAATTGCTGAGCAGTCCATTATCATAAAATTCTTTTTAAAAGTCTCCCAGCTTGTAGAAATGGGGGGAAGTAAAAACCTAACTAACTTGGGAAAGTCACAAGATTACAGTTCCAAGTACTGTCTTGGTGCTTTGTATGGATTAGCTCATTTAATCTCCAAGAAAACCCTCTGAGACATGGATTGTTTTACAGGTGAGAAGACTGGGGAAGAGAGAGGTTAACTCACTGCTCAGCATCATATGATTGGTATGTGGTGGAGCCAAGATTTAAGGAGGCAGTCGAGATCCAGAGACAGAATTCTTAGTCATTAGATGGTGCCTCACGCTAAACAGTTGTTAAATAGATGCTCATATAATTTATTGAAAGAAGTATAAGAACAGGGGAATTCATTAAATGTTCAGAAGATTAGCAGGTGTTTCAAAAAATCCAAAGACTACAGGTATTGCTAATGATTACAAAAGCCAGAATAGCAGTGTAGCCCAGACAGACTGGGGAATCACTGGAGCTGAGTTCACATTCTTAACTTCCCATTTATTGGCTGTGAGATCTTGGGCAATTTACTTTACCATTCTGAGCTTCATTTCTTCAACTATAAATTAGCAATGGGAATACTGACTTCATGGAATTGTTGTAACAGTTGTATATAATGTGTACAAAGTACTTCAAAAAAAAAAAAAAGCAAACCCATTGCCGTGGAGTAGATTCAACTTATAGTTGAGAATCATAGAACTGCCTCAAAGGATTTCCAAGGAACGTCTGGTGGATGTGAACTACCAGCCGAGCTCTTAACCACTGCATCACCAGGGTTCCTTGGCATACAGTAAGTGTATAATAGATACCAGACATTATTATGTTGGACATAGATTACAGGATTAAAATGTATCTTAATTGCTATCTAAGACAGTTTTTACTATATTTTGGAAAATTGAAATGCCACTGTTCAGTTAGGTTATGCTCCCCTAGCTGGTTCAACACAATCCTCACTTCTGTTCTCTGATCCTGATTTTTTCAGAGAACTTTTCTATCACACTTAATATGAAACCACACAGTTATATTCTTTTGTGTTTTTGAGGTAAACTTGCAAACAATTCTTTGCCTGAAAGTACTGTCTTGGAGGTGCTAAGAATCTCTCATCTGGAGGAGGCCTAGAATATGAGGAAGATTGGTACAGGAGCATGAGAGAGCTTGACGTGAAAGCAGATAGCCGTTTTAAGCTGGTCTTTAATTTTTCTGCAAGAGGAGTTCTCCATATGCATAATTCTCTCTATTTATTTAATATTTTTAATTTTTATCAAAGTAAAGCATAAAGCAAATAAAGTACATGGTTTAAAAAATAGTATAGAATGACTTACATTGAAAAGCAAGAGTATCCTGCCCCCAAATTTCTCCACCTCCATTATAACCTCTCATAAAGAATCACTTTAAGTGCATTTAATGGATTCTGATTTTATTTTTTCTGGTGATTACCATCATACTGTTAAATAATATATTTATACATCTATTTTTGGGTTTACTAATTTTGGGGCATTATAATATACTTCATACTGTGAGAGACAGAGATATAGTTTACTTATACCACTCCCCATACCTTTTTCCATTATAGTTATATAACTACTTTTAGTTTCTACATTGTTTCCATTTTTAAATTTTAAATAATGTATTTTCACATCTATTTCTTAATCCATCAACCTCATATAATATCTCTTGATTTCACACTTAACTCTCCTCCCATTTGTCACCACCCAAGTATTATTCTTTGTATTTTGTGTTTGTTTATCTTACCAACATTTATGACATTATCTTGCTTTTGTTGTTGTTGTTGTTATAAAAATAGAAATAACACATTTGCCAAGTCAACATTTTTCACAATGAAACTAATTACATAAATCACATTGTGCAGCCATAAAATTAAGTCTCATCTTTTTTGTAAGTTGAATGTAAAATTGAAAATCAGTAAGATTTTTAAATTATTGAGACAATGTGAATATTTATTTCACAGCCATAATTATATTTCCTTTCATATTGCTTTTTGTTTTTCCAAAAGTTTCCTATTGCCTTTGTTTTTCTTGACTTGTCTTTTTTGCCTTGATAGGTTTTGAAGATTCTCAAGAATGATATCAAATCTTTGGACTGTACTCTGTATCTAATTACCTCCCTCCATGAGCCTTATCCTTTTCTGCTGTAATCATAACTGATTACTCTCCAGGATGTCTGTACAACAGACAGGCTGAGATACCGCTTCTTTACTTTCCTGGGTTGTAGCAAATGTTTCCTGTATGGGATCGCATATCATTCTTTTTAGATCACCTTCTCCCTCCTCTCCCAATTTTGTTCAAGTAACCTCCTAAAGTTGAGCATGTGGGAGACAATTTTTCTGAGTTCTTTCTTGTCTAAATATGACTTTATCCAACTTTCAAACTTTATTGATAATTTGGCTGAGTATAGAATTCTAGGTTTAAAATATTTTTCCCTCAGAAATTTTCAGACATTGATTTACCAGCTTCTGTAATAGCTGATGAGAAGATTGACCCAGTCTTATTCTCATTCCTGTAGTAGATTAAGTTTTTCTACCCTCTGGGAACTTTTTTTTTTTTTTAATTGTACTTCAGGTGAAGGTTTACAGAATAGTTTCTCATTAAACAGTCAGTACACATATTGTTTTATAACATTGGTTAACAACCCACAACATGTCAACCCTCTCCCTTCTCATCTTTTTTTTTTTTTTGTGAAAATATACATAGCCAAAGATACACCATTTCAAAAATTTCTACATGCACAATTCAGTGACATCGATTATGTTCTTCCAGTTGTGCTGCTATTCTCACTTTAGATGAAGGTTTACAGAACAAAATAGTTTCTGATTAAACAGTTAGTACACATGTTGCCCTATAACAATGGTTAACAACCCCACTACATGTCAATACTGTCCTTACTCAATCTTGGTTTCCCTATCACCAGCTTTCCTGTCCCCTTCTGCCTTCTAGTCCTTGTCCCTGGACTGCTGTGCTTCATTAGTCCCATTTTGTTTTATAGGGTTGTCCAATCCCCGGCTGAATGGTGAACCTTGGAAGTGACTTCACTACTGAGCTAAAAGGGTATCTGGGTGCCATACTCTCAGGGTTCCTCTAGTCTCTTTCAGGCCAGTAAATCCGGTCTTTTTTGTGTGTTGGAATTTTGTTCTACATCCTTCTCCACCTCTGTTGTGATCCTGATCAGAGCAGTCAGTGGTGGTAGCCGGGCACCATCTAGCTGTACTGGACTCAGTCTGGTAGAGGCCTTGGTAGCTGTGGACAATTAGTCCTTTGGACTAATCTTTTCCTTGTATCCTGTTCTCTTCATTCTCCCTTGCTCCCGAAGGGGTGAGACCAGTGGAGTATCTTAGATGGCTGCTCACAGGCTTTTAAGACCCCAGACACTACTCACCAAGGTAGAAAGTAGAACATTGTCTTTATAAACTGTGTTATGCCAATTGAGGTAGATGTTCCCTGAGACCATGGTCCCCACAGCCCTCCGCCCAGTAATTCAGTCCCTCAGGGAGTTTGGATGTGTCTATGGAGCTTCCATGACCTTTCCTTGTACAAGTTGTGCTGGTTTCCCCAGTATTATGTACTGTCTCACTCTTCACCAAAGATACCACTTACCTATTGTCTATTTAGTATCCCCCCCCACCCCTCCCATCCCTCATAACCAACAAAGATTGTTTCTTTTTGTGTGTAAACTTTTTCATGAGTTTTTACAATAGAGGTCTCATATGATATTTGTCCTTTTGTGATAGACTTATTTCACTCAGCATAACGTCCTCCAGTTTCATCCATGTTATGAGATGCTTCACAGATTCATCATTGTTCTTTATCGTTGTGTAGTACTCCATTGTGTGTATGTACCATAGTTTGTTTATCCATTCATCTGTTGATGGGCATCTAGGTTGTTTCCATCGTTTTGCTATTGTGAACAATGCTGCCATGAACATGGGTGTGCATATGTCTATTCGAGTGACGACTCTTATTTCTCTAGGATATATTCCTAGGAGTCGGATTGCTGGATCAAATGGTATGTCTATTTCTAGCTTTCTGAGGAAGTGCCATATCATTTTCCAAAATGGTTATATCATTTTGCATTCCCACCAGCAGTGCATAAGAGTTCCGATCTCCCCGCAGCACTTCCAACATTTGTTATTTCCAGTGTTTTTGATTCGTGCCAGTAATACTGAGGTGAGATGGTATCTCATTGTGGTTTTAATTTGCATTTCTCTAATGGCTAGTGATCGTGAGCATTTCCTCATGTGTCTGTTGGCTGCTTGTATGTTTTCCTTGGTGAAGTGTCTGTTCATTTCCTTTGCCCATTTTTTAATAGGATCATTTGCCTTTTTGATTTAGAGGTGTTGGATTTTCTTGTAGATTATGGAGATTAGATTCTTGTCTGACTTGTACTGTCCAAAATTTTTTCCCAGTCTGTAGGTTCTCTTTTTACTCTTTTGGTGTAGTCTTTTGAAAAGCATAGGTGTTTGATTTTTAGAAGACCCCAGTTAATCTAGCTTATCTTCTGGGGTTTGTGTGTTGATGATTATAGTTTGTATCCTGTTAACGCCATGTATTAGGGCCAGTAGCATTGGTCTTATTTTTTTTTTCTATGAACTTTATAGTTTTTGGCTTTATATTAGGTCTTTGATCCATTTTGAATTAGTTCTTGTATATTGCATGAGGTATGGGTCCTGTTTCATTTTTTTTGCAGATGGATATCCAGTTTTGCCAGCACCATTTGTTAAAAAAGACTATTCCCCATTTGATGGACTTTGGGCCCTTGTTGAAGATCAGGTGACCGTAGGTGGATGGATTTACATCTGGGTTCTCAATTCTGTTCCATTGGTCAATGTATCTGTCGTTGTACCAATACCAGGCTGTTTTCACTACTGTAGCTATATAGTAGGATCTGAGGTCAACTGTCTGGAAACTTGTAAGGTTTTATCTTTATCTTTAGTGTTCTGTAGTTTTAAATAATGTTATCTAATGAGGCCTGCATTTATTCATTGTTCTGAGCATTCAATGTATACTTTCAATGTAATAATTCATGCCCTTCAGTTCTAAGAAAAAATGCTGGTATTTTGTCTATTTCCTCTCTTTAGTTGTCTTTTTTTCTATCTTTCTGACATCACTGTTAGTTAGAAGTTGGCCTCTAATATTAATTCTTTCTCTCATATTTCTTTTATAGTTCCCTTTTTTTCTATTTATTTTATTTGAGATCTATTTAACTTTATTATGCAACCATTCAATTGATTATTCTAGTTTAATAATCACATTTTTAATTACCAAGAGCACTTTCTTGACCTATAATCATTTCTTTTTCATAGCATCCTAGTTTTTTTGTAGTATCCTATTCTTGTTTTACTGATACATTATGTTGTCTAATCTCTCTGTGATATGAATTAGAATATTTAAAGTTGTCTTGTGTTCCTGAATTATCTCTCCTTTCTGCAGGGTGTCACTGTCTCCCTGTCTGTTTCTCCCTTTTGTTATGACTGGTTTTCTTTGCCTTTCTCTTTCATATTGCTGGTTTTCCTCAAATGACTAAAGATACTTGGTTTCTTTTCCCAATTACAAAATAGTAAAATGGCTTACTGGTAACTCTCTGAACACAGGGGGGGTCTTGATTACTGGCAGCCTTCAATTAACCAAATGTGGTTGGAAAGCTGGCCATTTTACTGAAGAACACATACATGCCTTAATTCAGAGGTCTTTCTTCTGGGGTGTCAATAGCTACACAAGCTGCCCTGATCACATTTTGTCAATTTCTTTAAAGAAAAACCGTTCATTATTTTTGTCTGGGAAATAGGTATAAATGTCTTACTCTACATAGTGGGGTGGAGGCATTAATGGTTTCATATACAATACATTAAATGCCTGTTTTCAGCCACATAGCTCACTCCACCCTCCCTCACGTCTGGTTTTTCTAACTCCTGAGTCTTCCAGGGTTCTACAGAGCACATTGGTCCTCTCTTTGGCTGTAGTCACCTCTGGACATATTCTACATAGTGGCTGCTTCTGTCTTTTTTATCAGTTGCTACTCTTCCATCCATTTTTCATCTTCCAGAACTTTTTCAAAGTCTCTCTTTTGCTGATAATCTTTTCTTGTGTTCTTTGTTTTATAGCTTTAAATACGGTTTTCTCTAATTTATTAATGTTTTAGGAGGATCAGACTGTCATATTGAACCAAAAGGTAACTTTTAAAAAATTTTTAAAACATTTTCATATTGTTTATACTATGTTAATTTCATACTAGATGTCCCTAGGTGGCACAAATGGTTAAGCATTGGGCTGCTAACTGAAAGGTTGGAGGGTCGAGTCTACCCAGAGGAGCCTCAGAAAAAGGCCTGGCAATCTACTTCCAAAAATTCAGACATTGAAGGCCCTATATAACACAGTTCTACTCTGACACACGTGGGGTCACCATGAGTCAGAATCAACTCGACAGCAACCGGTTTTATTTCATAGTACACCTGATTTCTTCCTTCTTATTGGCTGTTTTTAATCAATAATCATCCTAAGTTTAATTTACAGTATAAATAAAGAATGATCACAAGAAACATTGTTTGATGATTTGAATGATTTAACATACCTCTCTCTTCCTCAAACTAATCATAATGTGAAATGAATATGAAATGTTTATTTCTAGGGGACCTTGTGTTGGTGTTAAGAACCTATTGTGAACAGTCATCTAAGATATTCCACTGTTCCCACACCCTCTGCAGCAAGGGAGAATGAAGAAAACCAAAGACACAAGGGAAAGATTAGTCCAAAGGACTAATGGACCACAACTGCCACAGCCTCCACCAGACTGAGTCCAGCACAACTAGATGGTGACCGGCTACCACCACCGACTGCTCTGACAGGGAACACAATAGAGGGTCCTGGACAGAATGGGAGATAAATGTAGAACAAAATTCTAACTCACAAAAAAAAAAGGACCAGACTTACTGGTCTGACACAGACTGGAGAAACCCCAAGAGTATGGCCACCAGATACCCTTTTAACTTAATACTGAAGTCACTCCTGAGGTTCATCCTTCAGCCAAAGATTAGACAGGCCCATAAAACAAAATGAGACTAAATGGGCACACCAGCCCAGTGGCAAGGACAAGAAGGCAGGAGGGGACAGGAAAGCTGGTAATGGGGAACCCAAGGTCGAGAGTCGGAGAATGTTGACAGTTGACATGTCGTGGAGTTGGTAACCAATGTCACAAAACAATATGTGTATTAATTTTTTAATGACAAACTCATTTGCTCTGTAAACCTTCGTGTAAAGCACAGTAAAAAAAGAAAAGAAAAAACCTAGAAAAGATAATTTGAATGTATTGAAATGTATTTATACTACACATCTTTTCTTTTCAAAAGTGACTTGAAGAAACTAGAAAATGCTACTTGTAACAAAAACATACACAACAGTTAGCATTCCATTAGTAATTGTAAGTTTGTCTACCAAGAAAAAAATGAACTCTCAATCCCTTCTCAAAATTATCTTCAGTACCCTCACAATGGTCAAAGCATTATATTTGATACTGTAAATGATTCACATTCTTCAGCCTTAATTCATATATTCACCTTATGTATCAGCTCCACAGGGACTTTGACCGTGTCTGTGTTATTCACCATTGCATCTCTACTGCCTAGCATAGCTCTTGCACATGGTGATCAATTGATAAACATGTGTCTAGCACATGTTGAATTAACTATGTGTCCAGGTAAAGTTCTGAAACTGACTATCAGGTTCAGGAAATTAGATGTATTAAGAATAAGAGTCTGCAGCTGGTGATAAATGTTATAGGGATCACCTAAGCAAGTGCAATAATAGGCACTCAAAGGAGAGAAAGATTGCTTTAAGCCAGGATGATTAGAATATCCAGCAGAAAATGAGGGATAATATTTTGATAGGTAGAAATGAGAAAGAAAGAGCTTTACATGGCATAAAGGATCCAAGTCAAAATAATATCCAGTATATAAAATCTTTATATTCATTCAATATATTTAACCTAAAAACAAAAACTTGACTTACAGAATTCAAAACTAACAGTTTCGTAAAGAAGCACTGAAGGCAGATCAGATTTTCTTTCTTAAGTCAACTCAATCATATATTGAATGGACATTTAGGCATAATTATGTTGGTATATAAAACCACATTCTTGAGTTAAAATTAGAGTTTCATACCATATCTACTTAGCTTTGTAGCTGAATCAAAATATACTACCATTCAATATGAAAATGTCACTTAAGTAAGGTTGATTTTCTGCTTAGGAAATGACGACAAATATCTCTCATTCCGGATTATTTTACTAAGTTTTGGCAAATTCAACTCATGGCTCTTAGATTTTCTTAATGAAAACAGAATGCCTGGTTATTTTAATGTTCTCTTTACACATACCCAGGTGGCTTGCCCTTTAATCAAATAAACCATTTGCAACAAAGTGGATTGGGCAGGGGTAAATGAACCTGGTTGAAATTCCCCAGCAAAGGATTGCCGGGGACAGATTGTGACACTCAGCAGTGGGTTGGTGCATACACTTGCAACAGTATCATGGGGGACCCCCTCAGAGCAGAGAGTTGGGAGTCACCATCAATTCCAATTTTCCTGACAAGAAAAAACAGCATCTCAGCGAAGACAGGGATACATGTGGCTACTTGGAGAAAGAATGTAAGCAGGGAAAGAGGGAGGAAATAATAATGAAAATTATAAAAATGTTAATAATAGACACTTTAGGTTTCTTTACACTTCATTTAAGGAGAGAAAAAAGAAGAAAGAAAGCAGTGAGAGAGACAATAAACTTATTTTCTTAGAAGGTTCTGATCTTAAAATGGCATACAACCTTCACAACTGTTGTCCTTGAGGAAGTATCATGGGCATTTGGAAATGGCATTGCAGATCAAGATGTTATATAATTGTAGGAGGCTGATTTTCAGAACAGACAAATATACATTATTCTCTGAAATCATTGTATATACACCAAATGCAAATAGAACAATGATTGCTTTGTAAGTTATTAAAATTAAAAATAGCTCAAAAGCTATATAAAGAACAATAGTGGAAAGTAATCTAACTACAGCAGGTCAAAGTGCAAGTAAGCATCAGGTAGTCCTATCCACCTACTTTGCCAGCCTATTTGTCTTGGATTTCTTCCAGGTCTGGAAGGTTGTGCCAAATCCAGCCCTGCACAGGTCTTTCCAAGTCTTAAAGATGCCTCAGACCAAGGTTTGAACCATGTGTTCAGCCTCCCAAAGGTTTGGTTCAGCCTGAGACACTCAAGGGCGTATCAGATTCACCTAATACTTCAAGGCAAAGTCTTCAGCCCACCTGGTTTTCTCACAGTTCTCCCTGTGAGGAGAGTGGATTTAAACATTGGACCTTGTAAGACTATTTAATAATGCACTGGACTCTGCCTTACCATAGTGTGACTCTGAAATCTTGAATCTTGTCAGAAGTGTTGTAGGGGGAAAATCATCATAAATTTTGGTAAAGCAAAAAGAAAGTTTTATTCGGCATATATTCAAAAGGGCAGAAGTGGGAAGCAGACAACCATGCTGCCAGAGCCATGTCTGCCCAAGTCCAGAGAATATTACAGAATAGGCAAGAAAAGGAAAATAGAAAAGCATGCTGCCACAGCCATGTCTGCCCAAGTCCCGAGACCATTACAGAGCCATGAGTATATATTAACATTACAAATGAGCAAAACCATTGAAAGCTTAGCCTTTTCAGATTGGCTAGAAACTGTGATCCTACGTTTTGAATTATCTTACTTAACAATCTTTGGTACAGGTTTCAGTAACAAGAGTCAGGAGGGTCTTCATTTGTCCAACAAATTTCTATTCACTAAATGCTGATAGAAAAAGATAACAGTAGAAAGTCTTTTGTGTTCTGTTTGACTGGCTTTATGTGAAAGTTTCCCTAAAATAGATTTTCCAAGATTATCTTAGCTATTGTTTTTTATACCTCAGGGCCCAGTTGATGTGTCCTTATGCATCCTTGTGAGCTCAGCTCCAGCTGGGTCACATTCTCCATGCTCAAGGAGAGGGAATAATAACTCCAATATTGTTTCCTAACTCAGAAGTCAGGCTTGTTCATAGTTTAGGTGATAGAAGAGGCATTCTCAGAGGCATACACACTAGAAATTCCACCAAGACAGCCAGGTGGGGGGAAATGCTTAGTGACTTTAAATTTGGGGGCAGTGAGTACTCAAATAATTATATTAATAAATCTCAGTGCAAGTGCTATATTCATAATGCATAAAAACTGGTGTAACATTTTATATATTTTTAAATTATTTATAAGCTATATTCTAACCTATTAAATCCTCTTCTAAAAATCTGCATCATGCCCTTAAACGGAATTAATGATTAACAAAACAGTAGTCAAAAGCACACTGGTAAGATAGGAGTCTTGGAATCGTGAACACTAACTTCAGCTCTAGCAAGAATCACCTGTGATGTAACCCCACGAGACTGAGGTTTTCCAGATACTTTTAATGTTGCCGGATACATGCTAGAACCTGTTGCCGTTGAGTCGATTCTGACTCATAGTGACCCTATAGGACAGAGTTGAACTGCCCCATAGGGTTTCCAAGGAGTGGTGGTGGGTTCAAACTGCCGACCTTTTGGTTAGCAGCTGAACTCTTAACCACTGTGCCACCAGGGCTCCGATACATGCTAGAGGCCTGCTAAATCCTCCCAGAATTGGTTATTCCTTTGAACTGAGTTTTATCCATTTAGCTTTGCTCTGATTTAAGATTGCCCTCTCCTTGATGAACTAATTAAGCTCTAAAACTTGATTTCTAAACAAATAAAATGTTGTGACATTTCTAGCCATCACATGGAGGAGCCATGTACTATTCAGGGTGCATCTCAGCTGTTAAAAAACAAAATTATACATGTGCTCTAGTGGAACCCCACATTACAAACCAGTATCTACAAGCCACCTGGTCATTTTAAATTGCAAAGATATACCTTATTTTTCCTCTTTTACATAAGCAGCTCTAAAACATGCAACTAAAGGCCAGCAAGATAATGCAAACTAATGGCAAAACAGAAAGAAATCATTAAACTTGTTTTTAGTTCAGCCTCTCTCAAAAGCACCAACTTTTACAGTTTTAGTCCCTTATGTGTCTCAAGGGGATTTCCTCATTTTCAATGTCTAAGGCACCTCACCCATTCATATCCCACCTCCTTTCCACTCGCTACATGCCCATACCCATCCAGATACTAAATAAACCTGCCAATAGTCCAATCATTTTTTGTATCAATAGATGTTTCTTCAGGCAAAGCCAAATAATAATAGAAGGCTGCTTTAGAGTTTGCAGAGTTTCCAAAATTATACCCTTGTGTAAGGAATGTTTTTGTGGCATGCAGGCCTCCGAACAGAAGCTTTGCTTCTGCCAGCAATGGAGTGTCTCTGAGAAGGAACGTTCACAGCACCCACGTGTAAAGCAGAGACACCTGGAAAGATTATGAGAGCTTTTCCAGGCTGTGCATAGTACTAAAAGCTCTGCCAAACCATTCCACTGCTGCTCCAGTCAGTAACAAATTGAAGCACTTTATGAAATTTGTAGCTCTTCAATAATTTTGAATCACTTTAAGGTTCTCATGCTCCAAACCATAAAGTCTTTCTTAACCACTGCAAACATATAAAAGGCACATCATCAAAATGACAGTAATCAACTCCTTCAATTTTAGGTGTGAAATTGTTCTGTTTTTCCTCCTTGTTTTTGTTGTTCACCAAGTGCAAAAAAATAAAAATGGTCATAAGGACTCATTGTACAAAATCTCCATTTTCGATAGCACCAAGTAATCAAAATTCTAAAAAGTTCTCATATGAAGAAATATTTGCTCACTTATTTTAGACAAGATATCCTAAGGTGTGTGTGTGTGTGTGTGTGTATGTGGTGTGTGTGATCTATCCAGGATCTTAAATGAACTGAAAGAAATCACACAAAGGTGCAACGAGGAAAACTCACTGATGCAAACATTTGGGAATGCCTTGATATATATTTCATGCCACATGTTGTCAGGAAAAATAAGAGAAAGGACAGAGAGGGAAATGTATTATGCAGTATAAAGAATGATGAGTTTCTCTTTGAGTTAAAATACATTTCCGATGCCTTAAAGCAGTAAGGAGCACTGAACATTGTCAAGATGACACTTTCCTAGTTTGTTTTGTCTTTGGATTATGGAATATATTCCATTCTCATTATGTCCTTCTAGCAAATTGATCATATCGACCCTGGTTCTAACTTGTTCACAACCAAACTAAATAAAATCAAACATTACTATTTAAATGAAGGTGCCACACCAGACCAGTGTAATAATGTCTTACATTTTCTGGGACAGCTGGAAATTATCTTAACAGAAACATGCTATGTCCACTTTTAGTACAACTCAAATTTAGTGTATTTGAAAGCATGCACAAAAGTGAACATATCCTTACAAATTTGAGACTGAGGTGTTTCATGTCCTCAAAAGAGATATATTTGTATAATAAAACATTTGGAAAACAAAGAACGATAAATGTAAATATTGAAGAAAATCATCAATTACATTTATAACAATCATGAGGCTTGTTTTATAATATAAAATTAGTGCTATGCTGTTTGTTTATTTAACTATTTTACTCACCTAATAATATACTGTGAATATATTCCTCTGTCACTTAAGGTATTTTCATGATGATTTTTAATTAATTTATTTTTAGTTTAGTTTTTAAATGTTGAATAATAAAATATGAAATAGGAATATAGTGCAAAAAATCTCGTTCCCACTTCATTCTTTCAACCACCCAGCCTCTGAACACCCCTACCCCTTGACTCAACTACATGGGGAAAAACTGGTATTAGTTTTGTGTGCCCTTACAGAATTCTTTATGTATGTTCAAGTAGATTAGTATAGATATATATAGAGAGAGAGACTGAGACATAGACACAGACATAGGTATAGATATATAGATCCACCATTCATCTGTCAGTTTGTTGTACTGTGCTAGACTGCATGTTGCTGAGATGCTGGAAGCTATGCTATCAGTATTTCAAATGCCATCAGGGTCACCCATGGTGGACAGGTTTCAGTGGAGTTTCCAGACTAAGACAGAGAAGAAGGACCAGGTGATCTAATTCTGAAAAAATTGGCCAATAAAAAACTTATAAATAATAGCTCAACATAGTCTGATACAGTGGCAGAAGATGAACCCCTCAGGTTGGAAGGCACTCAAAATATGACTGGGGAAGAGCTGCATCTTCAAAGTAGAGTCAACCTTAATGATATGGATAGAATAAAGCTTTTAGAACCTTCATTTGCTGATGTGGCATGACTCAAAATGAGAAGAAACAGATGCAAAATTCATTAGTAATTGGAACGTGGAATGTACAAAGTATGAATCTAGAAAAATTGGAAGTTGTCGAAAATGAAATGGAATGCATAAACATCGATATCCTAGGCATTAGTGAGCTGAAATCGACTGGTATTGGCCATTTTGAGTCAGACAACCATAACTGAAGATTTTTACCAACTTCTACAGCCTGAAATTGATCAAACATGCAATCAAGATACATTGATAATTAATGGTGATTAAAATGTGAAAGTTGGAAACACAGAAGAAGGACCACTAGTTGGAAAATATGGCCTTGGTGATAGAAATGACGCCAGAGATCACATGATAGAGTTTTGCAAGGCCAATGACTTATTCATTGGAAATGTCTTTTTTCCAACAACATAAACAGTAAACATGCACATGGACCATAGCATATGGAATGCACAGGAATCAAATTGACTCCATCTGTGGAAAAAGATGATGGAAAAGCTCGATATTATCGGGCACAATAAAGCCAGGGGTCAACTGCGGTATTATCAGGCAGAACAAGGCAAGGGACCAACAGACCATTAACTGCTTATATGCAAGTTCAAGATGAAGCTGAAGAAAATTAAAACAAGTCCACGAGAGTCAAAGTACAACCTTGAGTATATCCCACCTGAATTTGGAGACCATCTCAAGAATAGATTGGATGCCTTGAACATCTATGACAGAAGACCAGACAAGTTGTGGGATGACATCAAAGACCTCATACATGAAGAAAGAAAGAGGCCATTAAAAAGACAGGAAAGAAAGAAAAGACCGAAATGGATGTCAGAAGAGACTTTGAAACTTGCTCTTGAACATAGAGTAGCTAAAGCTAAAGGAAGAAATTATGAAGTAAAAGAGTTGAACAGAAAATATCAAAAGGTGGCTCGAGAAGACAAAGTAAGTATTATAATGAAATATGCAAAGACATAGAGATAGAAAACTAAAAGGAAAGAACACGCTCAGCGTTTTTCAAGCTGAAAGAACTGAAGAAAAAAAGTCAAGCCTCGAGTTGCAATATCGGAGGATTCTCTGGGCAAAATATTGAATGATGCAGGAATCATCCAAAGGAGATGGAGAAATACACAGAGTCACTGTAACAAAAAGAATTGGTTAGTGATCAACCATTTAAGGGGGTAGCATATGATCAAGAACCAATGGTACTGAAGGAAGAAGGTACTGGCAAAAAATAAGTCTCCAGGAATTGATAGAATACCAACTGAGCTGTTTCAACAAACTCTGCAACACTGGAAGTGTTCCCTCATCTATGCCAAGAAATTTGGAAGACAGCTACCTGGCCAACTGACTGGAAGTGATCTATATTTGTGCCCATTCCAAAGAAAGGTGATCCAACAGAATGCAGAAATTATGGAACAATATCATTAATATCACACTCAAGTAAAATTTTACTGAAGATTATTCAAAAATGGTTGCAGCAGTATATCGACAGGAAACTGCCAAAAATTCAAGCCAGATTCAGAAGAGGATACGGAATAAGGGATATCATTGCTGATGTCATATGGATCCTGGCTGAAAGCAGAGAATACCAGAAAGATGTTTACCTGTGTTTTATTGACTATGCAAAGGCATTCTCCTATGGGGATCATAACAAATTATGGATAACATTGTGAAGAATGGGAATTCCAGAATATTTAATTGTGCTCATGAGAAACTTGTACATAAACCAAGAGGCAGTTGTTGGAACAGAACAAGGAGGTACTATGTGGATTTAAATCAGGAAAGGTATGTGTCAGGATTGTAACCTTTCACCATGCTTATTCAATCTGTATACTGAGCAAATAATCCAGAGGCTGGACTATATGAAGAAGAAGGTTGCATCAGGATTGAAGGAAGACTCATTAATAACTTGTGATGTGCAGATGATACTACCTTGCTTGCTGAAATTGAAGAGAAGTTAAAGCACTTACTGATGAAGATCAAAGACTACAGCCTTCAGTATAGATTACACCAGGGGTGGATTAACCAGTAAGCAAGGTATGCACGAGTTTACAATTATCATGCACTACAGATCAGTAAGTAAGCACAAGTAAACCCATGGGTACATTGCTTATTGGGTAATCGGTCCCTGGGTTACATTTAAACATAAAGAAAACAAAAATCCTCACAACTGGACCAATAAGCAACATCTTGATAAACGGAGAAAAGATTGAAGTTGTCAAGGATTTTATTTTACTTGGATCCACAAGCAACACCCATGGTAGCAGCAGTCAAGAAATCAAACAACACATTGTCTTGGGCAAATCTGCTGCAAACGCCCTTTAAGTTGTTCAAAAGCAAAGATCTCACTTTAAGGACTAAGGTGCGCCTGACCCAAGTCATGGTATTTTTAATCACCTCTTGTGCATGTGAAAGCTGGACAATGGATAAGGAAGACTGAGGAAGAACTGATGCCTTTGAATTATCCTGTTGGTGAAGAATATTGAATATACCATGGACTGCCAGAAGAACGAACAAATATGTCTTAGAAGAAGTGCAGCCAGAATGCTCCTTCGAAGGGAGGATTGTGAGACTTCATCTTACGTACTTTGGGCATGTTATCAGGAGGGACCAGTCCCTAGAGAAGGACATCATGCTTGATAAAGTAGAGGGTTAGCAAAAAAGAAGACTCTCGACGAGATGGATTGACACAGTGGCTGCAACAATGTTCTCAAATCTAGCAATGGTTGTGAGGATGGCACAGGACTGGGCAGTGTTTCATTCTGTTGTACATAGGGTCACTATGAGTTGAAGCCTACCGGACAGCACCTAACAACAACAACAGTAGATATAGATAATAGATATACATATAGATGTAAATGTAGTCTTAGTTTGCTAGTGATGCTGTAACAGAAATACCACAAGTGGGTGGCTTTAAAAAACAGAAATTTATTCTCTCACAGTTCTGGAGGCTAAAAGTCCAAATCAGGGCCTTGACTGTGTCAATTCCTTATGTGTAAGTAGTTCCGGGTGTCCTTTGGTTGTAAGCCATCCTCACATGGCATCTGTCTTCCCTAAAATGTGTGTGTGTGTCTCTGTGTCTACACTGCTCTTTATATAACTCAGAAGTTACTAGGTTTAGGATACACCCTACACTGGTATGACCTCAATTGATTGATTACATTAAATCAGATTACATTATGGAAAGTGATTACATCACACTAAATTCGACATAAGGTAATTACATTACATCCACAGGTATAAGGGTTAGTATCCAAACACATAATTTGGAGGGATACAATTCAACACGTAATAGATACGTAGCTATCCCCCTCCCTGTTTTACACACATAGTTATATACTACACACTCCTTTGAACCTTGCTTTTTTCAAAAAGTTGATTTCTAATGATGGGCTAGTATTCTACAGGATGAAGAGAATCCTGCATTTATTTAATCACTCCTATTTTTGAAAATTTAGGTTATGCCAGTTAATTTTTTGTTTTAAATAACACTGTAATGAATATGTATAAGAATTTTTTTTGTGCAATTCTCTAAACATTTTGGTTACCTTGCTTTTTTCTATAGATGAACAAATAAGAATAAAAATAGTTGGAATACAAATGAAGAAAGGAAACTAAAGAAAATTAAATAAGGAACCAGAATTGATCAGAGTACCTTGAAACACAAAGATTTAGAAGCACAGCATGTAATTATGAGCCTCATATATACAAAAATAGTGTACCTGTGGATACTATACAGAGGAAGCCCTAGCCTCTGTTTTGCTGGGCTCTGCCTCTCTGTCCTCATTTCTCCCTCTTGAATTGATCATGTAAGCTTAGAATTACTTACTTTATTTTTTGTGGAAACATACTGCTCTTTGTCCACTTCTCATCCATTTTGACCTAGCAGGGGCAGGAAGAACAAATGAGGTATGAGACTGAAATGAATAGGAAAGAGTGCACAAGGTTAAGAATCATTGCTGAGGTCCATCTACCACTTTTAAAACATTTGAGAAGTTCAAGGAAAGAAGTTGAATTATTTTGTAATTCAATCTTTTGGTTGCTGAACTGTTTCTTTGGCATTGGTTTCAGAGTGGGAAAGGTGAGTGACAGCTTAAAACACGTTACAAAAGGAACAACAAATTAGAAAGCTTCATACTTGGGGTGAAAATAATAAAGCTTAAACCTCAGGGTCTTTCCCTTGCATAAACCTAGGAAGACCTTGAACAATATGTTCATATGGTCATGTGTTTTTGCAAAATAGCAAAAGTAAGAGAGCTTAATCCATTAGAATGACTGTCTCTTTTTACTCCATCTTCCCTTCTGTCATATTTCCCCTTGGGTTGAATGGTGTTGGAATGGTTACGAGAGATTTATGTCTATAACTGTATCTTCTTTTCTTTAAAGGTACTCTCAGATTATATAAGCACCACCCTACCCAGTTTCAAATTGTGATTTAGAAGAGAAAAAAGTTTGAAAAACTTGAGGCTCATCAATGATTTAATCTTTCATAATAAATAGCCTCACATTTAAAGCGGAACAAGAGAGTCAGACTACTCACATTTTTCCGTTTCAGATATCCAAGCTTCCATCATTTAAAGTCAAGTAGTAAAAACAATGCGTAATAGTTCATTCTATATAACAGAACTGTGCATGATGTGAACCATAAAGAAAATAACTTCAGATTAAGAACAGTAATGATATAACTCAATCCCCCAAAAAGTGTCTCTTTAAAAATATTCCTTTTAAATGCCAGGCCTGAACACCAAACTACAGACAGATTCTTTACTAGTCAGGACAGGCTAGGTAATGCTGCTTTAACAAACTCTGAATTATCAATGTTTTAATAATAAAAATACATTTCCAAGGAATAGGTCATTGGCCTTGCAAAATTCTATCATGAGATCTCCAGTATCTTTTTTATCACCAAGGCCATATTTTCCAACTACTGATTCTTCTTTGTTTCCAACTTTTACATTCCAATCACCAGTAATTATCAATGCATCTTGATTGCATGTTCGATCAATTTCAGACTGCAGAAGTGGGTAAAAATCTTCAATTTCTTCATTTTCAAAAATCTTAAATTTCTTCATCTTTGGCATTAGTGGTTGGTGCATAAATTTGAATAATAGTTGTATTAACTGATCTTGCTTGTAGGCTTATGGATATCCTATCACTGACAGCTGTTGTACTTTAGGATAGATCTTGAAATGTTCTTTTTGACAGTGAATGTGACGCCATTCCTCTTCAATTTGTCATTTCCGGCTTAGTAGACTATATAATTGCTTGATTCAAAATGGCCAATAGCAGTCCATTTCAGCTCATTAGTGCCTAAGATATCTATCTTCAAGTGTTCCATTTCATTTTTGACAACTTCCAATTTTCCTAGATTCATACATCATATTCCCCACCCGTCTGTCAGTTTGTCGTACTGTGGGAGCTTGCATGTTGCCATGATGCTGGAAGCTATGCCACTGGCATTCAAATATCAGCAAGGTCACCTATGGTGGACTAGTTTCAGCTTCCAGAGTAAGATAGACTAGGAAGAAGGACCTGGCAGTCTACTTCCGAAAACAATTAGCCAGTGAAAACCTTTGTCTGATACAATGCCAGAACATGAGCCTCTCAGGTTGGAAGGCACTCAAAAGATGACTGCGGAAGAGCTACCTCCGCAAAGTAGAGTGGAACTTGATGACACGGATGCGGTAAAGTTTTCGGGACCTTCATTTGCTAATGTGGCATGACTCAAAATGAGAAGAAACAGCTGCAAACATCCATTAATAATCAGAACATGGAATGTACTAAGTATGAACCTAGAAAAATTGGAAATCATCAAAAATGACATAGAACGCATACACATCTACACCCTAGGCATTAGTGAGCTGAAATGGATGGGTACTGGTCATTTTGAATCAAACAATCATATGATCTGCTATGCCGGGAATGACCACTTGAAGAGGAATGGTGTTGCACTGATCATCAAAAAGAACATTTCAAGATCTAGCCTGAAGTATAATGCTGTCAGTTAGAATAATAGCCATACGCCTCCAAGGAAGACTAGTTAATACAATTATTCAAATTTACCCACCAACCACTAAAGCCAAAGGTGAAGAATTGAAGATTTTTACCAACTTCTGCAGTCTGAAATTGATCGAACTTGAAATCAGGATACACTGATAAATACTGTTGATTGGAATACAGAAGTTGGAAATAAAAAAGAAAGATCGGTAGTTAGAAAATATTACTTTAGTAACAGAAACGATGCCAGAGATTGCATGATAGATTTTGCAAGACCAACGACTTCTTCATTGCAGATACCTTTTTCAATAACATAAACAGCAACTATACACATGGACCTCGCCAGATGGAATACACAGGAATCAAATCCACTACATCTGTGGAAAGAGATGATGGAAAAGCTCAATATCATCAATCGGAACAAGGTCGGGGCTAACTGCAGACCAGACCATCAATTGCTCATACATAAGTTCAAGTTGAAACTGAAGAAAATCAGAACAAGTCCCCTAGAGCCAAAGTACAACCTTCAGTATACCCCACCTGAATTTAGAGACCATCTCAAGAATAGATTTGATGCATTGAACACTAATGACTGAAGACCAGATGAGTTGTGGAGTGACATCAAGGACATCATATATGAAGAAAGCAAGGGGTCATTAAAAAGATAGGAAAGAAAGAAAAGACCAAAACAGATGTCTGAAAATATTCTGAAATTTGCTTTTGCACGTTGAGTAACTAAAATGAATGGAAGAAATGATGAAGTAAAAGAGTGAACAGAAGCTTTCAAAGGGCAGATCAAGAAGACAAGGAAAGGTATTATAACGACATGTTCAAAGACCTGCAGTTAGAGAACCAAAAAGGAAGAACACGATCAGCATTTTTCAAGATGAAAGAACTAAAGAAAAAATTCAAGCCTCAAGTTGCAATATTGAAGGATTCTACGGGCAAAATACTGAACAATGCAGGAAACATCAAAAGAAGATGAAGGGAATACAGAGTCACTGTACCAAGAAGAATTGGTTGACTTTCAACCATTTCAAGAGCTAGCATATGATAAAGAACCAATGGTACTGAAGGAAGAAGTTCAAGTTGCACTGAAGGCATTGGCAAAAAAGAAAAAGGCCCCAGGAATTGATGAAATACCAACTGAGATGTTTCAACAAATGGATGCAACAATGAAGGTGCTCACTCATCTATGCCAAGAAGTTTGGACAACAGCTACCTGGCAAACTGAATGGAAGAGATCTGTATGAATGCCTATTCCAAAAAAAGTGATCCAAACAAATGCAGAAATTATCAAACAATATCATTAATATCACATGCAAGTAAAATTTTGCTGAAGATCATTCAAAAGCGACTGCAGCAGTATATCAACAGGGAACTGCCAGAAATTCAAGCTGGATGCAGAAGAGGACACGGAACAAGGGATGTCATTGCTAATGTCAGATGGATCCTGGCTGAAAGCAGAGAATATCAGAAAGATGTTTACCTGTGTTTTATTGACTATGCAAAGGCATTAGACTATGTGGATCATAACAAATTATGGATAACACTGAGAAGAGTGGGAATTCCAGAACACTTAATTGTGCTCATGAGGAAACTGTACATAAATCAAGAGGCAGTCGTTCGAACAGAACAAGCGGTTACTGCGTGGTTTAAAGTCAGGAAAGTTGTGCATCAGGGTTGTATCCTTTCACCATACCTATTCAATCTGTATGCTGAGCAAATAGTCCAAGAAACTGGACTACATGAAGAAGAACAGTGCACAGGATTGGACGAAGACTCATTAACAACCTTCAATATGCAGACGACACAACTTCACTTGCTGAAAGAGAAGAGGACTTGAAGCACTTACTGATGAAGATCAAAGACCACAGTCTTCGGTATGGATTATACCTCAATATAAAGAAAACAAAAATCCTCACTACTGGACCAATAAGCAACATCACAATAAACGGAGAGAAGATTGAAGTTGCCAAGGACTTCGTTTTAGTAGAATCTGCAGTCAACACTAGTGGAAGCAGCAGTCAAGAAATCAAAAGATGCATTGCATTGAGCAAATCTGCTGCAAAAGACCTCTTTAAAATGTTGAAAAGCAAAAATGTCACCTTGAATACTAAGTTGCACCTGACTCTAACCATGGTGTTTTCAATCGCCCATATGTGTGGGAGAGCTGGGCAATGAATAAGGAAGACCGAAGAAGAATTGACTCCTTTGAATTATGGTGTTGGTGAAGAATATTGAATATACCATGGACTGCCAAAAGAATGAACAAATCTGTCTTGGAAGAAGTACAGCCAGAATGCTCCTTAAAAGCAAGAATGGCGAGACTATGTCTCACATACTTTGGACATGTTATCAGGAGGCATCAGTCCCTGGAGAAGGACATCACGCTTGGTAATGTAGAGGGCCAGTGAAAAAGAGGAAAACCCTCAACGAGATGGATTGACAGAGTGGTTGCAACAATAGGCTCAAGCATAACAACGATTTGAGGATGGCACAGGTTTGGGCAGTGTTTTGTTCTGTTGTGCATAGGGTTGCTATTAGTCAGAACTGACTCAACAGCATATAACAACAACAACATACTCTGTATTTTCCATGTTCCAATTACGAATGGATGTTTACAGCTGTTTCTTGTCATTTTTAGTCATGCCACAGCAGCAAATGAAGGTACCAAAAGCTTTATTACATTCACATCATTAAGGCTGACTCTAATTTTTTCATATGCATGTAAAAGCTGAGCAATGAATAAGGAAGACAGAAGAAGAACGGATGCCTTGGATTATGGTGTTGGTGATGAATACTGAATATACCATGGATTGCCAGAAGAAGGAACAAATCTGTCTTGGAAAAGTATAGCCAGAATTCTCCCTGGAAGCAAGGATGGCAAGACTTCTCACATACTATGGACATGTTATAAGGAGGGACCAGTCCCCGGAGGAGGACATCATGCTGTGTAAGGTAGAGGTTCAGCAAAAAAGAGGAAGACCCTCACTGAGACGGATTAACACAGTGGCTGCAATAATGGTCTCAAACATAGTAATGACTGTGAGGATGGTGCAGGACCAGGCAGTGTTTTGTTCTGTTGTACATAGTGTCACTATGAGTTGGTACTGACTAAACAGCATCTAACAACAACAATTTATAAACAGTATTTTTTGCTCCTGCAAATTGTGAAATTTTGGGGAACTGTGTAGGACAGCTTTCCTCCATGCAGTGACTGAGAGACCCAGACTACTTAAACCTTGTGACGTTACTTACTATCTCAGCATATGGCTTCCAGGTGTCTGAAATGTCATGCATGGCTCTTAAATACGTTAGCTCAGAAGTGACTCTATCAATTCTGCTCACAGTTTTAGTTCATCCTAGTTGATAGAACTAGTCACATGGCCCTGCCTAAATTTAAGAGGGCTGGGAAGCATGGGCGAGCACTTGTGTATTTGGTAAGCAGTAAATATCTTTGCCACAGGTTCTACTCAAAACAGAGCAAGATGCATGCCACTGATTTTTTTTTTCATCATTGCATGTGTTCATGCAGAGCTTACCTTCAAGTCTAAAGTGATGATTTTATTTCAAACGTATTTTAGGCTGAATCTTATTTCCCCTTCCTGTATTTATACAGCTGGTAGAATGAGGAATTTTTTTTTTTTTTTTTTTTTTTTACTTTAAGTGAGAATCCAAATTCATAAGATAAGGGCAAAACACAAGAACACTCACATTCTCTTGAGGTCCAGTGGGGAAAAAAACACATCTATTACTGAAATGAGTACTTAAGAGTTATGGCTTCTTCTAACTCCAGGAGAGCTGTTGTAATTACCAAGGATGGAGAGATCAAAAACCAAACTCATTGCCATTGAGTTGATTCTGACTCATAGCTACCCTATAGGACAGAGAACTGTCCTATAGGGTTTCCAAGGAGTGGCTGGTGGTTTTGAACGATGAACCTTTTGGTTAGCAGTCAAGCTCTTAACCACCAGGGCTCCATTTAGCACAGGAAACCCCATAGGGTTTCCAAGATTATAAATCTTTACAGAAGCAGACTGCCACCTCTTTCTCCTGCATAGCAGCTGGTGGGTTTGAACCACGGATCTTTCAATTAACAGCTGAGTGCTTAACTTCTGCACCACCAGGGTCCCAACAGCCTGTGTGTCCCTGAGAAAACATGGTTTTTCCTTGTGCAGTTAGGGGAGGAGCAGTGTTACCTTCATCATATCATCAGGTACAACAGGCTCAGGCTACCCTGGAGACAGGGCCTTCAATCCCTCTCTATTTACAAGGCCTGCTGAATGTAACCCTGACTCTTAAGTAGAAGATGACTTTGCTAAACACAATCTATAATTCCTATGAAAATATATAGCTAAAAGGCTAATAACACACTTACATTCCATACATGGTATTGGGGCCTTAATATAAACATTTATAACATAGTTGCTTTGGAAATCTTTGTATTTATAACTTACACGCTTCAATTAATTTAAGGAATATTTCAGTGATAGAAGAAGATCTTTTTAAAGCAGTATTTGGTTATAGGCCTCTGGACCCAAAATAAGATCACCAGTAGATATTTACTAAGCCAAGAAGGATGTGATTTTTGTGATTAAAAAAAACAGGAGTATTGGGTTTACGACATTAACAAACTTGATGTAGAACAACAGATTAAGGTAGCACGACTGTTTCACATAAAGAAGTGTGAGCCTAAGAATGCATTAACCAGTTGCCATCTAGCAATTTTGATTCCTGGTGACCCCATGTGTGACAGAATAGAACTGTGCTTCATAGGATTTTCAATGACTGATTTTTCAGAAGTATCACCAGGATTTTCTTCTGAGGTGCTTCTGGGTACAGGAATCCAATATTCTCCATCTCTTAGCCCTAGCTGTGCCAGGACATGCCATGGGTAAATCTATTAAGGATAACGGGCCAAGTTCTCACTGTCAAAGAAAGGAGTTACAAATTTGGAAAAAGAGAAAGATAGGATGGATTTGATGGTGTTGATTTGGGATTGGAGGCATTGCTGTAAACTCATGGTTGTCAATATATATTGATGGATATGAAAATAAATACAAATGTGTGCATGTATGCACATGTGTGTATACACACATATATTCCATAGCTCTGTCCACTGAGACGGTCTGTGAGAAATGACAACTCAAAAGCAATGGACACACCTAAGTGCCCAGATCAGGGTTTCTAAATACCATACTTCTCTAAAAGAAATCAAAGTTTCTTGGAGAAATGATTGATTCTAGAATAGGGAAAGTACAAGATAAGCCTGGAATATCTTGTGCTAGAAAGTAAAGCAGTGTTCAAAGAATGATTGAGACTTAGCAAAAGGGCACAAAAACCAGCCTGAAGGGGCTTTCACTGGCCAAATCTGGGACAATCTGATCATCAAAATAATGATAGTAAAAGATAATTACAAATCAAATAAAGGAGTCCACAGTGTTACACATAAACAAATGAATGAATTATAACTTTGGTGAGGACTGAGATATTTACAGTAACTCTCCATAAAATACTTATTAATTATAAAGGAATAAAGAATATCTTTGCAGTGGAGATGCCTGGCAGACACCACTTTAATCAAGGAATTAGAGCAAACATCATCAGTAGCTGTGTGCCAGTAGATAAAATAAAATGAGAAAAACTTGGCCTCACTTCTGTGACAATCCTGTCAAAGTTGAATAACCTGAATTTAATTATAAGGAAATATCAGACAAATTCAAACTGAGGGTCATCCTACAAAATAATTTGAGTGTAACCTTCAAAAAGATTAAGGCGATGAAATCCAATAAAAGATTAAGAAACTATCCCAGACTGAAGGAGTGGAACTGACGTGACAACTAAATTCAATGAGTGATTCTGCACTAAACCAAACCAAACCAAACCCATTGCCACTGAGTTGATTTTGACTCATAGCAACCCTATAGGACAGAGTAGAACTGCCCCATAAGGTTTCCAAGCAGCAGCTGGTAGATTTGAACTGCCTACCTTTTGGTGAGCAGCCGAGCTCCTAACCACTGTGCCACCAGGGATTCAGCACTAGATCATCATAAAGGGCATTACTGGGCAATTGTCAAAACTTGACTGTGATCTTAGATTTAGATAGAAGTCATGTATCAACATTAAATTCCTAGCCCTACCTGTGCCAGGGCTTGCCATGGACTTGTGATTATATAGGAGACTGTTCTTGTCTGGCAAAAAAACACACTAAAGTATTAGGGGGTGAAGGAGCATTACTGAACAATTTACCATTAAATGACTCAGTAAATTTAAAAAATGTCCTTTGTGTATTCCTGTAAGTTTGTTTCAAAATAGCAAATCATAATGATCTTTTTTTTTTTAAAGGCTTGCTATAGATCAGGCTCTTTGCTTAGTCCTAGGGATATATCAGCAGAAAAAGACCTCAGTACCTGCCTCTTGGAGTTTGTAGTCAGGCAGGGAAAACAGGAGTTAAACAGTAATTACATGCACAAGGAAGGGAGCTATTTGAGCATAGAGACTTACAGAAGGCCTTCTTGAGAAGGTGATCTTTATGCTAATGATATAATGATGTGTAGGGTTGTTGTTGTTGTTAATAGTTGCTGTTGAGTCAATTCCAACTCATGACCACCACATGGGTGCGGAGCAGAACTGTGTTCCACAGGGTTTCAAGGCTGTGAACTTCCGGCAGCAGATCTTCAGGCCTGTCTTTGGAGGCACCTCTGGGTGAGTTCAAACCACCAACTTTTCAGCTAGTAGTCAAGCTCTTAAATGTTTGTTTGCATCACAGTTAGCTGGATGAAGTGTGAAAGAGTGGTGTGTGTGTGTAGAGCATGGAGATTTTGAACTTTGGTAATAGAACATCACAAGTAATGATATAGTTTTGCAAAAACCATTAGGCATGCAAAGAAACTGTTTATAATGCCTAGCATCCATCCCCAAACCAAAAAAAAAAACCCAAACCTGTTGCTGTCGAGTGGATTCCAACTCATAGCAACCCTATAGGACAGAGTAGAACTGCCCCATAGAGTTTCCAAGGGGGGCCTGGTGGATTCGATCTGCTCACCTTTTGGTTAGCAGCCATAACACTTAACCACTATGCCACCAGCATCATTCCCAAGGGACTTTAAAACACACAGGTACCAGTAGATAGTTTGAGTGCCTCAGGAAATGATTAAAATAAATTTATTGAGATAATACCATCAATGTTAAGACGTTAAAAAGTAGATTAAATGTTGAAATAAAAATATAACATCTTGATTTTTTTAAATTGTGCTTTAGATGAAGGTTCACAGAGCAAATTAGTTTCTCATTAAACAATCAATACACTTACTGTTTTGTCACACTGGTTGCCAACCCCATGACGTGTCAACCCTCTCCTCTTCTCGATCTTGGGTTCCCCATTTCCATTCGTCCAGCTTTCATGTCCCATCCTGCCTTCTGGTCCTTGCCCCTGGGCTGGTGTGCCCATTTAGTCTTGTATACATGGTTGAGCTATGTGTATTATTGTTTGTTTTATGGACCTGCCTAATCTTTGGCTGAAGGGTGAATCTCAGGAGTGACCTCAGTACTGCTTTAAAAGGGTGTCTGGGGTATCTCTGGTTTCTGTCAGACCAGTGAGTCTGGTCCTTTTTTGTGAGTTTGAATTTTGTTCTACATTTTTCTCCAGCTCTGTTTGGAACCCTCTATTGTGAGCCCTGTCAGAGCAGCTGGTGGCAGTAGCCGGGCACTATCTATTTGTGCTGGACTCAGTCTGGTAGAGGCAGTGGTAGTTGTGGCCCATTGGTCCTTTGGACTAATCTTTTCCTTGTGTCTTTTCTTCATTCTCCTTTTCTCCAGATGGGGTGGGACCAGTGGAGTATAGTAGTTGGCCGCTCCCAGGCTTTGAAGACCCCAGATGCTACTCATCCTCAAAGGCGGTTGTAGAACATTTTCTTTATAAACTACGTTATGTCAATTGAGCTAGATATCCCCCCAGACCATGGTCCCCAGCCTTCAGCCCAGTAATTCGGTCCCTCAGGGAGTTTGGATGTATCTATGAAGCTTCCATGACCTTGCTTTGGTCAAATTGTGCTGACTTCTTCAGTCCTGTGTACTGTCTTACCCTTCACCAAAGTTACCACTTATCTATTGTCTAGTTAGTATTTTTCTCTTCTCACCGCTCCCCTCCTTCGTAACCATCAAAGATTGTTTCTTTTTGTATGTAAAACCCTTTCATGAGTTTTTTAAATAGTGGTGTCATACAATATTTGTCCTTTTGTGATAGACTTATTTGACTCAGCATAATGCCCTCCAGATTCATCCATGTTGTGAGATGCTTCACAGATTCATCATTGTTCTTTATCGTTTCATAGTATTCCTTTGTGTGTATGTACCACAGTTTGTTTATCTATTCATCTGTTGATGGGCACTTAGATTGTTTCCATCTTTTTGCTACTGTGAATAATGCTGTAATGAACATGGGTGTGCATGTCTATTCGAGTGACGGCTCTTATTTCTCTAGGATATATTCCCAGGATTGGAACTGCTGGATCTTATGGTATTTCTATTTCTAGATTTTTAAGGAAGTGCCATATCATTTTCCAAAATGGTTGTATCATTTTGCATTCCCACCAGCAGTGCATGAGGGTTCCAGTCTCCTAAAGGGGATAATTTGTACAGAAGAACAGTGGAAGAGTAGCATCTGGGATCTTAAAAGCTTGTAAGCAGCCATCTAAGATACTCCACTGGTCCCGCTACTGCCTTCACCACGACCACCCTCCTCCATCTGGAGCAAGGGAGAATTAAAAAAATCAAAGACACAGGGAAAGATTAGTCCAAAGAACCAAAGGACCACAACTACCACGCCTCCACCAGACTGAGTCCAGCACAACTAGATGGTGTCTGGCTACCACCACCAACTGCTCTGACAGGGATCACAATAGAGGGTCCTGGACAGAATGGGAGATAAATGTAGAACAAAATTCCAATTCACAAAGAAAGACCCGACAAGCTGGTCTGACAGAGACTAGAGAAACCCCAAGAGTATGGCCCCTGGACACTCTTTTAACTTAGTACTGAAGTCATTCCTGAGGTTCACCATTCAGCCAAAGATTAGGCCCATAAAACAAAACAAGACTGTTCATACCAGCCCAGGAGCAAAGACGAGAAGGCAGGAGAAGACAGGAAAGCTGGTAAGGGGGAACCCAAGGTCGAGAAGGGGAGAGCGTTGACATGTCATGGGGTTGGCAACCAATGTCACAAAACAATATGTGTATTAATTGTTTAAGGAGAAATTAATTTGCTCTGTAAAACTTGATCTAAAGTACAAAAAAAAAAAAAAAAAAAAAAGAATTCCGTAGTTTTTGGTTTTATATTTAGGTCTTTGACCCATTTTGAATTAATTTTTGTGTAAAGTGTGAGGTATGGGTCTTGTTTAATTTTTTTACAGGTGGACATCACATCCAGTTTTGCCAGCACCATTTGTTAAAAAGACTATCTTTTCCCCATTTAATGGACTTTGGGCCTTTGTCGAAAATCAGGTGACCATAGGTGGATGGATTTGCATCTTTGTTCTGGATTCTGTTCCATTGGTCAATGTGTCTGTCATTGTACCAGTACCAATTTGTTTCGACTACCATAGCTGTATAGAAGATTCTGATGTCAGGTAGTGCAAACCTCCTACTTTATTCTTCTTTTTCAGTAGTGCTTTACTGATCTGGGCCCTCTTTCCTTTCCAAATAAAGTTAATGATTAGCTTTTCCATCTTGTTAAAGAATGCTATTGGTATTTACATTGAGATTGCATTGTATTTGTAGGCTGCTTTGGGTAGAATTGACATTTTCACAATGTTGAGTCTACCTACCCATGAGCATAGTATGTTTTTCCATTTATGTAGGTCTCTTTTAGTATCTTGCAGTTGTGTTTTGTAGTTTTGTTTTTATAAGTCTTTTACATCCCTGGTTAGATTTATTTTGTTAAGGGGCTGTTATAAATGATATTGCTTTCCTGATTTCCTTTTTGTAGTTCTTTTTATTGGTGCATAGCAATCCAACAGATTTTTATATGTTTATCTTGTAGCCTGTTACTCTGCTTAATCTTTATTATTTTCAGTAGTTTTCTTGTCGATTCTTTTGGGTTCTCTATGTATAATATATCATCTGCAAGTAGGGATAGTTTTATTTCTTCCTAACCAATTTGGATGCCCTTTATTTCTTTTTCTTGCCTTATTGCTGTAGCTAGGACTTCCAGCACAATATTAAATAGGAGTTGTGATAAAGGGCATCCTTGTCTTGTTCCTGTCCTCAGGAGGAATGTTTTCAGCCTTTCTCCGTTGGGAATGATGTTGGCTGTTGTTTTTGTATAGTGCCCTTTATTATGTTGAGGAATTTCCCTTCTATACCTATTTGCTTGAGAGTTTTTTTATCAGGAGTGGGTGTTGGACTTTATCGAATGCCTTTTCTGCATCAATTGAGATGATTATGTGATTCCTTTATTTATGCAGTGGATTATGTTGATTGATTTTCTAATGTTGAACCATCCCTGTATACCTGGTATGAATACCACTTGGTCGGGGTGTATTATTTTTTTGATATGATGCTGAATTTTATTGGCTAGAATTTTGTTAAGAATTTTTGCATCTATATTCATGAGACATATTGGTATGTAATTTTCTTTTTTTGTGGTGGCTTTGCCTGGCTTTTGTATCAGGGTTATGGCTTCACAGAATGAATTTGGAAGTATCCCTTTCTTCTCTATGTTCTGAAATAGTTTAAGTAGTATTGGTGTGAGTCTTCTCTGAATGTTTGTTAGAATTCTCCGGTGAAGCCATCTGGGCTGGGACAATTTTGTTGGGAGTTTTTTTTTTTGTTTTGTTTTGTTTTTTTAGCTTTTCAGTCTCTTCTCTTGCTATGGATCTGTTCAGATGTTCAACCTCAGTTTGTGTTAGTTTAGGTAGGTAGTGTGTTTCTAGAAATTTGTCCATTTCCTCCAGGTTTTCAAACTTGTTGGAGTATAGTTTTTCATAGTATTCTGTTATGATCCTTTTTATTTCATTTGTGACTGCTGTAATTGTCCCCCATTTCATTTCTTATTTGGGTTATTTGCATCCTCTCCTGTTTCTCTTTTGTTAGTCTGGCCAGTGGTTTGTTGATTTTGTTGATCCTTTCAAAAACCAACTTTTGGTTTTGTTGATTCTTTCTGTTGTTTTTCTATTCTCTATTTTATTTATTTCTGCTCTGATCTTTGTTTCTTTTCTTCTGGTGGCTGTGAGCTTCTTTTGCCGTTCTCTTTCTATTTGTTCCTGTTGTATAGTTAACATTTTGGTTTTGTCCCTTTCTTCTCTTTTGATGTGTGCATGTATTGCTATAAATTGACCTCTGTGCACTGCCTTTGCTATGTCCCAAAGGTTTTGGTAAAATATGTTTTCATTTTCATTTGATTCTAGTAACTTTTTTATTCCACCTTTGATTTCTTCCATTACCCAGTAGTTTTTAAGCAGGGTGTTATTCAGTTACCATGTAATTGAAAAGGATGGAAGCAGTGCAGGGCCTATGCAAGAGGGAGACAGAAAAGAGTGAAGGGTAAAGATAAAGAAAAATTAAAAATATGGCACTGAGGGAGACTGTGTGCAGTGGCTCTCTAGCCAAGCACTGCAGCACAGCCCATTGAGAAGGGGAGAGAGTGACACACACAGCTAGGTGGGCAAGAGGAAGGAAAGGAAAGAGAGAGAGAGAGAGAAGAAAAAAACAAAAATGGTGGTGAGGGAGCTGGCCAGCGATAGCAGCACAGACCTAGGGAGGCTGTGTGCCAGTCAGTATCTAGTCGAGCCTTGCAGCACAGCCCTTTGTGAAGGGGTGGGGGCAACCCCCAGGGCTAGGTGGATGGGAGAAAAGAAAGGAAGGAAAGGAGAGAGAGAATAAATAAATAAATAAATAAAGAACAAAATAAATAAACTGAAAAAATATGGCGCTGAGTGAGCTGTCTGGTGTGGGCAGTGCAGATCTGGGGAGATCGTGTGCTGGTGGCTCTCTAGCTGAATGGTGCAACATGGCCCTTTGAGAAGGGGAGAGGATAGTACACAGGAATAAGTGGGCGGGAGAAAGGAAAGGAAGTGAGAGAGAAAGAAGAAACAAACAAAAACAACAAAAAACCAAAAAATATGGCAGTGAGGGAGCCAGCCAGTGGAGACCCTCTAGCCAAGCAGTGCAGCAAAGCCCATCAAGAAGGGGTGGGGATGGCACATGGGGCTAAGTGGGTGGGAGAAAGGTAAGGAAGGAAGGGATAGAGAGAGAAGAAACAAAAAACAAAAACAGAACAACAACAACAAAAAAATAGCACTGAAGGAGCCACCTGGTGAAGTGGGACAGGCCTGGAAAGGCCACATGCCAGTGACTCTCTAGCCAAGTAGTGCAACATGGCCCATTGAGAAGGGGCAGGGGAAGCGCACAGGGCTACGTGGGCAGGAGAAAGGAAAGGATAAAGAAAGAAGAAACAACAAAAAAATGGCGCTAATGCAGCCAAATGTTGGGGGTGGCACAGACCCAGGGAGGCCATGTGTCAGTGGCTGTCTAGCCAAGTGGTGCAGCATAGTCCATCAAAAAGGGACACGGATGGCACACAGGGCTAGGTGGGCGGGAGAAAGAAAAGGAAGGAAGGGAGAGAGAGAAGAAACAGAAAGGAAAAAAATGGCACTGAGAGAGTCAGCCCGCTTGGGCAGCACAGAACCAGGAAGGCCATGATGGTGGCTCTGTAGCTGAGCAGTGTGGCACAGCCCATCTAGAAGGTGTGGGGACAGCTCATGGGGCTAGCTGGGCAGGAGAAAGGAAAGGAAGAAAGGGAGAGAGAGAGAAGAAACAAAAAGAGCCAAAAAAAACACACAAAAAATTTAAAATGGCACTAGGGAAACCAGCCGTTGGGGGTAGGGTGGACCTGGCAACAGTGAGCTGGTGTTTCTCCAGCTGAGCAACCATGGCCCGTTGGAAAGTGGTGGAGGCTGCATAGAGGGAAGAACGGTGAGGGGTGTTATAAAGCATGTATCCCTGGTTACTGGGTGTTCTTATCTCCTGTTGGGGGCTCTGTGAAGTTGCCTTCCCTGTCTGCAGTTCTTGGTGGTTGTAGTCTAAGATGGTGGAAGAGGACCTCCACACCATAGCTCTCCTTGTTCTCTGTCAGTTTCTTATTCTGTTTGGTACTTGACCAAGTTCTTTATCCCTTCATTTGATGCTTAGGGTTCCAAGACTGACATTTTTATCTGTTTTACTTAGTTTTTTGGGCTTTTGCTGTAGAGGGATGGCGTGGTGCTTCTGTTTATAGCACTATGTTGGCTGCCAAGTCAACACCTTGACTTTTAATAGCTCCTGTTATGGATTGCATTGTCCCTCCAAAATGTGTTGGAATAATAACCCCTATACTTGTGGATGTAATCCTGTTTGGGAATAGGATTTTCTTTGTTATGTTAATGATACCTTAACAGTGTAAGTTGTGTCCTAAACCTAATCTCTGTTGAGTTATAAAAACAGCTGATTAGACACAGAGTCAAGCACACTCCAGGAACTACAGATGTATTGCCAAGGAACTAAGGAACACCTGGGGCTACCTACAAGAAAGGAATCAACACAGGGAGACCCTGATTTGGACTTCTAGCTTCCAGAACTGTGAGAAAATACATTTCTGTTCTTTAAAGCCATTCACTTATGATATTTCTGTTACAGCAGCACTAGAAAACTAAGCAAGTTCCCCCCCACACCCCAAACAATTCAATATATTTTCATTTATTCCACTTTTCAAACATTATTGTTAAGAAGTAGTTTATCACCACTGTTTCACACACGGGGAAATTGGGGCCAATGATCTGCAGAAGTTCACATAATTATGTAGGTGTAGGGCCAGGAGTATGTCCTTAATTTTAACCTACTATCCTAAGGTTTTCTAACTTACTTGTGTGTAGGCTCATGGCATGGAAAAGAGAAAAATCTTTATATATTTCACAACATAACAAAAAAAAATTTACCAAACAAGAACAATACTGAATATTCAGTACAAATAAAGTATTACTTTATATAATCAAAGTCAACTTGAATATTTTTTCCCATTATAACCTCATTTTATTTCTCTTCTGTCCCAGCCCTTTTACTTTTTGATGACTATTCTACTTCTGGAAAATTTCAGCCTGTTCCCTGTCTAATTCATTTCCAAACATAAATGAGCTCCTATTCAATAATTCCTAAACTATTTTTAGTCACAAATTTCTTTAAGAATTTGATAAAAGTTATCAACATCTTCCCCCTCAAAATGTTCACACACAGAAACATTTGCATAAAACCTAACACTGCTCTAAAATATAGTTTATTTTTAAAAAATCAAATTTATATAAACCATTAATGAAGCATTTACCATACGGTATGGCAAACATGTCTCTCAACTGGATTATGAGCCCCTTCAGAGCAAAAATTGTCTTGTTTATCTTTCTACGGCCAACACAGAGTATAGTGGCAAATGTTGTTTTGTACCGTCAAGTCGATTCTGAGCCATAGAAACTTTATAGGACAGAATGAAACTGCCCCATAGGGTTTCCTAGGTTGTAATCTTTACTGGAGCAGATTACCAGGTATTTTTTCCCATGGAACAGATAGTGGGTTCAAACTGCTGACTTTTCAGTTAGCAGCTGAGTGCTTAACCATTGTACCACCAGCACTCCTTACATTAGCAAATAGTAACCACTAATGTTTGCTGTACATTTGAATGGAAAAAAAAAAAAACCTAATGTACATTTGAATGAAGGATGCATATACTAAAATACATACTCAGTTTGTAGAGGTACAACTAGCAATGAAAACACGTGGAATTCTGCCTTGCTTTTTTATGTAACTGTCACCACAAGGCAATAGCAGTTGTAGAATTTGACAGGTTTAAAGTATTTTTAGATAACCTTAAATGGTTAGTCAGTGGGACTTCCAACTCTTATAATCTAGGAAACAAACAAAAGACAACTTACTGTACCCTAAAGCAAAAAAAAAAAAACCCCACAATTAACCTTTGTGGGTTCCATTATGGACAGATTTCTACCACTCATCTTCTTTTGTCCATTACCCTGCACTGCCATAATCTCTAAAGTCTTCATTTTCTTCCTCACAGATGAGAAAGTTGGAGTTGACAACAAGCTATTTTCTCGGATTCTGAACTTTGGGATATTCTGATATTTCTTTTGCCACTGGGTGCCAGGTGAGTTTGTGGGAAACCTTTGCTTTTATTTTACTTGGTTGTTCTGCTTTAGTTTCCTTTGTTCAAGGGTGCCAGAAAGCACAGGATACCCAGGTAGACTCTTTAAAAAGTGAAGAGGTAGATATAAGAGAAAAACTATAAAGCAATAATATTTTGGTTCTACCCAGCAGGAGGAGCAAATGTCTGAGAGTTTTCAGGAACTGGATTGCTAAAGGCTGGTGTCATGGATTGAATTGTGTCCTCCAAAAATATGTGTCAACCTGGTTAGGCCATGATTCCCAGTATGGTGTGGTTGTCCTCCATTTTGTGATTGTATTTTTACCTTAAAGAGGATTAGGGTGGGATTGTATAACACCCTTAATATGGTCACATTCCTGACCCAATGTAAAGGGAGTTTCCCTGGGATGTGGCCTGCACCACTTTTATCTTACGAGAGATAAAAGGAAACGGAAGCTAGCAGAGTTGGGGACCTCATACCACCAAGAAAGCAGTGCCGGGAGCAGCGTGCATCCTTTGGACCCGGGGTTCCTGTGTGGAGAAGCTCCTAGTCCAGGGGAAGATAGATAACAAAGACCCTCCTCCAGAGCTGATGTATAGCGAAAGCCTTCCCCTGGAGCTGACGCCCTGAATTTGGACTTCTAGCCTACTAGACTATAAGAAAATACATTTCTCTTTGTTAAAGCCATCCACTTGTGTTACTTCTGTTATAGCAGCACTAGATGACTAAGACAGCAGGTAAAACCCAGAACAGTGGTTCTTAGACTTTGATTTCAGGAATCAACAATCAACTATTTTGTAAAAGACCAAACCTACTATTAGCATCATTTCAAAACAAAAGATATTTTAACATCATAAAGTCTAGACACAATTTCAGAATAAAAGACAATTCTTTAAATTGTATTAATTTAGCTTCATGAAAAACATGTTATATTGTCCTAATTCTTCTCTTGCCAAAGAAGAGCAAAAACTCCATCGTATTCAGAATCCTGATTCACCATGAGCTGTGCTTTTAGATAAACTTTCTATATATTTTAAAATAAACTTTTTATTTTAGAATAGTTTTAGAATTACAGAAAAATTGCAAAGCTAGTACACTGAGTTCTCTACATCACACACCCAGTTTCCCCTATTAACCACATCTTACATTAATGTTTACCTTAACTAATTAGCCAATACAGATAGATTATTATTCTCTAAAGTCCCCACTTTATTCAGATTTCCTCAGCTTCTGCCTAATGTCCTTTTTCTCTTCCAGGATTCCACCTAGGATGCCACATTATATTCAGTCACCATGTCTCTCCTGATTTGACAGTTTTTCAGATTTTCCTTGTTTTGATGATCTTGATAGTTGAGAAGTACTGGTCAGATATTTTGCAGAATATCTCTCACCTGGAACGTTCCTGAGGTTTTTCTCATGATTAGACTGAAATTATGGGTTCTTGGGAGGAAAATCACAGAGGTAAAGTGCCATTCTCATAACATCATGTCAAGGGTACACACTATCAACATGACTTACTTATCACTATTGATGTTAACCTTGATCATTTGGCAGAGATGACGTTTGTCAGGCTTTCCACTGTAAAATTACTGTTTTGCCTTTCCCATACTCTACTCTTTGGATGGAAGTCACTATGTGACAGCCCACACTTAATAGGTGAGTAGTTATGCCCCCCATCCTTGAAGACAGAATATCTACATAAATTATTTGAAATTCTTCTGCTAGAGAGATCTGTCTATTCTTTGCCATTTATTTATTCGATCATTTATTTATATTAGTATGAACTCATAAATATTTATTTTATAGTTTGGGTTACAATCCAATACTACCTTATTTATTGTGCTAATCAAATTGTTCCTTTGGCCATTAGGAGCTCTGTCAGTTGGCTTCTGTGTTCTTTTGACATAGTCCCATCATTTTTTTGTTGTTTTAGTTTGGTTTTTGTTTGTTGGCTACTTTTTCGTGTTTTGAGCGTTTTTCCTTTCTTTTTTTTTTTTTTTTAATTTTTGAGCACTTCCTTACATTCTGACACTATAGGATGTTCCACGCTCATTTTGTGTATTTCCTGCCCCAATCCTAGAATCAGCCATTTCCCTAAGGAGTCTTGGCGTCTTGGTTCCTTTTATTGAAGAATGGTATTAGAAACCAGTATCTAGGTGGTAGGTATACCAATTACTACCAATGTGTTGTTGCTTCCAGGACTTCTCAGCTAAAAGAGCAAGGAAATATATTGTGTGCATATTGTCATTATTAGTTGCAGTCGAGTCGATTCAGACTCATGGTGACCCCATGTGTATCAGAGTAGAACTGCTCCACAGTTTTCAAGGCTGTGACCTTTTGGAAGAACACTTAATTATACTCATGCAGAACCTGTATTTAGGGCAAGAGGCAGTCATTCAAAAAGAACAAGGGGATTCTGCATGGTTTAAAATCAGGAAAGGTGTGCATCAGGGATCTATGTTTTCACCATACTTACGCAATCTATAGCTGAGCAAATAATCTGAGAAGCTGGACTATATGAAGAAGAATGTGGCATCAGGATTGGTGGAAGACTCATTAACAATCTGTGATATGCAAATGACACAACTTAGCTTGCTGAAGGTGAAGAGGACTACTTACTGGTGAAAATCAAAGACTACAGCCTTCAGTATGGATTACACCTCAACATAAAGAAAACAAAAATCCTCACAACTAGACCAATAAGCAACATCATGATAAATGGAGAAAAGACTGACATTGTCAAGGATTTCATTTTACTTGGATTTTACATTTACTTCACAATCAATGCTCACGGAAGCAGCAGTGAAGAAATCAAAAGACGTTTTGCATTGGGCAAATCTGCTGTAAAAGACCTCTTTAAAGTGTTCAAAAGCAAAGATAGCACTTTGAGGACTAAGGTGCACCTGACCCAAGCCATGGTTTTTTTTCAATCACCTCATATACATGTGAAAGCTGGACAATGAATAAGAGCAAAGAATTGACACGTTTGAATTATGGTGTTGACGAGGAATATTGAATATACCATGGACTGCCAGAAGAATGAACATATCTGTTTGGGAAGACGTATAGCCAGAATGCTACTTAGAATGGAGGATGGCGAGACTTTGTCATCCGTACTTTGAACATGTTATCAGGAGGGGCCAGTTTCTGGAGGACATAATGCTGACACAGTGGCTGCAACAATGGGCTCAAGTGTAAGGATTCTGAGGATGGTGCAGGACCGGGTGTGTTTTGTCCTGTTGCACATAGGTCGCTATGTGAGGGAATCAACTCTACAGCAACTAACAACAACATAATTGGAATCCGTGGGTGGTGCAAACAGTTAACCCACTCAGCTGCTATAAGGTTGGAGGTTTGAGTCCACCTAGAGGTACCTCGGAGGACTGGTGATCTACTTTCAAAAAATCAGCCGTTGAAAACCCTGTAACCAGTTTTGCTCTGAAATACGTGGGATTGCCATGAGTTAGAATGGACTTAACAGCAACTGGTTTATAAATGGAACTGCAAAGTATCTTTTATCAGTTTTCTTTGCCTCAACTTTGTTTGTGAGGTCTATCCACTGTTGCATGTAGTTGTAGATTATTCATTCCCATTGCTACACACCGTATATACTATACAGTATTCCATTGTGACTATCCCACAATTTATTCATTCTAGTGTTGCTCATTCCTATTGCTGGGTAGTATTTCATTATGAATACACCACAAATTTATCCATTCTAGTGTTGAAAGACATTTGAGTATTTTCATTTTGGGACAATTAGAATTACTGCTGTCAGGTATAATACACATCTTTTGATGAATATATGTATGGAATTTGGGGGGTTGTTATCAGTGAAACTGTTGTCCTAAGAAACGTACATTCAGCCTTAGAAGAAACTGCTGAACAATTTTTCAACTTGGTTATACAAATTTACATTCTCATTTGCATTATTATAGTTCTAACATATCGCATTCTTGCCAACATATTTTCCATCTTTTTAATTTCAGCCATTTTGGTGAATTTGTGATAGAATCCCATTTAGTATTAATGTCCATCTTCCTGAGGATTGATGAGGTTATGCACGTTTCATATGCTATTATCCATTTGGGTATCTGTATTTGTGAAGCACCCATTTTCTATTTTCTAGGGTCTATCATTTTAAAAAATATCTACTTGCTTTGTAAATGTACTTTTTATTTCCTGGGTGTGAGTCATTTTTGGATGTATCTATTGAGAACAGTTTATCTCATTCTGAGGGCTGCCATTTTGCTCTTAATGATATTTTGATGAATGCAGGTTTTTAATTTTAATAGTCTAATTTACCAATTTTCTTTATTTTTAGCACTTTTTGCATTCAACTTAATAAATCTTTCCCAGTCAAAAGTCACATGTAGGTTAGATCTGCAATCCATGTGGAATTCACTTTTGTATATGGTTTAAGGATCAAAATACACTTTTTTCCATATGGATATCCAACTGACCCAACACCATTTAATGAAAAGACCATTTCTCACACTTAAATCCTCCAGGTTTTTCTTCTTTTTCAAGATTACATTGACTATTCTTGGCCCTTTGCATTTCCAAGTGGATTTTTGAATTAACCTGTTAATTTCCACAAAAATATCTGCTGAGATTTTGATCGAGATTGCATTGAAATTATATATTAATTTGGGGGAGAATTGCTATCTTCACAATATTAAGTCTTCCAAGTCATGAACATGCTATATCCCTCATTTATTGAGAAATTCTTCAATTCCTCACAATAATGTCTTGTAGTTGCAGTGCAGCAGTCTTGCACATCCTTTATTTTTAGGTATTAGACTTATTTTTAGGTATTTGCATTTGTATGCTATTTTCAGTGGCAACATTTTAATATACAACCTATTTTTTTAATTTGACTTTATGCCCAGGATACTTGCTAAATTCACTTTTTTAATGTTTTGATGGGTTCTTTTGGACATTTTAGGTACACAATCACATCATCAAATAATGAATTTTATTTCTCCTTTCCAATCTTAATGTCTTTTTTTACTCTACTGATGAGGACCTCAGTGCAAAGTTGAATGAAAGTTGTCATAGCAGGAATCCTTGTCTCATTTCTGAACATTAAGGAAGTTTTCAATACCGTACTTCATGATTATGATATTTGCTGTTGGTTTTTGGTAGATATTCATCTAAGGATGCTCCCCTCTATTTCAGATTTTCTAAGATTTTATTATGAATGGTTGTTGAATTTCATCAAATGTGTTTTCTGAAACATAAGATTTAGCCCCCACATTTTTCACTTACCTTGATAAATTATGTTCAATTGTCAAATTCCCCTTGCTAACCTAGAGTAAACCCTACCGAGTTGTGTTACACTACTCTATATATCACTGGATTTGATTTGCTAATATTTCTACTAAGGATTTCTGCATCTACGATCATGAGAGAGATTGGTTTTCAAAATTCCTTTCTTGTAATACTTTTATCAGGTTCTGGAATCAAGGTTATTCTGCCTCAAAAAGAAGAAATATTCACCCTTTTTGTATTCTGTAGAAGAGTTTGTGCTGGATTAGTGTTTTTGTTTTTTTTTAAAATATTTCATTGTGTTTTAGGTGAAGGTTTACAGAGCAAATTATTTTCCCATTCTACAAACTGTACACAAAGTGTTCCATGACATTAGTTACAATCTCCACAGTGTCAACACTCTCCCCATTTCTGCCGAGTTCCCCGTTTCCTTTCATCTGGCTTTCTTACCCCGTTCTGGCTTCTGATCTATGCTTTTGGGCAGATGTTACCTTTTTGGTCTCATGTAATTGTTTGTCCTATGGAGCACATTCTGTTTATTTTATAGGCCTGTCTAATGTTTGCTGGAAGGTGGATTCTGGCAATGGCTGCAGTTCCAAGTCAGAGGAGTATAGTATCAGGGGTTTCTCCAGTCTCTAGTGTTATTTCTTCTTAAACTATTGGGCAAAATTCACTCATGAAGCCATCTGAGCCAGAAGTCCTTTGAGGGAAAGCTTTTATGAATGGATTTAATTTCTTTAATAGGAATCAGACTATTAAGATTTTCTATTTCTTCTTCTTCCACTATGGTATGTCGCCGTTTTCAATAAATTTGTTCATCTAAATTGTCAAATGTGTTGGTGTAAGGCTGTTCACAATACACCCTATTTTTTCAACATTTTATTTTTTAAAAAATTTCAAAAATACTGCAAGGTTGAATTTTACAATGAGCACACATACACATGTACCCTCTACTTGGATTTTACTATTAATATTTTATTATACTTGTTTTATTATGCAATTATCCATCTATCCATTATAAATAGTTCTAGCACTCTGTTAAATTTTGGTGCATTTCAAGGGAAATTACAGATATCAATACACTTTTTCTTAAACAAGCATGTATACAATTAACCAGTTTAACAAATCTTTACAATTTATTTTTTTTCTTTTGAGGAAAAATTTACATTCAATGAAATGCACAAATCTTAAGTGTACATTTGCTAAATTCTGAAACACATACATCTGTGTAACTCAAACCTTATCAAGATGTAGAACATTGTTCTCATTCTAGAAAGTTCCCGCATGCTCTGTTCCAATCACCACCCCAAACACATCCCAGAGGAACCACTGTTCTAATTCTTAACCAGAGATTTAACTAGTCTCTGGTTAAGATAAAACTATTCAGAGTTTTAGTTTAACTATTCTAGAACTTCATATAAATGAATTTATAGTATACACTCTTATGTATAACGTTTCATATTTCATCATATTAAAGATTCAGCTATGTTTTGCATGTTACCAGCAGTTTGTTCCTTTTCTTGATGAGTAAGTAGCATTCCCTTGCACAAATATACCAGTTTTCTCTACTATTGATGAACACCTGGGGTTATTATGAATAAAGCTGCCATGAACAGCTTGATAAGTCCTTGTGGGTTTTTATTTCTCTTGGGTAAACATAAGTATATACTTGCATATGGCAGGTGTATATTTAATTTTATAAGAAACTGTTGGAATTTTTTCGAAAGTGGTCATACCACTTCCAAAGTGGCTGCATCTCAACAAGGTATGAAAGTACCAGTTGCTTCACATCCTTGTAAACATTTGATGGTGTCAGGATTTTTCATTTTAGTCATTCTGTTGGGTGTGTTGCTGTTATTAGGTGCCATTGAGTCAATTTCCAACTCATAGTGATCCCATGTGACAGAGTAAAACTGTTCCATAGGATCTTCTAGGTTGCGATGTTTAAGGAAGCAGATCGTCAAGTCTTTCTCTGTGGAGCTGCTGGGTAGGTTTCATTCCCCAACCTTTCGGTTAGCAGCCAAGCGCTTAACTGTTGTGCCACCAGCGCTCCTTGTTGGGTGCGTAGTGGTAGCAAATTGTGGTTTTAATTAGCATTTCCCTGATGACTAATGATGTTGAGTGATCCATTATCTAAAATAACATGTGAATGGAAGCCTTTCTCTGCATGGATTCTGGATGGGGAAGCTCTCTGGTGACAAATTAGAACTGCAAGCTGGGGGCTTCAACTTCCAGCCCAAATGGAGCAATAAGGACCAGATATACTCTTTTCCATCTTACAGAATTAAAAGACTAAACAAATTACACAGTGTTTTCAGACACTGACCAACAGACAGCACAGGACAGTGATCCCTGAAAGAAGGAAGAAAATGAGGTGAACTCTACGATTGGACCAACTTACTCTCTGGAGAGAATGTCCAAACCACAGCACAGGGAGGATGGACCCAAAGATTCCAAAGATCTTCCTGAGTTGAGAATTCAGTGAGATGAAAGCAATCAGAATTAACAGGGCAAAGTACCAGGAAGGAGAGAGTTGCAGAGAGAGCTCTAAAAATCTGCAGAGATTTCCCTCACGTCTTCAGCAGAGTACTGGTCTACACATGAGGTTGAGGAAAGAACCACGGGGGCGGATGGCGGGATGGCAGAACAATCCTTGGGACTAACACAGGAGGGGGATGAGTGGGAAAATCTTGTAATACACAGAGCATGTTGGAGTACTCAGAGGATATTGATTCAGTAGTGGGTAAAAATTAGCCCTAAATTTAAATGATGCCCTGGTTTTGTCTAATGAAGCTTAAAAGAAAGCCTCACAAGAATAAAAATTTTGATAACTTGTATCTCCTTATATCTTAGCTACATCTCAGAACAAAGCTCAAGAATAAAGAATTACAAAAATAGTACCAAACAAGGTTAAATTCACAATGTCTGGCATCCAATCAAAGATTTTCAGGCATGTAAACAAGCAGGGAAATATGACCTATAATGAAAGGAAAAATCGATCAATAGAAAAATGACACAGAATTAGTAGACAAGGACACTGAAACAGCTCTTTTACCTAGGAAAGTAAAGCATGCATGCTAAGGAGAGACATGAAAGAAACAGAAAAAGACCTAAATTGGACTTACGAAGATAAAAAATAAAATGTCTGACATGAAACATACACTAAATAAGATAAACACGAACACAGACATTGCAAAAGACTAATAAATGTGAAGAAAAATCGAACCAAACCCATTGCTGTTGAGTCGATTCTAACTCATATCAACTCTATAGGACAGAGTAGAACTACCCGGTAGGGTTTCCAAGGAGCGGCTGGTGGATTCAAACTGCCAATTTTTGATTAGTAGCCATGGCTCCTAACCACTGCACCACTATGGCTCCAATAAATGTGAAGACATAGCAATAAAAACTATTCAAAATGAAACGGAGAATTAAAAATCCGGCAAAAAAATGAACTGAGCATCAGTGAGTTGTGGGACAATTTCAGTTCCCTTTCTTTACGAACAGACAAAAAAATTTTTAAATTGCTTTACAAGCCAGCAACCAATACAGCTGAATAATAAATGTATTTCTAATTTCTCAAATGGAGTGACAAGGCCAGAAAATGTTCATCTACTTAAAATGCGTTTATTAAAACTGAAATCCACAACTTCTGCCAAGAATTTTAATATTCTCAAAGCAGAATCAATATTTAAAGAGGCAAAGAAAACTATTATCAAACTTACTGCAAATGTCTGACCATGTAATTGAAAGGCCTTTTATGCTTGATTCAGGCAAACCTATTACTACACGTTAGGTAACTATCCTAGGCACTCTGAAGAACCTAACACCATTTTCGGCAGAAAAAACTGTCAAGAAAAGAGTTGTAAAATCCAACAATGCATAGCAACTTACACCTCATTTCTATTTTTTTTCTCTGAATGGAAAAACTGGTCAGCTCTTAACTCAGTCTGATAAAAAGCCACTGATCCAAGAACCTCAATGCATCTAAGCTCAAAAAACATGAGGAAGACTATACCCAGGCTCATCAGAATCAGTTTACTAAAGGTTGAACACTTTTTCATGTGCTTTTAGTTAAATTTTGACATGCCTACTCAACGTTTTCAACCCACTGTGTAAGTTTTATTTATTTTAAAACACCTATTGTCTCATATTTTGCAAATACTTTACCTCAGGCTGTGATTTGTCTATTTTCTTAAGTTTTTTTGACAAGCAGAAATTATTTCAAGGAAATCTATTTTATCAATTAAAAAATTTTATGGTTACTGTTTCATGTCCTAACAAACCATTATCCAAACCCTAAAATTACAAAGCTACTCTCTTATGCTTTCCCCTGAAAGCTTTAGTTTTAGGTTTTACATGTACGCCTATTGTGCCTCTTGAATTAATTTTTGAGTATATTGCAATGTAGGGATCAAGGTTTATATTAGAAAATGTGTATATCCAATTATTCTAGCACCAATTGTTGTAATGACTTTCCTTTCCCCGTTGTACTGCTTTGACATCTTTATCAAAAACCAAATGACTAAGTGTGGGTCTATTTCTCGCAAACAGTTAAGTGTTTGACTACTAACTCAAACTGGCAGTTTGAACCCACCCAGACACCTCAGAAGGCCTGGTGATCTGCTTCAGAAGTCACAGCCTTGAAAATCCTAGAGTGCAGTTCTACTCTGCACACATGGGGTCACCATAAGTTGCAATCGACTAAAACAGCAACTGGTTAAGGTCCTTGGGTAGCACAAACAGTTTGCACCGGACTACTAACCTAAAGGTTGGTGGTTCAAACTGACCCAGCAGCACCACAAAAGGCCTGGTAATCTGCTTCTGTAAAGATTACAGCCAAGAAAACCCTATAGAGCAGCTGTACTCTGTAACACATGGGGTTGCCATGGGTCAGAATCAACTCAATGGCAATGAGTTTGGTTTTTTATTCTTGTCCATCAATCTATTTGTCTATTCTTGTTAGTAACTCACTGTCTTAATTACTATAGCTTTATAGTCTTCAAGTCCTCCAACCTTGTTCTTCCATTTCAGAATGCTCTGGTCATTTTGGGTACTTTGTATTAGAATCAGCTTGTAATTTCTGCAAAAAGCTTGGTGGAATGATTTGGGGTATTTAGTCCATTTATATTTAATCTAATTGCTGACATAGGTTTTCTACAATTTTTGATCTCACATTATCTCATCTGTCTCATGTTCGTTTTTCCTGTCTTTTGAACTAACATTCCATTTTCCACTTCTACTTATTAGATTCTTTTACTGATTTAGTGTAACATCGTTTTATCACAAATATGATTCTTTTCGCTACTTTCCTGATATTGCTAGAAATTTGTAATCTTTTAAGTTCATTTACCCCCCTTCTTTTTGCATTGTCATGAACTTTAGTTCTATTAAAATTTTAAATGCCACAAGACATCCAATTATTGTTTTGTAGTCAATTATTTTACTCACATATGTACAGTGTCTGTCAGTCCCTTCTGCATTCCATGTTTCACCTGGAATCATTTTATTGTGCAAAAATCCCTTATTAAATATTTTAGTGCCATCCTGTCCAAAACAAATTTTCCCTATTTCTTTTTAAAAATATTTATTTCACTGTCATATCTAAAAGGCACAGAACCCTACAGTGGCATTTTTCTTTCAACATATTGAAGATCTAGTTCCATTGTTTTCTGGTTTCCATTATTTCTGTCGAGCAGTCAGTTGTGTGCTCCTTGAAGATAATGTGCCTTTCGTTCCCCGTGACTGTTTTTAAGATATTCTTTGTCTTTGGTTTTCTACAATTTTACCATGATATGCTGCCTTAGTCATCCAGTGCTGCTACAACAGAAATACAAGTGGATGGTTTTAACAAAGAGAAATTTATTTCCTCACAGTTAAAGTAGGCTAAAAGTCCAAATTCAGGGCATCAGCTCCAGGGGAAGGCTTTCTCTCTCTCAGCCTTCTCATCGGTGTTCCCCCAGACTAGGAGCTTCTCGGCACAGGGACCTCGGTCCAAAGGATGTGCTCTGCTCCTGGCACTGCTTTCTTGATGGTAAGAGGTCCCCCGTCTATCTGCTCACTTCTCTCTTTTATATCTCAAGAGACTGCCTCAGGACACAATTCACTCTTGTAGATCCAGTCCTGCCTTACTAACACAACTGCCACCCATCCTCCCTCATTAACATATAGGCAGGATTTACAACATATAGGAAAATCACACAGTACCAGGAATCATGGCCCAGCCAAACTGATACACATTTTTTTGGGTGACATAATTCAATCCATGACATATGCCTAGGTAAGTTTTTTATGTATTTATCCTGTTTGGAATTTACTTTTCTTCGTCAATCAGGTTTGCAAAATTCTTTTCCATTATCTCTTCCTCTGCCTCTTCTATCCTCTCCTCTCCTTGAATTATCTTGCCAGATCTTTGGAACATGTCCCACATCTTGTACACTTACCTGGATTTCATTTTTCCATCATTATTCTCTGTGCTTCAGACATGGCATTTTTAATTGACCTACCTTCCAGTCCACTCATCTTAATGGCCTATGTACAATCTATTTTTAAGTTGATTCACTGAATTCTTGATTTCAGATACTGTATTTTTATTTCTACATTAATCATATGAATTTTAAAAATTTTCTTATGAAAGTCTCCATTCTTTTTTATATTTTGTGTATCTTTCTCTCTTTTAAATGGTAATGTTGAAATTCTTGTCTACTCTTATTGAATCTCTTTCTGTTATGGGTTACATTTTCTTGCCTTTTCACACATTAGTAATTTTTGACTGTATGCCAAATACTGTGTTTATAGAAACCATAGAAGTTTTCTTCCATGATAAAGGGTTTCCTTTTCTACTATTTGGTGTAATGAAGAGCTGATCACCAAAATCCAATCATGCTTTCAACTAGGTCAAGGCTGGGCTGCAATTTTAGTTTTCAGTCTACCTTTACTGCATTCCTGCTCCTATGCCTATTTTTCCTGGGCTTTTGATGTGACCCATACTGACTGGTCTCTGCTTCCTTATTCCTGACAGAGGAGAGACCAAAGTCTTATTGTTCAGAGGCTTGTTATCCAGCTTCTCAACTATATTTTTATGCAAATAACATGTGTGTTATGTGGTTTTGTTTTGTTTTCTGCTAACCACTCCCTCTTCCCAAGAGGTATTTTTGTAGGCATGCTATGCTAATTTTTTCACACGTTGCATACAAAAACCTAGCACAGCATGCATATGAAAATATTTCACAATGGGAGGGGCATGGTTGGCAAAAAACGTGTAACACTCACATTATGTGTGTAAACATATGGTAGTTCTCATTATTCACGGTAGATATGTTCTATAAAGTACACGTGAACAGTGAATGAGCAAATACTGAACCAGTCTTATGAGTTAGGCAACTCAAGTTTTTCAATGCTATGCACACGTGCATGTCCACAAAAGTGCTGAGTACTGACTTTGAAGTTACAAATAAATTTTAGCAAGCAGTCAGATTCACAATACAAAATTTGTGAATAAGGATTAACTGTAGTTTCAAAATCTGGCAAATCTCTTGAAGACCAGACCAAGTTTGTTCCTTTGCCAGAGCCCCTCCCCTGTTAGGCAATTATTTCCCAAGTACCATATCATGGTGCAGTGGAATACTTTATATGGCCCTTCTAGCTACGGTCTTGTGACTCACACAAAATGATTGGGTGGGACTATGCAAATAAGGTGCTTGTGCCCACCAAGGGGATTGGACAGCCTACTAATAATGCAAGTAAGTGCCTCTAGCTCTTGTTGGCGGACGGGGGTGCCTCTGGACACTTATCAGAGGAGCTAAAGAGCTTTGTAACACTTGTCCTATCAGGGCAGAGCTGGGCTGAGGGCCGAGAGGCCTGCCTGTGGGCATGGCCGAGAAGCTCTCCTGACTGAAGAACTGTATCCTGAGTCATTCCTGATCCTGAATTGTAACTGGTTACTTCCCTAATAAACGCCATAACTGTGGAATTGGTCTGTGAGTTCTGTGTGGCTACTGCATCTAATTATTGAACCAAGAAGAGGAGTGCCACAGGAGGGACAGCTGGTGTCAGAATTGGTAAGAAGGTTGGAGGATGGAGGTATGTCTGACCTCCATCTCATAGGAATCAGCCTTGGGCTGATATTGATGGTGAGTCTCTCTCCTCCTCCTAAAGTAAGATGAGGTCTGATGCTACACCATTTTAACATATACCTTGGGAGATTTCACTGTCTTTTAAAATGACATGCTAATTTTTTACCTAAATACATTTAGAGCAGTACGAAAAGAAGGACAGTAATGTATTAACAAGGTTTGCCCTTATCTTGTTATTTGTACAAAATTACGTGTTATCCTATTACAAAACACATTCATAATACACTGTAAAAATTCTTTAAAGAATGTTTCCTGAGTCTTTTCTGAATTTGTTTTTGAATCACGTAAATGTTTTACATATTCAAAATTCAAAATTAAATAAAAAAGCCAAACCTTAAAATTGAGAACTAGAAGGAGAAAAACCTGTGTTCATTTTGAGTCAATTTCAAACACAGTTCTCAAACTGTATTTGGTGTGCTATATTTATTCTTTGGACAACCCCCCCCCCCCCAAACACACACACACACGATAAACACACAAAGAAACCACAAGAAATCTTTGACCTTCAGAGATTTTTTTTTCTTATCAGTAATACTAATACTGCAATTTTATTTGCATTTTTAAAACTAGGGATGGGGGAAGGGAGACAAGAACTTATAATGTGAAGATGCAAATTGTGATTGGTAATGCTCTGCCAGCTGTAAGTCAAAGAGAACATGCAAAGATACTCCTTTGGTAAATGTTCATTTTAAAATCTGTGAATGGTAACAGTTTGGACACCCACTTTACTATATTTCAATGCAAGTTATGTTGAAACATAACCTAAGCCTTCATTCCAGGGTTTTAAACCATCACAGTGGGGTTGAACAAACTTAACTACAAAAGACCCATTCTACCATTAGGGTTACATCTCAAAATTTTGCATATTTCAATCAACATTCTGCATATTTTGCTGAGGTAAGCCAATTTTAAAAAAACTACTTTTCACTTTTAGTATACCAGCTATTACTTACAAATAGAACCTGTTTGAATGCTTTTTTCTTTATACAAGGGCCAATTGTGCCCAACTGTCAAGCTACATGTGTGGAAAACTGGTCAGAAATAAACATCATCACAATTATTAACAAACGGATCTTTAAAGAGTTTGGTAAGTACTTGCTTATTTAAAATATTACAAGTGTTTGTATTATTAAAGTTCTAGCTTATCTCTCGGATAAATGACCACCAAACAATATACGCAGACTTTTTTTTTTTTGAGTATAGAATGCACTAAATAACTTTCTGTGATGATGGCAATGTTCTATATCTGCTGTCCCATATGTTAGCCTTTTCTTTCTGACATATAAATGCTTCTTAGTAAACTGTGGGTTTCTATACTGAATACTAATACGAATAGCTTTCTTATTAAGATTAATTGAAATGTGGCTAAAGATGGCTATCATTTCTTTGACATTCATTCTATTAACAGCTGGGGCCTGTTCTCCCCTCCCCACTTTAATCTGGGCTCTTTGATTGCACCGACCAACAGACAGTGCCAAATCCAGCACTACCTTTTAAGAGGGCTGGTAGGTTCTACCTTTGCCTCAGGAAGCCCTGACCAACCCACTTGGAGTAACCACATGAAAAAGTTCTGATAAGCAGAATGAGGGGAGAAATGGGCTGAGCCCAACTTTATGGCCTTCTCTACTAAGGCACCAGGCATGTAAGTGGAACCCTTTCGAACATCTAGACTAGTCCAGCTGAATATCAGTGAGTAGCCCCACTTTACACTATGTGGCACAAGAATCACCCAACTGTGCCCTGTCCAAACACCTGACCTACAAAATCAGGACATAATAAAATGGTTGTTTTAAGTTATTAAGTTTTGGAATAGTTTTTTTTTTTCCTTTTTTTCAACAAAGCAAAACTGAAACAAATGGCAATCAATGACAATAGCTTTTGGAAGAAAAACACATTTCAGATTTTCCCTGCTTTGTCAAGATGTTTCCGTCATATTAGACTCCTTCAGAAGCAAAACTTTTTATTATTAGTTGGCTTTAGTGATCTCATATCATGATTGGACCTTACTCGATTTTACTTAAAATAATAAATTTATTAAAATTGGGATGCCAGTGCATACAAAAACGAATAATTTTTAAATTACCAAATAATTTTATTTTCCTACTAAATGGATTTAAATTGTAATGATGAAAATTTTTAAATAAAATTTTGCTGTTTATTCCTAAAACTCAGTTCTCTGATGTTGATATTTGCCTTCCTCCTTGACATAATATTCACTTTAAACATCAGCCACTTATCCAACATAGGTATTTGGACAACCTATAGTGGAGCCCTGGTGGCACAATGCTTAAGAGCTCGGCTGCAAATCAAAAAGTCTGCAGTTTGAATCCACCAGCTGCTCCCTGAAAAACCCTATAGGGCAGGTCTATTCTGTCCTATAGGGTCGCTATGAATTGTAATCAACTTGACAGCAACAGGTATTATAATGATAGAAATTTAAATACGGGGTGGGGGGAGGGGATTACACCTCATGTTCTGAGGAATTATCAAGAATAGAAATAAAAGAAGTAAATATACATACAGACATAATTACAGTAATTCCAGTGTCTTCTTATAGGTACTACTTAGCATAATTCTACTACCATGATTTCAATTTTTTAATCTTTCAGAAATTTTTATTTTTATGTATCATTTCCCAGAGAAAAAAATTTATTTCAAATAAACAAAATAGATGCTAAAGCTAGTTTCTGTTGAGCACTATTTTAAAAAAGTACCTTACTCATTTTTAATACTTAAGCAATAGATACTTAACATAACCAAACTGTATTATACTTTTAAAATTTAATATAATTTAAAATTGTGGTAAGGTATGTTATCCAAATTTGCCCTCCTCAGCTGATTACCTGACAGATTAAAGAACTATGATTATGGGTGAAATTTATCTGCCAAATGGATATATCTGTCTAGGGTCCTACAACTTTTTTTGAAATCCTTTGAGTCACCAAAAGGTCTACTGAAATAAAATGTAAAAATGTCCCAATGAAGTAAAAAAAAAAAAAAACACTTGACAGAGAATCTTAAAAAGTGGACTCAGGAAATTATATTTGTTGCATGCTTTACTGTTCATTAGCAAAGAGTGAGCATTAAATTCAATGGCTATAATCCTTCCTGTACAACACATCAATTGAATATATAATACTGTATATATTTTTTTAATTTCCCTTAGTGACCTCACTATTAACCAAGTCCCAGCAATCAGGGTGTTTTGTCTACAAATGAAACACAGCAATCTAAGGAAAAAAACAAACAGAAACCACTATGATGATCCTCATTTCCTTCAAGTCTTTACTCTGAAATAATCTTAAGTAAGGCTTTCCCTGGATGCCCTATTTAAAACTTAACTTTACCCCTACCCTCCAACTACATAATCCCCTTTCCTGATTTTGTTACACCCACTCATTAGTTTTATTCACTATCTAACATATCCTATATGACTCAGAGTCACCTTATTTATTGTCCGCATTCCTCCAGTAGACTAAGCTTCTGGAGGCCGGAAATTTTGCTCTTTTCTTCACTGCTGTATTTAGGGTACATAAGAACAGTCCCTGACACATTACAGACACTCAATAAATACTTACTGAACAGATAATTAAATGAGTACAAACCAAAATATTCCTGGAGAAAATAGCCTTTGTGAACTTATTTTCAACTAACAATAAACGAATGTCCTCTCACTAACATGAACTGTAACTAGTCCTGAAGTGAAAAATGCCTATTCATTTTTCTCAAACTAACACAAAGAGAAATCTATATCAAACTTAGAAATATAGAGCCACACATTTAATCTAAACTCTTCATTTAACAGATGATAAAACTGAAATCAACAATGATGGTGACAGTTCAGCTTTATTTAACTAGCATGAGTTGAATGCTCTAATAAGTGGAGAAAGGGGGATAGGTAATGACAGAAATGGGTTTGGAAGAGATGTTTCCCAATTCTTAGATAAGCATTCTTTCCATAAAATTATGCTGCTACTTCATTTAAGAAAATGACTGTCTTTTGCCAAATGGGAGAAAGAAAAAGAGTAAGCGTATGTAGGGAGTTAAAGGAAAGAAAAAGGGAGGGAGGAATGGAACAGTCTCTGACTCATTAAGATAGGTCCATCCAACTTAAATAAAGTTAGTTTGTAGCTAAAACTTCAGTAGTAACAGAAACCGAATGAACGTATAAAGGCTATACCTGGTTTTTCTTTTTGAGAAAAATAATAAGTGATAATGTTTACCATTTTAAAGAAGGGAAATGTTGACCATCCTTACGTCCATGTCAGAGTTTTCATGGCATATAGCCAGCTCAGTTATAAAGCTAGGATACAGATGTACTGAGGTGAGTAGGAGTTAAAAGATGAGACTGAATAACTATTTGAAACACTGGGTTCAAGCTCCAGGATCATTAAGTGCGTTCAAATCTGATTTCTTTAAGACACCTAAAGCTCTGTGAAGACACAAGATCATCTGCGTTCAAAAATCACTTAGTTTTATTTTGCAGAATACAGCCATACACCATGAAAGACCATTTTCAATTATGAGATGGCTCAGAAAGCCGGTATGAATTCAGAGAATGTTGAAACCCTATGTTTTGCAGTAAAAAATTAAATCTATCCAGTGAAGTTCCAACTATAGATTTCATAATGATTTCTACTTATTGCTTCCAGGACCTATCAATGCCACTAATGGATGAATATTTCTTCTGAATCGTACCTCAAGAAGAAATGTCATCATTTTACCAACGATAATTTATATCAGAAAAATGAGCCCATTCTGCTTGGATGCATTGGTCATTTTATGCATAACAACTGGAATTCTGGGTGAAATACCAAAGATAATCAAAATAAACACGGATATTAAGACAAAATTATATACTTTTCACTTTAGACAAATCAATAGGGGTAGGAGGGACACTGATTTTTATAGTGCAATGGAGGGAAAAATTATCAAATAAAATTTTGTAAATCATACAAAGCAAGATTATACGGGTTCCTCATTGATATGGCAAACATATATATAATAAACTGATCTCTGAAGTATATTAATGTAAAAAAAACCTCTTATTATTATTAAATGTTTCATTTACACTGAAGTACAAACTCTTTTGGACTTAAAACACAATTCTTAGTACAAAGACAAGATGTTTAAATAAATCGGTTAATAGTTACAACCATCACTCTCTTAAAATTTGCTTTGAACATCTGAAGAAATCTAAAACTAAACCCATTATTTAAAATAATGTGCAGTTTGTGCCAAGCTAAAAAGGATCAATCAGTAGAATTTTAGAAATATATGTTATTCCATCCAACAATGAATTCTATGCCTTTTTCCCTCATATTCCCCCACTGCACAGTTTAAAAACTCAAAATAAGATCTTTAATTATAATTTTAAGAACAGAGTTTTTTAATAAAAATAGTTATAAATACCACGTGAGATTATTTGAGTCAAACATATGAGAACTTTTACATGCAAAATGTCACCTTCACATATTTATGATAGTGATTCTGATGTATTTCAAGATACACTGGGAAAGCTTCTTTTGGAAATAAGCATGCAGTATCATGAGGATATGTTCACAATTCATCTTGACCAAGAGATTTATTCAGTTTAAACATTTATCTTACTTCAAAAAATATTTAAATATGCGCTAAAAACCAGGAATTTGATATGAGATTCTTGAAATGAATGTGAATCAGAAGCCTTGAAAGTAATTCCAAAGAGTTTCAAAAATACCTTCAATAATGGTAGCAGCACTGAAACATAATATATAGCCTCCCAAAAGTTATGTAGAAGACTCAGTTATAAATTCTAATGTTTAAAAACAAAAACAAAAAAACCTATGTTGTATCTCTTATATTATTACCCTTATAACCTTAATCCTTCATTCTGGGTTTTAGTGTAAATAGCACCAAAAAGACTTTTACTCTTTTTTTAATGTATCTTAAAAAAAAAACCTCATTGCCGTCAAGTCGTTTCTGACTATAGATTATCTCAATTGCCAGTCTATAAAATAAAAACTTAATTATTTCTAATTCCAGAAATCACAGACTTAAAACAAGTCCTATTTAAATAAGGGTTTAAACGATACCTGCAGATTTGATTAGTGAAGGAAAGCTTCTGATTTTTGAAAATGACAGGACAGAATTTTAATCTGGAGGAAGTCATCTAAATATTCATAAAAACTGAAGTAATTTTATAGGCAGGCACAAATAAATTGCTTGTTCTGCTGAACTTTCAAAATGTATTTTAATCTCATTCCAAAAAGGAAGAAATTTTCTAGATACAAATACATCTCATTCAATCATTTTTTTCAACATACATTCAGCAACTTAAAATATTATAAGGATCCAATATTTTCATCTTTTATAATCTCAATATATTATATATTTAATATATAATATATATACAATACATACAGGTAGTCAGCAGGATTACAGAGTAATTTTTTTAAAAAAGTTTGATCAGTATTGATAAATATTTTTAGGCTATTAAAAAGAACTATTTAGGATCATAGAATAAAATAAAATATGGGAGACCCAAACCTAAAAGTAGGACTGCAAATGTTCATACGGCCAATCATTTCAAAAGAACTCTCAAGCTGAACAGAACACATTTTAAAACAATACTCTTGCTACTCTCAAGCAGCAGTACTTGTAGACATTAAGCATGTACATCTCTATTAAATTTAAAATAACTACACAGCTTTCTTTACTGTAATATACAGTAGCTATTTCTTCCTTTCTGTTGGATTTTTCGTTATTTGAAGAAAAAACATTACCAACAGAAGAGACTTTCGCTCCCTTCCCTCCCCCAAAGCATGGCTCAGTTTGAAGACTGTTCTATAGGCAGCCACTATTGAGTATTAACAGTACCTTAATACTATTAAGAGCAATCAATCAATAACTGGAGTCATATGAGAAGTTTCAAAGACTGCTAGGGGTTTCTGTAAACCAAGGTAATCAAAAGTATTATCCTTGTAGATAGCCCTCTCACACCAGTTAATACAAAGAGTTAAAATTCCAATGCCACAGTACAATAGTTAACAATTTATTCTGTGATTTTAAATAACATTAATTCACCCTGAGAATACAGAGGAAGCATTTAAAACAAGAATATTCTGATACGCTTTTTTTTCCTTTGTGTTTGCTTTCTTCTAATTTTCTTCAACCCTTCACAGGCACAAATATTTGAATTTAATGTGTGACTTGTATACCCTTTATTGTTAACTGAGGTTTATGCCATAGTCAGATACTGGTGATAGAAAAGCCCGAAAAGGCTTGTAGAAAACAGGCAAGCAGCAATCCACCAGGTCAGAAAAGACAGAAGTCCTCGGAAAAGCAGAGGAGAAAAAATGTTTTTTAAGCTGCTCAGTGCCACTGTTATTTGTGTAACAGTTACCTTCATCTTCCCATCAGCAGCTGGTAATTCAGGGTAAACAGAATTGGAGGGCAGACCACCATCCACTGGCAAGGAAGAAATCGTTTCTGGATAAATTCCCCAGGAATGATTACCTAGAAAATTCAAGACATAAAGGAAATTCAAAGAATAACTAATTCCAAAGTTTCTTTAAAAAAAAAGGGGAAAAAAAAAAAAAAAACCTTTAACTCATATTTGAAATTAAGAAAAAGTTTCGTAGTACAACAAATCATTTTATGTTGAAATTAAAGTAAAATAATAAACTTACTACATATCTGGTAAATAATTTCACTTAACTTGACCAAGCTGTAATCTGGTCTTAATAGTAAAGGTACATATAAAAACGAAAAAAATCTAAATTACTTTTAATAATTTACACTAAAATCTGGTAAAATAATAACAACAATTTTTTCCTTGCAAAAGACATGAATCAACTACCTACACTAAGTAACAGGGACTGATTCAATAACTTCTTAGAAATCCTTACTACCTTTAGAATATCAGAATAAATGTCTTTCCCAGAATATATTTACGATTTCAGTAAGAGACTATTAATAGCTTCCAGAAACTTTTTCATCATATACTTTCTTACAATGGATAGCATGAGTCACATAATTTACAAGTGAGCTACCCCTAAAGGACATCTGAGGATCCCTGGCGACACAGTGGTTAAAACACTCTGCTGCTAACAGAAAGGTTGAAAGTTTAAACCCACCAGCTGCTCCATGGAACAGAGATGTGCCAGTCTGCTTCTGTAAACATTACAGCCTTAGAAACACCATGGGACAGTTCTACTCTTGTCACTATGAGTCGAAATAGACTCAACTGCAATGTTTCTTTTGTTTTAAAGGACATTTATACCTATAGCCAGCTCTATGGTATCTACTAATCCTACCCAATACTTTGAATTCCTTTGTGCTTCTTAAACCCCTAACGTTGGTAGCCTACCTGATCTAAGGGAAGGGAAATGATCAACATCATAATAGACAGCTCCTGAATAACACCACACAAGGATTTGATAGCCCAATGAACAGACTTGTAGGGGACTTTGTCCTTTCACTGAGAAATCTTTACATTTTCACCGAAAGTTATCTAAAGTAGAACTCACCAAAGGAGAGTTTAAAAAGAGATTCTGTAACTAAAGAAAGTTTACAAGGATCTTTAAATAATTTAAATGTTAGGCACTAATAAAACCTTTAAAACAATAATGTTTTTAAAGAGAATAATCCTCTTACAACACAAAAGGAACTAAGATCAACAGTGCTCACTAGTTAACTCAGTAAGTCTAACTTTAGGAATTAACCTTTAATAAGAAATTCTTATAAGCATTAAGTTACAAAATAACACATAAGCCTGAGTTTTCAATAAAGATGATGGATCAACTTTTGCAGTTAGAAGTTTCCCATGCTTTCTCTTACAACTTTTAAGAGAGACACAAATTTAAGAGGCATATTTTTAAAAAATCATTATTAATTATAGGTAGAAAGCAAAACAACATTTCCCAGTTGCCAGGGCAGGCCTACCTAGTGTTTTCAGAAGCAGAGTTGTGTGAAGCAGCATTACCAGAGGTGCCACATACTGCAGTGCAATGACACAAAGGTAATAAAACACCCGAGCCACCTGCAACCAACAACATTCTTAAGTGTCTTATATGGTTGACATGTTATGAGTGAATTAAACTTCCATATAATTTTGTCAGTCAAACTGAATTAAAAGATAAGTAATCCTTTCTTGGGAAGGACGTTAAATGTTAGTAAGTTTACACTTCATTATAAATGCCCCCAAATTCTGACTTCAGAAAGTCTCTGATTTTCTTAAGTTTGAAGATAAGTTTTAAAAAATGTGAAAATATTGAAATAAATTACTTAAAAATAGTTCTTAGTGGCTAGTATAAATAGGGGGAAATAACCCCTAAAATTCAAATGGCATATGTTCACTTACATTTCAAAGATAAAAAACAAAATGGCCAAAGTCTCTAAGGACAACAACCTAAAACATTAAACTAAAACAGGCAGTCATGTTTGAACATAAACCCTTCATAAATAAAAACATGAAATTCCCATTCAACATGAATATATTTGACGGAGGTCAAATTATGAAGAATATGCAACCAAATTTAAGAAAAAAATGGAAAAGTTGTTTGAATCTTGATAAATGCTCCTAACTATGGAAGACAGTAAAAAACAGAGGACTCAACACCAAATCACTAAAATTACATGATCAGATTATAAAAAACCAGAAACTAAACCCGTTGCCGCTGAGTCAATTTGACTCATAGTGACCCTATAGGACAGAGTAGAGCTGCCCCACAGAGTTTACAAGGGGCACCTGGTGGATTTGAACTGCCGACCTTTTGGTCAGCAGCCAGAGCATACAGGTCCACTGTAATGGTGGATAGATTCCTAACACTTTCTTTCTCTGGAAACCCCATTAAGTTAAATACTTAGTTTCATGCTCAAGTGCAAGGAATAATATTAAAAGGAATAAATTCAAGCACTAAAACTAATTCCCATCTGTGTAAGCCATAAACTCTACACAGTATATTGTAATATCTTTCAAATTTTAGAGGGGTTCCATTTAGCAATAGTAGGCATACCACAGCTTTTCACCACCGAACTATATGACATTTAGAGCACTTTAGGCAGGAAGAGGAAGGGGAATTGAGGCCCTTTCTTTACTTATCACCAAAATCAGATTAGGGTCTCTGACAGCTGTCAGTTTAAGATGGCCTCATTTATTACAATAAGGATATTACGAGATGAAATTACTCTCTACTAAAGAAAACGAAATTTCTATACTTTATTTTTACAACACAATATATGCTATTTTTCATTTTGACTACAGTATAAAACATACCATTTTTTGTAGCTCAACAGTACTTATTCGTCCTGCTTCTTTCTTCAGCTGATCCACACATTTCTGGGCTAAGTTTAAGTAAGCTTGCATGTGACTACGCATCATGGCCAACCGCAAAGCACACAGCAGGATTATTAACCACAGTCGTAGAGTATCAAATGTAGCTTCTGCCATTCTGCAGATCAAAAAGTTGATATGGAGCTCTCAAAGGCCACAATATGCTAGCATGCTAGTTATATATGCTAAGATACAGGAAATCTATATTTTAGCTACAGTTTGAGATAACAAAAGAATCCCACTCTGCCAAAGACATACATATAATACTTACACTTGCATAATAGAATCAGATAGATTAATGTATCACGGGAGCATAAATAACAGATATCTAGCTGAAGAAAAAGGATGGTAATATTTGAGACTATCTACTGTCTTCCATGGAAGAAAAACTGTCTGTGAAATTAAGAGAAGTTGGGTACCTCTCAAACTAGAGATCAGGGGAAAGAAAGAAGTTAGGAATGGGGAACCATAGGAGAATGCCTGTGGAATTTATCAAGTGAACGAGCCATGTATTATTGACTCCAGTTTTGTCTGATTATATAGGTATTTGGATGGGCTCTTTCACTCTGCTGAGTGCCTAACTGGGATCATGAAAAATCAAGAATTCTTGTATATTATTAAGGAAAAACAAAAAACGCAAAACTGTTGCCGTCCCCATAGAGTCAATTCTGACTCATAGCGACCCTACAGGACAGAGCAGAACTTCCCCACAGGGGCAGCTGGTGGATTCTCTTTTGGTTAGGAGCAGTAGCTCTTAACCACTGTGCCACCAGGGCTCTCTTAAGAAATCAGATGCCTCAAATTCTTCACCAAGCTATTTAGCCAGCTACATGACTAACTGAAGGTGGCTGAGGTCTGAGCAATTCCTCAAGGATAAGGTTAGAATTCCAGGTAAGAAAATGTACCCTTGGGACATCTTTTCAGAAACTAGACCACTCCCACCCCTGCAAGCCTGCTCTGCCCTCTGGGCCTGCATTCTAACTAGGGAAACACAAACTAGCACTACATAACAATGTTAGGGAAATATTTTTAATTTTGTTAGTCCTTTTCTAAAGGACTTTAGAAAGCAGAGATAATTTCTGATGTCCTTTGGGGTTTAATTAAAAAAAAAAAAAAAAAAAGGTTTCTTGCTTTGATAAAGGACTACATTTTGAGTAATTTGAAAGTAACAAAGACCATCCCCAGCCTCTAGTCTATAATCTCTAGCATGTATCAGACACTTAATAAATGATTGTAGGATCTGGCACTGAGATAGGTCTCTCTCAAATTCTTAAGACCATGAGGTTAGAATGGATGGGTATAAAAAAGAATAGGAAAAGATTAAAAATTTTACATTTCTCCCCAAATAGGTTCCATTATTACCTACTCCTTCTGTCCAGTAGTAAGAACCCAGGAAAATAATTAAAACTACAACACAGAAAAAGCTACCTGGGGGAATAACTCTTAGGACTAGTATAGGAAATAGAAAAGGCAGAGAAGAAGAGGATAAAACGCAGTTTCATTTTAACTGTTCTCTGATATAAAGGTCACAGATGAGGATGGAACAAAGGCTTTATTAGGTATACACCCACTCTTCACTTATTGATGTGGTTAGGTTTCAAAGACCAGGTCCTTATGAGAAAATTGGTGTTATGCAAAATTGGAGGAATTTTTGTTTTCAGACCATCCATTTGTCTGTTTTATTTTTATTTAAAAAAAACGATCATAGAAATAGTAACAGCTAAGATTTACTAATGTGCTCATCACTGTGACAAAACAAAACAAACAAAATGGCTAAATCCATCGTCACTGTGTAAATTCCGACTCAGCGACCCTATAGGACAGAGTAGAACTGCCCAATAGGGCTTCCAAGGAGCAGCTGGTGGATCTGAACTGACAACCTTTTGGTTAGCAGCCATAGCTCTTAACCACTGTGACACCAGGGCTCTGTGGTAAGTCCAGTCATGGATTATTCCTCTGCGGAGAACGGGACTTGGAGGAGATAAAGCTGGATAAAGTCTAGCTGTGTGACTGGAGGGCCCACTTTAGGTTCCTCCAGTGTGGGTCAGAGCTTCCCTCTCGAAGCCACCTCCAGGGCTCCACTCCCACCCCTGCAAGCCCTGTGTTCACCATCCAAGAGCCTGCTCTGCCCTCTGGGCTTGTGTTCTAACTAGGGAAACCGGAACTAGTATTACATAACAATGCTAGGGCATTGTTTTTGACTTTGTTAGTTGTGATGATAATATTGTTGTTATATAAGAAAATTTATTTTTTAGAGGTACATATTAAAGTACTTAGGGGTAAAATGTTATGTCTCTAATTTACTTGAAAAATACTTCATCAAAAATAAAACAAAGAAAGGATGAAGCAAATATGAAAAATGTTAATATTAACAAAAATAAAAGAGCTATAGAAGTTATCGAAAAAATAAGTGCAATGACAACCAAAACATGACCGATGACAACTGGACATTAAGTGAAGAAAAGGAAAAACTTACAAGTGCACAAGATAATATTATTAGATAATATTACTGCAGGGTAGTAATAATCAATACCCATTAATAAGGATCACAAAAAATCAAATGATGGCCTGCATCTTCAATTTAATATCACAGTTTTTAACATTTCTATTAATGTTTGAAAAAGTCTTCTAGTTTTATCATTAAAAAACTTAGATAACAGTATATGACACTTAAGAAAACACTTTAATTATATAATTAAATAAAAATTAGTCCTCAAATACCCATACTTACAAAGGGATACTTTCTTTTCCCAATGGTGGGTTCATAATGTAGTCTTTAGTGATTGGTTTCACCCAGAGGAGAACCATAAACAAAGGTGCCAAGAAGTTGATATGAAGTAATATTCTAAAAGTATGTAAGAAATAAGGATAAATATCCAGAAACAAAATAGTCTCATAAACGACAGCAAGTTGGATCTATATAAAATTAGGAATGTATTTCAGCATTCTACTTTAAAGTTCTACTATCGCCAACATTTTATATTTATTACTATCACTTAACACTGATTTGAGCCTTTGCCAAACTATGTGATGTTAAGTATGGCAGTCACTATCTTAATTTTTCAGATGACAACATTTAGATACGGAAGGTTAAATGACTTGCTCATGGTGGCATTACAGATTAGAGGCACAGCTAGGAGTAAAATCCAGATTTGTTCAATTCTACTCGTATGCTCTTTAACAATCCAATACTATTACCTGTGATTCAATACTCTTGACTCATAGTAACCTTATAGGACAGAGTGTAACTTACCCCATAGGGTTTCCAAGGCTATAATCTTTACAGAAGCACATGATTCTCTAACTTTATACAATGAACCCAATGGATTTTTAATATTGGGGGGGGGGGTGTCATCTTCTGATACCGTTTAGCATAGCTGAAATGAGGTGCCTTCTAATTATTTACAAGGAAGTGACAGTGATTAGCAAGGCTCATAATACTAGAAAGCATATATATGGCAGACAGAGCCTACTATAACAACTTGTAACAGACAAACCTTTTAATATATAATAATCATGTATAGGGTTTAAAGTACATTATCAAAATCATAATTCACACATTTTTAAAATTTATTCTCAGATGATTATGAACATACCTGAAATAATTTCCCTATCTTATACAAATCAAGGAAATTTATATTACTCCTAACAAGGCACTATACCCAATACAGAAAGGGGTTTCAGGTCTGAGCTATCACTTCATTGTTAACTGTTTTCCAAGTTTTATGCTACAGGAAAATACTGTTAAAGATTTTTCTTATTTTAGAACAAGAGCAAATTCTTCAGACTAGTTATTTTATTACACTTATACCGCTTTCATTATTAACCATGCTACTGCAGTGTTTAACACACACACATTTTTAAATATCACTACATATGCAAATGATAGTAATCTGTGTGAGGGTGTGTGGAAGAGAGGCTAGATAAGGAAACCATGAACACTTGACAGGGAAAACGCAGAACTCTGGGTTCCAACCTCTGTCATTAAAACAAGAACTAGTGCTTGGCCATGGGGGTGAGAATAATATTGTTCTTTGTGCCAGTTATGGTACTTTCATAACAGAACTAGCTTGCCCACACCCTTGTAGCAAGGCAGAGTGCTACATCACAATAGAGGGAGGGGGCGCTGCAATAAACTGAAAACAAAACCAAACCCCAAATCCCCCAAGAAAGAATTCTTAAAAACAAGCCACACTTTACTGAAAAGGACAGTAAAATGTGCCCCCTTCAAGCCCTTATTAAATGCTTTGAATGTTTTTATAAAGTGATTCTTTCATCCCACAGCCTGGGTAAACCATCGAGTGCAGGGGAAGAAAAAAGCAGTATTAGGTATGCAGTGTTGCTAGGGAACACTCTAGTATCAAGGAGCAGCCCACAGCGGTTTCAGTAGCTTGTGAAGGGCTCCCCTCCACCCACCCTTTTCAGTTTATTTAAATCGTAACACTGGGGTTAGTGGACTGAAGTGTGTGCGTAGACAGGAGGGGGAGAACCAGGTTTTGTCTTAAAAGAAGCCATTAGAGAGACGGGTGGTAGAAGAAAGCCAGGATGTAGCCAAGAGCATGCTGAGTAAAAGGAGGGAAAAAAGCGGGGGGAGGGGGGGGGAGGATAAAGGAGTGTATAGTAGGAGGTGGGAGTAAGTAAACATGCGCACAAAGCATACGTAGAAAATGGAGGTGGGAAAAACAGACTGTCAAAATTAAAGTAAAGGAAAATGACATAGGTTAGAGAGAGATGAATGATTACAGAAAGGTTACTATGAAAAGACTGTAGAGAATCAGCATCATTAAATATAGGGCTTCAAAGAGCAGAAATGTTAGGAAATATAATATCATAATGGAACATTTTCAACTTGGACTTCACTGCAAAACAAAAAGACGAGATGGGAACTTGGATCTGGTTATGAGTTGAAACAGATCTCTGTCAAGATGTCTAGATCAAAAAAAAAATCTGTGACAACCAAAAATAATATATTAAATGTGCTTTGAACTATATGTAGAGATTTGATTCAATATTTCTCCTGAGAACTAAAATAGGATTTGGCAGTTAAAAGTAATCAATGATATATATAACACTGTACAGTATTAGTAATCCCAAAATGAAATAACTCCTAACAAGCATCTTAACAACAGATCAAGAACTTAAGGAAGACAAACATTTCTTTGGTATATAGCTTTTAGTTCAAAAGAAAAAAAAAAGAAAGAAAATTAAATGTTAAATAAAAAATGAATTACTTAAAGAAATTTATATAAAATATTTTTAAGTAAAATGTTCTGATCTTTTAGGGGAACTTCTCATAGTTCCTTAGTTCAGTTGTAGGGTTTGCAGTATAATGAGCACCAACCTCTGAAGTAAAAAGAACTAACATAAATGTTGATGTTTTCATTTTAGCAGGTAAAACAGAAGTTTAGTAATTGATGGTATATATATATTTCTCACACGACTTAAAACTCAGAAGTGAATAAAAGAATCTTGCTTAAAGTAAAAAAAGAAGTAGTGTGACATTGAATGGTTACTTGAGTATTCATTTTTAAAACAGTAATGTATGATTTCATTACAATAATATACCTTCATTAAGATGGAAAACATATATTTATCTGCATGTGCTTATGTACATTTTCCGCTTACTGTGTAATTTTTTCTGTTGCCAAATTCAGGGCATCCAGATGCATTTGAGCCAGTCGTAATCCAGGAAATGTCAAAAAAGCCCCAATGAGTGAACAGAAAATGGCCAGAAAAAATTTGAAAGTAAGTTTAGAAACAGGACTCCTAAAAAGAAAAAAGAGCTGATAAATTTTTAACTTCATTTCTAAGAATTTCCTTTCTTCTAATCAGTTACTTTACAAATCACTGAAATAATAAAACAAATTAAGATTTCTACAAAAAGACTGCTCTTACTTAAGAATCTATTACAGATTTTGGTGAACTACAAATTTCCATATTTAATAAACTAGGCATGTCTTCAGTCATAATAACACTACCTACATATTCAACATACAATGGATATGTGACACAGGTATCAATTTAGTTTATTCTTTGGATGCAGAAAGAACTAAATAAGGGCAAATCAAAATAATTATATCAAAGATATTAACTTTAAAAAAATGTAAAAAATATAACACGGTTTCTAGAGTGCAACCTAACTTAAAAAGAATTCTCACTGATCTAAAAACGAAGAACCATTTATAGTAAATACCTTAATAAAAATAGAAAATCTAAAAACTTCACCTGTGATATTTAAATAATGTTTAATTTTTCAAAAACTTACTGAGATTCTAAACCTTGCTTTTCAAGAAACTGCATCGCACTGTCTGAAAAATTTGTAAACCCTGTTGGGAAAAAAAATGATTTATCACGGGGGTAAAATACAGAATCTTTCTTTAGAAATGAAATGCTACAACACAGAGCATCTTAAATTTTGAAGTGACTAGCTTAGCTTTTTGATGTGCTAATTAGTATGCCATCATGCAATAAAATTTGGTTATTAGCAAAAACAGTCTTTGAAAATATCCCTTTGATATTTGCACATTCCACGAGAGTGAATAAAATTTGCATTAACTCTTTATTCCAGTCAGCTTTAGCATTACAGAAACTGCAAGAAAAAATGGGGAAGGGGAGGAGACAGTATTTTTTGGAAAAGATAAACTAAAAACAGCTGAAACAATCTAGAAGGAAGATCTTATTTAAGAATCACAAACAAACAAACCCGATGTCGCTGAGTAACTCATAGTGACCCTATAAGAGAGAGTAGAACTGCCCCATAAAGCTTCTAAGATGCGGGTGGTGTATTCAAACTGCCAACCTTTTGGCTAGCAGCCGTAGCTCTTAACTACTGTGCCACCAGGGTTTCCATTTAAAATAGTGAAAATTATTTAGAAAATTGCAGATATAGGCATACCTCGGAGATTTGCGGGTTCAGTTCCAAACCACCAGAATAAAGTGAAATCACAGGAATTTTTTGGTTTTCCAGGGCATACAGTTACATTTACACTATACTTTTTAATCTGTTAAGTGTGCAGTAGCATTATGTCTTTAAAAAAAAAGTACATACCTTAATTAAAAAATATTTTATTGCTAAAAAAATGCTAACCATCATCTGAGGCTTCAGGAGTTGTAATCTTTTTGCTGGTGAGGGGTCTTGCCTCAATGTTGATGGTTGCTGACTGATCAGGGTGGGGTGGCTGTGGCAATTTCTTAAAATAAGATAACAATGAAGTCTGCTGCATCAACTGACTCTTCCTTTCACAAAACGTTTATCTGTATCATGCAATACTGTTTGATAGCATTTGCCCACGGTAGAACTTCTTTCAAATTGCAGTCAGTCTTCTCACACCCTGCCACTGTTTTATCAACTAAGTTTATGTGATATTGGAAATCCTTTGCTGTCATTTCAACAATGTTCACAGCATCTCCATCTCAAAGAATCACTTTCTTTGCTCATCCATAAGAAGTAGCTCCTCTTCTATTCAAGTTTTATCATGAGATTGCAGCAATTCAGGCACATCTTCAGGCTCCACTTATAATTCTAGTTCTCTTGCTATTTCTACCACATCTGCAATTACTTCCTCCACTGAAGTCTTGACCCCCAAACTCCTGTTAATGTTGATATTCTGACCGCCTCCCGTATGTTCTTAATGGCATCTAGAATGGTGAATCCTTTCCAGAAGGTTTTCAATCTACTTTGCCCAGATCCATCAGGGGAATCATTCTCTATGGTAGCTATAGGGCCTTAGGAAATGTATTTCTTAAACAATAAGACTTGAAAGTCAAAATTACTCCTTGATTCATGGGCTACAGAATGGATGTTGTATTAGCAGGTATGAAAACAACATTAATCTCCTTGTACATTTCCATCAGACATCTTGTGAAGAGGTGCATTGCCGATGAGCAGTAATTGTTTGAATCTTTTTTTCTTAGCGGTGGACCTCAACAGTGGACTTAAAATATTCAGTAAACCATGTTGTAAACAGATGTGCTATCATCCAGGCTTTGTTGTTCCATATATAGGGCACAGGCAGAGTAGATTTAGCATAATCTGTAGGGGCCCTAGGATTTTCAGAAAATGGTAAATTGGCCTTGGCTTCAATGTAAAGTCACTAGCTACATCAGGCCCTAAAAAGACAGTCAGCCTGTCCTTTGAAGCTTTGAAGCCAGGAACTGACTTCTCCTCTCTAGCTATGTTAAGTCAGTCCTAGGTGGCATCTTCTTCCAATATAAGGCTGTTTTGTCTACATTGAAAATCTGTTGTTTAGTGTAGCCACCTTTATCAATTATCTTAGCTAGATCTTCTGGATAACTTGCTGCAGCTTCTACCTCAGCACTTGCTGTTTCACCTTGCACTCTTATATTATGGAGATGGCTTCTTTCCTTAAATATTGTGAACCAATCTCTGCTAGCTTCAAACTTTTCTTCTGCATCTTCCTCACCTCTCCTACCCTTTACAGAACTGAAAAGAGTTAGAGCCTTGCTCTGGATTAGGCTTTGGCTTAAGGGAATGTTGTGGCTAGTCTGATGGTCTATCTAGGCTGATAAAGATTTCTCCACACCAGCAATAAGGCTGTTTCACTTTCTTATCATTTGTGTTCACTAGAATAGCACTTTTAACTTCCTTCAAGAACTTTTCGTTTACATTCACAACTTGGCTGTTTGGTGCAAGAGGCCCAACTGGCCTTTTTTTTTCTTTTTCCTAATTGTACTTCAGGTGAAGGTTTACAGAACAAATAGTTTCTCATTAAACAGTAGTACACATATTGTTTTATGACATCGGTTAATAACCTCATGACATGTCAACCCTCTCCCTTCTCAACCTTTTTTCGGTGAAAATATACATAGCCAAAGATACACCAATTCAAAAATTTCTACATGCACAGTTCAGTGACATCAACTACACTCTTCCAGTTGTGCTACCATTCTCACTTTAGATGAAGGTTTACAGAATAGTTTCTCATTAAACAGTTAGTACTCACGTTGCCCTGTGACAACAGTTAACAACACCACTACACGTCATCACTGTCCTTACTCAACCTTGGGTTCCCTATCACCAGCTTTCCTGTCCCCTTCTGCTTTCTGGTACTTGTCCCTGGACTTCTGTGCCTCATTAGTCCCATCTGGTTTTACGGGGCTGTCCACTACCAGGCTGAAAGGTGAACATCAGAAGTGAATTCACCACTGAGTTAAAAGGGTGTCTGGGGGCCATACTCTCAGGGTTTCTCCAGTCTCTTTCAGGCCAATAAATCTGGTTTGTTTTTTTTTTTGCGCGTTAGAATTTTGTTCTACATCCTTTTCCAGCTCTACCCAGAACCCTCTGTTGTAATCCCAGTCAGAGCAATCAGTGGTGGTAGCCGGGCACCATCTAGCTGTACTGGACTCAGTCCGGTGGAGGCCTTGGTAGCTGTGGTCCATTAGTCCTTTGGACTAATCTTTTCCTTGTATCCTGTTCTCTTCATTCTCCCTTGCTCCCGAAGGGATGAGACCAGTGGAGCATCTTAGATGGCTGCTCACAGGCTTTTAAGACCCCAGACGCTACTCACCAAGGTAGAATGTAGAACATTGTCTTTATAAACTGTGTTATGCCAATTGAGCTAGATGTTCCCCGAGACCATGGTCCCCCACAGCCCTCCGCCCAGCAATTCAGTCCCTCAGGGAGTTTGGATTTGTCTATGGGGCTTCCATGACCTTTCCTTGTACAAGTTGTGCTAGTTTCCCCAGTATTGTGTACTGTCTCACCCTTCACCAAAGATACTTATCTATTGTCTATTTATGATTTTCCCCCCACCCTTCCCATCCCTGGTAACCAGCAAAGATTGTTACTTTTTGTGTGTAAACTTTTCAATGGGTTTTTACAATAGAGGTCTCATACAATATTTGTCCGTTTGTGATTGACTTATTTCACTCAGCATAATGTCCTCCAGTTTCATCCATGTTATGAGATGCTTCACGGATTCATTGTTCTTTCTCGTTGCATGGTACTCCACTGAGTGTATGTACCATAGTTTATCCGTTCATCTGTTGATGGGCATCTAGGTTGTTTCCATCGTTTTGCTATTGTGAACAATGCTGCCATGAACATAGGTGTGCATGTCTATTCGAGTGACGACGCTTATTTCTCTAGGATATATTCCTAGGAGTGGGATTGCTGGATCGTATGCTATTTCTATTTCTAGCTTTCCGAGGAAGCACCATATCATTTCAAAAAATGGTTGTATCATTTTGCATTCCCACCAGCAGTGCATAACAGTTCCGATCTCCCCGCATCCCCTCCAACATTTGTTATTTCCAGTGTTTTTGATTCCTGCCAGTAATGCCGGGGTAAGATGGTATCTCATTGTGGTTTTAATTTGCATTTCTTAACGGCTAGTGATCCTGAGCATTTCCTCATGTGTCTGTTGGCCGCCTGAATGTCTTCATTGGTGAAGTGTCTGTTCATTTCCTTTGACCATTTTTTAATAGGATTATTTGTCTTTTTGTTGTACAGGTGTTGGATTTTCCTGTAGATTATGGAGATTAGACCTTTGTCTGACTTGTACTGTCCAAAAATTTTTTCCCAGTCTGTAGGTTCTCTTTTTACTCTTGGTGAAGTCTAACTGGCCTTCCGACATGCCTTCCTCACTGAGCTTCATCATTTCTAGCTTTTGATACAAAGTGAGAGATGTGCGACCCTTCCTTTCACTTTAACACTTAAGAGGCCACTGTTGGATTTTTAATTGGCCTGATTTCAATGTTGTTGTGTCTCAGAGAATATGGAGGCCCGAGGAGAGGGAGAAAGATGGGGGAACAGCTGTCACGGAGCAGTCAGAACACACACATTTATTGATTAAATTTGCTGCCTTATATGGGCATGGTTCATGGCACCACAGAACAATTATAATAGTAACATCAAAGATCACTGATCACAGATCACTGTAACAGATATAATAATTAAAATGTTTGAAATACCGCAAGAATTACCAAAATGTGACACAGAGACAAGAAGTGAGCACAGGCTGTTGGAAAAATGGTGCCAATAGATTTGCCTGACGCAGAATTGGCACAAACCTTCACTTTGTAAAAAATGCAATATCTGCGTGGTACAATAAAACAAAGTGCCATAAAACACAGTATGCCTGTACTGCAAAACCAATTTTAAAAAATTATAAAATATAAAACTTATATACTGAAGTAAAAACTACTAGCACTAAAGAAAAACTGGTTTTTAAAACTGCATGAAGTTATTACCTGTTTCAAGTCCAAATTCCAGATAGTTCTCTGTTACAATCAATACTGCCATTGCTTTGACGAAGAAAAAAAATCCAAAGGTAACACAGACTGATCTTTCACCACCATCTTCTACTTTAAAATAGTGTGTAGTTAATGAAAATAGAACTTTGCTGCAAAAGGAAAAGTTCAGGAAAAACCACAAATAACTTTGTGGGCATTAACACAACCATCTTTATAGGACCTGAACTCCACTATAATTTAACTACAACTTTGTTTTGATTCTACAAAATACTTATTGAAAAAAGGGCATCCTGAGATGCCCTCTGGAAGGAAGTGAAAAAGTAACACAAAGCCAGGAAAGGACTTACTTTAGGGAACGATCTATACTGTGAATGTCAAATAGTTTACATTTAGAATTAAATATATAAACACACAACACCAGAATCAGCTGTAATCATTCCACAATTTAAAATTTGAGAATTACTAAAAGCCACTGGTAAAAAATTAAGTATCTGGGATGTCCACTCCATGGTATCATTAAACAAAAAACTAGAGAAAGCAAGCTCCAATTTAGTATTCCAGAACAGCCAAGTCTTCAACATGCAAACCTACTTAAAAAGAGATCATCTTATCTGAACACTCAATGATTCAATCAAGATTAAATCAGTAGATGACCCAAAGCTAGAACCCAGATCTCCACTATACCAAATTGTTCTCCTTGAACATAAAAATACAAACAAAATAAGGTACTTGGTAACAAGAATTTAGAAAAGCCATTTTTACATAACTTTATGTCTAGCATGGAAAATAATCTAATAGTAGCCAACATTTAACACTTGCCATGTGCTGAGCATTCGTTACCTATTAACTCATTTATTCCTCACATTAGCCACACTAAGGTTAAGTAACTTGCCAAAGTCTCACAGATTAGATGCATTTGGGATTTAAACCTGGATATAGGGTCTGAGCACTTATAACAGTTGATTACACTGCCTTTACAAAACTGTGTATAGTATCTAAGTCATGTGGTAGTTAAGCAGTAACACAGGAAAACTTTTACAACTAAAGGTGCGGTGTCCTGAAGAATCCTCATTCAGAAAGTTGGGCAAGAATAAGGACTCTCATCCTTGCTCCTTGAAAGGAAGCTGTCCTTTGTTGCCCTATTTGAAAATGGTTAATACAGTTATCAAGTTATTCTTAAGGTACTGGATATGAATGTTGAGTCCCAGCTGCCAACGTGAAGATAACAAATAGGACTTGGAATTTTTTTAATGGAACTGAAAATAAATCTCTACCAAAATGTAAAACTCCATGAGGCCAAGGATTCATGTCTTAATGTAATCAGAGCACTGAGAACAGTACATACCACATAGCTATTGTTAGGTGCCCTTCAGTCAGCTCTGATTCATGGTGACCTTATGTATAATAGGATGAAAAGTTGCTAGGTCTTGTGCCATCTTCATGATCACTGGTATGTTTTGAGTCCACTGCTGTGACTATTTTGTCAATCCACCTCATTGATGTTTTCCTCATTTTTGTTGGCCCACAAATTCATCAAACATATGTTCTTTTTAGCAATTTCTCTTTCCTGATGATTTTTCCAAAGCAGGCAAGTAGAAGTCTCACCATGCTCACTTCTAAGGAACATTCTGGTTGTATTTCTTCTAAGACTGATCTGTTCATTCTTTTGGCAATCCAAGTATATTCAATATTCTTCACCAATACCAGATAGCACATGTCAAAAATTCAGTGATAAATTTTACCACAGCAATAATATTTTACATGGTAATTTTGGTAAGGTGAAATAGCATTAATTCTATGCTTTAAGAGTAAACAGATAATATATTCTAAGTCCAAAACAATCAATAATAGAAAAAGTTTTAGTCTAATATCTGTTTTCATCAAGGGTAATAACAAAAATACGATTATTTACCACTCAGTTATAAAGAATTTTATAAAGGCTAAGGCATTATATTCCTAAGTCTTTTTAGTGGATAGTTTCCCCTTTAAAATGTCAACAACAACAAAAAATCCCAATTACAAGAATTGCTAATGTTTACCCACCTATTCCTGGGCAACTAGGCCCTAAGAACAGTGAGTAGTGATAAGAATTATCAATATCAACTGCCTTTAATCAAGTGGCTCACTTTTCACTAAGTATTATACCTTTTCCTGACTTTCATTATTCTCAGTTAATTCCATTCCAGCTAATCTCCCAGTCATAAAACCCTGTTTTTTCTCAAATACCATCATTCAAGATAAAATATTTTCTCAACTTTATTTTCCTAATTACTTATTTAGCAAGACTATTATTTGTCTGGAACTCTGGTGGCACAGTGGTTAAGAGCTTGGCTGCTAACCAAAAGATCAGCAGTTTGAATCCACCAGCTGCTCCTTGGAAATCAAATAGGGTGGTTCAACTCCATCCTATAGGGTTGCTATGAGTCAGAATCGACCTGACAGCAATGGGTTATTATTTATTTAAAAAAAAAAACATGATCTTGTATGCTTTGTTATAGATCAAATGAACTTTTATGGGCTAACCTTAGGGAGAAAATGCCATTTATAGCATTATTTCTCTAAGAAAAGATGTTTTGACTTCTAAGCATTTTGGAATACAATCTCCATGTAAGTTTGGAGGATTATCTAAAAATTGCTATGAAAGGAATTAATTTCAACTTTTCAAAATATTTAATTATAGACTAGTACAATATTACTTGCTACACTCTATAAATAAAGTACCTGATTTGCTTCTAGGACAAGACAAAATCAGGTAATAATAAGCAAGATAATAACCCCTGAACTTTCCGATTAAAAAGACTTCTGCATTATTTCCATACTTGCTATTATCATTATATGGTATTTCATATTTTAGAATATATATATCCAGTGCTTCAACATGTACTTTCTGAAAACATTTACCAGTTATGTTACTTCATTACGATTCTCTTAGTAAATAATTAAGCTGACTATATACAGTTAGGAGGCCTGGTGGAGCAGTGGTTAAGAGTTCAGCTGCTAACCAAAACGTTGGCAGTTCAAATCCATGAGCTGATCCTTGGAAACCCTATGGGGCAGTTCTACCCTGTCGTGTAGGCTCGCCATGAGTCAGAATCGACTAGATGGTAATGGGTTTGGTTTTTTGTTTTTTATATATGGCTATATGTAGCCATAAGAGGTTATGTATAATGGTCACATATTTGAAAAAACCAATCCTTTAACGTAAAAAATGAAACTACTTAAACAAATGCCATTAGTTTATAATTAATATGCACCAAATATTCAGCAACCTGACACAAGTTTACCTTGCTCAATATAACTTTGCAGTACTCTGGTTTAAAGCAATATAGAAACCTGAAACTCACCTGAAGTAAAATACTGGCCCACATAATAATAGACGTCAATTTTTCCATGATTGTGAGCATTAGAGCAAAGGGAAAGCTAAATAACCACAAACCATCCTGCACTCAAACTATCATGGAATAGTTTTATAATTAACCAATGTAATAAACACACTATACTTTAAACTTACGATTTTTAGTAGTTCATTTAGTAAACAAAAACTAAAAAAACACTTTCACAGCTTAAACTTTAAAACTTCTTATAAAACAAAATGCTATGAGTCTACTACACAATTATTTTAAAAAATCATGCAATCTTTTTAAGCATAACCCTCAATGAGATGGACTGACACACTGGCTGCAACAGTGAGCTCCAACATAACAATAACTGTGAGGATGGCGCAGAACCAGGCACTGTTTCATTCTGTTGTACATAGGGTCACTATGAGTTGGAATCAACTCGATGGCACCGAACAACAACATTTATTTAAAATCAGACCTTTTGTTGTTTGTAGTTTGCTTTCATCTTTTTCACATTCAACCTGGTCTTCAACTCTATTATTAAAGTGATTACTATCACTTGTTGTTAAGAGCCATCGAGGGTCACTTACTTCGTTATACCACAATAATTACATTACCAAATATGTCATTATCAAAGAAAAAAATCAGTTGTAACCTGATACCAGCATGAAGCATTATCTTGCCATCTTAACCTAATAAAATCCTACATCACAAATGCCTAACATGCTATACTCCTGAGTCCTCAATTCATACTGTTTACAGAATACATCTTAACATCTAGAAGGGAACTTCTTTTTTTAAAAAAACAAAACTTCTAAATCTACCAAAAAACCTGTTGCCATCAAGTCAATTCCAACTCATAATGACCCCACAGGACAAGGCAGAACTGCCCCATTGAGTTTCCAAGGAGCATCTGGTGGATTTGAACTGCTGACATTTTGGTTAGCAGCCGTAGCACTTAACCACTACGCCACCAGGGTTTCCAAATCTAAAGTATAATGGTAAACTTTATGAAGGATGTAGAGCTTGAGTTGTCTTAGATTAGGTGGAGAGAATGGAAGAGGGTAGTTCAGATGATAAAAAGATTATGAGCAAAGACGGTGCAGCTGTTACATTCAGGAGATGGTAAATACACCACTCTAGCTTAAGTGAACCGTTGAGGACTACTGAATGAAAGCTTGAACATACAGGCACGGCCAGATCATAGAATTACATGTAAGAATATTATATGATATTTTACAGCAATTTTGAAGGTTGAGGATCATGGAACCATGTCTTCAAAATTATGAAGAAAAAACCCCACAAACTAGAATTCTATACTCAAAGTACCAATCAAATAAGAGTACAGAATTAAGACACTGTCAAAACTTCAAAGTCTAAATACATTTACCTCCCCTACACACGTGGCAGAAAACTCCACCAAAATATTTGAATACACAAAGAAAGAGATAAACAATCATAGAAATGGAAAATTAAACTTGGAAGAAAGGCAAAGGGAATTCCTAGGACAGTATAAAGAAGTCCCAGAATAACAGTTGGGAAGCAGTCCAGATAAAAGCCAGAGAATATAGGTCTCCAGGAAGAGTTTCTCCACAGAGCGGGGGAAAAAAAGGAATAGATACAATTTTAAGTGACCTTGTGGAAAACTACCAATAAGCTAATGGGATTAACAATAAGTGCAGAGAAAAATATATTTTTTTTAAATATCAATGATAAATGAAAAAATATTTCAAAAGAAACCGTAGTGCTTTTCAATGTCCACCTATGAATAATATTTATATAGGCACAGTCACTAATCACTGAATACTGATTTCACCAAAAATTGAGTTAAATATATTAAGAACATAAATGACAGGAAGGCATAGTTTAAGAAAAATTCTCATCTACCATAACTGATTAACCGACACTTAGTAGCATAAGCTTAATATTTAGAAATGTCTAGATTTTTAAAAACCAGAAGCCGCAGCTAAAACAGGACGGGAAGAAGCAGCACAGGGGTGGGGAAGGAACTCTTGGTTTCTAGTAAAATACTTTTAGTACTTTTTAACTTTATAAACTATGTATAAATATTTGATAAAATTAACATTTTAGAGAATTCATCCTAGATTTTAATAAAGTCTTGGTCCATACTTTACCCCACTCCAAAAGTCTGTACATTGCATACTGGAGTTTAACAGAGACTAAACCCTGTGATTACAGAAGCCCTGGTTACACAGTGGTTAGGCTCTCGACTGCTAACCAAAAGGCTGGCAGTTTGAATCCACCAGCAACTCTGCAGGAGAAAGATATGGCAGTCTGCTTCCATAAAGATGGTGTGGAAACCCTACGGGGCAGTTCTACTCTGTCCTATAGAGTCACTATTTAGAAACCCAAACTAAACCCACTGCTGTTGAGTCAATTCCAACTCACAGAGACCCCCAACATTTTCTAAGGCCATAAATCTTTACAGAAGTAGACTGCCACATCTTTCTCCTCGGAGCCATCGGTGGTTTCGAACCACAGTCGAATGCTTTAACTACTGTGCCACCAGGGCTCCTTCGCTATGTAAAAGCTACATACAAATTTATGTGTAGGCACATTATGTATGTTTTACTAACTTTTTGAATCTCATGCTGCGATTAGATCCAGGTCCTCATTTTATCCCCTAATAGAAGTGTTTCCTATACTTCTGAGACACTACCATTATCTTAAAATTTCAATACACCCAACTCCCACAGGCAAAGTGCTGATAAACAGTATCAGTCAAGGATCTTCTGAGTAAGCTCTTCTTCCTGTCTCTATCCCTCTATTATTTTCACAGATCATTCTGTAAATTAGACCTTAATGAAGAATATTTTATTAGTATAGACTCAAAATTCTCATTTGTAGTAGGTGCTGGAAAGTCATAGTTTAGAGCGACTCTTTAACATTTTAAGCTCTGGAAATGCCCTGTGGTCGCTTCTGCTCCTGGCTGCCGGAACCACCACATGGCTAGACTTGCCTGTGCAAGTACAATCAGAATGTTTCTTAGAAGCAAGGATGGAGAGATTACATCTCACATACTTTGGACACGTTATCAGGAGGGAATAGTCCCTAAAGGACATCATGGTTGGTGAAGTAGAGGGTCAGCGAAAAAGAGGAAGACCCGCAATGAGAGGGACTGACACAGTGGCTGCAACAATGGGCTCAAGCATAACAATGATTGTGAAGATGGTACAGGATTGGGCAGCGTTTTGTTCTGTTGTACATGGGGTCACTATGAGTAGGAAGCAACTTGACAGCACCTGACAACAACAACTATACACTCAAAACTGCATATTGAAAACTACTGATGCAAATAGTCATTTTCTTTTTCTTTTAGTGAAATTTTTTTCTCCTTTTTAACCCCTCAGTACTACCTACTTAAAGTGTTCATTTATTTTGCTTTGTATTACAAAATCTCAACCTTTGAAACAAAGGCAATGCTAGGTAAGTGAGATTTTTTTTCCTGCTACGTGGCTAAGATTTCTAATGTTCTAATTTAACATTAATACTTTCCTCAGTTGGAATTAGGTCATAATTGATAGATGCAAATACAAAATTTATACTGTAATAGCCGTTGCTGTTGAGTCGATTCCAACTCATAGTGACCCTATACGACAGAGTAGAACTGCCCCCCACACGGTTTCCAAGGATGGTCTGGTAGATTCTAACTGCCGACCTTTTTTGTTAGCAGCCAAGCTCTTAACCACTGCGCCACCAGGGTTTCCTACACTGTAATAGGAAAGAAAAATCAAGACTAGGTGAGGAAGTGGGAAAATGCAGAACAGCAGAACAGAATTTGAAATTCTCACAGACTAGAGAGCCATGAAGTTTGGATGAACCCCTGAAACTATTGTCCTGAGATAATCTTTAAACTTTAAACCAAAAAATATCCCCTTAAATCTTCTTAAAACCAAACAACAGTTTATGTTTAGTAGTAAAAAATGTCTGCCTCAAGCATTATGCTTTTTTAAGAACTATCTCTATGGTATCAAATAGGCAACAACAACTCAAAAAGATTAGATAGGAATCTTGGGGGGCCGGTGAATTTATGTTAATGGGGAGGGAACAACTCAGAAAGAGGGTGAGGATGGTTGCACAAAGAATGTAACCAATGTCACTAAATGGTAAATGTAAAAACTGCTGAATTGGAGTATGTTCTGCTGGGTATATTCTCAACAACAAAATAAATAAAACATATATAAGAAGAATAGGTGAGGCACAGTTACCAGGAAGAAATATTTTAAATATGATTACCTTCAAGATGAAGATAGTTTTCAAATGGTGAACAAGCTTAATTTCTAGTTCTAAACTGGCAAATTTATTTCAGATATAGGATAACAATTAGCACATAGCTACCAAGGTATGTTTCAGTTTAGTTTGTATTCCCATTGCTTTAAAGACCCAATTCTCATATTAAGAAAACATGTCTTCTACACCTAACATGAGTTACCATGAAATTATTCAAAGATATTCTATCATTGCTTTTTCAAGAAGAAACAAAAAGTCCATAGTCTAAGAACATACATTTTGTTGCTAATACACAAATCTGATACAGTGTCCTAAAGAATAAGCACATAGATTTTTCAGATGTTCACAAAAATTTTTCATAATATTTATGATTATCTTTTTAAAGTAGATTGTGTTACCACTCAAGCAATTTTCTGAAAGTTCTTCTATTTTTGAAAGAAAGAAGTACATTAATCCTTAGGACCTATCAAGAAAAATCCTTTTAAAAGACAATCTGATCCTGTGTTATAATTTAAAAATGAATAACCTTAGATGATCTTTAACTAAAATATTTTCTTAGATGGAAAGGTTCAATTATTTTATTTTAATTAGAAAGAAAATAAAAAGAAGCTAAAATTATCTCAAATATAAGCAAAGAACTATTATGCATGTTCAATAATACTCATCACACTAAAAAGCTTATAGCCAGCCCTGAATTAAGCAGGTTATGGGAGGTAAATAACAGCCAAAGATTTTGAAGGCATAGAACACAAGCTTTATTCACACACACACACACACACACACAAATGATAAACTATTAACTAATCTTGATTAAAATAAAACAAAAAGGTATCCTTAAAACTTTACATTCCAGGCAAAGAGAAAAAAGTCAGATTCAATTATAAATTAATAGACAGAAATAAGGTCCTATTTCCCAAATTCCCTGTATAACCCTAGGTGTCAGACCTGAAAGCTGAGTAATTTGGCAGCATTAATGTCACAGATCTCCAAACGTTTATAAAAGATACAAGCTTTGATACAATATGCTATACAGAAGTTTTCAAGACAAAATAGGTACCTTCGCTCAGATTCAACAGCTTTGACTCTCTGTCCCTTTCTCACTGGGAGATTAGATATTTTACGTAGTCTAGTCAGGGGTTTAGTGTTTCTTTTGCTTATTAATCTAAACCAGGACATTTTTGTAAAGTGTGAATATAGCAATTTAGAACATTTTATATAATTTAGAAATGGTGACTAGGTTGTGCTGGTTTTCTGCAGTTATCTACTTCCCACACAAACAAATGCAATATAATCTGTCAACATTTAGTTTACAAATGTACATACAGAACTGAATATTAAAACCAGAAAACCCGAGAATTTATTTCAATTTAAACCTGTCTCTGCATTTTGCTTCATAAAAAATTTGCATGTCTGGCAACCAAGGCAAATTAAAATTTTAGAACACAGCCATAAGAACACACATAATAGGGTTTTGTACCTTAAACCTTCCACAATGTAAAAGACAAGCACTTTGGAAATGTGACTAATGATCCAGTCCTTTAACCAAATATAATAGGTTTATCATTATTTGTAGAATAGCTTTCTCCTCACTCCAATTCACGTAATCGACTCAATATTACTCTCTGTGCCTGCCGCAGCTTATTCACAAGAAAAGGTTCTTTTAAAAAAAAAACCTATACACCGTATTTTAATTTTTAAAAGCACAACCTCCACCAAAGGAGCTCTGGACTTTTTGTAAGCACCATTTTTAACCTTTAACTTTTCTTTTATTCATAAGTGAAAATGATATGCTTCATATTCAAAAAATCAGTAGGCAGTTCTCCAGTGACTATACTTCATGGGCAACCATATAGAAAAGACAATTACCAGAACTGCTCCATCCCCACTGCAAAGCTTTCTTCACCCTGTATCTTCCCTATGCCATACAACTTGGCACAAATGAAACTGGAACATACAGATTTGGTCAAACAAGGTGGTTAGAATTACAAATGGGAAAGACAATTAGCTTGCATTTAGGAGTGAGACTGGAAGCAGGTATGTTAGCTGAGATGAATATGCAATTCAGTAGAAGTAGAAAGCAAAACTGATGACAAGATATGGCACAGTCTTAGAGTCAAGATTTTAGTGTCACGTATTTTAAAAAGTCATTCTTATAATTTTAGAACTTAAGATTCTATAGAAGTTATAATTGCTGATTCTACATTAAATTAAATATAACTCACAAGGAAAAAAACAAATGGCCACGAATATAAAACAAGTTATGTGTCTAAATTTGGGACCAGTTTAACAAAGGACATTTCATCGGTAACAACTGCAGAGAATTTCTCATTCAACTGATGTATGTGTGACTCTGGAATTAAGGAGAGCTAGTGTCCTGTGTAATCAATGGAGACATGTGTTTGACTAATAAGTAGTCACATACAATAAGAAAATAAAGAGAGGCCAGACAGAGGTCACTTCAGCTAGACTCTGTTCATAGGGCTTGAAAGGCATACTAGATATGTTATAACTAAGATAAAAGATATGCTATAAACAGACTTGTCCTTGGTGTTAATCTGGATATCTGGCATTTGATTCCGGCTTCCTGCACGCCACTAAAGGCAGTAAAGGTTATTTTCTCACATGCTTCAAGTTCAAAGGAAAATCACATACCCAAGTATACACACAATTCTACTTCCCTTCCCCCTTTGTGGAAGGTCAAAGTTAGCAGAAAATAGCTCATATTCTAAAGCCCTTCAGCACTTTCTGTCCTCTCTGGGATGGGGAGACAGCCAGCTACTAGAGTCCCGCAGGGATGCTATTGTTTGGTGAGTTTCACCAGTGCACTACTTAAAACTACACAGAGGCAGTTCAGTGCAAGAGACTGTGTGAGTCCTTAGCTCTCACATCATTAGGCATTACTGAATGAAATGAAAGATGAAATTTATTCACATAAACAATAATTTGAGTTGCTATTCACAAACACATTTTTCTAATGTCTCTTAGTAGTTAGGTCTCAAGGGCTGTATCACATTAAATAAAACTGCGTATAAAGAATCCGCATTTGCACATGTTGTTAGATGCCATCAGTTTGGTTCCTACTCATAGCAACCCTATGTACAACAGAACGATTCCAGTCCTGTGCCACCCTCACAATCGTTGCTATGTTTGAGTTCACTGTAGCAGCCACTGTGTCAATTCATCTTGTTGAGGGTCTAAATACAATTTTAACATCATATGTATAAGCCATGAGGAAAATCAAGAAAAGAATAATATTCCAAAGAAAAACATTTCAGAGAGAACACGAGAAGTCATTAAAGTATGAAAAAGGTAGCATGATATTTAGTCAGCTAGTACTAATTATTAAGTTGAAATAATTTTAGTGTTTCACATGACTTGATGTCTACTGGAGCCCTGGTAGCGCAGTGGTTAAGAGTTATGGCTGCTAATCAAAAGGTGAGCAATTCAAATTCACCAGCCGCTCCTTGGAAACCCTATGGGACAGTTCAACTCTGTCCTGTAAGGTAACTATGAGTCGGAATTGACTTGACAGCAACGGGTTTGGTTTGGTTTTACGGGTGATGTCTACTGATGGGTCCTTATTCTGACTGAATGGTATTTTCACATATTTAATACTATAGAATTAAATAGAAGTATTTTAAATGCTTGAAGTCAATCTATTCTTGAAATTAGTACAGCACTGAATATCTGAGGATATCTGTCAACTGACACACATGATCTAGTACAATATATACTTTGTGAAGATGTTAACTCTTAAGGTGCTGTTCTGACCCATCTGGTCTAAATTACAACTAAATATCTCCAAAAGAGTCCAGAGAGGTAGCACTATTGAAATATGGTAATGAAATGTTTAAATCATATCATATATTTAAACTGGTATCTGCTTACAGCTTTAAAAGACAGTTCAGCTGTCTCCAGATGAATATAAAAGACATAAGACATGCATTTACTGTTATTTCCCCAAAATCTGACTAAATTAGTCATCTATGAAGAAGAGTTAAGGGAAACAAACCTCACAGAAAGAAATAATAACAAAAGAGATATGAACAAAATTTTGGAAGGCAGTTAAGTAGATGCACAAGCAATAACTAATTTAGGTTTCAGCTTTCTCTGCTATGGGGGTCTCCAAAGGGAGGAACCAAACAAGAAAGCCAATTTACTCATCAGAAGCCCTGCAAATGTCAGAAATTAGAGACACGACGTACCTCTGAAGGCAGGGTTGCATGAAGGGTGAAAATAAGAAGGTTGGCTGCAAGTCTGTATTAGCAGTAATGAGGCTTCCCAGATCTTGTATTGCCTAATCATATAGATTAGGTTATGGTTGTTCTCCAACTCTGGCAGAACCCAGAAAGATTCTTATCTGAAGAAGCTGAACAAGAGAAGATAGGGCTTAATGGTACCATGCAAAAGTGAGAGCAACAACAGGGGGGTGCAGTGCTAAATAAATGTCTGCACACTGAATGTTGAGAGTCTGAGTCTTCTTCCCCAGTAAGCTCACAGAACACTGGTTGTCAGATTTATACCCCACAGAAGGGAGAATGAACAATTCCTCTCTGGAGAAAATGATGGGCCCAACAACCTACTATCAAAAAAACTCACTGCCGTTGAGTTGATGCAGACTCACAGGGAACTTATAGGACAGAGTAGAACTGCCCCCACAGGGTTTCCAAGGCTGTAACCTTTACGGGGAACCCTGGTGGAACAGTGGTTAAGAGCTCAGCTGCTAAACAAAAGGTCAGCAGTTCGAATCCACCAGCTGCTCCTTGGAAACGCTAAGGGACAGTTCTACTCTGTCCTATATATAGGGTCACTATGAGTTGGAATCGACTCGATAGCAACAGGTTTGGTTTTTTTTGTTTTAATCTTTATGGAAGCAGACTGCCCACATCTTTTTTCCACAGAGCAGTTCGTGGGATTGAACCAGGGCTTTCAAATGGTTCCTTAAGTTCTAACCCCTGCTGGGAATGTACATTTCTACCAAGTTTCCAGGTGATGCTAATGCTGCTGGTTAGGGACCAATTCTGAGAACAACCAGTAGAGCAGTGTTCTCAAAATGTATTATACCATAAGAATCAACTGGGGAGCTTGTTAAACTGTAGATTCTGATTCAGAACATTTGGGGTGGAGATGCAAAATTCTCAGCAGTTGTTCGAACCAGAATGATCCTGGGTTTGAAGCCCTGGTTTGAACCTCTGACCTTTCAGTTAGCAGCCAAGCACTTAACCACTGCACCACCAGGGCTCTTTACAGACATTGATATTTAGAGGTTCCTCCAGAGATACTGCCAGGTCCCTACACAAGCACCTACAAAAAGGTCTACTAGTCAACAACTTCTAGCCACTGACACAAAAATTCCAAAGATCATCACATGTTTGAAAACAATCTCTAACATGACAGCAATTAAAGGGGCTGGGGGACTCAAAAAACAATGCAAGAAGCAAATTAAAACTTAAAAAAATAATATCCTTAGAGATAAAAATATATTACATATCCATGACACAAGAATGCTATGAAAATGAAACATTCAAAGAAAAAATATCTTAAAAATTAAAAATAACAGTTGACATAAAAACTGTTAGCAAAAAGGGTTAAAAGATAGAAAGGGGAAAATCAAGAAAACAGTATAATTGGAAAAAGAGATCATAAAACAAGCAGAAATTAAAAACAAAAAACTCAACAGATTGGGAAGATTGAGAAAAATATTCTAGAAAGCAAAAAAATATAAAAATATAAACATATGTATGAGAGAGAAGATGCAAGTCTCAGAGAACCAGTCTAGGAGATCCAATATCTAAACAATAAACCTATGAGAAACAAGAGAAGAGAGAAATTAAGAAAAATTTTCTAGAACTCAGGAATGAGTTTCTAGATTGGGGATATACTAGCACAATGGATTAAAACAGACCCTCAACAAGGCACATCATGTTAACATGTCACCACACTAGCTGGCTAAATAAACGATGGTAAAGATTCCACAAAGGAGCCCCACTGGCACAGTGGTTAAGTGCTCGGCTGCTAACCAAAAGGTCCATGGTTTGAATCCACCAGCTGCTCCATGGGAAAAAGGTGTGGCAATCTGCTTCTGTAAATATTACAGCAGTGGAAATCTTATGGGGCAGTTCTACTCTGTCCTATAGGGTCACTGTGAGTCAAAATTGATTTGATGGCACACAACAACAAAGATTCCACAGAGAAAAAAACTGGACACATGAAAAATCAGAAATCAGAATGGCAACTGGAATTCTCAATCGTAAGAATAGAACTTAGAATAAAATAATGTCTTCAAAATTATCAAGGAAATAATTTCCGACCTGGTATTCCATTCTCAGCCAAAGATGAATTAAACTTCAGGGTAAAATCGAAATATTTTCAGATGTACAAGGCTGTAAAAATGTACTTTCCATGCAACCTTTCTAAAGATGATACTGAAGGATATGCTCCATCAACATGAGAAGTCAGTCAAGCAGGAAAAAGACATGGAATTTAAGAAAAAGGAGCTCCAATTAAGGAGAAATACAAAGAGAATCCTGAAAAAGATGGTAACGGTGATTCCACAATCCCAGGGGCACAGTTGTGTATCAGGCAGGAAGGTCAAACAATGATTCTGAACATACTGAGAGATTTATAACCAGAAAAGTTTGAAGTTGGATTAATGACATGTACAATGTAAATGAAAAATTAAGACAAGTATTCATCTGTAAACAGTGTTTATGCTGTCATAATGTAAACACTGAATACTGCTCTAAAAAAGTATGGCATTACTATATGTGGAAGAAGTGATGAGTGGGAATGATCAGTAGTATGTGACAGCTCAGGAAGATGTGCTAAATCCTCATTTCCATTGTTAAATGGCAACAGTTAATGTCTAAATCTAAAATCAAGCTGTGGCCTTATAAGCATATGGAAACGTGGAGGTAAATATCATACAGATGACTAAACAAATTGGAAGAAGTTGCCTCTGGAAAGGTGGAAATGGAGGACAGAGTAGGAGATACGTTTAAATTTGAAAAATAAATAAATAAAAAATAAGAAAAAGAAAAATATTATTCAATAATGAAAGACATAATTCCAGACTTAAAGGGTCACCATATAATTTATCATATTAGTGTTTAAAAAAATTGCCCATGTTATTGTGAAACTTCAGAATATCAAAAGGATAGACAGAAAGCTTCTGGAAAGTATGTGTAAGGGAGAAAGGACAGGCATGCATATACCACAAGAAAAAGGGCATCCAAGTTCTCAAAAGCCTTCAAATTTTAGAGGAAAAATTATTTCTTTCTTAGAATTTTCTACTGAAATAAACTATCAATAAAGTATAAGGAAAAAATAAAGGTATTTTCAGGCACGTAAAATTTAAAAAGCAATTTACCGCCCTTTCTAAGGACACTATAGGAGAATACACCAAGGAAGAGGAGATCACGGGATCCAGAAAAAGCTACAGGGAATTCCTAGAAGTGAAGACAGTCCCAGGATAAAAGCTATGAAGGAGAACTGAGGGTTTCAGGAGGGCATTTCCATGGGAAAACAAAATAGAAATGATGTTTGAACTACACATATTCCTCACTTATTCATTATCTTATTATCCAATGTTTTAAATTTACGACTATAGTAAAAAATCTACTATATTTTGCGCATTAACAATGCACATCTGGCAATAATAATCGATGAAGTGCAAGGCAAGAGTAACACTGGCTGTGATGGTTAAGGCTATGTGTCAACTTGACTGGGAAATGATTCTCAGTGGTTTAGCAGCTATAGAAGAGGTAATTTGGCAGTTATGTAATGATGTAGTCATCCTCCATTTTCTCATAATGCCAAGTTTTCTTAACAACCTGGTCTTTGGAACATAACCGTGTTGATAAGTGAGGAGTGGGTGTATTGGGGTTCAGAATTCTATGCAGGAGGTTAGTTTCTATTTAACAAAAATAAACTGTTCAATAAAAGAAAGGTAAGAAAAAGATACTACAATGCTCAACAATAAATACTTTCATAAGTATAAAAAGGTAAAACTATTACTGATATAATTTAAAAAATTCCTGATAAATATTTCAGGAGAATGGAAGGAAAGGGAATGGGGGGAAAGGTGCTAATAACATCTAAAGTTAAAGAAACAGTAGTGTCAGAATGTCATAAAACAATTGTGAATAAATTTTTGAATGAGAAACTAATTTGTGTTGTAACTTTCACCTAAGCACAATTGAAAAAAAAAAAAAGAGTCAAGGAGGGGACAAGCTATTCTGCATTTTTCAGATTGCTGACCAAAGAATATACTTCATTTCGTACATTATCAATTATTACTTAAAATGAAGGCATGATAGTTCTAAAACAAAAATATGGTAACTTTAAACAGCAAACAACATACTTTTATTTAATGCCTTTTTTGTTTTGTTTTTTGTATTAAAAGAAAATAAATTACTGAGGCCTTTTGTAAATAAACAAAAAAATGGAGGGAAATACAAAAGCAATACTTAAACAAGGTAAAAGTAGCTGCCTGTGTGATATGAGACTCAAGGGTAGAAAGGAAAGGCAGTAAACTATATACTTTAAATAGGTTTTCAATTAAAAAAAGAGGATTGCAACAAAGAATAACTCTAATTTTTAAACCAGAGATAAGTTCGAATGGCATTAGCTACATAAGGAAAACAAATTCATAAACTAATATTAATGATGTTTTCAAGGATACATTGCAAAAGACAAAACAAGCAGGCACCAAACTATGCTGATATTCATTTCCTGAGTTGGCTTCATAAAACCGTAGTATACTTCAGTTACTAGATACACGACTGTAGCAGCCACTGTGAAATCCACCAGCCACTGGTATTCTGGAAAGTAATGTAATGCTGAAAAATAAGTTAACAAAAAAAAGTTTTAATAAAACTCTTATAAATAGCTTATGAGGATTTACCCATAATAAACTTTAAACATGCCAGACTACTGTCAGAATACTATTTGTTGATCCGCAACGTAAGGCTTGCAAATATCAAAGTCTAAAAGTGAAGGAAATGGGTCGAGAATGACAGTATCCAAAACTAAATTTTAATACCTCATAATGTAAATAAAGCCAAAAACATTACCAAAATATATTCAAATTCATGTTAAGATATATGCTTACAAATGTGTTGGTATTTTCTTAAGTGATTAGCTATTTTTTTAAGGGAATTTGAAATCAAGCTTTTTTTTCTTCCAAGAATCTAAGATATGATACCTTAACTTCAGAATACAACTAGGCCTAGAATACAATGGATTTATCTTTTATTTCTGTGAAGAGAGTTAAACTTCATGTTCTAATTCTTAAGTATACTAAAGGAGGACTAGTAATTTTGTGAGTTACTGCAGACTTAATAAATTAATACTTCTTTATTTCCTCTTCTGCTCTGCAAGGAGAGTTGATGAAATGCCTGTCAATTTTCCATAAAACCATACCCCTACAACAAACTGTTTCATCCCAAGGATTTACATTAAAATTAACATCCTCTGAAAGTAAATATAATTCTATCTCCCTTTGCATCAGTTGTTTCACACTTCTTAGAAGACACAGTTATTCTCATTTACTTGTGCTAGAGTATAATCCAAAATGTCAACATCATCTTGTAGGCCACCTAAAAACGTGAGAGTAAATCACATGTACGTAAACCAATTCTTATGTTCTCACTGGCACATAACAAAACAATCTACACTGCTTTGGAAATTTTTTAGTTGTAAAATGTAATACAGTTATACTGGAGGATGCAGTATTTTTTAATCACACATTTATAGAAACAGTGTCTTAAAAACAAAATACAACTTAAAGACCTATTAAAAATATCAAACCAAATTAACCAAAACTTCCATTGTTTCCACAGAGTGACAATAAAATTTTAAAAATCCCAAATCCTTTTTAGATTGGGTTAATTTTTCATTTGCTTCAAGTTATTTCAACTGCTTTAGTGCTTCTGTTCTGTCAGACCTAATAACTTCTGAACACGGGCCTAAAAGTGATTAATCCTAATAACTCCTGAACACGGGCCTAAAAGTGATAATCCTAGAGTGATTACAGGATTCCTACCAATCCTATACCCAGAAAAAGGAGACGAAAAAAAAGTCACTCACTTTGAGTTTTAGAATAGCTTTCTGAAAGGAGGACAGGGAAATGGATGAAACAGACAAATATCCATTTCTAAAGGTATTCAAATTTTATTAAAAACTGAAATAGCATTCTGATTCTCCATGCCTGCCTACACTCACACAGGGTTCCAGGAAACTCACTCAAAGCAAACAGTCAAGTAACCTTCAAATGTTCCAATGTTCTTTAAGGGGTTCTTACAATACATTAGCTAACAAAAACTGAGATAAACTTGTGAAAGAGTTACCAAGATACTAATAATACATTACAACAAAAGTAAATTATATAAACATAAATACTTCATTTGATTTCTTGACTGCTGTTTCCATGTGCATTGACTGTGGATTCAAGTAAAGTAAAATCTTTCACAACTTCAATTATTTTCTCCATTTATCATGATGTTGCTTACTGGTCCAGTACTGAGGACTCTTGTTTTTTTTATGTCGAGGTGTAATCCATACAGAAGGCTGTGTTCTTTGATCTTCTTCAGTAAGTGCTTCAAGTCCTCTTCACTTCCAGCAAGCAAGGTTCTGTCATCTGCATATCGTAGGTTGTTAATGAGTCTTCTGCCAATCCTGATGACCTGTTCTTGATATAGTCCAGCTTCTCACAGTATTTGCTCAGCATACAGACCGAATAAGTATGGTGAAAGGATACAACCTGACATACACCTTTCCTGATTTTAAACTACACAGTATCCCCTTGTTCTGTTAGAACGACAACCTTTTGATTTATGTACAGATTCCTCATGAGCACAATTAAGCGTTCTGGAATTCCCATTCTCCGCAATGTTATCCATAATTTGTTATGATCCACACAGTTGAATGCCTTTGCATAGTCATTAAAACACAGGTAAACATCTTCCTGGTATTCTCTGCTTTCAGCCAAGATTCATCTGACATCAACAATGATAATCCCTTGCTCCACATCCTCTTCTAAATCTGGCTTGACTTTCTAGCAGTTCCCTGTCAATGTACTGCTACAACTGATTTTGAATTATCTTCGGCAAAATTTTACTTGCCCATGATATTAACGATATTGTTTGATAATTTCCACATTTCATTGGATCCTTTCTTTGGAATGGACACAAATATGGATCTCTTCCAGTCAGTTGTCCAGGTAGCTGTCTTCTAAATTTCTTGGCATAGATAAGTGAGTGCTTCCAGCACCGCATCCGTCTGCTGAAACATCTCAATTGGTATTCTATCAATTCCTGGAGTCTTATTTGTCACCAATGCTTTCAGTGCAGCCTGATTTCTTCCTTCAATACCATCGACTATTGATCGTATGCTACCTCCTGAAATGGCTGAAAGTCAGCCAATTCTCTTTGGTACATTGACTGTGTATTCCTTCTATCTGCTTTTGATTCTTCCTGCGTCATTCAAAATTTTGCCCATAGAATCCTTCAAAATTGCAACTCGAGGCTTGAATTTTTTCTTCAGTTCTTTCAGCTTGAGAAATGCTGACTGTGTTCTTCACTTTGGGTTTTCTAACTCCAGGTCTTTGCACATTTCATCATAATACTTTACTTTGTTTTCTCAAGCTGCCCTTGGAAATCTTCTGTTAAGCTCTTTTACTTCATCATTTCTTCCATTTACTTTAGCTACTCTATGTTCAACAGCAAGTTTCAAAGTCTCTTCTGACATCCATTTTGGTCTTTTCTTTCTTTTCTCTCTTTTGAATAACCTTTTGCTTTCTTCATGTATAATGTCCTTGATGTCATTCCACGACTTGAACTTGCATACGAGCAACTGATGGTCTGTTCCACTGTCAGCCTTTGTCCTTGTTCTGACTGATGATAGAGCTTTTCCATCATCTCTTTCCACAGATGTAGTCGATTTGATAATTAGTAAATGTTAACTATTAGTATAAAAATGACAAAAATTGTACTAGAAATCAGGGAGAATATGTATATATTCTTGTATGTATATGTCTATGGACATTTTGTACAGGTAAGCATATAACATACAATAAAACAAATGTCACAACTACTAATCAAAAAGTCAAAGTACTTTGAAATGTTTTTAATTTTGCATAAAAGATAGCCGAAAAGAAAAAAAGATGATGACATAGCCAGTCTTCAAAAGTCTGAATAATACTAGACAAGTGATTCGTATTATTCCTCATTAATATTTTTGGGTTGTAGGACACTCTTTCCATATTCGTAGTTTCAAATATATTAAAGTCACTCTGTTTCACAAAATAATTCTGTATGTGATGCGAAGTAAATCTCTCAAGTTTTTTTGAGGGTGGTGTGACTTAACCCAAGAAGGGCCGAATTGTATAATGATCCTTTATATTAGAATATCAAAATTAAAAATTAAAAAAAAAAACAAAAAACCATGCTATTTCATTTCCTCATTTATCATGTAAACCAGTGGTTCTCAAACCTTGACAGAATCCAAAATCATTTGGAGTACTTTTAAAAAGATCCCCAGAACCCACTCTATATTTACTAAATCTCATTGGGCAGAATTGCAGAATCTATTTTTAAAGAGTCACTCAAGTGATTGTGATGTGCAGCCAGGTCTGAAAACTACTGTTTTAAATAATATTACCTTAGATTATTCTCTCTTCTAGGATCCAAATAATTTCATTGAAATTTGCACTTTAAACTTAAAATCAATATAGTCATATACAATTATAAAAACTGAGAGACAAATGGAAAGAAAACCTAAATAATGTATTCACAGATACCCAATAGGTAAAATTTAGTCTTGAACAAGTAAAACTTTGATTCCTTATCCTGTTCACTATTCTGAAACCACCTTCCTTTCCACCAAATGTGAGCATAAAACTATTATAAACACAGGTAATTCTACACAAATATACAAATACGTTTTTTCAAATCACATTATAAAAGGAGCAGAGTGGCATAGCAAAAAGAAGTCTAGAATTCAAGACAATATAAACTGTGATCTCAATTTAGTAAGACAGAAGCTGTATAATAAACTTGTGTAAGTTAACCTCTTCTGAAAAACGGGGAAAAGAAATGCTTACCACCAGTTTCTACAGGTGAATAGGAAAAAAAATTAAATCAAATGAAGAAATTTTGAGCTCCTAAGTTCTTAGAAAGATTTCATACTCTATATAATGTACTTGATTAGAAAAACAAACAAAAAACCAAAAAAAGAGCCACAATAGATAAAATCCTAGTATTTTCATTAACATAGTATAAAACTGAGATTTACAGATTTCCCTTACCTAAAGCATCCACTTCTGTAACTGACTTTGTTTCTAGATGAAGGTCAATATCCTTTGGAATGGTTAATGGCTTACTTTCAATGTGACCATTATATTTCCTATAAAAATCAGACAAGTGACACAAAAAACAAGTTACCTAGAGTGTTACCCAAGTGTTTGTATAAACTAATTACAAATGTGATTTTAAATTTCACAGTGAAAAAGAGGCATAAAATTTCTAATATTTCATTAAAAAGAAGAGGGTAAGGTACTCAAAAGGGACCACAAAATATGGATGTAATTATTCCACGAACATACAGATTACCAAGGAAAGAGTTACCTAAATATTTGACAAGAACAAAATTTTGGTTGCTAGCTTAGCATTTCACCCTTGTTTCTTCTACCTTCTCTTCTCTAGATTTAGACAACCTAAAATCTTTATGGAAACTTTCTTCAAGCACAAGAGTAAAAGCAAATGAAGACAAAGTGCACGTGTCTTTGAAATTTTATATACATGTATACATATATATACACATATACATATATACACACACCCCCACACATACATATAAACAGACCTGAAACTATATACAGGTCAGAGTTGAAGAAATATATTAAGATTTATGTTCAGGAGAAACTCAGAAACATGAAAGGCAACTCAAGAGTAGCTTTTACTAAGAATCACAGGTCGAGGAAAACAACTGAATTCTTCAGGTGTACATTAGCATTCCCAAACTTAATTTTTAAAAAACCAATCAAACATATTAAGGAAACAATAAATTAAGTTTCAATAACACTAATTACAATACTAGAAAACAATTCTGCATTTATTTTTGAAAAAATATAAACAGGTAAAGGCTCAGTAAAAAAATTATTTTATGTCAACAGATCAAACAATAATTATTGCTACTAGGAACAAGACAGTGACATTAGTGCGTGTTTTCTGTCAATGTTAAAACATGTTCTACATATATGAGTTTATCATTAAAAAATAACAAATTATTGAATACAACGCTATGGTAAGCATCTAAATATTTGTAAAATGAATACTATAGAACATAACTATATTTTATAAATGTTCAACATTGTAGCCATGGATAGGTAGAGCTGGAATAATTAAAAAGAAACTCAGAAACTGAAAAAACTATTAGGTAGAAATATTAAAGAACATAACTATTGGAATAAAAAGTAGGAGAGTTTACAATAAATACAGCAAGCTTTAAGGTGTATTTGTAATGGTAAGTAAAAAAGAGGATGGCAGTAAAATCAGAAAAGACAGTCTTTTCAATTTTCTAATTTCAAGCTAAATTATCATTACTGTTTAGGGTATTTTTTAATACCTATAAATATATTAGGCCAGGTTAATATTATTTTTATGACATACATGAGAAATTTAATGACAAGTTGTTGTCACTGATATTATAATGTTTTAGAATCATGATTTCAGATGCAGAGTCCTCCTGGATCCTCAGCTCAGGAAACTGAGGCCCATTCAGAGAACCCAATTATCATGCAATTTTCCTGAGAAGTTAATTTAAACAGATATAAAATTTTAGAGTTGAAAGATCCTTCAAAATGACTATGGCCAGTTCCTCAGTTTCACAGATGAGGTTATTGTGGTCCATTCAGAGAGGTTTATTAGTACGCAATTTTCTTCATAAACTTTAAACATGGATATAAATATTTAAGAGCTGAATGAGATCTATGAAATTATACAGTGAAACCTGTGAGAGCCGGAACTCTGCAGGACTGTCTTATTTTATCAGGTCTCACAAGTTTTCTGCCTTCGACAAGGAGCAGCAGTCTTACCACTTTCCTTTGCTCTCTATTAGCGAAAAATATCTGAATTTTCCTTCTCTGACAGGTTTCCGCCTTACACGGATTCTGGCTTTTGTGAGTTTTACTGTACAATCTACCCTTTTTATTTTAAAGATAAGAAAAATAACACCAAAAGCAGGTCAATCTGTCCAATGTCACAATATTAAGTAGTGGCAAAACCTGAAAGAACTCAAACCAAATAAAATCTTTAAATGAGTTGCAGGGTAGAGACATGAGTTCTAAACCTCTCCCCAATTCAATCCTCACTAAAAATTTCCTTACTATGATGGCTATCTTATTTTCACAATTTAAACACAAAGAAGAATAAAGTTAATCATTCTTGAGTAAAATAATAAGCACTGTTTTGAGCTTCTACATTTAGATTACTAAATATTCTCTTAAAGAATGATTCAATTATTTTAGATCATGGGTTTTGATCTCAAGTGTATCAACTGCTTAAGGCACAATTAACAAATGTGCCTTTAACTAAAGAACAAAATACACAAAATAAATTGCATTAAATATTTAACACCTCACATGCTCAGCAATATTACTTACCTGTCTTTTCTGCTTTTCCCTTTCTGCTGCTTCCCTGCAAGAATTCGTAATTCTTCTTCTGTAGGATGTTGATACCACCTCAAACTAAGAAAAAGAGAATTCTCTTAAATAAAGCAATTAACATTACCTGAACTATTCATTTACTCTACAAATATTTACTGAGTTTCCAGTTTGTGAAGACACCGCTGGGGAACGTCAAGTGAAAAACTAGTATCTGAAACACACAACACTGTTTAAGCCTTAAAAGGACTTAGATTCAAATCCAGTGAACACTTACTAAGCAATTACACATGCCAGGGTGTGCAATGCTGTTTGTATGTATATTTCTTACAAGCGACAATGTAGTAATATATATTAAGATTATATAGATTTATTATTAAAATAAAACGGGAGTGAACTCTGCTGGCAAGCTGGCAGGAGTACGTTAAAATTCTCTACCCATCCTTCACTTACTCAGAAGGAATTGATAGTTGTATCTTAAAAATAGTTGTTTGAATGCTCTGACACCTACAGGTAGTCTTTCCTTTTCTCCTTTAATTTAGTTTAAGAATTCTCAAACTTTATGTGCATAAGAATTAGGACAAATCCCTTTACTCTTGACTATGTCAGTTAGAATTTCAACAACTGAAGGTATTCAAACAAATCATGTATTGCTCCCAAGCATCTTCCTGATCATTCTGAATTTACTGTCTTACCTAGTAGTCCTTAGGTGGTACAAATTGTTAATGCACTCAGCTAACTAAAAAGTTGGAACTTCAAGTCTACCCAGAAGCACCTTGGAAGAAAGGCCTGGCAATCTAATTTCAAAAAATCAGCCATTAAAAACACTATGGAGCACAGTTCTACTGACACACATGGAGTCGGAGTGAACTCGAAAGAAACTGATAAAGTTACCTAGTAGCATCACTATCTACCCATGGAAGCAGTAGTCAAGAAATCAAACGACCCACTGCATCAGGCAAATCTGCTGCAAAAGATCTTTTTAAAGTGTTAAAAAGTAAAAATGTCACGTTAAGGACTAAGGTGCACCTGACCCAAGCCACAGTCGTTTTCAATAGCTTCATATGCATGTGAAAGCTGGGGAATGAATAAGAAAGACCTAAGAATTGATGCCTTTGAATTATGGTGTTGGCAAAGAATGTTGAATATATAGCATGGACCGCCAAAAGAGCAAACAAATCTGTCTTGGAAGAAGTACAGCCCGAATGCTCATTAGAAGCAAGGATGGCATGACTTCATCTCACATACTCTGGACATGTTGTATGTTATCTCCAGTCCCTGGAGAAGGACATCGTGCTTGGTAAAGTAGAGGGTCAGCAAAAAAGAGGAAGACCCTCAAGGAGATGGAGAGGAAGACCCTCAAGGAGATGGATTAACACAGTGGCTGCAACAATGGGTTCAAGCATAACAACGATTGTAAGGATGGTGCAGGACCCGGCACAGTGTGTCCTTCTGTTGTATGTAGTAGGGTCACTATGAGTCGGAACCGACTCGACAGTGACCTAACAACCACCACCACCACTATCTACCAGCCACCTAAATTTGATATTCAGGGCTTATCTTCAGTGCACCCTCTCCAAGTTATTACCAATGAAGCAAAATTAATTCAGTTTTCCTCTTACTTTAATGGCTTTAAAACACACATTCCAACCAAAAAGTCCCTAAACTACACTACAATTAACATAGGTGAGGAGGCAGTTCCTCAAATCTTGATTTAAGTCTAGAATTTTAACTTATAACATTTAGAAGAACACTTAAGAAATAACTCATTTATAAAGACTAAAATTAGTTTTGAGAAATAAGCAGTAAAAAAACTGTTAGTACAGGAAACACAGGTTATATTTAGAGCCCTATAATAATGAACTATTTAAGATTCTTAAAATTTTCTATAAGCCATTTATTTCCTTTTTAAACATATTTAAGCTTGTTTAATCTTACTTTGTGATTCCATCTTTATAAAAGGGGTTACATTTATTATACCTCTTACTAGGTAACTCATGGCCATCTTCATTAATAACAATAATTGTCCAAAGCTGGAATCTAAAGATGCTCTTAGGCCCACTCAGTTCTGATCTGTTATACAACCCATCTATCCACTCATCATCTATCCATGATTCATTCATTCAACAAACATTTATGGAAAGCCCATTATGCTCCAGGTGCTCTGATAGGCAATGAAGACACAATCACAGAAAAGCCAAAGTCCCTCCCTGACTTCTTGACATTTATATTCTATTTGGAGGGCGGAATTTAACCAATAATAAATGTATATATACAAACTATGACTAAACACGAAAGAAACAAACAAGTGGTGACAATGAGTGGAAAAAAGCCCCAGATATTAGGTGAGGAAACCTTTCTGAGATACCATTTAACCAGCAACCAAAAGGTGAGAAGAATGGAGAAGGGCATTCCCAGCAGAGGACAGCATGTTCAAAAGTGGAGAGGCAAGAATATTCCAGTAATTAAAAAAACCAATAAGGCAAGAGTATCATATGCAAAGACAAATACATAAAGAGAAGTTGAAGAGAGAAACAGAAAACAGATCATACAAAGCCTTATGGTTCACTGTATAGAGTTTAAATTTTATGCTAAAATAACAGTCTTGAAGGAGTGGAGAGAAATAATTCTCTTTACATTTCAAGATTCCTTTTGTTGCTGTGTGAATTACAGGGAGGCAAGAATAGCAGGGAAATATATTTTGGACACCGAATCAAAAGGTATCACTGATGGACCAGAGGTAGGGAGGAAGGGAGAAAAGGTAAACACTAGGATGATGTCTACATCTCTGACTTGAGAGGAATGGTGGTGCATTTTCTGAGATGGAAGACAGCACAAAGAAATCAAGAATTTAAATATTCTGAGTTTGAAGTCTCTATGACACATCAAGTGAAAATGTCAAAAGGGCAACTACATATTAGCATCCAGGGCTCAGAGATAACTTAGGGTCATTACATGATTGTATTCATGTGACAAATCTGGCTATAAAAGGGCACAGAAATAGGGCAACAACTAAGGAATGGATATGGAAAGGGCTTTGCTTTTTACGGTGGGGGCAGAGTTCTATCTTCTTTACTTGTTGTTGTTACTTTCAATGGGAAATACTGAAACAAAGTACGTGTCATAACAGGAATTATCCAACAGACAGAAATGGAGCAACTGATAAAATAGAAGGGAATGGCCTAAGAAGCAAAGCCTGGGTGAAGGGGAGAGGGAACAGGGTCTAGAGCACAGGAATCGGGCAGGCCTCCATAGCCAAAATTAAAATACATAAAAAATAAAAAGAGCTGCATGTGTAATGAGGGTTGTGGATTTGGTGGTGTGAAGATGAAAGTGATGGGCTCTGGTTTCAGCAGCTTAAGAGTGATGCTGTGACAAACATGCGGAAAGTTTGAGGAGAAAAGATTCAGTTGAAAAGCTGTCTAAGAAGAGCATACAAAAATCGCCAGGCATTATGGAGCGGCCATCTAAGCTCAGAGATCATGAATTCAAAGCAAAATCTAGAAGTACAGTTGCACAATACTCTTCAACAATCAGTGCCTCATACAGAGTTCGATTCCATACCAAATAGTTACTATCTGCTGTGCTTTTTTAATCTTTTCTTTTGCTATTAGTTGATATGTCTATCTCAGCAAAATGACTGCATGCTAGCAACAACGCACTATGCCTTTCTAATGCAGCCTGGAAGACAGACATAAAAGTTTATTAGATTTAGATTTTATGTAGCAATGAATAATAAGGTCACAAAAATAAACTTAAATAGAAAAATGCTTTATGTTAATATTTAAGCAAAAAGGAATACAATGTAAAACTGCACATACAATATAGTCAGAACCATGTGGGGAAAATATGAACAGAAAATATTAACAGGTAACACAACAAAATTCACAGTGATTTTCTGTGTGTGATGGACATATATGTTCACCTCTTATTTTTCCTTAAAATCAATTTATCACCTTTTTCTATAACATAGGCAAGGGAAAAAAAAAACAGTATTAACAGAATGTGATTAAAACACTAAGCCTCTTGCATTTAAGTTAAATACATTAATTTTAGTGTATTTTGACACTTACCTTAACTACTCAGTAGCTTTCTTCACTTATGTTCAGATTGTCAGCAGTGTCTTGGATAATAAAGACAATCTGCAGTTGTTCTTCACTAAAGTATTAAGATAATTTTTCAATGGCTTTCTTGTATAAAGCTTTTAGATAAAATAATCTCAGACAACTACCACTCTTACCCAAGTAGTTCAATAACACCAAAAAGAAATGTATCAGAAAATATAGAATATACTGACCTAGACCTTATTTTTAAAATTTAAGCAGCAATGCCATTTAAGGCACACTCACTTAAAATATTTTCAGAAATTTAAAGTAGAAATCTAAACATGAACAAATATAGAAAAGTTTAGTATTGACAGAGTAAGCTAAAAAAAGCCTTAATACATAGTCATGCAAGACTATTCCAAGGTACACACCTAGGACATTAAAGACAGCTTTAGTCTTCATTCCGGAGCCCTGGTGGTGCAGTGGTTAAGAGTTTGGCTGCTAACCAAATGGCAAACAGTTCAAATCCACCAGCAGCTCCATGGAAACCCTATGGGGGCAGTTCTACTCTGTCCTATAGGGTTGCTATGAGTTGGAACTGAGTCAACAGCAACGGGTTTGGTTTTGATTTTGGTTATTCTCTGTTCTAAATTTTCTAAATTTCAGTAATTTAAAAAAAGCTGGGAAAAGAAAACACTACTTCAAATCCTAGAAAATCTGTTCAGTGCAAGCAGCTACACAACCATTTGCTATATCCATACATTCTCCTGTTATTTGTTCGAAATTTCAAAAGAGTATCATGAACATTCTGAAAGTTGAGACAGCTAAGACAAGGAGAGCAGGGACTGAGGCATTCCATAAGGGTAGTAGCTGAAGGTTTAAGCCTTTCACTTAGGTCACAGGTCCCACCTACTGTGCATCTGAATAGTAGGTTTCTCTCACCAAAGGGAACTTGCAGATTCTTGGATCAGGCAACATGCAGAAGTGAACAAGCAAAAAAAAGTAGAGTAATTGAATAAGAAGGTTATTTGTTGGAAATTTCAGCAGAATATCATGAGTCACACTCTCTTTGCCCAATATGGGATAAGACAAAATCAGAGTAAATCTGACCATAATATATTTTCTATGAGGGACATATGAAGGGAAGTAGCAAACCAAAGTGAGGAATCTAGGGAGATAAAGGGGCTGAGAAAAATGCATGAGGCTTGAGCTGAACAATCAGGAAAGCGAAAGGCAGGTTCAGCAAGGAAGCTATTACGGAGAAAATGCAATATCCTCCTCCTCATGCAAAACCCACTATTCAAATGTACAAAGAATGCAACCTATCACTTACCTCTCCATGAAAAGAGGGGCCAAGTAAACTTCAAAACAAAAAGGAACTTTAATTACAACAGAATGCAGGGAATACTCTAGCTACAAATTAGTGGTGTACTGAATGATAAATTACTAGTATCTTTAGGTGACCCAAGCAACTGTTAGAACAAATCCCTTCAACCAAATCTGAGTCATATAAAAAGAAACGTAAAGAAGGAGAATTACATTTCCTAGAAGAAAATATCTTTCTATTTAAAAAAAAAAAAAAAACTGGAAGAATGGAATACAAAACAATTTTTATTTAGTAATGTGGAATGAGTTAATCTCAAATGGAAAGCAGAGGTTTGAAAAATAGGTATTTCTTAAGCTCTACTTCATCCTTAGCTGATGTGCCTCTTAATTTAGTTTACAATAAAAGGTGGCTATCTGGTGGCACAGTGGTTAAGCGCTCAGCTGTTAACTGAAAGTTTGGTGGTTCGAACCCACCAGCCACTTCCCAGGAGAAAGATGTGGCAGTCTGCTTCCACAAAGATTACAGCCTTGGGAAGACTACATTGCCCTGTAGGGTCCCTATCAGTGGGAATCGACTTGACAGCAATGTGCTATCTGGTCATACAGAATTCATGAGAATACAGTGAGTGAACAGAAACCATACACTACTATTGAAAAGAAAAAAATGATCAACTAGTCAATTACAATTAACAGGGTTTACTGAGTGAGACTGTTTGGGAATAGGGAGCATCCCAAACTGGAAGCCACAAGGGTGCTGGAGTTTAGAAAGTTCTTTTAAAGCTTAGCTGAGTAAGTATATTGCCTTTTGCTTTGAATGGTTTAATTAAATCATATTTAATTTTCCTTTTGTTTTGGGAAAGTTGGTCACTGAATGATAAACTGGCTTATCTTGATTGAATGAGGGCTGCAAATTTATGCTGATTAGTACTGCTAACTCATGCTGGTAAGAAAAACTTGCCTAAGTTTCTATTCTTCCAAAAGTTGTTGTTTCTTGTAAATGGCCTTATGACTAATTTTTGTTTGGTTCTTGGCTAAGTGAAGCCACTTTAACTCTTGCTCCTAGGTTCAATGAAAATTACACTTCCCAGCCTCCCTTGCACTTTGGCCAGAACCAGTCGCATGACCCCAGCCTATGTAATGTGGGCAGAAATGAGTATCCACTCTAAGCCTGACCCTTAGAATCTTCAGAAAGATCCATAGCCAACTCTCTTTTTCCTTGACACAGCATCTAACAGAGGATCCAAGCTTGCAGGAGAAAGAAACCTCGTATCACTAGGTCACCACTTCAAGGATAGCTGAATCCTTGAATCACCACTGTATGAAGGATCTCTCTGAAGAGCTGCTCAACTCCCACCTGATTGTGACCTCCATTTGACTCTGATTCCTGTCTGAGTGAAACAGAGTGAGAAACGTTTAAATCTAACATTTAGATTTTTTGAAGTCATAACATAACCTAACACATCTAGCTCACAGAGTATACAGATCCAAATGAAAGAGCAGACATAAAAACAATATGTTATTTAACAAGGGCTAGAAAATTAGTGAATTTTTGTTATATTAAAAATCAACAGGCTACTAATTTAAAAATTGCTTATTCCTTCAAGTATTGACTCCTTCAGAAAAATGGCAGGCTTACTCATTAAATCAACATAGTAGGATCAGGTGCCACTTCAAACCCTCCATCCCAAAAGGGATAGAGTTTGATGAGAGATAAGGACAGAGATTAATTAACATGATACAAAAAGAGAAGCCATAACTTCTAAGAAAAATACGCTTACTTACAATTTGATGTTACAACACCAGTGGGATGAATGAATACTAAGATGATATATACAAAAGCTAAGAACAAGTTTCTTCTGCCACACTCATGATTAACCTGTCAAGTCCTCAGGGGCCTCTTCCCTTAAAAATTCCTTTAAGCATTTTGTGGACCTTAAAGAATGCCCTCGTATTTTTCCCTTCCTTTAACCCAACTCCATCATGTGCTTTAGAATGCAACCAGTCATTTCGAATCAATAATATTTTTGCAGGGGCTATTTAGCAAGGATTTTAGATATTTTTGATATTAAAACAGTATCATTTCACTTCAGAAAAGGTTGGTAAAAAATTAATTATCCCCAAAGAATAAAATCAACTATCTTACTCAACTGATTTAGGTGACGCCACTCAGCAATTTGAAAATTTCTGGACTAACATCAAAGAAAGGTATATGATCTTTAAAAAAAAACAAAACAAAACTAGGAGAAAATGAAGCTAACAATAGCAGAAGAGTAACTACACTGGAAAATCCTGGGTGGCATACTTGGAACCTTATTTGGCATAAAAGACAGCATTAACTAATACTAAAGTTAATCTGTTTACAAAAACAAGTGAAGATCAAAGAAAATTAACTTCATAATTATTTTTAAAGGCTGAGTTTCCCCTCAAATTAGTAGATACATATATTTATGACACAATCTTGTGAAAAAAAGTAAAGATTTTAAATATAATACATTATTCTAATATTAGCAAAGGGAAGAGAATAAAGTTTTCTATTTCTAAAGTTTTAGTTTTTACTGGTAAATATGTTTTATAGAAACAAATGCAAAGCGGAATACGTAAGAACGTGGAAATGCATACAGACTAAAATGAGACAAGAATGCCAAGATCTTTATAGCCAAAAGAGATCTGGAAGTCTCATTGGATCAGAAGCATGCAGTCTAGAAATGTACAGTTCTCAGTGGAAAATAAAATACCTTAATGTTTTATATCTAGTTTATTAAATCAGACTCCATTTATTCAGAATTAATGATAATTTGCCCATCTCATTTTCATCCTTTCATGATCTACAGAAAAAGACTGTTAAACAAAATAAACAAGATTGCACAAGATATAATGAACCTATTTACAAAACAAATGTCTGAAATTTACTATAAACTATAATCAAAAACTAGTTACACATTATTGGTTTTCACTCATAAGTAGATCTGACAGGCTTTTAACTTCTACCAAAACTTTAGTTATTGTTTACTTTGCTAATAAAACATACATTTTTAAACAGCTCTTGTCTCACACAGTCGTATACATACGAATGTGTGTGTATACATTTCTTCAGGTTCTAAAAATTTTTTAAGTACCTGGAAAAGTAGTATTTTTCTGTACTTTAACACTGATATGGAAAAAGTATAAGCAAAGAGAAGACTATAAATAATTAAAATAGGAAATAGATTCCATAAAGGAGATTTAAACTTTGTGGATGGAATAGCCCTAAATTAAAGGTTACTGTAGTATATGAAATCATTAGTAGGATTAGTGTTATCCATTATTATCTTTCATAATTACACATGATGTTTGGCATGCATTTCTGTATGCAGACTTCTGCTTTTGCCTCACTATCTCACCTATATTTAACTTCTTTATTTTTGAGTTTGTTATTTTACTGTACATATTTCAGCAAGACAACTTAGTTCCTTTGTGGCAGAAGTGGGGACTGTAGTAAAATTGCAGTGCAAGAGAAACAAAAAAAAATTAAAATCTCACAAACGAACTCCACTTGCTTGCTAAATTAAAGTTTAAAATCCTTTGCAGTAAAACAAGAAACCTCCAACTTTAATATTAAACTCTCAAACGAGTCACCAGAAACAGAATACATGTTTTGAGCCATTTTTCCAACAACTCATCCTCTTGTTGACCAACTTTTCTTAAAGGTAATCGAAAAAGATATGTAGTATTTTTGGTGGCCATGGACAGAACAAAGCTGGGGAGGGGGAGAAATTGAATTCTTGACCATGACTCTATTACCTTTGTGCTAAAGAGGTATACTACTAATTTCTCAAATAAGAAAATTATATTTTTCCCATAAGTTTCCTTTGTCATACTTTTAGAAACAGGAATTAGCACTTAACTTCTAGGAAGTTAATCAACCTGGTCAACTAAATAGATGTGAAAGTCCCAGTCACAATTAGCCAGCCTATCCTTGCCTTACCTGCCGTTACAGAGTAGCCATCGAGCAAGAGAGTAGTGAGGTATAATCTTCTGCATGACACTGGCCATCACCATGGTAACAACCAGCTGTATACCTATCACACCCTGTGTAAAAACAAATAAACAAGTTTAATAATGAATAAATTTGGATTTGGGGAAACTGCTGGAAAACTTCCTATACATTTTGAAAAACACATTTTAAGAAAAATAAAAATGAGTTTCTCATTAAAATATGTGTTACTCTGTCACTGAAGATCACATAAGTTTACACTTAAAATATTCAGTCTTTGGACTATAAGACATAAAATGAGACTCATGAAGAGTGTGCTTCTTAGCTCAAGTAGATACATGAGACTAAAAGGGACCTACTGTCTGGAGGCGAGGTGAGAAGGCAGAAAGGGACAGGAGCTGGTTGAATGGACACAGGAAATCTGGGGTAGAAAGGAGAAGTGTGCTGTCACAGTACAAGGAGAGCAACTAGGGTCACATAACAATGTGTGTATGAATTTTTGTATAAGAAACTAACTTGAACTGTAAACTTTCATTTAAAGCACAATAAAAATAAATAAATAAATTTAAAATATATGTTTAGTCTCATAATCCTCTACAAGTTACCTGAGGGTCACCATCCATGTGAATGAAGAAATGTTCTACATAAGTTAAAGGTATCAAGTAGTGATTATTTCATCTCTCTCCAATCTACTCTACTCAATATACTTAAAACACTAGCTTGACAAGTTTTAATAGCAGCATACCTATTTTTTAATGCTAGGGTGGTAGCGGGTGTTGTTAGCTGCCATTGAGATGGTCCCCGACTCATGGCAACCCCATGCATAACAGAACACTCAATCCTGTGCCATTCCCATGATCGGTTGCAGATCGGACCACTGTGATTCACAGGTTTTCATTGGTTGATTTTCTTAAGTAGATCCCCAGGCCTTTCTTCCTCTACGGTAGTGAATAATTAAACAACATTAACTACAATAAGTGTAAAGGCAGAACTAGCCTGAAAGTCACTAGAAAAGAAAATTTGACTCATGCTGTCACTACCAACTTCCAGTAGGCCTTCAACAATGTCCAACAATTCTTAATTTTTGCTCATCTATCCCTCCCCTACACTCCACAATGGCTAACTCAGATCTTCTCCCTCCTCCTCACATCTCCAACCCCCCACCAAACTTCCAACTCTCCACTCAGTAGATGACATCTTCCACTTCACAGAAAAATAAACACCATCAAATGGGAACTCCCTCACTTGCCACCCCCAAACTCGCTAAGTCTCTTTTTTCTGCATCCTCTACTAATGGAGCAGAGCTACAATATAAAGCAAACCCCTCTATCTGTGCTTCAGGGCCCATCCTCTTAGAGCTTTAGTAATCTCAACATCAAATAGCCTCTTTCTTACATCTTATTCAACCTCTTCTCTATTAAAAACCTTCCCACCAGCACTGCAACACCTACAAATCTTTCATCTTTCTAAAAACTAACAATTTACCCTTTTCCTGCAGCCCTCCTGCCCCTTTCACATATTCATAGCCACCTTTCGAAAGACTTGTTCTCACTGTTTCTATTTTCTCATATCCCAGTTTCCATCTGACTTCCCCTCCAGCCTATTCCACTGCGAAACCTGCCATTATCAAGACCACTCCATGCTGCCAAATTATCTGTCCTCATCTTAAATCTTAGCAGTATCTCAAATGGCTAACCACTCTCCCCTGCTTTACTTCTACCTTAAGGATCAATCAGTCCTTACATGGTCCCCTTTGCTGGTTCCTCCTTCTTACCTAAAAAAAAAAAAGAAAAAAAAAAACCAAACCAGTTGCTGTCCAGTCGATTCGACTCATAGAGACCCTACAGGACAGAGTAGAACTGCCCCATACAGTTTCCAAGGAGCAGCTGGTGAATTCAAACTGCCAACCTTTTGGTTAGCAGTCATGGCTCTTACTTAACCACTGTGCCACCAGGGCTCTGCTGAGGTTTACAGAATCATGAAAAACTTACAAGTGTTTGTAGATAGTATTTGAACATTTAATGAAATCCAACAGGAAAAATTACAATTCAAAGCTCCAGTAAGCTATTGTTTTTCTGCTATTAGATCTTACTTGTTTGAATAAGCTTTAGAATAAGCACCTATTCAAGCAAATGTTATATCATCTATACATATATTCATTAATTTTATCCAAAGTCTTCCAAGCAACTAATCGAAGCAGTTCAAAAGTAAAGTTGGACTGCTATGGCAAACCTAATATAACCCCCCCCACACACACACACAAAAAAGTACACTAAGAAAGTATAAAAACTTAAGAGGGAGTAGTATAGCATATTGGTTTAAGAGAATGGACTCGGGACCCAAACTGCCTGGGTTAGCATCTGGTCTCTGCCATCTACTAGCTATATGACTTCTGAGGAAGTTATTTAACCATTCTGTACCTCTATTTCCTCTTCTATAAAATGGAGCTAACAATTCAACCTATCTCATCAAGCTGTGGGTAGGAACTGTGCCTGGTACAGAGTAAGCAATCAATAAATGTTAGTACTATATGTTGTTAACGTCATTGTTATTATTACTGCTACTAGAAGGGCTTTCTAAATACTGACATCAATCTTATAAACCGTAAAAGACTGAAAAACAAAGTTAAAAAAAAAAATCCAATTTCTGCATAGAAAAACAACATAAAGTTAAATCAAAACCAAACCAAATCTATTGCCATCGAGTTGAATCCGACTCACAGTGACCCTACTGGACAGAGAACCGCCCCAATAGAGTTTCCAAGGAGCGGCTGGTAGATTTAAATTGCCTACCTTCTGGTTAGCAGCTATAGCCCTTAACCACTAAGCCATCAGGGTTTCCACAAAGTCAAAAAAGGCAAAGTTAAATACAAAAAGTATTTGTAACTCAAAGAGACTGAAAATACAATATTATTTTTTTTTAAACATCAGCGATAATTTACCTATTTGACAATGCGCACAGAGATAGTTCCTATAAATCAATTAGCAAAAGATCAACTGCCTAATTAAAAAAAGAGGGAAAAAATGAAAAATGGCTCTTAAAATATATACCAAGCCTGCTTCAAGTAAGGTTTTATCTGTAAGTATTTTAATGCCTTAAACTCTACCAATTGGGTTAAGGTCTAGACTATTTTAATAGTACTCTAACATCAAGGGTTACATTTTTACCTTTTTTCTTTCACATTTCCTATCACTTGAATTTACTATCGATTTTCTTATGGTTTGTGATAGAAGCTCTGCAATATCCATACAATGAACGCCACTACAAAGAACTCTTTCAGCTAGAACGAGGCCAAGAAAAATATTAGCAAGTGTGTCAGAAGGTTGGTCTACTTGAGATCACAGACTTAAAAGCAAAAGATTTTTTTTTTTTTTAGTCAGGGAAAGTGTTTTGGACAAAGTGGATCTCAACCTAGCCTTGAATAAAATAAGTGATGATATCACAGAATCTTTAAGGGCATTTAGGACAATCTCTCACAAACACATATGATATAACAATTTATTAGAGTGTAAGCTCTTTAAGAACAGAAATCATATCTTAGTCACATCCAATAAATGTCACAGCTATTAAATGGTATTTCATAAAGAGTGGTCTGGAAGGTGTATGTAGTAGATAGGATGAACTGGGTAAGGGGAACATCTGGCCCAACTCTCTCCCCTTCCTCCAAATCACTAAGCATAATGAGATATTGCTTACAGACCCATTCTCTAGGATGTATGCGAAGACAAAAACAAACAAACAAAAAAATAAGCAAACTGGATTGACTAGAATTAGAAATATCAACTAGGTTTCTGCAATAATCCAGACAAGACATGATGAAGCTTTAAATTACAGTAGTATTTCTGGTACCCAAGAGAGAAATGAGTTCTAGAGATATTATTGTAGAACTCAGCAACTGAACAAATATGGAGTCAAAGGACCCTAAAAAGAACAAACACTATAGTATGGCTGGCATATTCTTGGTATTGTAGTTACTGTTCGATTAAAAAATGCTCAATGCAAAAGTGTAATCTCACTCCATTCCTTTACTTCACTATGCCATGTCCCTCTTTTTAAATGAAGCAGAAAATACTTTCTAAAAACCTCATCTATATGCTGTGTTATTATATAATAAAAGTATTCTTCCAACTTTCTAACACAGCTCTAAATCTTTTCTGGAACGTATCTGCTGCTAGGTGACTATATACGCATTACTGAGAGAAAATATGTCATTTTTAGCCCAATGTAAGAATCTACATAATCTTTTAGAACTGTAATTTTAAAATTTTGGGAAAATATTTCACCAATTACTCCTTTTCATATATGTTTCAAAAACAGTCTTTGGAAAATATTTTCAAAATGGAAGTCATTTTCAGAATTATATTATCAATTTTATTACATCATTAACACTAAGCATAGGTCAAATTTTATACATTACTACACATTTGACAATTACAGTGTATATGCTAGGGATTAACATATTAAAATACAAAGCATCAACTTCATTAATTAAAAGGTACAATAACTTAAAACTAAAAAACAAATTCTAATATCCTGTCTTTGCTGCCCAACTTAGCATCTACGTATGTCAAAGTTTATACAAAAGCAGAATTTTTAAAATATTTAATTTAAAAATAAAATTTCCTAAATATTTTTCAATTTATTCCCCTTTAATTAAAGGAGAGTGCTTAAACAAATTTAACTATGAACTTAAACATAAATTTCACAACAGGAGCCTCAAATTGGGCAGAGATGCGGCGAAGCTACTATAGTCCATCAGAGCTGAAGTCTCAAGCACACAACCATATGGGTCATTGACTCAAGCAGCCTTAATGGTTTTATTAAGGCTTCAAAACAATAACTTGACCAAAGAGATGGCTTCTGTCTGGATTTACTGCCCCTAGGCTCTGATTATCTTGATAACTAGAAATGAGGAAAGTTATTTATGAAATAGCTCATAAGCACCCAAAAGGGGTGAAATGCTGGGGGCAACTTAGGTTTCAACCTTTCCACATCTATTAACCTGAGGCATGAAGAGCAAGAAAAAGTTATTTGCCTTTAGTCTCTAGAAGAATGATCATTTCAATTTTTGTCAGAAAGTTTCTGGGTAGCTTTAAAAAAAAATGCTTACCAAGGAAAATTAAACAATTCTCCAAGAAATAAAATACACCAAATAGCAATACTGTATCTTGTTTGTCAATATGAAAAATAAAACTCTCAAAACTTAAATACTAACGGTGTAATTTTAAAATTCAAACTTTGAATAGTGTGCCAACCTCAGTGGAGTTGACATTTTGTTATGTTTCATTAAACTAGCTCTCCTGCTGACAAACAGATTGAAACAACAAATGCGTTGCATACCATTAGAGGGCATATTTGCATATATACTTGGGACTCAGACCAGCCCAAACTGTTTCAATTATCATATCCTTGAGTAAGTAGAAGGAAGAAAAAAGAAAGAGGACATTACTCAGTGACCTTCCTGTTTTTTGTTTCTCAACTGTTTAGATGTTTTAGTGATAGATAGCTAGACATGTTGAAACAGACTTCTAAATGCTCAAATAATTTATACTCCAAAAGAAGGTAAACTTTGTCATTTGAACTCTGGTATAAAAATCTTAGAATTGACACTTTGAACATTTAAAAGCACCATCTCTAAACAATTTAATTTACAAATGAGGAAATCAGGGTCCAAACAACCAAGATAGCGAAACTACCCAGTTACAGACTTATCTAATTTCTAACCTAATGCTTTTTTCACTAAGTCTACTGCATTCAACAAATGCACTGAGAGAAACAAACTACATTCGCCAGGCATTAGGATCACTAGCAATAGGGAGAAAAGAGTATGGTCTCTGCCATCAATGAGCAGTCCGTCTAGCAGGACAATAAACAGACCATTACAATATAGAGCAATAAGAGGATAGAAAGAGGATTTTATGGGAACACAGCAAAAGGAGAGAGGGCAATTAAGAGCAAAAGGCTGGGAAAGGGCACTCTGGAAGGTAAAGCATGAGTCAACGAAAGTTTGGTGGACCGTCAGTGATAACCGCTTTACATGGTACGGTCAAGACAGAAAAAGTAGACTGAAGCCAGATACTGAAGGGCAAAACTAACTGGTTTAGAATTTAACCTGAAGGCAATAGGAAACCATGAAAAGCCATATAATCAGATCAGTATTTGAGAAAAATCATTTTGGATGCAATGTAAAGAATAGAGGAGGAACAGCTTAGTGGCACTAAGACAACAGCCCAGGTATGAGGAGGACCTGTACTAAAGCTAGGAGCAGTACATAAGGGAGTAGGGCTGCAGCCTTTCTTACTTTGGTGATAAGAACCATACATCATCATACATTATGTGACAAATGAATTCAGGTCTCAGCCAAACAGTGTTTTTAAAAAAAAAAAAAAAAAACACCCTGTAAACCCAAATTATGCCATTACAGAAATTATTTGTACTATAAATAGAAAAAGTAAATGAAAACTCAATTAACAAGTACATACTGTCAGCCTAATATGCATCCAATATCTTGCTGGCTATTATTAGGGCTTTGGTACAAGGATATTTGTCTATTTCACTAACTGCTATATCCCAAACACTTACAGCAATGCCATTCAGAATAGTTCAGAGTACACAGGAGGTCACTTAATATTTGTTAAATGAGAGAATGTCATTACTGCAAAAAATATCTGTCTTAACTGAACTTAATTCATAGACCAAAAACCCAAACCAAACCCACTGCTGTCAGGTTGATTCCGACTCATAGCAACCTTACAGGACAGAGTAGAACTGCCCCATAGGGTTTTCCACGGCTGTAATCTTTACTGAAGGAGCCCTGCTAGTGCAGTGGTTAAGCACTCTGCTGCTAACAGAAAGATGGGCAACGTGAACCTGCCAGCTGCTCCACGGGAGAAAGATGTGGCAGTCTGCTTCCTCAAAGATTAAACCATTAACCCATTGCTGTCAAGTCCATCCCAACTCATAGCAGCCCTACAGGGCAGAGTATAACTGCCCCATAAGGTTTCCAAGGCTGTAATCTTTACGGAAATAAACTGTCACGTCTTTATCCCGTGGCGTGGCTGATGGGTTTGAACTGTCATCCTTTCAGTTAACAGCTGAGTGCTTAAACCACTGCACCACCAGGGTTCCTTACTTCATAGACAAGATTAACAAAATACATAACAACAAATATATTAAGAGAATATTTACTTGAGCACAGTACTCTATAAGTAGGCTGCCTGATGAGTAGTGATTAAGAACAAAGGGCAGCAAATATCACTGAGGGATATTTCTTTTTTTTATATATATTTTATTGTACTTCAGGTGAAGGCTTACAGAACAAATAGTTTCTCATGAAACAGTAGGACACATGTTGTTTTATGACATTGGTTAACAACCCCACAACATAATAACCCTCTAAATTCTCAATCTTTTTTTTTTTGGTGAAAATACACATAGCCAAAGATACACCATTTCAAAAATTTCTACATACACAGTTCAGTGACATTGACTATGCTCTTCCAATTGTGCTGTTATTCTCACTTAAGATGAAGGCTTACAGAACAAAATAGTTTCTCATTTAACAGTTACTACAAATGTTGCCCTATGACAATGGTTAACAATCTCACATCACATCAACAATATCCTTACTCAATCTTGTGTTCCATATCACCAGCTTCCTTGTCCCCCTCTGCCTTCTGGCCCTTGTCACTAGACTCCTGTACCTCGTTAGTCTCAGTTGGTTTTATGGGGCTGTCCACTCCCAGGCTGAACAGTGAACCTCGGAGGTAACTTCACCACTGAGCTAAAAGGGTGTCTGGGGGCCATACTCTTGAGGTTTCTCCAGTCTCCTTTAGGCCAGTAAATCTGGTCTTTTTTTGTGTGTGTGTGAGTTAGAATTATGCTCTACATACTTCTCCAGCTCTGTTCAGAACCCTCTGTCGTGATCCTGGTCAGAGCAGTCAGTGGTGGTAGCCGGGCACCATCTAGCTGTACTGGACTCAGTCCGGTGGAGGCCTTGGTAGCTGTGGACAATCAGTCCTTTGGACTAATCTTTTCCTTGTATCCTGTTCTCTTCACTCTCCCTTGCTGCCAAACGGATGAGACCAGTGGAGTATCTTAGATGGCTGCTCACAGGCTTTTAAGACCCCAGACACTATTCACCAAGGTAGAATGTAAAGCATTGTCTTTATAAGCTGTGTCATGCCAATTGAGCTAGATGTTCCCCGAGACCATGGTCCCCAGAGCCCCACTGAGGGATATTTCATTCAGGCAGTGCTAAAGTCTGATGAAATATACAGCATAGCTCTGTAGAGGGTAAAATACTTTCAATTTTAAATAAAAACCAAAATCAAACTCGTTGCCGTTGATTCCAACTCATAGCAACCCTACAGGACAGAGTAGAACAGCCTAATAGAGTTTCTAAGGAGCAGCTGGTGGGTTTAAACTGCTGATCTTTTGGTTAGCAGCCAAACGCTTAAAATCTTAAATAGTACTGGATAAATATGTTCAATTCTATTTAAACTGTTTTTCTAGACTCTCAACTGATAAAACTACCTTCCTACTGATGCACTGTTTCTTTAAATAAAACCTATCTAAAAATTATTCTTTCAGTATGTAAATACCATTCATATGACTGCAATCTAGTCTACCACAGGCCTTGGAACCAATACATATCTAAGTTCCAGATGAGATGATATAACACTCATCTTTTCTATCATGTGTTGATTTTATCAAGCTATTAAAAGTGTTAGCCACCCTTCACTGGCACCTACAAATAATATGTGATAAGTGATATGGTTAGAGGTCAGTGCCCAATGTTATGGGAGCACTGGAGTTCTGGGAAGGACTGACTCACATACGTGACACTGGAAAGTCTCTCAGGGTTAAAAAAGTATCCCACTATCAGAATAGGAGAAGAGAAGTTTAGGCAGACACATCTATGTTTAGAAAGAGAACAAATGGCATGATCCAGAAATGAGAAATTACACATGGCTAGATTTCCAAGTGTTGCACAAAATGGACTTTTCTCCAGGTACTTGGAAAGAAGTCCAGGATCCTATGCCTGGAAGGAAACACATCAAATATAATTTGGAAGGATAAACTCTGCCACTAAAGTGGAAAAATAAATTGGAGGGGTAAAAGTAATAGGAAGCAAAGAGCTAAATTAAAAATCCACAGAGACAGTCCAAGCAACACCACAAGAGCTTAAACTAAAATATCTTCAAAAACAAGAGCAAAAAAAAAAAAGAATTAAGATATTTAGAGGAAATAAAGGAATTAGGCATGAGATTACTAATTATTTCTGTAAGGAAAGTTTCAATAGGTAGAAATAAAAATCAGGCAATTATGTAAAGATAAAATGAAAATAATGGGCATAATTATTCCTTAGAGAAACTAAGCACTAAAGGGAAAATCTGATGGCTACTAGAACAAACCTGTTGCCATCGAGTTGATTCCAACTCATAACGACCCTACAGGACAGAGCAGAACTGCCCCACTGGGTTTCCAGCAAGTGGCTGGTGGATTCGAAGTGCCGACCTTTTGGTTAGCGGCCGAACTCTTAACCACTGTGCCACCAGGGCTCCTAGAATGGTTCATACAGATAAGGGGGGAAATGTACATGTTTAAGGCAAAAGGGAAGGAACCAACATTAGGGGTGGAGCTGAATATTCTAGAAAGGAGTTAAGTGCAGAAGTAGTCACTTAAAGATCAGAAATAGATGGTATCAAAAGCGTAAAAAGAAAGTACAACTTTATAAGACGTAGTTAGCAGAAGCACAAATAGATATGAAAATGTATTAAATTGGAAAACTGAGGTTTTCAGAAGTTACATGAACTTAGCCACAGTAATAGAAGCAACAGATCAAAAAAGGGTGAGAAGCTAAGTTATAAAACAAAGGGGGGAGGTGGGCAGCTGAAAGTAATTTTGAGAATTTTGGCAAAAATGAACACAGGAACTGACTGAATGATTGCCAACCGACTGCGAGTCTGCATGGATCAGTAGAGAAATGATTGATATGGATTTAGGACCTGGTAGAGGTTACAGGAATAGGAAAATGCAGGATAACTAAGTGGCTGATCAAAACAAAGCACCAAAGCAGACAAAGTTCGAGAGAAGAACTTGAAGAATAATCATACCAACTCAAGGTCAGGAGAGGCAAAACGTCATGAGATTAAAAATCAGGATTACCATTCTGGCAATGTGAGAGAGAGAGGTCTAAAAAGTTAAGAAAAGGTCAGAAGAAATAAATCACATGGATGACTGACAGACCCAAGTTGGGTTTTTAAAACATGGTTACTTCAAATAGGTCCTTTAAGAGGAGAGAGTACTGTCTAGATTTATTCCAGGAGAGAAATTCTTCCATATAATTCCAAAGCAGACTAAGCAGCCTAAAACAATTACGAATAAACAAGGAGAACTTCTTCCCGTAGACCAAGTCTATCCCAGGTTGATTACACAGGCTATTCTGGCCTTTATCTGGCTTTATAACATAGCTCCAGCCCTTAGAGACACAGTAAACTGGTCTGAAAGTAACAAAAGGAGACCTATGCTAAGTTTGAAATGAAAATAACAGAAGGATTCGGTATGAAAGCGGCTAAAGAATAAGGTCACTTACTGATATTTAGTATAGGTTTATTGATTGAATCATATGAAATCACTGATATTTAACTGTTTTGATCTACAAAATGGTAATTTCATAGAGCTCAAATGTATAATTCACAAATAGAATTATAAAGAAATTAAAACGAGAGAAAAGGGACTGTAAAACACAATTATCAACAGCTATGATCGGAACTCAAGCATACTGTTGTTAGTTGATGTCAAGTCATTTCTAACTCAGCGTAGAACAGCTCCATGGGGTTGTGAAGACTGACCTTTTGAAAGCAGATCACCAGGCCTGTCTTTCAAGGAGCCTCTGGGTAGGTAGGTTCTATCCACCAACCTTTTGGCTAGTAGTTGTGCACTTAACCGTTTGTGCTTCCCAAAAATTCAAGCATATGGATGTTCAAATTTAATTGTTCAGAGAATTAGTTTGGTTTGCCAGCATCAATGTTTAGCAGCACACAATACATCCCTAATCTCTTCAAAGTAAAAAGCACTAGCAGAAATTTTTACTACTTCCCAAATCAGGAGAAATAAGAAATTTAATGTAATTTAAAACTAAGCTCAAAAAGCATAAATCCTCAACAAAATGTCCTAACACTTTCTAACTTTCTTAAGGATTACATGAAGTTGGCAAAATTATGTTCAAAAACAGCAGCTCCTGTCTTTCTGGTGAACATGATGGTATAAGGTAGTTTTTGGAAATTGATTAAATTTAGAAATAAACTTACTAGAAAATATTTTCCCCAATATAAATTAATATGGCAAAATACAATACCAAAAACAAGTAAGAGGATAAGGTTAATACTTTTATTTTTTTTTAACAAGAATAGATGGCATTCTAATATACTTCACAAAGCATTTTAACTCATAGGTGTTGAAATTAATAGTTGTTTATTTTAAAAGATAATTTTCCACAACTACAGGAGATTGAATAAATTATGGAATATCTCATATAAAGCAATACCATACAGTCATTAAAATATTGCTGAAAATGAAATATTTTTAAAGATTTTAACAAGCTACTTCATCTCTAGGCAAGATAACCATAAATGTTTCATTATAGTACTGAAAAGTACTAACAAAAGGTTCCAAAGAAGAAGGCTTTCTTAACTTCTACCACTATTACTTCACTGCACTGTAGGTTTCTGACATTTTAGAAAATATTCCTACTGGTCTATATACAAAGAAACTAATGAATTAAAAGACATATGTTTGAAATTTACAAATCATCTTCTTCAAACCTATTCCTACTTATTATTCAACCTTCACTTCCTCTATAAAGCCTTTCTTAAATTTCTAGCTTCTACTAAAAAACATACATAATTCCAAAATACCCTTTTTCACATTCAACTGTGACCACTAATTTAGGAGTCTTTCCTCCACTAAAATTGTATTTTATCTCATTTCTTCAGCCAAACCCCACTACCAGTAAAGTGCTCGGCACAACAGATTTTCTATACAAGCTGAATAAGTATTTACCTTTTAGAAGAAAGAAAAGGATAAACCATAAATTTGCCCACTACACTACAATCAGGTTCCTACTGTGTCAAGCAAGCACTGAATCTTAGCATAAAGAAGGAAAGTATTCACTTTAAGATCAAAAGACAATATATTCTGCTTTCTACATGTCTCAGAGAAAGGTATTATCTACTTTTCCAAGATAATTCTCTCGATTTAATTTAATAGGTATGTATGTTACAAATACTCTTTTAAATAAGGTAAAATTGAAAAGAATAATAAAGCTTCATTAAATAATCTCAAAAGACAAATATAAGTTTAACTCCGAATTTTTAAGATGTACAAAAAAAGAAGGAAATTTAATGTGCATCCCTACCCAAAACCAAAAACCAAACGCAGTGCCACCGAGTCAATTCCGACTCAGAGTGACCCTGTAGTACAGAGTAGAACTGCCCCATGGGGTTTCCAAGGCTGTAATCTTTATGGAACAAGACTGGTGCAAACAGTTAACACACATGACTGCTAATCAAAAGGCTGGAGTCCACCCAGAAGCACATCGGAAGAAAGGCTTGGCAATCAACTTCAGAAAAATCAGCCATGGAAAACACTATGCAGCACAGTTCTACTCTGGCACATATGAGATTGCTAAGAGATGGAACCTACTCAATGGCAACTGGTTTTTTTTTTTTTTTTAATTGTGCTTTAAGTGAAAGTTTACAGTTCAAGTCAGTTTCTCATAAAAAAAATTTACACACACATTGCTATGTGACCCTAGCTGCTCTCCCTCTAATCTGACAGGACACTCCTCCTTTCTACCACAGATTTCCCGTGTCTATTGAATCTGCTCCTGTCTCTTTTTGCCTTCTCATCTCGCCTCCAGACAGGAGCTGACCATTCAGTCTCCTGGGTCTACTTGAGCTAAGAAGCACTCTTTAGGAGTATCAATTTATGTCCCATAGTCCAGTCTAATCTTTGTCTGAATAGTTGGCTTCGGGAATGGTTTCAGTTCTGGGCTAATGAAGAGCTGGGGGGCCATGTCTTCCGAGGTTCCTCCAGTCTCACTCAGACCACTAAGTCTGGTCTTTTTACTAGAATTTGAGTTCTGCACCCCATTTTTTTGGTGCTCTGTCAGGGACTCTCTGTTATGTTCCCTGTCAGGGCAATCATTGGTGATAGCCGGATACCATCTAGTTCTTCTGGTCTCAGGCTGATGGAGTCTCTGGTTTATGTGACCCTTTCTGTCTCTTGGGCTCATATTTTCCTTGTGTCTTTGGTATTCTTCATTCTCCTTTGCTCCAGGTGGGTTGGGACCAATTGATGTCTCTTAATATGGACGCATACTAGCTTTTAACACCCCAGACGCCACTTACCAAAGTAGGATGCAGAACATTCTTAAGAAACTTTGTTATGCCAATTGATCTAGATGTCCCCTGAAAGCATGGTCCCCACCCCTCGACGTGTTTGGTGTTTGGTCGTATTCAGGAAACTTCTTAGCTTTTGCTTTAGTCCAGCTGTGCTGACTTCCTCCATATTGTGTGTTGTCCTTCCCTTCACCTAAGATAATTCTTATCTACTATCCAGTTATTGAATAACCTCTCCCTCCCTCCCGACACTCATAACCATCAACGAATGTTTTCTTCAGTGTTTAAGTCTTCTCTTGAGTTCTTACAATAGTAGTCTCATACAATATTTGTCCTTTTGCAACTAATTTCACTCTGCACGCCTTCCAGACTCATACGTGTTATGAGATGTTTCGCAGATTCATCATTCTTTATCATGCATAGTATTCCATTGTGTGAATATACCATAATTTGTTGATCCATTCGTCCACTGACAGGCAACTAGGTTGTTTCCATCTTTTTGCTATTGTGAACAGTGCTGCAATGAACACGGGTGTGCATACACTTATTTGTGTGACAGCTCTTATTTCTCTAGGATATATTCCAAGGAGTGAGACTGCTGGATCATATGGTATTTCTATTTCTAGCTTTTTAAGGAAGCACCAAATCAATTTCCAAAGCGGTTGTACCATTTTACATTTCCACCAACTGTGTATAAGTGTTTCAGTCTCTCCACAACCTCTCCAACATTTATTATTTCTATTTTTTGGATTAATGCTAGCCTTGTTAGGGTGAGGTAGTATCTCGGGTGAGGTAGTATCTCACTGTAGTTGTGATTTGCATGTCTCTACTGGCTAATAATCATGAGCATTTCCTCATGTATCTGGTAAATGCCTGAATGTCTTCTTTAGTGAAGTGCCTGTTCATATCCTTTGCCCATTTTTTAATTGGGTTGTCATTTTGTTGTTGAGGTTTTGCAGTATCTTGTACATTTTAGAGATTAGACGCTGATCAGATTTCTCGTACTCAAAATTTTTTTCGCAGTCTGTAGGTTGTCTTTTTACTCTTCTCGTGAAAACTTTTGATAAGCATATGTGTTTGATTTTTAGGAGCTCCCAGTTATCTAGTTTCTCTTCTGGTGTTTGTGCATTGTTACTTATGGTTTGTATTTTGTTTATGCTGTGTATTAGGGCTCTTAGTGTTGTCCCTGTTTTTTCTTCCATGATCTTTATCATTTTCGATTTTGTATTTAGGTCTTTGATCCATTTTCAGTTAGTTTTTGTGCATGGTGTGAGGTATGGGTCTTGTTTCAGTTTTTTACAGATGGATATCCAGTTATGCCAAAACCATTTGTTAAAGAGACAGTCTTTTCTCCAATTAATGGACTTTGAGCTTTTGTCAAATGACACCTGCTCGTAGGTGGATGAATTTACATCTGGATTTTCAATTCTGTTCCATTGGTCTATATATCTGTTGTTGCACCACTACCAAGATGTTTTGACTACTGTGGAGGTATATGTTCTAAAAACAGGTGGTGTGAGGCCTTCCACTTTGTTGTTGTTCTTGAGTAATGCTTTACTTATCCAGGGCCTCTTCCCTTTCCATACGAAGTTGGTGATTTGTTTCTCCATCTCATTAAAAATTCCCATTGCAATCTGGATCGGGATTGCATTGTATCTATAAATTGCTTTGGGTAGAATAGACATTTTCACAATGTTGAGTCTTCCTATCCATGAGCAAGTTATGTTTTCACACTAATGCAGGTCTCTTTTGGTTTCTTGAAGTACTGTCTTGTAGTTTTCTTTGTATAGGTGTTTTATGTCTCTGGATAGATTTATTCCTAAGTATTTTATCTTCTTGGGGGCTACTGTAAATGGTATTAATTTGGTGACTTCCTCTTTGAAGTTCTCTTTGTTGGTGTAGAGGAATCCAACTGATTTTTGTATGTTTATCTTGAATCCTGAAACTTTGCTGAAATCTTCTATTAGTTCTAGTAGTTTTCTTGTGGATTCTTAGAGGTTTTCTGTGTATAAGATCATATCATCTGCAAACAGAGATACTTTTTACTTCTTCCTTACCAATTAGATGCCCTTTATTTCTTTTTCTGCCTAACTGCCCTGGCTGGGGCCTCCAACACAATGTTGAATAAAAGTGGTGACAAATGGCTTCCTTGTCTGGTTCCCATTCTCAAGGGGAATGCTTTCAAACTTTCTCCATTTAGGATGATGTCGGCTGTTGGCTTTGTATAAATACCCTTAACTACGCTGAAGAAGTTCCCTCCTATTTCTATTTTGCTGAGAGTTTTTATCATGAATTGGTGTTGGACTTTGTCAAATGTCTTTTCTGCATCAGTAGATAATATCATGTGGTTCTTGTCCTTTGTTTTACTTATGTGATGGACTATATTGACTTTTTCTAATGTTGAACCATCACTGCATATCTGGCATGCATCCCACTTGGTCATGGTGAATTACTATTTTTGATATATTCTTGAATTCTACTGGCTAGAATTTGGTTGAGGATTTTTGCATCTATGTTCATGAGGGATATTGGGTAATTTTCTTTTTCAGTGGTGTCTTTACCTGGTTTTGGTATCAGGGTTATACTGCATTCAAAGAATGAGTTTGGGAGTATTCTATCCTTTTCTGTGGTCTGAAATACCTTTAGTAGTAGTGGTGTTAACTCTTCTCTGCAAGTTTGGAAGAATTCTCCAGTGAAACCATCTGGGCCTGGGCTTTTTTTGTTGGGAGTTTTTTAATTACTTTTCAGTCTCTTCTTTTGTTACAGGTTTATTTAGTTGTCTACCACTGTTTGAGCTAGTTTACGTAGGCAATGCGTTTCTAGAAATTTGTCCATTTCTCCAGGTTTTCAGATTTGTTAAGAGTACAATTTTTCACAGTATCCTGTTATGATTCTTTTAATTTCACTTGGTTCTGTTGTGACGTCGCCCATCTCATTTCTTATTCAGGTTATTTGTTTCCTCTCCAGTTTTTCTTTTGTCAGTTTGGCCAAAAGTTTATTAATTTTATTGATCTTTTCAAAGAACCAGGATTTGCTTTTGTCAACTCTTTCAATTTTTATTCTATTTTTTATTTCATTTAATTCTGCTCTTTTATTATTTGCTTTCTTCTAGTGTCCAAGGGCTTCTTTTGCTGCTCTCTCTTTGTTCGAGTTGTAGGTTTAATATTTTGATTTTGACCCTTTCTGCTTTCTGGATGCATACATCTATTGCTATAAACTGACCTCTGAGCAGTGCTTTTCCTGTGTCCCAAAGGTTCTGGTAGGATGTGTTTTCATTCTCATTTGATTCTGTGAATTTCTTTATTCCATCCTTAATTTCTCCTATAACCCAGTAGTTTTTGAAGAAGGAGTTGTTCAGTTTCCATGTATTTGATTTTTTTTTTTTTCTCTTTCTGTTATTGATTTCTTCTTTTATGGCTTTACGGTCAGAAAAATTGTTTTGTAATACTTCGATGCTTTGGATCCTATTAAGGCTTACTTTATGGCCTAATATGTGGTCTCTTCGGGAGAATGTTCCATGTGTGTTGGAAAAGAAAGTATACTTGACTGCTGTTGGGTGGAGTGTTCTTTATATGTCTATGAGGTCAAGTTGGTTGATTGCGCCATTGAAATTTTCCATGTCTTTACTGAGCTTCTTTCTGGATGTTCTCTCCTTCACTGAAAGTGGTGGGTTGAAGTCTCCTACTATTATTGTGAAGCTGTCTATCTCTCTTTTCAATGCTGTTAGAGTTTGTTTTACATATTTTGGAGCCCTGTCGTTGGGTGCATAAATATTCATTATGGTTACGTCCTCCTGGTTTACTGACCCTTTAATCACTATATAGTGTCCTTCCTTATTCTTTGTGGTGGATTTTACTTTAAAGTCTATTTTGTCAGAGATTTATATCGCCACTCCTGCTCCTTCTTGAGTGTGGTTTGCTTGATATATTTTTTTCCATCCTTTGAGTTTTAGTTTGTGTTTTCAAGTCTAAGGCGTTTCTCTTGTAGACAGCATATAGATGGATCATGTTTTTTAATCCATTCTGCCATTCTCTGTCTCTTTATTGGTGCATTCAGTATATTTATGTTCAGAGTAATTACTGATAGAAATGTGTTTAGTGCTGTCATTTTGATGTCTTTTTTGTGTTTTTTGAGTTTCCTTCTTCCACTTAATTTTCTGTGCTGAGTCATTTTTATGTATTTTCATCTTTTTCATTGTTGTTGATTTTGTATTTGCTGAGTCTTTACGATTTTCTTGTTTTTTATTCTGATGTGTATGATCGTTAATTACCTTTGTGGTTACCTCAACATTTACCCCTATTTTTCTAAGTTTAAACCAATCTTTTATTTCTTTATATTGCCTTGACTTCCTCTCCATATGAAAGATCTATGATTACATTTTTCGGTCCCTCTTTTTTGTTTTAATGTTGTCACCTTTTACATACTGATATCTCTGTCTCCCTATTTACAGCATTTTAGCTTTGGTTTTCTCACTTCCCTGTCTGGATTGATATCTGGTTGCTCTGTTCTGTGTTCTAGTCTTAGGTTGTTATCCAATGTTATTGATTTTCTAACCAGAGGACTCCCTTTAGTATTTCTAAAATTTTGGTTTGGTTTTTGCAAATTCCCTAAACTTCTGTTTATCTGGAAATGCCCTAATTTTGCCATCCTATTTGAGAGACAGTTTTGCTGGACATATAATTCTTGTTAGGCAATTTTTTTCCTTCAAGGCTTTATATGTGTGTCATCCCATTGCCTTCTTGCCTGCATGGTTTCTGCTGAGTAGTCCAAGCTTAGTCTTATTGACTCTCCTTTGCAGATGACCTTTCTTTTATCTCTAGCCACTCTTAAAATTCTCTTTATCTTTGGTTTTGACAAGTTTTATTATGTCTTGGTGACATTCTTTTGAGATCTACCTTATGTGGGGTTTGATGAGCACCTTGGATAGATATCCTCATCTTTCATGATATCAGGGAAGTTTTTTGCCACCAATCTTCAACAATTCTCTCTGTATTTTCCGTTATCTTCCACTGCCTACCGCCCCCCAACCCCGCCCCGGTGCAGGTGCTACAATAACTCGTAGGTTATTCCTCTTGCTAAGAGTCCCACATAATTCGTAGTTTCTTCATTTTTTTTTAATTCTTTTATCTGATTTTTCCTCATATAGGTTGGCGTCAAGTGCTTTATTTTCAATCTCACTAATTCTGACTTCTACTGCCTCAATTCTGCTCCTCTAACTTTCTACTGAGTTTCCTAATTATGAAATTTCATTGTTAATCTTCTGGATTTCTGTTTGCTGTCTCTCTATGGATTCTTGCAGCCTGTTAAATTTTTCATTGTGCTCTCCCATAATCTTAAGTTCCTCTATTGCTTTGCCTGTGTGTTCTCTGTTTTGTCTGATCTATTTCCTGATCTCTTGAAGAGTTCTTTATGTTAATCTTTTATATTCTGCCTCCGGTAATTCCAAGAAGTTCTCTTCCTCTGGAAAATTTCTTGATTCTTTGTTTTGGGGGCTTGCTGAAGCCATCATGGTCTTCCTCTTTATGTGATCTGATATTGACTGTTATCTCTGAGCCATCAGTAAGTTATTATATTTATTTATTTTATGTTTGCTTACTGTGTCCTAGCTTTTTGTTTTGTTTTGGTTTGATATGCCCAAATAGGCTGTTCATATGAGCTAGTTTGATTATCGGTGCCTTTGAAGCTCTAACGTCTTGTCACTAGGTCGTTAGATCTGTTACCTGGTATGTGAGCCAAGGTGTCCATTTACTTTTCTTGTAAGGATTCAGCTCAGGTGTCTGGACAGTTGGTTACCAACTGTGTGGTGCAAGCTCTCACCTACAGTCCTAGATGGGCAGGGGTGATTGCAGTAGGCACAGGTATCCGGCTGCAGTAGGGAGTCACATGCTGAGCAAGGCAGGTGACTGACGACTGCCCGAGCATCTGGGAGGAAAGTTTGTGGCTGTTCCCTAGAGTGTGTAGGTGGGTGGGTTTTGCAGCTGGACTATGGGCACCCAACGCTGTTGACTGTAAGGACTGGGAGGCACCACTTATTCTTGGACCCCTGTCGCAGATGGCTAGGTGGCATGGATGGAGCCACCAGTCTTCAGGCCGCTGATGTGGGTAAGTGAGGACCCTGCTTAATGGGCAGAGAGGTATCAAATGACAGTAACCTGCCACTCCACCATATAGCTGATATAGTGAAGTTAGGCTTCAGGTATATACCCTGTTGTAGTGTGCTAATGAGGGCCTACACTGTTGAAATGGGCCCACACAGGTCTATGCAGGGGTGAAAGGCATTCAAAGTCGATGGACCCCTTATGCCTGTGCCTAGGCAAAGGAGTTGTGCCTGCCCTGGGTTCCTGGCTTAGGGTAGCTGGCAGATTATTTTTTTCTGTTTGTTAATCTGTTCCTTTCAAGGCTGGGAGAATGGCTTGGGGAGCGTTACAGGTCCTACTTCCAGCCCAGGGTACGCGGCAATTGCTGAAGCAGACCCAAGACCTGGTGCAGAGCTGGGAGGAAGCAGGTAAATGGAAGAGAGTTTCTTCCCAAATGGGGTGTTTTTTGATCCACATGGTAGGTTAAACGCACGTACTTATCTTTTGCTGACTGGGCACCGCTTTTCACTGGCTCTGGAGGTCTGAGCAGACTCTTCGCCGCTCGGTCTCTCCCAACATGGAAAACGCATCCCAAACACCACCACTTGCCTCACTGCGCACGCGAGCCAATCCAGCCCACAGGGCACCGGCTCCCCCGGGGTCAGTTCTGGCAACTCTCGCTACTTCTGAACCGTCTCTCCCTCCCGCACCATTTAGTTTGATTCCTCAACTTTGCCTTTGATGTTCAGGGCTCCTAGACTTTCTTATATATAATTGATTCACTTGTTTTTTCAGATCCTTGTTACAAGAGGGACCACTGGAAGCGTCTGACTACTCTGCCATCTTGGCCCTGCCTCTGTTTTTAATGTTAAAATAAAGTGTGTAGATGGACACACTTGCTGTAATTACTTTAATCAGTAAAATAATTAAACACATTAGGATCTAAGTAATCCTGTCACTAACTAGCCAACAACAATTAGACAAGTCCTCTCTGGGACTCATTCCTTATCTACAAAATGACAAGAGTTGGCAAAGGATCTCTAAAATCTCAAGCAGATCTTATTGTCTGTGACTGCAATATTTTAATTAAATACACAATAGATCTTTGGCATTCACAGATTTACCATTTCTAAACCACCGTCAAAACCTGTGGCGTGTAGTTATTGCTAATGGGAATGAATAATAATCCTTTCCACATATGGATTAAATGAGCTAATATTAATCTAGGAATATCACAGCTGATGTCAGATGGATCCTGGCTGAAAGCAGAAAATACCAGAAAGATGTTTACTGGTGTTTTATTGATTATTCAAAGGCTTTCAACTGTGCGGATCATAACAAACTATGGATAACATTGCAAAGAATGGGAATTCCAGAACACCTAATTGTGCGCATGAGGAATCTGTATATAGATCAAGAGGCAGTTGTTTGAACAGAACAAGGGGATACTGCGTGGTTTAAAGTTAGGAAAGGTGTGCATCAGGGTTGTATCATTTCACCATACCTATTCAATCTGTATGCTGAGCAAAAAATCCGAGAAGCTGAACTACATGAAGAACGCGGCATCAAGATTGGAGGAAGACTCATTAACAACCTGTGTTATGTAGATGACACAGCCTTGCTTGCTGAAAGTGAAGAGGACTGGAAGCACTTACTGATGAAGATCAAAGACCACAGCTTTCCATATGGATTATACCTCAAAGAAAACTAAAGTCCCCACAACTGGACCAACAAGTGACATCATGATCAATGGAGAAAAGATTGAAGTTGTCAAGGATTTCACTTTACTTGGATCCACAATCAACACCCACAGAAGCAGCAGTCAAGAAATCAAAAGATGCAGTGCATTGGGCAAATCTTCTGCAAAAGACCTCTTTAAAGTGTTGAAAAGCAAAGATGTCACCTAGAAGACTAAGGTCTGTCTGACCCAAGCCATAGTGTTTTCAACTGCCTCATATGCATGCAAAAGCTGGAAGATGAATAAGGAAGACTGAAGAATTGATGTCTTTGAATTGTGGTGTTGGTGAAGAATATGAATATACCATGGACTGCCAAAAGAGCAAACAAATCTGTCTTGGAAGAAGTATAACTAGAATACTCCTTAGAAGCAAGGATGGCAAGACTACGTCTCATATACTTTGGACATGTTATCAGGAGAGGCTAGTTCCGGGAGAAGGACATCATGGTTGGTAAACTAGGGGGTCAGTGAAAAAGAGGAAGACCCGTAAGGAGACAGACTGAGACAGTGGCTGTAACAATGGGCTCAAGCATAATGATTGTGAGGATGGCGCAAGACTGGGCAAGTGTTTTGTTCTGTTGTACACAGGGTCACTATGTGGTGGAACTGACTCCACGACACCTAACAACAATATTTATAAGAGACCTGAAGGGAAACCAGAGTTCCAAGTTAATGTAAAGCTACAGACCTGGCCCACTGGCCACTACTCTCATCAATTAGTGGTTTGTGGGAATTTCTCTCAGGAAAGACTTGTGAATGCCTATACTACAGTTTAAAAAAAAAAAAAAACTATCTCAGATACCTGGCTAATTCTCCCTTCTTAAATGATTAATTTTCTTCATAATCTGAAAATTTTCTTTTTAGTGGCTGTCATGGTTGGAGTTATGTCCCCCCAAAAATGTGTGTATCAGTTTGGCTAGGCCATGATTCTGGGTACTGTGTGATTTTCCTGTATGTTGTAAACCTGCCTCTTATGATGTTAATGAGGGAGGATGGGTGACAGTTGTGTTAGTAAGGCAGGACCTGATCTACAAGACTGGATTGTGTCCTGAGGCAATCTCTTGAGATATAAAAGACAGAAGTGAGCAGTGAGACAGGGGGACCTCATACCATCAAGAAAGCAGTGCCAGGAGCAGAGCGTGTCCTTTGGACCGGGGTCCCTGCGCCGAGAAGCTCCTAGTCTGGGGGAGCACTGATGAGAAGGCTGAGAGAGAGAAAGCCTTCCCCTGGAGCTGACATCTTGAATTTGGACTTTCAGCCTACTTTGATTATGAGGAAATAAACTTCTCTTCATTAAAAGCATCCACTTGTGGTGTTTCTGTTATAGCAGCACTAGAAGACTAAGACAGTGGCTGTCAAGAAAAAGAACTATGATGACCTTAAATGCTTAAGATAGAATGATTAATTGGGCAGCTCTCTATATAAATCAAGAATAAGCACTCAATAAATGTTAGTTAAAATCAAATTAGAAAACAGTTTTAATCTTAAAGATTAAATCTTAAAGATTAAATTTAATCTTAAAAATCAACTTAAAAAGTCTCAAAGTTATGACTTACATTACTATAAATGTTTCCAAAGCTTTCTTACCTGTTCCTACTGATTAGAAAACATATTTTGTTGGCAATTATTTCTAATTACAGTTATCCAGATTATTTTCTACTTTCTCTCTTGTCTTAAAGAAAGACTTGTTCAACCTGAAACATCTGACCTACCCAGACAACTAAACTGTCTAAGAATAAATGATACAATGAGGTCTCACTGCCCTAACGTTAATTGATCTAATGGGGAAAGAGGAAGGAGGAGTCAATAAGCATCACTTCAAACACAAGTAAAATTCTACTAATGAATTTAATCTCTAATAAAATCAAGATTTGAGAAAAAAAAGTCACTGTTTTTCTTTTGAGCAAGATTGAACCCCAAAACAAATTATTCTAGTTATGGAGTACTTAAACACATATCCCCAGAAACCATAAAGTGGAACCATTTTCTAATCCATTTACCCTCATTGTGAAAATGGCCAGAATCTTTTCAAATGATAATTATACTTAATAAACATTCAAGTTAATGAAGCTTGGCTTTGGTGGAACAGAATCCTCCAGTATGACTTTCCTAAAAGAAAGCAGGAAGCTATGACATTGCTTTTTCTATGTGGATCATTGCACTGGGGCAAACAGAAACAATCACCATGTGAAAGATAACAAAAATCAACTAAACACTATGTAAAGGGCAGACACAGATAACTATATGAACAAATAAACAATTTAGATTAATGTCTCAAAAGACTTCTATTACTTATCACAAAGATAAAAGTATTAAACCTAGCTAAGTAAGAAAAAACAGCCAGAGCCTAACACTGTCAAGTATTTAGGCATTAACTGTTGGCAGTCTACAATCATATAATAGGATGCAGAACAGCCTGTGGAAGTTTCTTCTTCCTAAGTAATTTCCATTAGTGGAGTAAAGCCTCCCTTTCTCTCTCCAGTGTCCCTAGGATTTCCATCTCATCTCTTCTTCAAAATCCAAACCTCTCTACCTCTAACAATTTTTACTGCAAAAACCCATGATCATCAAGAGTTTGATCAATTTCCCCTAAAGGATCTTCAAGAAATTAGGGAGGGAAAGAGGGAGACAGGGAGGGAAGAAAAGAGAGGAGGAAGGAAGAAGACTTCTGCCCAATGTTCCTAGCAGTGAAAACCTTAAAATCCAAGGGAAGGCAAAGTACTCTATAACACATTCTCTTTTGCAAGGCAGGGAGGAAACAAAGCCCTAGCTGCAAGCAACAGGTAGTCAAAGTAGAAAAGAAAGGGAGAAAGCCAATCTTTAAAGCCCTATGAGCAAAAGAAATGGAATTACTGTGAGACAAGCTAGGAACAAATATGACATATTAAATGCTCATACCCACTGCCACTGACTCACAGTGATCCTGTGGGACAGAGGATACTGCACCATAGGGTTTCCAAGGCCGTAAATCTTTATGAAGCAGACTGCCACATCTTTCTCCCATGGAGCAGCTGGTGGGTTTGAACTGTCAACCTTCTGGTTAGCAGCCAAGCTCCTTTTAACCACTGCGCCACCAGGGCTTAGAACCAAAAACCTGTTGCCATCAAGTCGATTCCGACTCATAGCAACCCTATAGGACAGAGGAGAACTGCCCCACAGAGTTTCCAAGGATTCAAACTGCCAATCTTTTGGTTCGCAGCCATAGATCTTAACCACTACACCACCAGGGTTTCCAAGGCTTAGAACAGTACCAGATAAATATTAACTGCTCAATAAATATTATTATTACTGAGGACAAATACAATTTAATTTTTTATTTACCATATAAGCTTCTACTTAACCTTAAAGACCCAGTCTAACCAACCCTCCTCTGTGAGATCCTTCTTGAACTCCATATGAATTGAATATTCCTCCTCCTTTGTGCTCCCATTGTACATTCTACTAAACATACTATATTTTGTTCATATGTCTATTTCTCCTCCTAGACTGAGTTCCTTGAAGGCTAAGCAAACACCATCTTACTCAGTATTTTATTCCTAGCGCCTTACATAAAGTTTGAAGCATAAATCCTCCAAAAATGTTTCTCAAAAAACTAAAGTCTACACAGTTAAAATCAATAATACTCATGAATTCACATAAGAGTCATAGAATCTTTAGAGTCAAACTACAGGAGTCTTCTAGTTTAAGTGGACTTTCAATGTCATTTGTTTATATTTATAATCAGATACTAAGATTGTGAGTATCAATATCAAAGTACCACAAAAATAATTATTCCAGGGCATTTTTCTAAAATTTAAAGTTTATAGCTAAGATACAAAAGATACTTAACCTACTTTGTTAACACAATTACTATGTCTGTTTTATGTAAATAAAAGATATAATGTAAAATCAGGATATTTTGAGTGAATGAGTTGTAGTCTCCTGATAACGTAACAACTCAAAAGACTAAAAATACGTGGCACAAAAATGCAATCTATTAAACAAAAGTTAATATTGCTATTATTGGTTTTTTTTTTTTTTTAACAAATTTCTATTATTTTTCTGTTCACTGGAAAGGCGATGTATAGCAGTTTACAGAAAGATTTATACAACTGAAAATAGTATGAATTTTGTGTCTGCTATTTAGATAGACTACTAATAATTAAAGAATATAATTCATCAATATGTATTGTAAGTACCAGGCAGAATATATATATTCACATATAAATTCAAATCTGTTCCACTGTCACTTCCTCACTGAGGCATTCCCTGAGTGCTCTATCTAAAACAGCCACCCCAATTGTTTTCTATCTAGTTACTCTGCTTTATCTTTCTTTGTAGCATTTACCACTACTGACATACTATGTATCTATCTCATTATTTGATTATAATCAGATTCTCCCAATAAAACAGAATCTTCGTAAGGGCAGAGACCGTCTGTTTTGTAAAAGATATATCCTGGTTACTAAGAATAGTATCTGGCATATAGATGGTGCTTAATAAATACTCAGGGAATAATTAAACAAATACCCTTAAGGGCATAATTTTAAAAATATTTGCCTGGTGAAACAAATTTGCAATCATTTCAATCAAAACTAAGAATATTCATTTCACTAGGACTTTAAAGATTATTTTTTTTGTTAACTCAAACATAGGTTATATAGAAAGAGTAGGAAAGCAGTTTACAGATAAGTTTATTTCTGGGAAATTCTTTTAGGGCAAGTTGTGCTAATTCTTGACTTAGTAATATGGGCAAAACTCATGTCAAGACAATAATTAGTTACCTCTTAGAAATGAATACTTCAGAATATCTTCAAATTTTCCGTAATCAATTTAACTCACTTCAAGTCTCTACCCCAAAGCAAAGAACTAAATTTTTTTTAAAAAATAGACCGAAGATCAACCTATAAACCATCGTCTTAAGAATCAACCTTGAGTCAACCAAATGCTAGCCAAGAGAGCAGTCTATAATATTATTTCAACCAAGCCTCTTTAGGAAAGTAGTGAAGAAGAAAGAAAAGAAATTCAGAGAACTGGGAAAGAACCCGAATCTCTGTTACTTTGTGGTTAACTGATGAAACCATCCTTCAGACTGTACATGTCTGATTATCACTCAGCTAGCACAAGAACCTTCAATACCTCCATCAAAGTTTCCAACACAAGGATCTTCAAAATGTGGTTTAAGGGTCACCAGCTTCAGATTTAACTGCAGAACTTGTTAAAAATGAGATTCTGAAACTCCATCCCCAGGTGATCAGGCCCAGATAGGCATTTTTATCAAGCACCACAATTGATTCCTATGCAAACTGAAGTTTGAGAACTAATGTCCTAATTCACTTTTCAAACTCAGTTGAAATGTCACCTACATGACCGCACCACCAACTCAAGTTAGAATGAATTTTTCTCCTCTATACCCTTTGAGCTTATTACATTTATTTCTCTTACAACATACCACATTAATCTTTTCCCAACACCCTTCTGTGACACCCCCACCCATAAAAAAAAACTTTCTCATTAGCTCTGATTGATTAGGACAAAGGTTTGCAACCTTTTCAATTATTTACATTCCTAGTAAAAGTTACTACAGGATGCTACACAGATAAAGCAGGCCATGAGATACTTGCAATTTCAAGTGATAGTTCCAATCTACCTTTCTCCCACAGATCAGTCTGAACGATAGAAAGACTTCTATTGTATTACAGTTGGTCTGTAATTTTTAAAAATTGCAACAGAATAAAAAGTTTTATTCCTTTAGTAAATTTTCTACAGACTCCATTTTCACAATAACATGAAAGCAGAAAAACTAGAGTGAATACTCAGAATTTTTAGTGTGGATCATAATCCTGTTATCATTTACTCACAATCTGAGAACCCTGTTACATGCACAGGCATCTACTGAGTTTTGATCTACATAGTATGTCAGAGAATGAGACAGCAGATTGTGTATATAACTGATTAAAACGAAAACGAAATCAAGATGTCCCAAGAATTGCTTCCCATTCTGTAGCATTTAAGACAAAAGAGAAATACTTAGCCAAATATATGGACAAGCGTTCCAAGTATTACCAATATGGTGTATGATTATACACACAAAAAAGGAAATTATAAAATAAATCAAACTTCAGAAACCAAAAAAGGAAAAACAGTGAAAATCAGACTAAATTTTAATTAGAAACATGGATCTATTCTGGAAAAAGTCCTGAGTAAAGTCATATAATCATAAACTAGAAGGTGTTTAATTCCCATCAAGACACACTTATCTAGGAGGAACTGGAACTCTTATCTAAATTGAGTGATTTTGCCAAATTCAAATAATGGGCAAAAACTGGGTCTTCTGAGTTCAAGTCTAGTACTCTTCTCATTATATATGAGGCCCATGCAGTGCAAAAGACGTTCTCAATTCAACTAAGCTGATTACTAAATTCAGCCCATGTTGATTCACTTCACTGAATGGTTAAACCCTTTCTTTTGAAGGAATCAAAGCACTGACCACACAGGCATATATAAAGAAACATTATCAATTTCATAACTGGGAAAGCTAAAGTTGAGTTTAAGTAACTGACCCAGAAATACAAGCAATGCTACAAGGGACAGTCAGCTGTCTGGCCTCTGGTACTATGTAAGAGATGGTCTTTGACAAACAGCATGAGTTTACATTAGCTTAAAACTCTTAAGCTGGCAGGAGGAGAGGGGTTTTACTTCTAGTATTAAAGAATACTGGGAGCAAGCTCACATTCAGCTCCTCTGCGACTATTACGAATTTAAGGATTCTAATTAAGCACTACCTTAAACTTTTCAGACCAGGAAGTCAAAAACTGAATTTAAAGGTAAGAAGTTTTCAGTTTCTGTAAAATGGGGGCGGGGGGCTACACTATTATCTTTGGTTACTTCCAGTTCTACTATTCCCTATTTTCATTGATACAAAAGGAAAAAAAACCTTAATGAATACAAAGCATATTATTCACTGAGGTTAAAAAAAAAAAGTACCCAAAGAGACATAGGTTTTCTGGTAGAGTGCATCAACAACCATATTACCTTGAAATTCTTTTGTTTCACACTCAATTAAGTCTCCAAAAGTCATTCAAATTTATTCATCACACACACAACAGCTGAACGGTGGCTATATGTGGCCCTGAAAAAACATGGCAAACTGAAGCTAAATTCCAAGGTAGAAGACTGCATATGAAGGTTTGAGGCCTTTTATTTAGTCAAGCAACTGACAATGCTGACTTTTACCTGAGCCCTGTGATCCAGGGAAAACAGCAAAAGTTAAGAAATCCCCCCACTCTCCAGTGTTCTGGGAAACTGCTTACTGCAAAGAATCAACCTTCCCCATATGACTTAGCTAAGACTCGGATGCCCCCCTTGATTACCTATGACAAGCCAAATATAGATCCTCTAAATTCTTAATCTTTGCCTCATAAATGATTAGATGAACTGTTTGTCTCCACTGACCAAGTGGAACAAAATGCTTGTTAACCAAACTTGAGTTAAGATTCTCCTTTCCCCAAGCCTTCGGCCCACCCTCAGCCTGAGCCAGTATGCAGCCCCTCCTTAAGACTAGGCTGGCCTCAGGGCAAAACATTCTCTGATCTACTGTCCGACCATGCACCCTTTCATCCCACTTCTCCACACCCGGTTCTTTCTAGCCCGGTTTACTCCTATTAAAGAAAAAGGTGCCCTGGCGGTGTAGTGGTTAAGCAACCATCTGCTAACCAACCAAACGGTTGGTAATTCGAAGCCACCAGCCAATCCACAGGAGAAAGATATGGCAGTCGCCTTCCGTAAAGACTGCAGCCTTGGAAACCCCGTGGGGCAGCTCTACTGTCCTATAGGGTGGCTAAGAGTCGGAATCGACTCGACGGCAACAGGTATTAAAGAAAAACCCTTTTGCCTAACCCCTTAAGATGCTTGCAGATATTATGGTCAGAGCAGTCTCCCTATTTCCTTAGCCCCCTCTGCGTCCCCCACCCCCTTGCACTGCAATAACCGAAAAGTCTCTCCTTAGTAAGTCTGGATTTATTTTTGACGTAATCTTTATAGTTCCCAAGGGGCTAGGTTTAATAGGTGAGCTGAATTTGCTACCTCTATACGTGACAGGTGTTGATCCTCTACAAGAAGGGAACCCGTTGCGTTCACCTGGAGAGGCTAAAAGCGTTTCTAAGATCTGGAGTTCTTGGTCACTGCCCTGTGACTGAGAAAGGGGAGAAGGTGACCTGCCAGGAAAGGTCAACTCTGGGACCACCCGGCGCCACGTGCCATACACAGAGAATGGGCCACGAACACGAGGGCTACCTACTCAGTACTCTCTGACAGATCCCCCCACGCCCACGCCAGAGCATCGCAACCCAGGAGAACGGATGCTGCTTCCTCAGGGGGACGGCACTCCGGGACAGGTGGTGAGTCCTGCCCTGCAATGACCGGCTCCCTTCACAGGACTGACCTCCCAATTTCTCCCTCCCGACTATGGTTACTCCAAGCCTCACAAGACGACTCACCATGGCGCCAAAAACAGGTCGTGGACCAGACGCCCAGGAGTAGTCGGAACCGACCGGTACCTCCCCTCCTCGTCATGCAGCTTCTCAAACAAGTGAGGGAGATGATCTTCCGGCTCTGCCGGAAGTTCTCTCCGCGCGGGACAGGAAGTCCCTCCCCCTTCTGAACGCCGACGACCCCACGCCACGCAGAGGTGAGGGGACGCAAGACGTCCTCTAAACCGACTTCCGTAGGCGCTAGGTCAAGGGCTGGGGGCGGTGCTGACCTTGAGAACGCGCGGGAGAAGCGCAGGCGCAGCACAGGTAAGTGGGCGGGCAGCGCGCCCTTGAGCGCTTGCGAGGCTGCTGAGGTAGGTTGGGTGGTTTCGGCAGAGCGTATCCTCTGTCTGAGAGGTGATGGAGGTACAGCTTGGTGGCTAGGGTAGGAGCAGACTCCAGACCTAGAGGATTTAGTGAGGGCGAAGACCACAGGCGGAGCTGGTGCTGAGGCAACATAATAATTGCCTCAGCTGAGCCACACCTTTTCTCTTTTATCCTCTCGTTTTCCTGACCCGGGCAGTTCTTAGAGACCTTCCCCAGCTCCACAGACCTCTCCCTCAGTCGACTTGTCCTTCTGTGGTTTCTGCTTCCTGCCTTAGTTGGTCCTTCTGCTCCACCCTTTACAGGATAGTGGAGTCTGATCCTGAGAAGTTTCTTCACTTTTCACAGACACCAACCGAAGCCAGAAGGACATCTACGAAGAGCAGAGAAACCAGGAAGAGACTTCTGTTCATTTAGTATACCAATATAGACGGTTTTCTTTTCGTTCAAAAAAAAAAAATTAGCATCAGGTGGTAAGAAATGAAACACTAATATGTCTCTTAATTTGTGTTGTCTTTTCCAAAATCTGCACCCGTCAACTCTTTCTGCCTTTTTATTTGGCTGTATGAGACATAGTACTGGAGGCTGGCTTGGAATATACAGAGTACCTTCAACCTAGAAATAAATCTCACAACTTGGGGATCCTTATTTTAGTCGTGGCTATATCCGCAATTTCATCTATGGATTTCTTTTTGCTATGTATCGTTACGTCTTAAAGCTGGAATTGGGGAGGGAAACTGGGAAGCTTCAGAAGAAGTTAAGAACGGCTGGGGAGGCAGGGGTGTTGTCTCACCTTCATATCAAAGTACCTGAAAAGCATAATATCTAAGCTGTAAATGGCCCAAAACACTGGTGAATCAGGGTTCTGAGACACCCAAAAGAAGCATATATAGGGCTGTTGCTTTATATTAGAAGGGGGGCTAGAGACTAGCATATGAGTTATGTTGTTTTTACTCTAAATTTTGTTTTGTAAGGAGATGAATAGGTGGAAATAAGAGAAGAAATAGGTATCACAACTGACATAAACAGTTGCAGGTAGTTGGGAGTTGGGGAGAAGTTTGCTAAACACAAACTGCTGGGGATGAATCCAGAACTTCCCTAAGGGTCTTGTTCCTGCTGTACAGGGACAAGGTTGTAAATAGACAAGCCCCAGGGCATCTGCAGATGGTTAAGTGTAGTAGAGAAGGATTGCTATTGTCTGCTGATATATCTGTGGGAAGTAGCTGCTATCCTTGAGGAAGCAATGGTGAAGGGAAGTGGCTATCAGCTTGTCAGTGACAACGCATCTAATGAAGTCTTACTCTTTTATTTCTGACACTGTGGTTCTTAAATCTATCCTAAACCTGGCAGCCTCATTGAGGTTCACAAAGCATCTCCTCCTATGTGACAGTAAGATTGGAATTTTTATCATTTTTAATAGATCTTGGAGTTCTATGTTCCTTAGTTGGTATATGGCAAGTTGATAACCCTTGGTTAATATCCTTTAACGTTTCTATGTCACAGAGCTATCTCTATTACAGTGTGAGAAAACTATTACACAAGTAATTGTTTTTAAAAAATTAAAATCGTACAGTGTATGTTTTAAGACACTGTCTCCCAATCTTCTTATCCCATGCAATAGTTGTAAGGTTTGGTATTAATTACACACCTTGGAATAGAGGGATTTACCTATTTCTATTATTTAAAATACATGGGAGTATTTGACAAAGATATATTTGGTAGTTGAGAGAGAAGAACGGGCAGAATTAGGGGGAAAAAAGATGTTGATGATGGAGATTTTTTAAAAATTATTAGTTTTGACTAGGGATTTAGGAGCCCAGTCTTTGAGAAATTTTTGTTGCTTATCATTAGGGCTTTGGGATGAGTTGAAAGATTCTGGGGAAAAAAAATTATCTCCTTCACTGCTGTGCTGACCTGGAATACTTTCAGCCATTAAGCACCTATCGCATTTTCAAAGTCCAATTCCATATTTTTTCCAAAATGTTTTTCTGATTAGGTCCTGTTATAAGAAATTTTCAACTACCTTTTTTTTTTTTTTTTTTTTTTTTAACCTTTAATGAGTATGATTATTGTGTGCTTTCTTGTATACAATGTCTTTTAATTGTTGGTGGGTTTTTTTTTTTTCTATAATATATATTGTTTTCCTAATTAGACTGTAAACACCTTGAGAGCTGAGACCTTGTTTTGATGTTGCCCACCACCAGCCCCCCCAAAGCACATCTACACACACCAGCTCAAGAAATACCATTTATATAAATGTGGCCAAGATCACTTCAGTTAAATTACCCTTAAATGTTTTATGGACAAAGACGTTAGTTGTAACAATATTTATAATGGTGAAAAATTAGGAACAATCTTACGTTCAACAATAAGAGAATAGATACATTCTCTCATGTATACTTAGTCACGTATTATCTAGCTATTTTTAAAAGCCGTTAGACTAGTCTTTCTAAAGGAAATTGTTTATTTGCTAAGTTACAGAACAGGATGCAAAATTGTGCCAACTGTGATTGCTTTGACATGCAAAGAAGAATCCTAAGTATAAAGCAAAAAGTAAAAGGGAAGAAACCAAAATGTAAAAGTTGGTTTAAGGGTAGTAATGTCAGGAGTGGTGACATATAATAATTCAGTTGCCTTTCTTGGACCTTTTCCTTAATTTGTATGTTGCTTACTATAGTTGTATCTAGGACTACACCACATACCTGATTAATTAGTAAAATACCTCCTGCAAATTTTAAACAAATAGTACAAAGCACATTTTCAAGGACCACTAACATACATAATAAGATCTTATTGTAACACCTTCTCATATCAAGAAATTCTTTAAATCACCATTATAACTGAGACAATAAACTAACTTATCTGTTTAAAATCTAAATTAGCTTTATATGTTCATTCAGCGTTCATTGAGTGTTAAAATCAGGAACAAGTACTATATTGTAAGTACTTGTAACATAGTAAGGCAATAAAAAGGAATAAAAGATGAAGATTGGAAATGAAAAAACATAATCTAAGAATCTACAAATAAATGATTGAGTTTTTGCAAGTATTCTGGGAAATGATTTTTTGAAGATACCATTTACTGTTGTTATATTGTTAGGTGCCATCCAGTAGTTTCCAAGTCAGGCTTTATGAACAGCAGAATGAAACACTGCCGGGTACGGCGCCATCCTCACAATCATTGCTATGTTTGAGCCCGTTGTTGCAGCCAATGTGTCAGTCCATCTCATTGAGGGTCTTCAAGAGCTTAGCTACTAACCAGAAGATCGGCAGTTCAAATCCACCCGCTGTTCCGTGGAAACACTATAGGGCAGTTCTACTCTGTCCTGTGGGGTCACTATGAGTTGGAATCGACTCCATGGCAACGGGTTCTACCTACCAAGTGTGATGTCCTTCTCCAGAAACTAGTCCCTCCTGATAACACATCCAGAGTACAGGAGATGAGGTCTCGCCATCCTCCCTTCTAAGGAGCGTTCTGGCTATACTTCCAAGACAACTTTGTTTGTTCTTCTGGCAGTCCACGGTATATTTAATATTCTTTGCCAAAATCATAATTCAAAGACATCAGTTCTTCAGCCTTTGTCATCTATTGTCCAGCTTTCGCATGCATACAAGGCAATTGAGAGTAACATGGCTTGGGTCAGGCACACCTTAGTCCTCAAGGTGACATCTTTGCTTTTTAACACTTGGAAGAGATCTTTGCAGCAGATTTACCCAATGCAATACTTAGTTTGATTTCTTGACTCCTGCCTCCATGGGCATTGACTGTGGATCCAAGTAAAATGAAATCCTTGACAACTTCCATTTGTTTCTCCACTTATGATGATGTTGCTTATTGGTCCAGTTGTGAGGATTTTTGCTTCCATTATGTTGAGTTGTAATCCAGACCGACGGCTGTTGTCTTTGATCTTCATCAGGAAGAACTTCAAGGCCTCTTCACTTTTAGCAAGTAAGGTTGTGTCATCTGCATATCGCAGGTTGTTAATGAATCTTCCTCCAGTCTTGATGCTGAATTCTTCATATAGTCCAGCTTCTTGGATTATTTGCTCAGCATACAGATTGAATAAGTATGGTCAAAGGAGACAACCCTGATGAACACCTTTCCTGATTTTAAACCACATGGTCTCCCCTTGTTCTGAATGAACAACTACTTCTTGGTCTATGTACAGTTTCTACGTGAACACAGATAAGTATTCTGGAATTCCCTTTCTTCATTATGTTATCCGTAATTTGTTATAATCCACACAGCCAAATGCCTTTGTATAGTCAATGAAACACCAGTAAACATGTTTCTGGTATTCTTTGCTTTCAGCCAAGATGCATCTGACATCAGCAGTGATATCCCTCATTGCACTTCCTCATCGGAATCCGGCTTGAATTTCTGTCAGTTCCTTGTCAGTGTACTGCTACATTGAGTTATCTTCAGAATAATTTTTCTTCCATGTGATATTAATGATACTGTTCAATAATTTCCTCATTCTGTTGAATCACCTTTCTTTGAAATGGGCATAAATGTTAATCCATTCCAGTCAGTTAGCTAGATAGCTGGCTTCCAAATTTCTTGGCACAGATGAGTGGGCACTTCCAGTGTTGCATATGTTTATTGAAACATCTCAGCTGGTATTCTGTCAATTCCTGGAGCTTTGTATTTCACCAGTGCCTTCAGTGCAGCTTGGACTTCCTCCTTCAGTACCATCAATTCTTGATCCTGTGCTACCTCCTGAAATGGTTTAATGTGACCAGTTCTTTTTGGTACAGTGATTCTGTGTATTCCTTCCATCTTTTTTTGATGCTTCCTGCATTGTTCAAGATTTTGCCCGTAAAATCCTTCAGTATTGCAACTTGAGGCTTGAATTTTTTCTTCAGTTCTTTCAGCTTGAGAAATGCTGAGCATGTTCTTCCCTTTTGCTTTCTGACTCCATGTCTTGCATATTTCATTATGATACTTGACTTTGTCTTCTCAAGCTGCCCTTGGAAATTTTCTGTTCAGCTGTTCTACTTCATTATTTCTTCCATTTGCTTTAGCTACTCTGCGTTCCCCAGTAGATTTTGGAGTCTCTTCTGGCATCCATTTTGGTCTTTTCTTCCTCTTTTTAATAACCTTATGGTTTCTTCATGTATGATGTCCTTGACATCATCCCACAACTCATCTGGTTATTAGTGTTTAATGTTTTAAATCTTTTCTTCAGATGGTCTCCAAATGCAGGTGGGATATACTCAAGGGTTGTCTTTGTCTCTCATGGACTTGTTTTAATTTTCTTCAGTTTCACCTTGAATGTGCATATGAGCAACTGATGATATGTTCTGCAGTATCTTAGGCTGGGCCCTCTAGAGAAGTGAAACCAGTGAAGTGTGTGTGTATAGATACACATAGAATGAGAGAGAGTTTTATCTCAAGGAAATGGCTCACACAATTATAGAGGCCGGCAGGACCCAAGTTTGTGGGTCAGGCATCAGACTAGAGGCTTCTCCTGACTCACGTAGCTGCAGGGGCTGATGAACACAAGACATCTGGTCAGACTGCAGGCCACTGGCTTATGAGCTCCAGAAGCTGATGAATCCAAGATCTGTAGGTAGGATGGCCAGCTGATGGCTCAGAGGCTGTAGAGGCTGATGAATCCCAAGGTCAGCAGGTAAAACAGCAGGCCACTGGTTCACAGGCTGCAAAGGCTGACAAATCCCAAGATTGGTAGGCAGCTGGCTCAAGTTCCAAGAACTGGGTGTCACATGATGACCCAGATGCAGCATCCTGAGCAAGAAAGTGAGCTTTGCCAGAATGTCTATACGTTTATTGGATGCAGGCCATATCCCTAAGGAAACTCCCCTTACAACTGATTGACTGATCACATAATGGAGGATGACTACATCATAATATAACTGCCAAACTACATCATTACATAACTTTCAAACAACTGAGAATCATGGCCCAGCCAAGTTGACACACAACCTTAACTATCACAGTCCACTGCTTCACGTCTTGACGCCTGTGCACATCATAAACCATATGCAATTTTTAAATAAAGACAATTACAAAGTCAGTGTTGTGCCTAACATGATACGACTAATGGGCGTACAACCAAAAATAGACTAGCGTCATTTATATTTTATAAATGAAGAAAACAGTATTTGATGTATGTATACGAGGAAGAAATACTCATAACAGTTACAGTCTTGGTTTCTGCAACTGGTCACGTGGTTGTAACTGCTATTTAGAATTACCTTCTTCTGTCATGCATTCTGTATTACCTTTACCCTCAACAGGCACCTCTGCTGGTCGTTTCTTTGCCTGGTAGGGTGACCCAAACCTTGATTTCTGAAAGGTCTGAGCCATTGGTAGACATGTCGGAATTGTGTTGCTGTAGTTTTCCATTGACTTTAATCACAGGACATGGCAATATTAAGAGACATCCTAAAGGAGCTCCTGTATGCTAGATGTACTCTTTTTTAACTCTATTATGCAACATCAATCCCATTTCCCCTTTGTAGTAAGGGACAATCACACCAGCCATTATGGTGAGTCACTTCTTTGCCTGTTGATCCAGAGGCTTGAGGAACTCAAAGTGGCCGGGTGGCATTCTTCACTTCCAGTTCAGTGGAATCTGTGTTGTGTCTCCAGGTGGAAGCATTCCTAAGCCTCTTGACGTTCAGAGCATAGGGTCACGGGAACAGGAAAAAAAATTTTCGAGCGGGTCAGTAGGGGTAATAGTGAGTAGTACCACTCCTATTTCCACCCCTTGATTCCTGGAACCATGAATCCTGGCTATGGAAGAAACAGCACTGTATAGTGGATGCTGGTTTAGAGCATATACAGCCTCCTGGAGAACACCACTACAATCCTGCAAAGTACTGCCACCTAGCTAGTGCTGTAATTGTGTCTTTAGAAGGCCATTCCATTGTTCTGTCAAGCTAGCTGCTTCGGAATGATGGGGAACATGGTAAGACCAGTGAATTCCATAAGCATGGGCCCATTGTCATTCTTCATTTGCTGTGAAGTGTGTCCCTTGATCTGAGGCTATGCTGTGGGGGATACCATGATGGTGGATAAGGCATTCTGTGAGTCTACGGGTGGTAGTTTTGCGAAAGGCATTGTGTGCAGGAAAGGCAATTCTGTATCTGGAATAAGTGTCTATCCCAGTAAGAAGGAACCTTGCCCTTTCTACGGTGGAAGCAGTCCAATGTAATCATCCGGTCAGCAGGTTGCTGGCTGATTGCCTCGAGGAATGGTGCCATTGGGCACTCAGTATTGGTCTCTGCTGCTGGAAGATTGGGCATTCAGCTGTGGCTGTAGCCAAGCCAGCCTTGGTGAGTGGAAGTTCATGTTACTGAGCCCATATGTAACCATTAAGGTTGTGTGTCAACTTGGCTGGGCCATGATTCTCAGTGGTTTAGCAGTTATGATGTAGGTTGGCAGTCATATAATGATGTAATCACCTCCATAATAAGATCTGATATAATGTGATTGCCTCCATGATGGGATCTGCTGTGAGTAGCCAATCAGTTGAAAGGGAGTTTCCTTTGGGATGTGGCCTGGTTTGAATATAAGTGGACTTTCTGGCAAGGCTCGTGAACTTTTGCTTGCTGTGGGTCCTGCAGTTGGCTCCTGTTCATCAGACCTCTGGTTTATGGGACCTGAGCTAGCAGCTTACCTGCCCATCTTGAGTTTGTCAGCCTCCACAGGCTGTGAGCCAGCGGCCTGCCAGCTTACCTGCTAATTGTGGGATTTGTCAGGCTCCGCAACCTGTGAGCCAGGGGCCTGTTGTCTGACCTACCAGTCTTGGGTTAACCAGCCTCTGCAGCTACATGAGTTAGAGAAACCTCCAGCCTGACCACAGACTTGGGACTTTCCAGCCTCTACAACTATAGGAGCCATCTCCTTGATGTAAATCTATGTTTATATATGTATATATAAATATATATAGATACATAGATGAGACACTTCACTGGTTTTGCTCTCTGGAGAACACAGCCTAAGACTCCTTGCACACCTCCACCCCTGCCACCTTGGCTGCTCTGTTCATGAGCCCATTGGACAATGACAGGAGTGGCTGAGGAAAGAGGATGACTGGTTTCCGCAGAACGTGTCATCCTATCCACTTGATTGTTAAAATCCTCCTCTGTCGAGGCCACCCTTTGATGAACATTCACATAAGACACAAATATCTTCACTTCTTTGGACCATTCAGACAAGTCTGTCCTCATACCTCTTTCTCATACTTCCTTGTCACCCATTTTCCAATCATGTTCCTTCCAAGCCCCTGACTACCAAGCGAAACCATTGGCTACTGCCCATGAATCACTATACATTTGCACATCTAGCCATTTCTCCTAAGCAAAGTCAACAACCAGGTGCACTGCTAGAAGTTCTGCCCACTGGGAGGATTTCCCTCCCTTCACCACTGTCCTTCAGGGAAGTCTCAGAAAAGGGCTATAGTGCTGCCACTGTCCACTTTCGAATGGTGCCTGCATATTGCACAGAACCATCTGCACAAGTTTCTCTTCTTCAGTCAGCTGATCATAAGGAGCTCCCCATGAGGCCATAATTGCAGTCTGGGAGAGGACAGGAGTGGAGACTATGGACATTTGGGCCACTTCCTTATGTAACTTACTTGTGCCTTCAAGTCCTACTTGGGCCTGATATCATATATACCACTTTCATTTACTGATGGAGTGGCGTGCTGCTATACAATTCTGACTTTATGACTCTGAGTCAGACAAAACCCAGTTCATGAGGGGCAGCTCAGGCCACATGCTGACTTGGTGGCCCATGGTTAAGCACTCATGTCTCTACTAAGGCCCAGTAACAAGCTGAAAGCTGTTTGTCAAGGAAAGCTGTTATCTGCAGAGAATGGCAGGGTTTTTCTCTAAAATGCTGTGAGTCTGCACGGTGATTTACAAATAGGGACCTGCCAAAGACTCCAAACAACATCTCTATCTGCCACTGGCATGTCAAGCACCATTGAATCAGCCAGATCATATGGTCCAAGTGGCGGAGCCACTTGTATGGCAGCCTGAACTTGTTGCAGAGCCTTCTCTTGGTCTGGGCCCCACTCAAAACTAGCAGCTATTTGAGTCACTTAATAAATAGGTGAAAGTAGCCTACACAAAAGAGGAATATGTTGCCTCCAAAATCCAAGAGGCCCACCAGGTGTTGTGCCTCCTTTTTAGTCATAGGAGGAGCCAGATATAACAACTTACTCTTACTTTAGAAGGAATATCTCAACATATCCTACAACACATGAGTCCTAGAAATTTCCCTAAAGTGGAAGGCACTTGAATTTTTGTGGAAGTTTTACCACCCTTTAGCAGGCAAATGGAGATCTGGTGGTGCAGTGGTTAAAGAGCTTGGCTGGTAACCAAAAGGTCAGCAATTCAAATCCACCAGCTGCTCCTTGGAAGCCCTATGGGGCAGTTCTACTCTGTCCTGTAGGGTCACTATGAGTCAGGATTGATTTGACAGCAATGGGTTTTTTGGGTTTAGCAGGCAAATATTTTACCAGTAAGTCCAGAGTCATTGATACTTCTTCCGTACTAGGTCTGATCAGCATAATTCCATCAATGTAATGGACCGGTGTGATTCTTATGGAAGGGAAAGGCAGTCAAGGTCCTTGTGAACTAAATGATGACATAGGGCTGGAGAGTTGATATAACGCTGAGGTAGGACACTGAAGGTGTACTGCTGGCCTTGCCCGCTGAAAGCAAACTTCTTTTTGTGTTCCTTTGAAAGCGGAATTGAGAAAAATTGAGAAAAAGGCATTGGCCAGATCAGTGGCTACATACCAGGTATCAGGAGATGTATTAGTTTTCTCAAGGAGTGAAATGTCATCTGGAACAGCAGCTGCAATTGGAGTCACAAGATGATCCTAGAATATTTTGCTGTGCATGATAGCAAGGAAGCTATTATAGACTACTAGAGTCATGTCAGATGGACTCAGGAGAAAACTAAAAAGCCTCCCACTGGCCAAAGATGGTACAATTTGAATATCAGTAAGGACAGTAACTGCAATGGATTAAAACTCATCAAATGTCTTTAAATCTATGACTTCATAATGATAATAAAATAAAAAGCATATAGGTGGTCAACAATAGAGGATTCTCTGAAATCAATTTATTATTTTGAAAACCAATTTTTAAAAAAGTATTTCAGTATAATGGTTTCCCTTTATGTATGACCTTTCTGGCCTTAGGTTTATAATTCTGCCAAAAATATTTGGTTGGGCTGCAGCCTGCCCTGTGATTGGTCTATTTTACACAGTGGCAAAGGGATTGATAGTCTACTATGCAAATCAGGTGTGTAAAACCACCCAATAAGATTAAGTGATCTTGTGGGGAATTGGTCAATCACTATGCAAATTAAGTGGCTGTGGCCTACTAAAGGTCAGTTAGGGGTCCTGGTGGGAGGATTATGCTTTGAAATTGACAAGGGATCTCCTTACATAAGGGCCAATCCTACAGAGGTTGAGAGAAACTACCATCAAGAAGAGCCTGGAGTGGAGCACATCCTTTGGACCCAGAGTCCCTGTGCTGAGAACCTCCTAGACACAGGAGAGATTTGTGATACTGGAGATTGCACAAGCAGCAGAGAAACAGTGGCAACCACAGAAGACCCCAGCAGCAGAGAAACAGCAGCAGCAGTACAAATGGTAGGTATCAAGAGACTGGTGTGAGGTGGCTACAGTGGGCTTGCTGACCCATGGAGCTAGAGAAAGCTGAGTGCCTTCAGCAAGAAGCTTGCTGGTGGAGTAGGGTGCCTTTGGGGACTTGTCAGTGAAGCTAGAGAACTGTAACACCTGATGGCAGGCAAGGCAGAGAGAAGGCCCAGCAGTGGATATGGCTTTGAGAAGGGCCACCTACCTACAGGTGTAGCTGAGAAGCTGAGAGCTGTCTTGATTGGAAGCTGTCTTGATTAATGAACTGTATGCTGTCTCCTAAGTTGTATCCTGTTACTTCCAAGTTGATCCTGATCCCAAGTTGTAGCCTGTTACTTCTCTAATAAACCATGTAATTATGTATGATCTGTGAGTTCTGTGTGGTCATTGCAATGAATCATCAAACCCAGGAGAAGTAGAGAGTGCCATGGGGAAAACAGCTGGCATCAGAAGTGGTGAAGAATTTGGAGAGTGGAGGTATGTCTGACCTCTACCTCATAGAAATCAGCTTTGTGCTGATCTTGATTCTCATCCTTCCTCCTGAATATAGATGAGACCTGATGCTACTAAGTTACAGGTATTTAAGCATTTATCCTGTCTTTCTTATATGAACTGTACCCCTGAGAAAACAAATAGTACATGAGGGGGGAGTTTATACACACATTCTAGCTAATAAATGGAGAAGGAATTACAGAATTAGGAAATTGCCATTTTGAAATTTCTAATGAATAAATGGATTTGCTCATTATACATGTACTTCAGCAGTTGCTAACTTGACAGACAAGCAAGTATTGTTCCTTCTAATGGAAAAACAGCACTACCTATTAAAAAGTCTTGCCAAAAAAATTGCACCTGACACTAATTGAGGTTGTAGATCCATTTACCCAAGTTACAGAAAATATAGAGAACATATTAAACATCAAGCTATGCAGTCAACAAAATCCAATCTATAGAAAAATTAACTTCAACAAATATGCTAGAGACACAGAGAGAGAGAAGATGGAGGAGTGAATGGTTAAAAGAGACTTTCTTAAAAGATTGCTATGAACCAATAGAAATGTGTGAACTTGTATTAGTTATCTATTGCTATGTAACAAATTACCCCAAAACTTAACAGCTTAAAACTGAAAATATTTATTATCTCTACAGTTTCAGAGAGTCAGAGGTCCAAGAGGGGCTTAACTAGGTAGTTCTGGCTCAGGGTCTCATGAGTTTGCAGTTGAGCTGTTTGCGGGGTTGCAGTCTTCTGAAGATTTGACTGGTGCTTGAGGGTTCACTTCTAAAATGACTCACATGACTGACTAGCAGAAGTCCTCAATTTCTCCCCACAATGTTCTCACCACAGGACTGCCTGAGAGTCGTCACAACATGACAACTGGTGTCCCACAGAGTAAGTGATCCAAGAGAGAAATGTAGAAGTCACAATGTCTCAAAGTGACATGCCATCCTTTCTACTGTATTCTGTTAGTCCCACAGAGTTGAATACTAGGATTTGGGATCATCGAGGACCATCTTGGAGGCTGGCTATCACAGTCTGACTCCCAGTGATTTATGATGCTCTCATGCAAAATACACTTATCCCCTCCCGAAGCTCCCAAAAAATTTCATCCCATTACAGCATTGTTTCCAAGTCTAGAGTCTCATCTAAATCAGGTTCAAGTATGGGTAAGTCTCCTCAGGTGTACTTCCTTAAGTACAGCTCCTTAAATACAGTTCCTCTTGATCTGAAGATTTGTAAATTAAAAAATGCATTTTCTGCCCCTTATAATATGGATAGGATAACTAGGGTGCAGTGGGGGGAGGGGGGATTAGAGGCACATAGGTTCACAGAAATTCTGAAATCCAGCAGGGCACAGGTTGGCAGTTCCTTGATTAGGAGTCAAGGCCTGGAAATAATACTCAATGGCTGTTATCTTGACTTTTTGGGCTCTTAGATACACCTACTTAGTCATCCTTTCTTTTCTATGTTTGCAGTGGTGTAGTTGTATCTGCCTGCTTTCTATCTATAGAAGCTTGGGTGTTCAAAAGTTCCTTTTCACTTGGTACTCTCTGTCCCTTTATAGTCCAAGCTGGGAGTGCTTCTGCTAATACAATTCTCTTTAAAACTTTGTGGGTCTCCTGTGATTCTTACTGGAGTTTACTCCATTAGACAAAAGCAACAGCCATAATTTTTTTCAACATAAACCTTTCTCTACCTTGGGCTTCTGCTGATGCCCAATACCCTTAAGCTTCTGAGATGCTCTGTGATTTGATTGAGAGGTTCTATGAGAGGCACACTTCATGACTGAATAAAAATACTCTGAGGGCATCACTTTAGATCTTTTTGAGGTCTTAGCAAAGTACTTTACAACTATATCTCTGTTTCATGTTTTCCTGCAGTGTCATGGATTTGTTCTTTGCTCAAAGCCATTTCCTAATTTTAGTGTAGTTCGTCATTTGGAGAGTCTGGGAATTTTCAAATCTAGCAAGTTCTGGCTCCATTTTTGTCTAACAGCGCTTTCTTTAGCTTATCTCTCTTTCCTCTCACGTTTTACTATAAACAACAGGAAGAAACTAGGTGGCATCTTTACCAGTCTGGCTGGAAATCTTCTTAGCTTGATTACCCAGTTCATTAGGTATATTTTCTGCCACACACAATTCTTAATGAAAGAGTTCATTACTGATACCATAGTACCCTACAGTATACTATTTGTCAATACTTGTAACAATATAACAATCAAAAAAGAAAATTCAAATAGCTGGACATCTTTTAAAAGTTTCATTGGGTTAAAAAGAAAACATCTGACAAGTTTTTGACTTGCCTTTCTCATGACTGAATGTCCCAGCGGGTAGTAGGAGCAACTGGGAAACCTAATTCTGACCAACAAGGAGGAATTGCTTGGCTAATTGGAAGTGACAGAAACCTTGGAAGAAAGCAACCACATACCAAGGATAATTATAAGAAGGTAACATGGGCCCTAAAGGATAGTGTCAAGAAACCTGAAGCCCCCAAATGAGGTGAAACTTGCAAGAAATGCTAAGAAAGGACAAAGAATGGGACTTTTAAGATTCTGTTCAGAGGCAGAAGATGATCAAGGAAGCGAAAAGCCCACTTGCAGCTTCTGATGTAAGATCAGAGCTGACGGAGAATACAGAACTCCCCAGCTACTATTTTGCTTCATTCTCTACAAAGAAAACTTGAAAAGCAGTCTGACACAGTAGAACATGAGTTTGGGTGTCAGGGCTGAGTTTATTCCCTTATTTCAACACTTACTATGTTACACTAGGCCTCCTTTTCCCCATCTGTAAAATGGAAATAACCGTATCTTTCTCATAAGATTGTTCTAGCAATGGAATATGTCCAAACATATAGCAGTGAGCCAGGCTCATAATAGTGGCTCAATAAGTGGCAACTTATTAATATTACTGAAAACAGTGACATAAATATTTACAGGAAGCAAAACTATTCTCATATAGGAGGAAGACATTCTAAGAGAGTACCTAACAGTTCCAGTTTAGATTGTATTATCTGATATAAAATGATTTACTTCAGGCTTGGGGGCAGGGGAGGTACAAAACGAGATTTGAGAACAACTGTCACCATCTTTGAGGAACTGTGAGAAACAGAAGAGATGCTAAAACACTAAACTTGGGCAATTGTCTGCCTGAAAAGTGGAGATCTTAAAATCTTCATTATTTACTTTTTGTTACAGTGGCTTTCTTCCCATTGCTGTAGCATTCATTTCCCCCAGGGAAAGTAGAATCACCTAAAAAAGCAACTGAAACAAAGGAATAGATTGAATTTTCCAAAGAAATTGTTAAAGAGGAGACTCAAGTCTTGAAAGCTAAAGTGGTGAAGAAAGAACAGGTTTTGTAATTTTCTTCAAAACTTCAATAAGCAAAGCTTGAAAGAAGGGGGAAAAAATATGTATCCTTAAACAAGATGTAGTGGGTTGAATTGTGGCCCCTAAAGAAGATATGTCCATGTCCTAATCCCCAGCACCTGTGAATGTTACCTTGTTTGGAAAACGGGTCTTTGCAGATATAATTTTTAAGGACCCTGAGATGTGGAGATAGTGCTAGATTATCTGGGTGGGCCCTACATCCAATGAATGTTTTCCTTATACACAGAAGACTCATAGTAACCCTACAGGACAGAGTAGAACTGCCCCACAGGGTGTCATGTTTTCTTAGCTACAGCATCCTGTGGTAAGTCTATGAGGACTATATTTTTGTTTAGATTTAACTGAAGAACGCCTGGTGGTTAAGTGCTTGCTGCTGACCAAAAGGTTGGTTTGAACCCACCAGTGGCTCCACAGAAGGAAAGACTTGATGATCTGCTCCCTACAGATTTCAGCCTCTGTCCTATATGGTCACTGTGAGTCAGAACTGACCTGAAGGCACACAACAATAAAACAGAGGAGAAGAGGAGAAGGCAATGTGACCAAGGAGGCAGAGAATGGAGTAATGCAGTCACACATCAAGGAAGGCCAACAACCACAGGAAGCTGGAAAGGCAAAGAACAAAGAACAAATTCTCTTCAAGAGCCTTCAGAGAACGTGCAGCTCTACTGACACCTTGATTTCAGACTTCTGGCCTAAGAATTATGAGAGCATAAATTTTGTTGTTTTAAGCCACCCAGTTTGTGTAATTTGTTTTGTAAATTTTAGGTAAAATGAATACACAGGAGTTTAAAGATTAGGTTTTCCTGGTTTGGAGGAATGGGGGATTATGAAGTGGGTGGTGGAAGGTGTAGAAAGTCCATGGACTCCTTGAAGGGACTATGTGAACTAGAGTGGAGTTAGTAAATTACAGGCCCTGCAGTCTCTGCTTTGACAGAGATTGTCAAGGTTTGAAAGATCCGACAGGGTTATCATGCATTGTCAGAACCAGGAAGCCATGTGACAGCCAAGCCAATATCCAAGCCCCTTGCTATCGAGTTGATTCTGACTCACAGCAACCCTATCAAACAGAGTAGAACTGCCTCATAGGGTTTCCAAGGAGCACCTGGTGTCCCAATTGTCGACCTTTTGGTTAGCAACCGTAGCTCTTAACCACTACACCACCAGGGTTTCCAAGCCAATACCCAAAGATCCCCCCAAAGAGTGCTTCACGTGGTCAGGAAAGCCTCTGATTAACAAATGCTTCCAATCACCACACCCTTGATCTGTGGCAGGAGTAACTGCTGCCTGTAACTAGATACTTTATTATCCTATCCAAACTACTTGAGGAAAAAAATTCTTTTTCAATATTCCCAGGCAGTCACAAACTCTCAGAAATAAAGGAAGGCTCATGAACAACTAAAGGGGTTCCAGTGATATGGAATGGAAATCTTTCTTTCCTACCTCCAGTCTATACTTGATTAGGTCTTTACTTATCCAGCTGAGATTCCCCAATATCTCTAACCACTTTCACCCCTCAGCAAAGACCATGTTGATCCTAAGCAAGAATACAAAATGCATTATTAAATGAATATTCTGGGATAATCTGTAAGAGAAAGCATTAATCAATCAAATACAGTATGGGTTTACCAACAAGAATTCATTTCAGTGAAATGTTATTTTCTTCCAAACAGCATTACTAGACTTGAATACCAATAAAATTCAGCAGACAATATTTGTCTGGGCCCAGCAAGGTATTTATTGGTATTTCCCATCATATACTTGTAAGCTGTGAGAAAAAAGGACTAGATGTTAGTATCTTCAGGGAACTCATTTCTGACAAATGGCTCAGTGATTTAACACCTAAGGATTCTGACTCCTGGATGATAGTCAACCTCTCCAGAAGTTTCTAGTATAGATCCACAATCACTATGTGGGCCAGCACTGTGTTTCATTGACATGAATGAAGATACAGAACACATTTTTATCAAATTTTCTTCTGATTCAAAGTTGGAAAGGGCAGGATGTTCTACAAACTTTAAGAGAGGTTGATGTTGACTTCGTATTAAATTCTAGGTGGTCATATTTAGAATTCATAAGATTTTGAGAGCCTATGACCATATAGGCAGAGTCCAACAAATTTCATTTATTCACTCATTTTAATGTCACAGATTTATAGAATCTACTCTGTGTCAATGTCTATGTCAGACTTTAGAAAGATGATTAAGATATGGTCCTTGGACTTGGAGTCTACAATCTAGTGAGTAAAATAGACTTGTAAAGAGATTAAATATATTACAACATAAATGTTAATTATAAGGCCTTATATTTAGTAAAACTTTTTAAAAAATAAACTACATTAATTCTATAGAACAGACTGGTGCCAACATGTCTAAAGCACATTTAGGAGGACAATATGCTGAAAAAATAATATTTGCCACAAATATAACATTGGGTTAATATTCTTATTTTATAGATAGCTCATAGAAATTGATTTTTTTTAAATGACAAGGATTTAAACACCCAAAGGAGGAGATAAAAATAGCCAATAAACATATAAAATATAAAACATATGAAAAAATTATCCTCAATTGTAAGCAAATTGAGACAAAACATTTAAAAAATATCAATAAATAATATAATTCTATGCTTTCAATGATGTGGCTAGATGAACACTTACATATGGCTGGTGCAAACAAAATGCTAATTTTTTGGAAAGTCATATGTACAAGTCATACTATTTGATGCAGCAAGTTTCTTCTAGGTATCTAATAAATAATCTACTGAATTGTACAAGTAGAAATTCTTGAATTGGTGTATGTTCTACTGTATATATTCTCAACAATAGAAAACATAAAAAAAGAGAGAGAAGAGGTTAGTATTCCTGATATTATTCTTCTTTTTAAAAAGTGGCTTTTTTGTTTCCAGACAAAATATGGAAACTACTTCTAAAAAAAAAGAATCTAAAATGTATATGGAAAGGTATTTATAAGGCAGCACATACCAGCATTTTTTATGATAGGGAGAGTTTTTAAAGATGAATAATTGAAAAGACATGATACAGCCATGTGATGGAATGTCATAATCAAAGAAGAAAATTATGCATCTGAAAAAATTATGCCTGAAATATATAATCTTATATTGTACTGTATTATATTGCATTTATTATATTTTATTCATAGACTGTCTCTGGGAAAATGCACAACAAACAGGTAATTTTCATCTCTACATAGAGGGCAACTAGAAGGCAGGGATCGTGACTTTTTGATGTAAACCCTTTTGGGCATTTTGAATTTTGTACCAAACACATCCAAAAAAAAAAAAGAAAGAAAAAACCCACACAATTTATAATATTAAGTTTAAAGTGAAAAATATACATACACAAATGTTTTAATGATGTGAGAAAATATTCATGATATACTACATGAAAGGTAAGATAAAAACTGCAAATGCAGTATAATCTTGACTATTTAAAAAGTAAACATAAAAATGGTTTTCTCTGGGTAGTGGAATTATGCACTGGCATTTTTCTGTGTACTTTTCATTATTTCCTGCAGTGTATATGTACAATCAGAAAATGTATAGACTCTAACTGTGTTAGTAGAAATATCTTATTCAATATTATGCACCATGAGAAATCTAAGACAGGTTCACATAAAAGCAAGCAGGATATGGAGGCTCATTTTTGGAGGAATGGTTGAAGGAAAATGTGAATGCATGATGGCAGCCTTCAGGTACCTGAAGTACTGCCACGTGGAAGAGGGATCAGGCTTCCTCTGAAAGGTCTCAGGATGAAACTACATCAATTAGCAGAAACTATAGTAAGACATTTCAGCTCAATGTCAAAACACTTACACATTTGCTTGTTTACTTATAGGCCATTACAACTCAATGTCAGGAAACATTTCCTAACAGAACTGTGCAAAAAATGAGTGGATTCCCAATCACTTGAATAATTCAAGTATAAAGTGTCACCTACTTGATGGAACATTACAGAAGAGATTCAAGCATCAGAAGCATGGGTTTACATATGATTCCAGTTGTGTGGAAAGTCACTTAACCTCTCTGGGACTCAGTTCTCTGTAAAAGGGGAAGTTTGAGTAAATTACATTCATATTCCTTTTGAGATTTAAAATTGTTTTGATTCTTCATTGGTGTAATTCCATTTGACTGTTACTTTTTTTCAGATTTACATGATATGTGCTTTTTATCACTTGAAATACATCTCTCTGGATTTGTGGAAATTCATTGAGATGTTTTTAAAAATTGTTTGTAAAACTGCTAAACACTATGTAGGTGTAAAACATCACTATAGTTCAACATCATTGGACACTAAGAAAATGTAAATTAACACCGCAATGAGATACTACTACAAATCTGTTAGAATGACTAAAATTAAAAATACTGACAATACCAAGTGCTGACAAAGATGTGAAGCAATTAATCTCTCATAAAATACTAATGAGAATGTAAAATGGTACAGCTACTCTAGAAACAGTTTGAAAGTTTCTTGTAAATTTAAATATACACTTACCATATGACATAGTAATCCAACTCCTGGATTTTTACTCCAGAGAAATGAAAACTTATGTTCACACCAAAACCTGAACATAAATGTTCATATCAGCTTTATTTGTAATAGCCAAAAACTGGAAACAACCTAGATGTCCTTCAGTGGGTGAATGAATAAACTGTGGTACATCCATACCATGGAATACTACTCAGCAGTAAAAAGGAACAAGCTTGCATGGATCTCATGTCATTATCCTCAGTGAAAAGAAAAAAAAAAGCCAATGTCAAAATGTTACGTATTCTATGATTTTGTTCATAAAATGTTCTTGAAATGACAAAATTATAGTGATGGAGAACAGGTCATTATTGCCAGAGATTAGAGTTGGGGGGAGGGTGTGACTATAAAGGAGTACTTTGGAATAACAAAATAGTTCTGTATCCACATTGTGGCAATTGCTACACGAATTCATACATGTGACAAAATTTTATAAAAGTATACACCAAATATATATATATATAATTTGTTTTCAAGGTTATGGAAAGCAAGGAGATTTGTATCTTCATTTACTTTTCTTTGTGGACTCTTCAAGCTTAGCTATGAGCTGTGTTATAATCAGTAATGTGGAATGTTTGAAATGTTTCCTTATTAAAGAAACGCCATATAAATAAGGGTGTAGGTGTGCTTACCTGACAGGGTAATTTTACTCCTCTTTAAAGGAATAAATGGTCAAATATGAAAATAAATTCAGGCAAAGCTCACTTTTGTTTATATTTTATTTTTGTTTTTAAATTTTACAATCACTCTTTCAAGGAAACATCTAGAAAAAGAATTTTACATAAATGTTCACAGCTCACTCAGATGTGATCTGTTTTTTACTATTTGTCTTATTATTGAAGAGACTGTACATGCCTTGACAGGTTCTACTTTAACTGCTAAATCTCTGTTTAAACTTAACTAAATTTACTTTCATTCAAATTACATAATAAACATAACAGCTTAAAATTAATTCCTTCCCTAGGATAAGATATATGCACACTTTGTCTCAAAGTAAAACTGTTATAAAATGATCCTTATGGATGCTAAACTATTAGCCTCTGTCAGACAGTGTAAGACTGTCCTTCTGGCTAACATTACCAGTATTCACCAGTATTTTCAGTTCTTCTTCCCTTTGTGGATATATAAAAGGCTATGTTTCCTAGTTTGCAAATTACACAGGGCCATGTGACTAGTTCTGCTAGTGGGCAGTGACGAGAGGTGACATGTGCCACTTCCAAGTCAAAGCATTTGATAGTCTGTGATTCACCATGCTGTCTTTTCTGGCACTAGGAACCCTGAGTCATCACCTTGAGATGGAAATACCAGAAGAAGGAAGTAATCTGGAATATTCAGCAACTAAATAAAAGGCTACCCTGGAGAAATTCCTGGACTATAGGCAGATTTGACTAAGAAACTTTTATGTGATAAGCCTCTGAGGTTCTGGTTTAGTTCTATAGCATTACCCAGGCTATTCTGATAGATAGAATCTACATATTAACTTTGTCAATGTAAAAAGTGTTCATTGAGAGGATGGCCCAAAATGGCAGCTGTTATGGATTGAATTATGTCCCCCCAAAATGTGTGTCAACTTAGCTATGCCATTATTCCCAGTATTGTGTTGTTGTCCTCAATTTTGTGATCTGATGGAGTTATCCTTTGTGTTGTAAATCCTAACCTCTATGATGGTAATGAGGCAGGATTAGAGGTAGTTATGTTAATGAGGCAGGACACAATCTAAAGGATTATGTTATACCTTGAGTCAATCTCTTTTGAGATATAAAGCAAATAGCAAGTAGAGAGGTGAGGGACCATCTACCACCAAGAAAGAACCAGGAGTGGAGTGCATCCTTTGGACCTGGGTCCCTCCTCTAAGAAACTCCTAGACCCAGGAGAAGATTGATGGCAAGGACTCTCCCCCAGAGCAGACAGAGAGAGAAAACTTTCCCTGGAACTGGCACCCTGAATTCGAACTTCTAGCCTCTTTAACTGTGAGAGAATAAGTTTCTGTTTGTTAAAGCTATCCACTTGTGTTTCTGTTACAGCAGCACCAGATAACTAAGACAGACTTTTGTACTGAGAATGGGGTGCTACTCTAAGAGATATCTACAATGTGGAAGTGGTTTTAGAAGTGGTTTTAGACTTGAGTAGAGGCTGGAGGAGTTTTAAAGTACCTAATAGTAAAAAGCTATATTGCCCATGCCAGAGACAGGAAATGTGCTCTTTCCCTCCTCACCGCTGGCCCATCTGGTGACCAGCAATGTGCTCCCTCCCCCTGTAATCCATGGCGCGCACTCACATACCATCGGAACTGCAACCAGAGGTGTGAGACCCTCCCTCTCCCACACGTACTGCCCCATCTGCCCGCCTAGCAACTGGCGGTAAAAGTTCCCATGCCATGCACCCAGTGACCAGTGACCCATGAACCCTCTCCCTGACCACCCAACAACTGGTGGTGTGCACACACAGCACTGTTATGGATTGAACTGTGTCCCCCTAAAATGTATGTCAAGTTGAGTAGGTCATGATTCCCAGTATTGTGTGATTGTCCACCATTTTATCATCTGATGTGATTTTCCTGTGTTGTAAATCCTACCTCTATGGTGTCAATGAGGCAGGAGTAGAGGCAGTTATGTTAATGAGGCAGAACTCAATCTACAAGATTAGGTTGTATCTTTTGAAATATAAAACAGAAAAGCAAGCAGAGAGACAACGGGACCTCCTACTACCAAGAATGAAGAACCAGGAGGGAAGTGCATCCTTTGGACCCAGGATCCCTGTGCTGAGAAGCTCCTAGATTGGGGAAGATTGATGAGGAGGACCTTCCCCCAGAGCCGACAGAGAGAGAAATCCTTCCCCTGGAGCTGGCATTCTGAAATTGGACTTTTAGCTTCAGAGACAGCAGACAATAAAAAATTATATGAAGAAACCGGATGGCTCAAACAAGTGAACAAAATAAAGGGGCAGAAAATATTCCTGAGAAAGAAATGGTAATAGAACTACTTGATAATTAATTCAAAAGACTTATATATAGGATCTCAAAGAGATAAACGAAAACACAGACAAAACCTAGAAGAATTCAGGAAAATAAAAATAGAACAAAATGACAAAATAAATAAACAGCAACTACATTAAAAACAACAACTAGAAATGCAGAAGATTAACAATAAAATATCAGAAATAGGTAACTCAATAGAAGGACATAGAAGTAGAATTGACTCAATGGAAGAAAGAATCAGAGAAATAGAGGACAAATCTCTTGATACTAATTTGGGGAACAATAAGAAAACAGAATTTAAAAAAATGAAGAAAACCTAAGGGTTATGCGGGATACTACCAAGAGGAATAATACACGTAATTGAAATTCCAGAAGAGGAGCAGAAAAGAAAAGAACAGAGAGAACTGTTGAAGATTTATTGGCAGAAAACTTCCCTAATGTCATGAAAGATGAGAAGGTTTCCGTCTAAAGCTCAACGAACCCCATACAGGATACCAAAATTCATTGCCATCAAGTCAATTCTGACTCATAGCGACCCTGTAGGACAGAATAGAACTGCCCCTTAGGGTTTCCAGGGAGCGGCTGGTGGACTCAAATTGCCAAGCTTTTGGTTAACAGTCGAGTTATAACCACTGAGCCACTAAGGAAGTTTGATTATGATATGTCTTGGTGACTTTTGAGTCAGAATTGACTTGACGGCAATGGCATGCACCCTTCCAAAAAGAAGAAAGGTCCAAAATCAATGGCTTAACCCTACAACTTGACTAAATAGAAAAGGAGCAGCAAAAGAAGTCCACAGTCAACAGAAGAAAGGAGATAGTAAAGATCAGAGCAGAAACAAATGAATAGAAAACAGAAAAACGATAGAAAGAATCAACAAGATTAGAAGTTCATTCTTTGAGAGGATCAATAAAATTGATAAACCACTGGCCAAACTGACAAAGGAAAAAAAATGAGAAGATTTAAATAACCAAAATAGAAATGAAATGGGTGGCATTACAGTAGAACCAACTGAGACAAAATGATCATAAAAGAATATTATGAAAAACTGTACTCCAACAAATCTGAAAACCCAGAAGAAATAGACAAATTTCTAGAAACACACTACCTTCTTAAACTAATACAAATAGAAATAGAAAATTTGAACAGATCCATAACAAAAGAAGAAATTGAAGATATCATTACCCACCCCTCCCCAAAAAAAACCCTGGCTCAGATGGCTTCACTGGAGAATTCTACCAAACATTCAGAGAAGAGTTGACACCAATTCTACTCAAGCTATTCTAGAACATAGAAAAGAAAGGAATACTCCCTAATTCATTCTATGATGCCAACATAACCCTATTACCAAAATCAGGCAAAGATGCTGCTAAAAAAGAAAATTACAGACCAATCTCCCTCATGAATATAGATGAGAAAATTCTCAGCAAAATTCTAGCCAACCAAATTCAACAATGTATAAACAAAAATAATAATAATACATCATTTTCAAGTGGGATTCATACCAGAGATGCAAGGATGGTTCAACATTAGAAAATCAATCAATGTAGTTCAGCACACAAATAAAACAAAGGAAAAGAATCACATGATCAACTCAATAGATGCAAAAAAGAGCATTTGAAAAAATTCACCACCCTTTCCTGATAAAAACTCTCAACGAAATAGGAATAGAAGGGAAATTCCTCAACATAATTAAGGGCATATATGCAAAACCAACAGGCACATTACTCTCAAGGGAGAAGATTGACAGCATTCACCTCAAGAATGGGAACAAGACAAAGATGCCCTTTATCATCACTCTTATTCAATATTGTAATGGAAGTCCTAGCTGGATCGATGAGACAATATTCAAATTGGAAAGGAAGATGTACAACTATCCTTATTTGCATATGACATGATCCTACACATAGAAAATTCCAGAGACTCCACAAAAAAAGTTATTAGAACTAATAGAAGGATTCAGCAAAGTGGCAGGGTACAAGATCAACACACAAAAATCTACACTAACAAGGAAGACTTGAAAAGGAAATCAAGAAAATAATACTGATTACAATATACCACAAAAGGATAAAATACCTAGGAATAAACCTAATCAGGGACATAAAAGACTTGTACAAGGAAAACTATGAAACACTATTGCAAGAAACTAAAAGAGAGCTACATAAATGGAAAAATATTCCATGCTCATGGACTGGAAGACTTAACATTGTGAAAAGGCCAATACTACCAAAAGCAATCTGTAGATATAATGCAATCCAAATCCAAATCCCAACAACATTCTTTAATGAAATAGAAAATACTAATCTCCTACTTTATATGAAAGGAAGGAGACCTCGAATAGGTAAAGCAATACTGAAGAAGAACGAAGTAGGAGGCCTCACACTTCTTGATCTCAAAACTTACTATAGAGCCATGATAATCAAAACAGCCTGGTACTAGTTCAATGACAAATGCATAGATCAATGGAATAGAATTGTGAACCCTGAAGTAAATCCATCCATCGACATGCAGCTGATCTTCAACAAAGGGTAAAGTCCATTCAGTGGGGAAGAAACAGTCTCTTTAACAAATGATGCTGGCAAAACTGGATATCCACATGCATAAAAATGAATCAGGATCCATGCCTCACATTATGCACAAACACTAACTGAAAATGAATCAAAGACCTAAATGTTTAAACTAAAACTATAAAGTTCCTAGAAGATAACATAGGGTCAAAATTGGGGACCTAATTTTTTGGCATAAATAGCCTACCAAACAAAACTAAAAATGGATGAGCTATAGAAATAAATTAGATAACTGGGATCTCCTAAAAATTAAATACTTATGCTCATCAAAAGATTTTACCAAGGAAGTGAAAAGAGAACCTATGGCTGGGAAAAAAACTTTGCCAATGACATATGTGATAAGGATCTAATCTCTGAAATATATAAAATATTTCAACAATTCAACAACAAAAAGACAAACAGTCCAACAAATGGACAAAGGACATGAACAGACACTTCACCAAAGAGGACATTCAGCTGGCCAACAAATACATGAAAAGATGCTTGCAATCATTAGCCATTGTTGTTAGATGCTGTCAAGTTTTTCCGACTCGTAGCCACCCTATGTACAATAGAATGAAACATTGCTTGGTCCTGCATCGTTCTGACAATCATTTCTATGTTTGAGTCCATTCTTGCAGCCACTGTGTCAATCCACTTTGACAAGGGTCTTCCTCTTTTTCACGGACCTTCTACGTTACCAAGCATGATGTCCTTCTCCAGGGACTGTTCCCTCCTGATAACATGTCCAAAGTATGTGAGATGAAGCCTCGCCACCTTGCTTCCAAGAAGCACTCTGGCTGTACTTCTCCCAAGACAGACTTGTTCGTTTTTCTGGCAGTCTATGGTATATATTCAATATTGTTCACAGACACCATAATTCAAAGGCATAGATTCTTCTTTTGTCTTCCTTGTTCATTGTCCAGCTTTCACACGCGTATGAAGTGATTGAAAATACCATGGCTTGGGTTAGGCACACCTTAGTCCTTAAAGTGACATCTTTGCTTTTCAACACTTTAAATAGGTCTTTTGCAGCAGATTTGCCCAATGCAATGAGTCTTTTGATTTCTTGATTGCTTCTTCCATGGACTTTAATTATGGATCCAAGTAAAATGAAATCTTTACAACTTCAATATTTTCTCCACTTATCACGATGTTGCTTATTGGTCCAGTTGTGAGGATTTTTGTTTTCTTTATGTTGAAATGTAATCCAGACTGAAGGATTACATTTGATCTTCATCAGTAAGTGCTTCACGTCCTCTTCCATTTCTGCAAGCAAGGTTGTGTCATCTGCATATCACAGGTTGTTAATGAGTCTTTCTCCAATCCTGATGCCCGGTTCTTCATCCTATAGTCCAGCTTCTTGGATTATTTGCTCAGTGTACACATTGAATAAGAATGGTGAAAAGGATACAACTCTTACACACATCTTTCCTGATTTTAAACCACACAGCATCCCCTTGTTCCGGTCAAATGACTACCTCTTTGTCTACGTACAGATTTTACATGAGCATAATTAACTGTTCTGTAATTCCCATTCTTTGCAATGTTATCCATAATTTGTTATGGTCCACAGAGTCAAATGCCTTTGCATTGTCAATAAGACACAAGTAAACATCTTTCTGGTATTCTCTGCTTTCAGCTAAGATCCATCTGACATCAGCAACGATATCCCTTGTTCTACATCCTCTTCTGAATCTGGCTTGAATTTCTGGAAGTTCCCCGTTGATGTATTGCTGCAAGTGTTTTTGAATCATCTTCAACAAAAATTTTACTTGTGTGTGATATCAATGATATTGTTCAATAATTTCCATATTCTTTTGGAAATTATTGACCAATTATCCAATTTCTTTGGAATGGGCACAAATACGGATTTCTTTCAGTTAATTGGCTAGGTAGCTGTCTTCCAATTTCTTGGCATAGATGAGTGAGCACCTCCAGTGCTGCATCTGTTTGTTAGGCAAATCTGCTGCAAAAAACCTCTTTAAAGTATTGAAAAGCAAAGATGTCACTTTAAGGACTAAGGAGCACCTGACCTAAGCCATGGTATTTTCAGTCACCTCAAATGCATGTGAAAGCCAGACAATGAATAAGGTAGATTGAATAAGAATTGATGCCTTTGAATTACCATGTTTGTGAAGAATATTGAATATACCACGGACTGCCACAAGAACAAACAAATCTGTCTTGGAAGAAGTACAACCAGAATGCTCCTTAGAAGCAAGGATGGTGAGACTACGTGTCACATATTTTAGACATGTTATTAGGAGATACCAGTCCCTGGAGAAGGACATCATGCTTGGTAAAGTAGAGGGTCAGTGAAAAAGAGGAAGACCCTCAACGAGATGGATTGACACGGTGGCTACAACAATGAGCTCAAGCATAATAATGATTGTGAGGATGGCACAAGACTGGGCAGAGTTTTGTTCTGTTATACTTAGGGTCACTATGAGTCGGAACTGATTCTGTGGCACCTAACAGCAACATATAACAAACCATAGAGGGGGCACAGTTACAGAGGTTTCCTAGATATATCCAGACAACTCATGGAATTGGTTTACTGGGTCAAATGGCTTGGGACCATAGTCTCAGGGTTCACCTAAGTCAATTGGCATACTATAGTTCATGAAGATAATGTTCTACATCCTAGTTTGCTGAGTAGTGTCTGGAATCTTAAAAGCTTGCAAGCAGCCATCTAAGATACAATTATTGGTCTCTACTCGTATGCAGCAAAAGAGAATGAAGAAAATCAAAGGCTCAGAAAAGAAACTAGTCCACACAACTAATAGCCCACATGAACTACAGTCTCTTCTAACCTGAGACCAGAACTAGATGGTGCCTGCCTACCACTACCCACCATTCTGACCAAAGACACAACAGAAGGTCCCGGATAGAATGGGGGAAAAATGTAGAACAAAACTCCAGTTCCTAAACAAGGCCAGACTTTCTGGATCTATAGAGACTAGAGAACTCCCGAGACTATCACCCTAGGATAGCCTTTTAGCTTGGAATTGAAGCTATTTCTGTAGGTCACCTTTCAGCCAAATAATAGATTGGCTTACAAAATAAACAGTATCACCCTTGAGTAATGTGCTCCCTTAAACAATTAACTATATGAGACCAAAGTTTACCCAAAAGAAAAGATGAGAAGGCAAGGAGGGGAAGGGAAGCTAGATAAATGGAAATAGAAAAAACAGAATAGAAATAATGAGCATGCTGACATAGTGTAAAAATTGTAACCAAAGGCATGGAACAATTTGTATAAAAATTGTTAAAAAACTCACTGCCATTGAGTTGATTTCGACTCACAGCAAACCTACAGGACAAGGTAGAACTGCCCCATAGGGTTTCCAAGGCTGTGATCTTTACAGGAGCTGACTGCCACATCCTTCTCTCATGGAGTGGCTGGTGAGTTTGAATCTCCAAACCACTGACCTTTCAGTTAGCAGCAAAGCACATTAACATTGTGCCACTGGGGCTCCTAAAAATCGTTAACCAGAACCCATTGCCACTGATTCCGACTCATAGCGACCCTGTAAACAGAGTAAACTGCCCTATAGTGTTCCCAAGGAGCACATGGTGGATTCCAACTGCTGACTTTTTGGTTAATAGCCATAGCTCGTAACCACTACTCCACCAGGGCTTCCAAAAATTGTTAAAGGGGAACCTAATTTGCTGGGTAAACTTTCATCTAAAGCACAATAAAATATTATTTTTATATAAAAAAAGTTTTCATTGACTTTTGTGCTTTCTATATACCACCTGAACAGTTATATATAAATTACCAGCTTCTCCAGTAAGAAAGTATTTAGTATGATGAACATTTCTATTATAACTTGTTTTGTGAGTCTCTAGCATCAATTTAATGATCTCAAATTCCTAATGGAAATAAGGAGTAATATTTCAATTATATGTACATTTAACTCAATCTTACATTTTATGTTGATCATTACCAACTAATAAATAAAGGATACGTTTGTTTATACCGTCTTCTAATTTACTAAATAACATTGATGCTTGTTATAGGTTGAACTGTGTCCCCTAAAAAATATGCTGAAGTCCTAACCCCTGGTACCCGTGAGTATGACCTTATTGGGAAATAGGGTCTTTAAAGATGTAACTAAGATGTAAGTAGTTAAGTTAGCGTGAAGTTATACTAGAGTAGGGTGGGCCCTAATGCAATCTGACTAATGTCCCTATAAAATGAACAGAGGGGACACAGAAGGAAGATAGTTATTGAAGACAGAGACTTAGATTGGAATTACGTTGCCACAGCCAAGGAATGCCTAGAATTACTAGAAACTGGAAGAGACAAGCATACATCTTCCCCTAGAGACTTCAGAGAGAGCAGGCCCTGCCAATATCTTGAATTTGGACTTCTAGCCTTCAGAACAGTGAGAGAATAAATTTCTGTTGTATTAAGCCACCTTGTTTGTGGTTCTTTGTTATGGCAGCCCTAGGAAACTAATATAATGTTTCATGTCATGTTCCCTCGGAAGCAGACCTTGTGATTGAGATTTGCATGCTGGAAAATTTTTTAGGGAATGCTCTTGGAATTAACACTTGTGGTGAAATTCAGGATTGGGTAGAGGGAGATGTTGGGCTGTGATATAATCAAAACAAAGCCTAAGCCGACCTTACAGGTAGGTCTGAAGCTGAGGTGGCCCCCCAGAAGTGCCCCAAGTTGAATCAAATGGGCTTGGCCTTTGTATACCCATCAGTAACAAGTCACTGGATAGAGGCTACTTCCAAGACGTGGGTGTGACCTTGGGTAAGTCTAAGAGCAATTCCTGGATGGCACCATTATCTTGAGACCTGTCAGTCAACAGCATTCCCAGTAGCTGGGCAAATAATTCATTCAGTCATGAAGAGGGATCAGGGTGGGATAACTTAAGTATCCAGCACAGTTGATAATCATAAAGAGGTGTGTCTCTATCCCAAGTTGTTAGATGATCACCACCACCACCATCATCATTATCATCACAAACACTTAACTGACAGCTTTCGTATGTGTCACTTTTCCTAAGTGCTTTAAAAGTATTAACTTATTTAATTCTCAAAATAACTTTATAATCTTAAATGCTTTGTCCTCAAAAATATAAATCAGTATAAGTTTTTTCTGCAATACACCCCAATGCCAGAAATGCTTTACTAATGACCATCTAGTCATTTCTATTGTAAGTTATCCTACCCAGTATGAACAGCCCCATTTGGTGACAGTAGTTGGCCATGGTAGTTATTTTTTTACGGTTTGCACCTTCTAAATCACAGATGATATTATGATACTTGTAATTTGTTTTAAAATAATTGAGGATAGATAACATAATATTCTGTGTGAATGTACATATATGTTAAATTAGGTTACATCATAAGTGCTATTGCTTGCCATAATTAGAAATTCACACTCTCAGGTATGGTCAGCTAATATTTAATCAAAAGGCCACACTCTAGAGACATCTATGACAAGTACTTTAGTCATACTTAGCTTAAACAACACCAGAACTTTGTTAATTAGCATAACGTATATTAGAAATGAGTTTTTGTCCGTGGGAAAGCAGTATTCAAGCTATGTGGATTGGCTAATATATTTTACATATTCCACCTCTGCAGAATGTTGTTGTTGCTGTGTATTACTGAGTAGATTCCAACTCATAGCGATGCTGTATACAGAGTAGAATTGCCCCATAGTGTTCCCTAGGCTGTAATCTTTATGGGAACAAATCTCCAGGTCTTTTCTCCCACAGAGCCGCTGGTGGGTTCAAACTGCCAACCTTTCTGTTAGCAGCCAAACCCTTACCCATTGCACTTTGCAGAACAGGGTATAAAAATCTAGCAAGCACCATAATCTGGGTGCCAATCTTAGGAATAGTACCCAAGGTTTGATCCCTAAAACATCCTGTATCCAGCGGATTCTGGTTGCCTGAATTCTGCCTCTTAATATTGATGTATCTGGATTCAGTAAATATTTCATGCACGTTGTAGTCATATGTGGTAGCCAGCCTTCATTTGGCCCTCAATGATCCTCAACACCTATGATCCTTAGTATTCATGCCCTTATGTAGTCTCCTTGTACAATGACTACAGATGACCGGTGTAACCAATAAGATATTCTGGAAATGAAGGTATGTGACTTCTAAGGCTAAGTCATAAAAGTCATTGCAGACTCCACCCTGTTCTCTTTTGGATTATCTGTTCTGGAGAAAGACAGCCAAATTGTTGTGAGTCTACCCAAGCAGCCTTATGGAGAAATCCAGATGGGAAGGAACTGAGGTCTTCTGACAACAGTCAACACTAACTTGCCCACAAAGTGAGTGAGGCACGTTGGAAGCAGATTCTCCAGCCTCAGTTCAGACTTCAGGTAACAAAAACCCCAGCCAACATCTTGACTCATGATAGACCCTGAACCAAAACTACACAATCAAGCTGCTCCCAAATCCCTTGCCCATAGAAACTGTGAGATAATAAATACTTATTGCTGTTTTAAGCCATCAAACATCAAACAATAAAACAATTTATTGTTGTTTGGCATAATTTTTATGCAGCAATATATACCTAATACATCATTAGTGCATTAAAAGAGAGAGCTAGAATTTAATTGAATATACAAAAGAGATTATATGAGCTGTTTTATGCCTCTTGGCTAACAATTATCTATTTTTTAAATGTCTGCTTGTATGACAGTAATCCCTAGTGCTGTGATGGTTAAGTGCTCAGCTGCTAACCAAAAGGTTGGTGGTTTGAACCCACCAGCCACTCCTAGGGAGAAAGATGTGGCAATCTGCTTCCATAAAGATTACAGTTTTGGAAACCCTATGGGGCAGTTCTACTCTGTATTATAGGGTTGCTATGAGTCTGAACTGACTCATCAGCAATGGATTTGGGTTTTTTTGTTTGTTTGTTTGTTTGTATGACAGGATTTTGTCTGAGACTTGCTTTCATTGTAAATAAGTAGCAAGGCTGTGGCATAGTAACCACCCTCTCCACTTACCTCTAACAATTAGCGGTTAATTTCATCGACCAAAAAGAACAAAACAGTTGTTGTGCATGACCAGATTGGTTTAGATCAGTGTGCAAAAAAGAGTTCTATTGCTTTTTTTGCCTAATACAGCTTGATTCTGTCTACTTCTCTTCATCACCACTATCACTCAAGTCCCTGCTACCTTCACCTCTCGTTTGGACCACTACAATAACTTTCTAACTTGTTTTTTCATATCCATTGGGTCCTCTTCCATTCCGTTGTCAAAACTAGAGTGATCCTTTCAAAACACAAAACACGAATCTATTCATATAATTCCACCCTTACCCCTATTGCTGTTGTTAGGTGCCATCTAGTCAATTCTGATTCATAGCGACCCTAGGTACAACAGAACGAAACACTGCCTGGTCCTGCACCACCCTCACAATCATCGCTATGCCTGAGCCCATCGTTGCAACCGTTGTGTCAACTCATCTCGTTGAGGGTTTTCCTCTCTTTCACTGACCCTCCACTTTACTGAGCATGATGTCCTTCTCCAGGGACTGGTCCCTCCTGATGACATGTCCAAAGCACATGAGATGAAGTCTTGCCATCTTTGCTTCTAAAAAGCATTCTGGTTGTACTTCTTCCAAGACAGATTTGTTCGTTCTCCTGGCAGTCCATGGTACGTTCAATATTTTTCACCAGCACCATAGTTCAAAGGCATTCCCATTTAAAATTTTTTAGTGCTTGGAGAAGATCATATGGTAAAGTTAAAACTTATAAAACCCCTACCAGGTTTGGGCCTACTGACATTTCCAGCCTTGTCTTGCATTCTTCTCCCTCTCACTCTGTGTTTTCCCACCTCACTGGCTTTCCTTCAATTGTTAGTACTCTTTCTGTTCCCATTCAACATAGAAGATTTGTGTGTGGTGTTTCCTCTATTTGGAAACCTCTTACTTTTCTTCTTCGTCTATTTTAAGACTACCCATCCTTTATATTTAGTGCATGGGTCAGTTTCTCAGTGAAACTTTCCCCAATCTCCCTAGTTGGCTCTCATAGCAACATACATCCCTCCTTTGTGCACACATTTGCTTGTGTGGTTATTGGATTAATGTTTGTGTTCACTGCTAGATCTTACATTCAGTGGGAACAGATATAACATTTAACTCATTCATGTATGCCTTGGAGCCTACCACAATGCTGAGATCATAGTACGTATTTGATAAATATTTGATAAAAGAATGAATAGCTGATTTATGAATTCAATGATCTCAGGTTGTTATGAACATTGATTCAGAGTACCAGAATGTCTAGGTTCAAATTCTGGCAGTTCCTAACTGTATAATGTTAGGAATGGCTTTACCTTGTTGATATTCAACTATCTTCTGTAAATTGGAAAAATTCTTACCTTATAAGTTTTTCAAGGATTAAATGGGTTAATACACATTAAGAGCTTAAAACAGTTCCTGACAAATAAGCACTACGTACATCAGCTATTGTTGTTGTTGTTAGGTGTCATCGAGTTGGTTCTGTCTCATAGAGACCCTGTGTACAACAGGACAAAACACTGCCTCGTCCTGCACCATCCTCACAATTGCAGTTATGTTTGAGTTCATTGTTGCAGCCACTGTGTCAATCCATCTCGTTGAGGGTCTTCCTCTCTTTCACTGACCCTCTACTTTAACAAGCATGATGTCCTTCTCCAGGGACTGATCTCTCCTGATAACGTATCCAAAGTATGTGAGATGTAATCTCACCATCCTTGCTTCTAAGAAGCATTGTGGTTGTACTTCTTCCAAGACAGATTTGTTTGTTCTTTTGCTAGTCCATCGTATATTCAATATTCTTTGCCAACACCATAATTCAAAGGCATCAATTCTTCTTCAGTCTTCCTTATTCATCGTCCACCTTTCACATGCATACGAGGCAATTGAAAACACCATGGCTTGAGTCAGGTTCATCTTAGTCTTCAAGGTGACATCTTTGCATTTTAACACTTTCAAGAGGTCTTTTGCAGCAGATTTGTCTAATGCAATGTGCCCTTTGATTTCTTGACTGCTGCTTCCGTGCGTGTTGATTGTGGATCCAAGTAAAATGAAATCCTTGACAACTTCATTCTTTTCTCCATTTGTCATGATGTTTCTTATTGGTCCAGGTGTGAGGACTTTTGTTTTCTTTATGTTTAAGTGTAATCCATACTGAAGATTGTGGTCTTTGATCTACATCAGGAAGTGCTTCAAGTCCTCTTCACTTTCAGCAAGGAAGACTGTGTCATCTGCATAACGCAGGTTGTTAATGAGTCTTCCTCCAATCCTGACGACCTGTTGCTCTTTGTATAGTCCAGCTTCTTGGATTATTTGCTCAGCATACAAATTGCATAAGTATGGTGAAAGGATACTACCCTGACGCACACCTTTCCTGATTTTAAACCATGCAGATCCCTTTGTTGTATTCCAATGACTGCCTCTTAATCTATGTACAGGTTGCTCATGAGCACAATTAAGTGTTCTGGAATTTCCATTCTTCTCAATGTCATCCATAATTTGTTATGATACACACAGTCGAATGCCTTAGCATAGTCAATAAAACACAGGTAAACATCTTTCTGCTATTCTCTGCTTTCAGTCAGGATCCATCTGGCATCAGCAATGATATCCCTTGTTCCACGTCCTCTTCTGAATCTGGCTTGAATTTCTGGCAGTTCCCACTGATATACTGTTGCAACTGCTTTTGAATGATCTTCCGAAAAATTTTACTTGCATGTGATATTAACGATATTGTTCAATAATGTCCATATTTGGTTGGATCACCTTTCTTTGGAATAGGCATAAATATGGATCTCTCCCAGTCAGTTGGCCAGGTAGCTGTCTTCCAAGTTTCTTGGCATAGACAAGTGAGCACTTGCAGCGCTGCATCCATTTGTTGAAACATCTCAGTTCGTATTCTGTCAATTTCTGGAGCTGCCACTGTGCTAGATACAGAGAATACATTAGTGAAAATGGGCATAATCCTGCCCTCATGGATTTACTACACATTTATGGAAGCAGCAGTCAAGATATAAAATGATGTATTGCTTTGGGCAAGTCTGCTACAAAAAACCTCTTAAAATGTTAAAAAGCCAAAATGTCACTTTGAGGACTAAGGTATGTCTGACCCAAGCCATGATATTTTCAATCGCTTCATATGCATGTAAAAGACAGACAATGAATAAGGAAGATGGAAGAAGAATTATTGGCTTGAACTGTGGTGATGAATATTGAATATACCACGGACTGCCAAAAGAATGAACACATCTGTCTTGGAAGAAGCACAACCAGAATGCTCGTTAGAAGCATGGTGAGACTTCATTTCACATACTTTGGACATGTTATCAGTAGGGACCAGTCCCTGGAGAAAGACATCATGCTAGGTAAAGTAGAGGGTCAGCAAAAGAGAGAAAGGCCTTCAGTGAGATGAACTGACACAGTAGCTGTAATGGTCGGCTCAAGCATAGCAACAATTGTGAGGATGGTGCAGGACCAGGCAGTGTTTCATTCTGTTGTATGTAGGGTAGCTATGAGTCAAAACCAACTCTATGGCATCTAACAACAACAACAACAAGGTTTCCCCAGATCTACTGACACAGAAACTCCAAGGGAGGGAAGAAAATTAGTGCCCTAGGTAATTCTTGGAGACCTGGTGGCACAGTGGTTGAGAGCTACGGCTGTTAACAAAAGGGTCGGCAGTTTGAATCCACTAGCTGCTCCTTGGAAACCCTATGCAACAGTTCTACTCTGTCCTATGCGGTCATTATGAGTCAGAACCGACTCGATGACAACCAGTAATTCTTACAGCCCAGCAAGTTGTGGAGATGCAGGAAACTTGAATGTTCACCCCCCGACTTTTTCCTGACTTGGTACCTGACTCAATTTTTTTTTATTCTTTTACTTTAAGTGAAAGTTTACAATTCAAGTTAGTCTCTCATACAAAAATTTATACATACATCTTTATGTGACCCTACTTGCTCTCCCTATACTGTGACAGCACACACCTCCTTTCCATCCCGGATTTCCCGTGTCCACTCAACTAGCTCCTGACCCTCTCTGCCTTCTCATATAGCCTCCGGACCAGGAGCTGCTCATTTAGTCTCATGTATCTACTTGGGCAAAGAAGCACACTCTTTATGAGTATCATTTTATGTCCCATAGCCCAGTCTAATCTTTGCCTGAAGAGTTGGCTTTGGGAACAGTTTTAGTTTTGGGCTAATAGAGAGTCTGGGGGCCGTGTCTTCAGGGGTCCCTCCAGTCTCAGTCAAACCATTAAGTGTGGTCTTTTTACTAGAATTTGAATTCTGCACCCCACTTTTTTCCTGCTCTGTCAGGGACTCTCTGTTGTGTCCCCTGTTAGGGTGGTCATTGGTGGTAGCCGGGCACCATCTAGTTCTTCCGGCCTGACTCAAATTTGACCACACTCAGAGACGTGAGGTGGTGAAGTCTGAAAATGATCTAGTGTCTTCTAAGCTGATATAAGCCCTGAGCCTCTACAGAGCTACAGCCTTTCCTACTCACTCTCATCCATGATTTTATTCAATCTATAGGTTTGTATAGTTTCACAAACATTTATTGATAGTCTACTAGACGTTAGGAATTAAGGTTCTAATACTGAATATAATTTTAAAATATAATTTATACCTTTGGGAAGACAGAACAGGTGACGGAGGATCTCCAAGATGGCTTCTATCAATTCCTTATTCCCTAAGTGTGCATGCTGCTTATACCATCAAGAGGTGGACTCTAAATTTTCCTCCTGTTGAATCTGGATTGGCCTTAGTGTCTTTCTTGATCAATAGAATTCAAAAGAAATGATGTCCTATAATTTCCTAGGCTATATCATAAGAAGTTTTACAGCTTCTATGTTTCTTCTTAGAATGTTAACCAGACACTCTCTAAGAAGTTCAACTACCCTGAGTCCACTATGATGTGAGAAAATCTAAGCTAGTCACGTGGAGAGACCAGATGGATAGATTATCGATGAACCCCTAGCTGTTCCAATGGAGGCACTAGACATATCAGTTAAGAAACCTTCTTTATTGTGTAGTCAGATGACGTCTGACTACAGCCATATATGAGATTTTCAGGAAGACCAACTCACAGACCCATGAAAGATAATAATAAACTCTCATTTTTAAGCCATTAAGTTTTAAGCAACAAGTAGATAACTGTAACAGACAATAAACACTTTTAATAAGATGTAGCAATTTCCTTTGCAGAAAAAAAAAAAGTACAGAACAATGAGAACAGGCAAGAAAGGCAGTTTATTCCAGCCTGAGCAGAGGAGGGAGGGAGGAAAGAGGAGAGATGTGAAGATGAGGCAGGAAAAACTCTCTGAAGAACATGCATGAGCTCAGTCTTAAAGCAAGAGGAAGAGTAAGTCAACCAGGGGATGTGGAGAAAAAAGTGCATTACAGGAAGAAGTAACACTATGAGCAAAGCCAAAAAGCAAGCAAGCAAGGTGATCAAATAAACTGATATACTGATAGTTATAATTTAGAATTACTAGAATGCAAAGTTCAGATTGGTATAAAACAAGATTATTGGAGAAGTAGTCAGGGGTTGGTCTTAGAGGACTTTGAATGCATATCAAAGAATAGGAACATTATCTTATGGTTTTAGCTTTGTGATTCTCAAATTGTAGAAGACATGGCATATAGAAAGCCACTGGACAAGTATGATATATCTTCCTGGAAAATCTATTCTACTTAATGGCAAGTAATATAATGCATTATTTTATTGTCTTTATATTTAAGCAAACACAAATATATTATGGTGTAGAATGCCAAATTCACTTAATTTTATGGTTAATTCAAGAGATTCCAAAGCAGAAAGCTGCTTACTTTAAGGCAATTGGTCAGATCTTCAGGGGTATTAGCTTACCTTCTTCTAGTCTTACGTCTCTGGAAAGTTTGACAAAGTGACAAGGAACCACTGAAAGGATAGGAACGGATTCTTCTTCAGTTCCTGATTTGATCTCTACTGAACAGTGTAACCTTTGCCAGCCTCTCATTTAGGGGACAAACCTCGTCTCTTGGATCACTAATTTCTGGTCATGTGATGGGTTTCCCAGAACCAAGAGGCTGTTCCCTGTATGACTGAAAAACAACTACATTGGAGATTCCCACTGCTGTAGTTTATGCAAGATTATAGCCTCTTGGATAACGATGCCAACTTCAGTTTGCTAGACCTTACGATTTAAATTGCTGCTACCTTCTTCCGTGTCAATTCTTACAGATAAGATTTTGTCCTAGACTTAGCCTGCCATTTCCAAGTTTTCTGTCTACATCCCCAGCAACTGCTGAGTTTCCCGCATGCCTCACAGTGAGCCTAGACAAGACATGGCAGTTGCAAAAAATTTGTATTAAATTAGAGACGTATTTTGTAGGTGAATTTGGAAAATCTGAACCACTTCCTCAAGTCTCGTTTTAAAATTTATAGCATGAGGAAGTTGAAGTATAAAACCTCTGAGCCCTAAAATCTAACATGTTAAAAGTATCCTGACCAATGATTTAAATTAAATATACCCACAAAATTAGATCAAGATGATGAATTGAGCTCATCAATCAGTTTATCTCTCCAGCCACAAATCCTGAAAAATAATAGAGAAAGTAAAAGAATTCTCATAACTTTACTTGAAAACAGAGAGTAAGTCCTATTGACAAAGCAGAAAATATAAAGAATCCATGAAAACACAAAAAATAGAAGGTAGACAGGATCAGATTTATACATGAAAAAGGATGCCTGCAAAAGTTGAGATTACCTCTGGAGTTTTTCATTCATTCATTCACTCATTCATGTACTCACTGATTCAGATAATATGCATTGGGTGCCTACTAGATGCCAGGCACTGTTCTAAGCACCAGGGATACAACAATGAAGAAACAAAGTCTCTGCTTTCATGGAGCTTTCAACCCTGTGAGGAAGACAGAGAAGAACCAAGTAAATAAACAAGTAGGTGATATATATGCCTGATAATAAGTATCCTGAAGGATAAAACAGAGCGAGAAACTAGAGTTTAATGCAGGGTTTTCAATAGGGTGGTCAGGGAATGCCTTTCTGAAGAGGTGACATTTAAACAGACTTGAAATAACTGAGTGAGCATGCCAAGTGCACATCCAGGGGAAAAGCATATTAGGCAGAGGGGACAGTAAATACAAAGACCCTAAGGCAGGAGTGTGCTTTGTGAACTGAGAAAGAGTGAGATGTCCTAGAGGCTGAAGCAAAATGAGATGGGGTTAAAGTGTTAGGTGAGGTTGGAGAAGTAGCCAGAGTGGAGAGCTCAGATAAAGCTTTGTAGGCCATGGTAAGGACTTAGGATTTTGTTCTAAGTGTGGTGAGACGCTTACATTTTAAAAGAATTACTCTTGTTTCTATGTCACAAATAGAGATTACGGGGGAGGAAGTGCAGAGGGAAAGAACAGACGGGAACAGGAAAAACACTTAGAGGTTACTGTGGTAGTCCAGGCAGAAAGGGTGGTGATTTGCTCTAGGGTGGTAGCTTTGGTGGTTGCATGCAAGAAAACCAGATATACTTTGAGTTAATGTTAAATAATTGTTTAGACTTAAAATTAATAATAATCTGGAACTGAAATTCCAGATGATTATCTGGAATGATCAACATGTAAGTAGTAGGGGAAAGAAAGGAGAAAGAAGTGAATTTGATCAAGGGCAATAAGATGTATAATTTAAAAATTACTAAAACAAGAAAGGCAGAAAGAAAAAAGTGTAGTAAATAATATAAAGTAAAATGGCAGGATAAATTCAATCACAATAAATATAAATAAGTTAAATCTCCCTAATAAAATAAAGTTCATGTCTAATTGGGTTTTTAAAAAATCCAGCTACATGCTTTTTAAAAGTCTGAAGAAAAATAGATTTTTTTAAAATTATGTTGAAACACAGTATCCAAACCACTAGAAACTGAGCATCAGAACCAACTAGAAAAGGCATTACATCAGAATCAGGAGTGGACTGTGGAATAAGGGCTTTCCTTTATCAGGGTCCTAGAAAACTAAACAGAGAAGTTTGACGCATTGAGGCACTGACTCTTGGGATTGCTTCTGTAAAGAGAATGGGGTGCTGGTGAACAGTGTGAAAGGTATGTTTGCTTTTACTCTTCATCATACGCATTTTTGTGTCCTTTTGAACTTAGCTTTTTCATTTATTTGTTTTTTACCAATTGAATGTATTTTGTACTCAAATAATTAATATGTTTAAAAGAATATGGGGGATCAGTACACATATACAATTATGTGATTTATGACAAAGGTTCAATTCAATGGGGAAAGGATGTTCTTTTGAATAAATAGTTTTGGATCAACTGGATATCTATATTGAAAAAAAATGAACCCTGACCCCTTCCTCACATTATACACTAAATTAATTCATAACAGATCAAAAACCTAAGTGTGACAGGTAAAACAATGAAACTTACAGAAGCAAACATAGAAGAATATCTTCATGACCTTAAGGTAGGCAAACCTTTCTTAAATATAAAAAGCATTAACCATAAACAAAGAGACTGCTTAAAACTAAGACCTGCTTTTTGTCAAAAGACACCCTTCAGAGAGCAAGAAAAAAATCCACAGACTAGGAGAAAAATGTAATAAAACTATAGACAAAGGACTTATATCCAAACTATTTGAAGCACTACTAAAAATCTATTAGAAAAAGACAAACAAGTCAATGTTTTTAAAAGTTGGCAAAAGAATAAGCACTTCACAAATATAGATTTCTAAATGGCCAATAAGCATATGAAAAAGAGTTCAACATAATTTATCAGGGAAATACAAATTAAAACCATAATAAGATACCACTACACAACAAAATTTTTAAAATCCAACAGTACTACTCTCATACATTGTTGGTAGGCTGTAAATTGGTATAACCCCTCTGCTCCTCCCGTTTCTACCATCCTACACACATTAGCAAATTCTCAACCTGCCACAAAAATCCTTTGCTCACCACAAGATGCTAGGTTTTCTTCATGCAAAGATTTTCTTTTTTAGTTCAACTGGTAGATATCAGGCACATAATAAGCTCCCTTCCTTGTCTATTCATCCTATCTCTACTTTTCTGTATACTCCCTTGTTCCTTGCTACAAGACAAAGGAACCTGTGCTTCCTCACCTATTTATGGAAGGAGTCTCAATCTATCATATTCTGTTTAACAGATAAGTGATTTGTGCATTGATGAGTGAATTATTGGGAGAGAGCTCCCCTAAAGACAAAAATTTAAAATTTTGTACTACTTTCAAGGGGTTCTATATATACTAATCACTCTATAAATAGAGGATGAATTTAGCATGATTATGGTCAGAAAAAATAATAATAGCAAGGATATTCAAAAAAGTGAAGTTGCTCTCACATGCTAAGCCTGACAAGGAATGACCTTCCTATTTTGTCTGAGTGCCACTTTCATTCTATTTCATCACATGGTAACATATTTTCTTTCTTCTATTGTAGATGCCTAGAGAAGCAAACGAAAAAAATTCCATTCTTCTTTCTCTGTCTCCTCATAGTCATCACACATTGAAATCACTGTTTTCTAGGGCCAAATATTTCCCTCCAGCCTCTCTGCAAATGCAGTCTGTACTCTTTCAACCCTTTCTCTCCACAGCACGCCTACAGTCAAATCAGAGCTTTTGGGAGCTAGTGTTATCCTTGGTTTCGGTGCTTTCAAAATTCACTTTCAGGAACAGAAGTTGGTAGAGAATTCACTTTTTTTCCCCACAAGTAACTGCTTTAAGGAATTATATCTTAAAATACTAACAAATAAATTTATAATGCTGGAATTCTAAAGTCCAACAAACTAGTACAGAGGTGGAGATAGAATTTTTAGTCTGGTAACCTTCCCCCAACCCTCCTTCCCTCTGCCCTTTATGACTATAATGCCTAACCTCTTTTCCAGTAAAGCTAGTTCTGTTTTCAACAGGCTACAAAGTATAGCTATCTGATCTACCCTTAGTGCCATGTAACTTTGATCTATTTTCTTTCAGAGATATCTCCTTCTCAAAGAGTCAGGAGGAACTGGAGAAGAATTGAAAAGAGTTCTTTTTTTTCCCCCTAGACTGAAATGACCTAAGTTGCAAGGACTAGGTGATCTTAGTTTCTTTGGAAAGTACAAAGTGTTGTTTTTTCATGGTTGGTAGTAAGCAAAGAACAGAATGCATCATTGGCAACACTTAATCAAAAACAACTTTTCAGTTTATGACCTATTGCCTAAATTAATGGTGCTTACAGTGGACCTGTCTGTAGGAGAGGACCTTGAATGTAACAAAACACCAGCACTCACAACTTCTGTAAAAAGAATTAGAAGCTAAAATAAGATCCTACCATTACTGCTTTTGCACTGAACATAAAGAAAACTTCCACTATCTGTAGAATACTGAGGAACATATTTTCAACAGTTTAAGACATATGGTGCTCAAAAGTAACAAACCTTCAGCTTTAACATTTTAAAGTAGGTGCCTCAGCATGTGGAAGATCTATAGTCTAATGGGATCAATTTCCACCTTTGAATTATGGTGTTGGCAAAGAACAGTGAATATACCACGGACTGCCAGAAGAACAAACGAGTCTGTCTTGGAAGAAGTACAACCAGAATGCTCCTTAGAAACAAGGATGGCAAGACTTCATCTCACATAATTTGGTCATGTTATCAGGAGGGATCAGTCCCTGCAGAAGGACATCATGCTTGGTAAAGTAGAGGGTCAGCGAAAAATAGGAAGACCCTCAAGGAAATGGATTGACACAGTGGCTGCAACAATGGGCTCAAGCATAATAACAATTGTGAGCATGGCGCAGGACCTGTCAGTGTTTCCTTCTGTTGTACATGGGGTCGCAATGAGTTGGAACCAACTTAACGGCACCTAAGAACAACAACAGCTCAGTGGCTAGCATATTGGAAGCCCTTGTTATGGATTGAACTGTGTCCCCCAAAAACATGTGTCAACTTGGTTAGGCCATGATTCCCAGTATTGTGTGGTTGTCCTCCATTTTGTGTTTGATATAATTTTCCTATGTGTTGTAAGTCCTGTGGTTAATGAGGCAAGATTAGATTACGTTAAAGAGGATTAGGATGGGATATAACACCCTTACTCATGTCACATCCCTGATCCAATGTAAAGGGAGTTTCCCTGGGGTGTGGACTACACCACCTTCTATCTTACAAGAGATAAAAGGAAAGGGAAGCGAGCAGAGAAGGGGGAACCTCATACCACCAAGAAAGAAGCATTGGGAGCACAGCACATCCTTTGGACCCAAGATTCCAGTGCAAAGAAGCTCCTAGTCCAAACTAAGACTGATGCCAAGGACCTTCTCCAGACTCAACAGAGGGAGAAAGCCTTCACCTGGAGCTGACGCCCTGAATTTGGACTTGTAGCCTACTAGACTGTGAGAGAATAAATTTCTCTTTGATAAAGCCATCCACTTGTGGTATTTCTGTTATAGCAGCACTAGAGGACTAAGACAACCCTTAATAACAGTTTGTTGAATAAATCAACATGAAAAGTTAGAAAACTGACAGCAACTTGAATAGGGGCAGATCTAATTTTTGTGTGGCCTAAATCTTACACATTTTGGGGGGCATTCTTTAAAACAATATGACATTTTAAATATAAAAATTGGCTAGGGAAGTGAATTTTTGTTTAGAATTAGAAATCAGAACAAATGATAAATTTTAAAATTGGAATTTTTGCCAATTTACAAATCCTAAAAAACTGACAGTTCCACAAACATAACAGAATTTGGAAAAATAACACAATATTTTCATCAATTAACTTCCTGAGACACATCTACAGTACTTTTTCCCTACGTTTCCTATGCTTACAATTTTACATGTCTAATAAATGGAAGACTTTCCCATAGACTATCTTCTAGCTCTGTATATTTCAAGCTTGGTTTCCCCTCCCTATTTACATAACTTCCAGTTCTGGGTTCATGGAGCATGCTCACATCATGATACAACCTTAAGCTCTGCAACTTTCCTGGGTGAGTCAGCACAGTGGGAGGGAGGATTCCTGAAAGCTTTCTAACATCCGGGTGTTAGCCAAAAAGTTAACTATATACAGATTAACTGCAAATCAACCTAAATATATCCTCCTAAACCCAACACATCTGTCAGTTTGTTTTACTGTGGGGGCTTGTATGTTGCTGTGATGCTGGAAGCTATGCCACTGGTATTTCAAATACTAGCAGGGTCACTCACAGTGGACAGGTTTCAGCTGAGCTTCTAGACTAAGACAGACTAGGAAGAACGACCTGGCAGTCTACTTCTGAAAAAAAATTAGCCAATGAAAACTTTATGAATAGCATCAGAACATTGTCTGTTATAGTGCTGAAAGAGGAGCCCCTCAGGTTGGAAGACACTCAAAAGATGACTGGGGAAGAGCTGCCTCCTCAAAGTAGAGTCGACCTAAGTGATGTGGATGGAGTCAAGCTTTCAGGATCTTCATTTGCTGATGTGACATGACTCAAGATAAGAAGAAATAGCTTCAAATACCCATTAATAATTGGAATGTGAAAAGTACGAAGTATGAAATTAGGAAAATTAGAAATTGTCAAAAATGAAATGAAACTCATAAACATCAATATCCTAGGCATTAGTGACCTGAAATGGACTGGTATTGGCCATTTTGAATCAGACATTCATATGGTCTACTATGCCAGGAATGACAACTTAAAGAGAAATGGTATTGTATTCATCATCAAAAAGAACATTTCAAGATCTATCCTGAAGTACAATGCTGTCAGTGATAGGATAATATCCTTATGCCTGCAAGGAAGACGAGATAATATGACTATTATTCAGATTTACTCACCAACCACCAAGGCCAAAGATGAAGAAATCGAATATTTTTATCAACTTTTGCAGTCTGAAATTGATCAAACATGCAATCAGGATGCATTGATAATTACTGGTGATTGGAATGTGAAAGTTGGAAACATGGACAAAGAATGATCGGTAGTTCGAAAATATGACCTCGGTGATAGAAATGATGCCGGAGATTGCATGATAGAATTTTGCAAGACCAATGACTTCTTCATTGCAAATATTTTTTCCACAACATGAACGGCGACTACACACGTGGACCTTGCCAGATGGAATACACAAGAATCAAGTCAACTACATTTGTGGAAAGAGAGATGGAGAAGATCAATATCATCAGTCAGAACAAGGCCAGGGGCCGACTGCAAAGCAGACCATCAACTGCTCATATGTAAGTTCAAGTAGAAGCTGAAGAAAATTAGAACAAGTCCATGATAGCCAAAGTATGACCTTGAGTATATTCCACCTAAATTTAGAGACCATCTCAAGATTCAATTTGACACATTGAACACTAATGACAGAAGACCAGATGAGTTGTGCAATGACATCAAGGACGTCATTAACAAGACAGGAAAGAAAGAAAAGACCAAAATGGATGTTAGAAGAGACTTTGGAACTTGCTCTTGAACATCAAGTAGCTAAATCGAATGGAAGAAATGATTAAGTGAAAGAGCTAAAGTGAAGATTGCAAAGGGCTGTTCGAGAAGACAAAATACAGTATTTTAATGACTTGTGCAAAGACCTGGAGTTAGAAAACCAAAAGGGAAGAACATGCTCGACATTTCTTCTGCTGAAAGAACTGAAGAAAAAATTCAAGCCCCGAGTTGGAATAGTAAAAGATTCTATAGGCAAAGTACTGAACGACGCAGGAAACATCGAACACAGATAGAAGGAATACACAGAATCACTGTACCAAAAAGAATTGGTTGACGTTTAACCATTTAAGGGGGTAGGATATGATCAAGAACCAATGGTACTGAACGAAGAAGTCTAAGCTGCACTGAAGACATTGGCGAAAAACAAGGCTCCAGGAATTGACGGAAATACCAATTGAGATGTTTCAACAAAGGGATGCAGCAATGGAAGTGCTAATAATTCGTCTATGCCAGGAAACTTGCAAGACAGCTACCTGGACAACTGACTGGAAGAGATCTATATTTATGCCTCTTTCAAAGAAAGGTGATCCAACCGAATGTGGAAATTACTGAACAATCTCATTAATATCACACACAAGTAAAATTTTGCTGAAGATCATTCATAAGCGGTTGCAGCAGTACATCAACAGGGAACTGCCAGAAATTCAAGTCGGATTCAGAAGGGGATGTGGAATAAGGGATTATCATTGCTGACGTCAGATGGATCCTGGCTGAAAGCAGAGAATACCAGAAATATGTTTACCTGGGTTTTATTGACTGTGCAAAGGCATTTGACTGTGTGGATCATAACAAATTATGGATAACGTTGTGAAGAATGGGAATTACAGAACACTTAATTGTGCTTACGAGGCACCTGTATATAGATGAAGAGCAGTCATTCGACAAAACAAGGGGATACTGTGTTGTTTAAAGTCAGGAAATGTGTGTGTCAGAGTCGTACCCTTTCACCAGGTTTATTTAACCTGTATGCCGAGCAAATAATCCGAGAAACTGGACTATACGAAGAAGAACAGGTTATCAGGGTTGCAGGAAGATTCATTAACAATCTGTGTTATGCAGATGACACAACTTTGCTTGCTGAAAGTGAAGAGGACTGGAAGCACTTTTTGATGAAGATCAAAGATCACAGCCTTCAGTATGGACTACGCCTCAACATAAAGAAAACAAAAATCCTCACAACTGGACCAATAGGCAACATCATGATAAATGGAAAAAAGATTGAAGTTGTCAAGGATTTCATTTTACTTGGATCCACAATCAACACCCATGGAAGCAAGCAGTCAAGAAATCAAAGGACACATTGCATTGCGCAAATCTGCTGAAAAAGACTTCTTTTAAGTGTTAAAAGCAAAGATGTCACTTTAAGGATTAAGGCGTGCCTGACCCAAGCCACAGTGTTTTCAATCACCTCATATGCATGTGAAAGCAGGACAATGAATAAAGAAGACAGAAGAAGAATTGATGCCTTTGAATTGCAGTATTGGGGAAGAATATTGAATATACCATGGACATCAAAAGAAGGAACAAATCTGTCTTGGAAGAAGTACAACCAGAAAGCTCCTTTAGAAGAAAGATTCGGGAGACTGCGTGTCTCATATACTTTGGGCATGTAATCAGGAGGGATCAGTCCCTGGAGAAGGACATCATGCTTGGTAAAGTAGAGGGTCAGCGAAAAAGAGGAAGACACTCAATAAGATGAATTGACATAGTGGCTTCAACGATGACCTCAGACATAACAATGATCATGAGGATGCCGCAGGACCCGGAAGTATTCCATTCTGTTGTCCCTAGAGTCGCTATGAGTTGGATCTGACTCATGGCACCTAACAACAACAACAACAAACCCAAACTAAATGAATTCTTTATCTCAACTGCTTCCCACCAATGTCCATAGCCACCCCAATCCCGCTTGTTAGGAGGAGGCGTATTACAAAGAGGAATTCAGAGAAGATACTGACAGTAGTCAAATGATTATTTTGACAAATATTGTTAAAATTTCAACTAAAATTTTAAGGACTTTTTAAAAGGATAAAAAAAAAACCCCACCAAACTCATTGCCATTGAGTTGATTTCGACTCATAGTGACTCTATAGGACAGAGTACGGTTTCCAAGGAGCACATGGTGGATTTGAACTGCCAACCTTTTGGTTAGGAGCCATAGCACTTAACCACTGCACCATTGTCTTTGTCATCTAGTGCAGCCATAACAGAAATAGCACAAGTGGGTGGTTTTAACGAAGAGAAGTTTATTTCCTCACAGTCAAAGTAGGCTAAAAGTCCAAATTCAGGGCGTCAGCTCCAGGGGAAGCCTTTTTCTCTCTCTGTCGGCCTTCTCATCAGTGTTCCCCTGGACTAGGAGCTTCTCGGCGCAGGGACCCCGGTCCAAAGGACGCGCTCTGCTCCTGGCACTGCTTTCTTGATGGTATGAGGTCTCCCTGTCTCACTGCTCACTTCTGTCTTCTATATCTCAAGAGATTGCCTCAGGACAAAATCCAGTCTTGTAGATCAGGTCCTGCCTTACTAACACAACTGCCACCCATTCTCTTCATTAACATCATAGAGGCAGGATTTACAACACAAAGGGAAATCACACAGTACCAGGAATCACGGCCTAGCCAAACTGATGTACACATTTTTGGGGGGACATAACTCAAACCATGACAACCACCAGGGTTTCCTTTAAAAGGATAGGCATATATATTTATATATACATATATACTCATGCTTGCTGAGGATATCAGTGTGAAGATTCAAAATAAATTGAAAACCTGTTGCCTCTAGAAAAAGAAATGGAGGATTAGAGGATAGGAAATGAAGGGAGGAAGAGAGAGTTCCCCTTCTTTGCCTACACTCTTGTGATTTTTGATGTTGTTATGATTATTTTTGTTTTGTTTTATCATGTCCATGTGTGACTTATTCAACTTATTAAAGAAGGAAAAAACTAATAATTATGTTCTCTTTTAAAAGCCAAAAGAATAGCATAAAATATTAAATTATGCAGCTAACTTTCTTCATACCTTTTCTGCTGTTTATCTATAAACTAGAAAAGATAGATTCCTGTTTTGTTACAGGTTCATATATTTTCTCAGTGTAGAATTATATTGCCCTGTTTTAAAAATAGTACCATTTATTTTATGTATTTATTGAGAAATTCTTCCTTCTACTGTATTTCCTGAAATATTTTGTGTACAATAGGTGTTAGTTCTTTTTTAAATGTTTGATAGAATTCACTAATAAAACCATCTGGGCTTTAATTTTTTTTTTTGTGGGAAAGTTTTTCCATAACAATATCAACTTATTTAATAGATATAGAGCTATGTAGATTTTGTTTCATTTTGTTCAAATTTGTAGGTTGCATTTTTCAAAAAAATTGTCCGTAACGTCTAAGTTGTTAATTTATTGGCATAAAGATGCTCATAGCATTCCCTTATCCATATAATGTCTTTAGGATCTATACCAATCCTCTTTTATTCTTGACTTTGGTAACTTGTATTGTCTCTCTTTCTTTTCTTTTTTTCTTGATCACTCTAGCTAGGAGTTTGTCACTTTTGTTGAATATTTCAAAGAACCAAATTTTGGCTTTGTTAATTTTTTCTGTTTTTCATTTCATTGTTTTTTGCTCTTTGTTTTGTCCTTTTTTCTGCTTATTTTGAGTTTCCTTTTCTCTTCATTTTCTAGTTTTATTACTTGGAAAACTTAGGGTATTATTTTCATAACTTTTTTTCTTTTCTAATATATAATTGATTCTCATTATTCCTGGATTTCATATTTGAGAACTTGCTTACTTGCTAAAATTTATTTGTAACCCCAAACGAATACTCGTGGCACTTTTACGGTCATTTGCAGGCCTGTGCAAGTTCAGAATGGTGAAGAATTTGAGTTATCTGATGCACAAGGCTGGTTCAGTATTCACTAATTCAGTATTCACAGGGACTTTATAGAACATAACTACTGCAAATAACAAGAATCAATTGTAAGCATTTAAAGCTATAGATTTTCCCCTAAACACTGTTTTAGCTGTATCCAATAAATTTGGTGTGTTGTATTTTAATTACCACTGAGCTTGAAATATTTTCTAATTTCCATTGTTATGTTTTTTTTTTTGGACTCACTGGTTTATTTAGAAGTGTATGGTTAATTTCAAATCTGTAGCCCTTTTAAACGATATCTTATTGTTACTTATTTATTTTTAAATTTAATTCTATTATAAACTGTCTTGGAAGAAGTACAACCATAATGCTCCTTAGAATCAAGGATGGCAAGACCACATCTTACATACTTTGGACATGTAATTAGGAGGGATCAGTCCCTGGAGAAGGACATCATGCTTGGTAAGTAGAGGGTCAGTGAAAAAGAGGAACACCCTCAACAAGATGGATTGACACAGTTGCTGCAACAATGGACTCAAGCACAACGACAACTGTGAGCATGGCTCAGGACCGGGCAGTGTTTCATTCTGTGGTGCATAGGGTCACTATGAGTCGGAATCAACTTGACGGCACCTAACGACAATTGTGAACAGAGGATATACTTTGCAAGACTTCAGTCTTTTAAAATTTATTAAGACTTGTTTTATGGCTCAGCATACAATGTGTCTTAGTGAGTATACTACGTGTATATGAAAAGAAGGAATATTCTTGCAGTTGTTGTGTGTAGTGTAAATGTCAGTTAGGACAAGCCAGTTGATAGTGTTGTTCAGATCTTCCGTCTTTACTGATTTTTTTCTAGCTGTCGTATTAATTGCTGAGAGAGGAATGTTACAATCTTCAAGTATGTTTGTGGGTTTGTCTGTTTCTTTATTTAATTGTTAATTTTTACTTCATGTGTTTTGAAGGTTGGTTATTGGGTACACACACATTTATTATTGTTATGTCCTAATGATGAATTGAGCTTTTTATTTATGAATTATCCCTCTCAATGTCTTTTAATTTCCTTCATCTTGAAGTTTATTTTACTTCATGTTAATATAGCCACTCCAGCCTTCTTTTGATTACTGTTTGCATGGTTTATATAATTTCTGTTTTTACTTTCAATGTATGTCTTTATATTAAAAAGTGAATCTCTTTTGGACCGCGTATAGTTAATTCTTGCTTTTTTTTCATTCTGAAAATTTCTGCTTTTTAATTGGAGTTTTTAACCAATTTACACTGAATGTAGCTATCATTCTGTTTCTATTTAATTCTACCATTTTAGTCTTTGTTTTCTGTTTGTTCCATCAGCTTTTTGTTTCTCTGTTTCTCCTTATCTGTAAATTTTAGGTTAATTGAATTTTTCTTAGAATTCCATTTTAATTTATCTGTTGGCTTTTTAGCTATTCTTTTTTTTTTTTTTTTTGTGCATTACTTTTAATGCTGCTCTAAGGATTACAATATGATCCTTAACTTTTCATATTCTACTTAGAATTAATGCCACTTCATATAAAGAACCTTGCAACCATACACGGTTTGGCAGAGTTTTTTTACTTTTATTATTTTAAAGATTTTGTTCCATTCTCATGTGACCTCCACTGTTTCTGAAAATAAGTCAACTTTACTTGAACTGTTGATCCCCTGTATGTAATGCGCCATTTTTCTCTGACTGCTTCTAAGATTTTTTATCTCTGGCTTTCAGTAGTTTGACTATGTTATGCCTAAAACCGAAACCAAACCCATTGTCATAGAGTTGATTCCAAACCATGGTGAACCCATGTGCTACAGAGTAGAACTGCTTCATAGGGTTTTCTTGATTGTAATCTTAACAGAAGCAGATTGCTAGACCTTGCTTTCATGATGCCACTGAGTGAGTTCAAACTGCCAACCTTTAGGTTAGCAGTTGGTACAAACTTTGCCACCCAGGGGCCTCATGTTCAGCCATGTTATTCTTATTGTGGTTATGTTAGCTTCTGGAATTTATAAATTCATGTATTTCACCAATTTTGGAAAATATTTAGCCTTTATTTATTTAAATATTTTTCTGTCTTTCCTCTTGTCTGAAAATCTAATATAGTAGACATTTTGATATTGTTCTACATATCAGTTAGGCTCTGTTCATTTTTTTAAAATTTTTTTCCAGTTCTTTATTTTAAATAATTTTTATTGTTCTATCTTCAATTTAAATAAAATTTCTTATGTCATCTCTTATCTGCTCTTAAAACAATCTAGTGAATTTATATTTCTAATACTGCAGTGCAAGACATCACTTTTGTGTGTGGCCTTTCTAGCCATGGTCTTGTAACTCCCACCCAGGTGATTGTGTGATAGGGTAATCGTGGCCTACCAAAGGGATTGGTCAGTTTTGCCTTAAAAGACAGCCAATTCTAGAGCAAAAAGAGGAGCCCACCACCACCAAGGAAGGAGAGACCAGCAGCAGAGACTCAGCAGCAGAAGACGGTGTGACAGGCTTCCTAGCCCATGGAGAGAGAAAGCTGAGTGCCTTTCGGCAGAGACTGAGGGCCAGGGAGAGGCATGCCTTTGAGCACAGCTGGAGAGAGGCTATCCTGATGGAAGAACTGTATCCTGAGTGTTCTTGAGCCTAAATTGTAACTATTACTTCCCTAATAAACCCCATAATTGTGAGTATGGTCTGTGGGTTCTGTGTGGTCATTGCAATGAATTATAGAACCCAGTAGAGAGTGCTGTGGGAGGGACAGTTGGTGCCAGAATTGGTAGAGAAGTTGGAAAGAGGAGGAGGGTCTGACCTCCACCTCACAGGAATCAGCCTTGGGCTACTGATGTTGGTTCTCCTTCCCCCTTGTGGGTTTGAAGGAGGTCAGACATCTCCCCCATGCCATTTTTACAAATATTATATTCTTGTTCATATGTTACCTCCTGAAATGGTTGAATGTTGACCAATTCTTTTTGGTATAGTGACTCTGTGTATTCCTTCCATCTTCTTTTGATGCTTCCTGCATTGTTAAACATTTTGCCCATAAAAAACAAAAAACCAAACCCGTTGCTGTTGAGTCAATTCCAACTCATAGCAACCCTATAGAACCGAGTAGAACTGCCTCATAGAGTTTCCGAGGAGCACATGGTGGATTTGAACTGCCGATCTTTTGGTTAGCAGCTGTAGCTCTTAGCCACTACACCACCAGGATTTCCATTTTGCACATAGAATCCTTCAATACTGCAACTCAAGGCTTGACTTTTTTCTTCAGTTTTTTTCACTTGTAAAATGCTGAGTGTGTTGTGTCCTTTTGGTTTTCTAACTCCAAGTCTTTGCACATGTCATTGTAATACTTTACTTTCTCTTCTCAACCTGCCCTTTGAAATCTTCTGTTCAGCTCTTTTATTTCATCATTTCTTCCATTTGCTTTAGCTTTTCTATGTTCAAGAGGAAGTTTAAGAGTTTCTTCTGAAATTCATTTAGGTCTTTTGTTTCTATCTCTCTTTTTAATGACCTTTTGCTTTCTTCATGTATGATGTCCTTGATATCATCCCAAAAGTCATCGGGTCTTCTTAGTGTTCAGGGCATCAAGTCTACTCTTAAGATGGTCTCTAAATTAAGATAGAATATACTCAAGGTCGTATTTTGGCTCTCATGGACTTGTTCTAATTTTCTTCAGCTTTGACTTGAACTAGCATATGAGCAATCGATGGTCCATTCCACAGTCGGTGCCTGACCTTGTTCTGACTGATGATATTGAGCTTTTCCATTGTCTCTTTCCACAAATGTAGTTGATTTGATTCCTGTGTATTCCATCTAGTGAGGTTCACGTGTATAGTGGCCATATATGTTGTTGAAAAAAGGTACTTCCAATGAATAAGTCCAATGAATAATCATTTCAGGAAGTAACATATGTACGAGAACCAATGGTATTGAAGGAAGAATTCCAAGCTGCACTGAAGGCACTGGAGAAAAACAAGGCTCCAGAAACTGACGGAATACCAACTGAGGTGTTTCCACAAACGGATGCAACACCGGAAGTGCTCACTTTTTTTTGCCAAGAAATTTGGAAGACAGTTACCTGGCCAGCTGACTGGAAGAGATCCATAAACTTGCCCATTCCAAAGAAGGGTGATCCAATGGAATGCAGAAATTATCTAACAATATCATTAATATCATATGCAAGTAAAATTTTGCTGAAGATCAATCAAAAATAGTTGCAGCAGTACATGACAGGAAACAGCCAGATATTCAAGCAGGATTCAGAAGAGGATGGAAACGAAGGATATCATTGCTGATGTCAGATGGATCTTGGCTGAAAGCAGAGAATACCAGAAAGATGTTTACCTGTCTTTAATTGACTACACAAAGGCCTTCAACTGTGTGGGTCATAGTAAATTATGGATAACATTGTGAAGAATGGGAATTCCAGAACGCTTAATTGTGCTCATGTGGAACCTGTGTATAGACCAAGAGGTAGTTGTTTGAACAGAACAGGGGGATACTTAATGATTTAAAATCATAAAAATTGTGTGCCAAGGTTGTGTCTTTCACCATATTTATTCAATCTGTATCTTGAGCGAATAAATGGAGAAGCTGTAATATATAATGTAGAGCACAGCATCAAGATTGGAGGAAGATTAATTAACAACCTGTGATATACAGATGACATGACCTTGCTTGCTGAAAGTGAAGAGGACTTGAAGCACTTTCTGATGAAGATCAGACTACAGTCTTCAGTATGGTTTACACCTCTCAACATAAAGAAAACAAAAATCCTCACAACTGAACCAATAAGCAACATCATGGTAAAAGCAGAAAAGATTGAAGTTGTCAAGGATTTCATTTTACTTGGATCCACAATCAACACCCATGGAAGCAGCAGTCAAGAAATCAAAAGACACAGTGCATTGGGCAAGTCTGCTGCAAAAGACCTCTTTAAAGTGTTAAAAAGCAAAGATATCACCTTGATGACTAAGGTTTGCCTGACTTAAGCCATGGTATTTTCAATTGCCTCGAATGCATGTGAAAGCTGGAAGTGAATAAGGAAGAAGGAAAGAAAATTGATGCATTTGAATTGATGCATTTGTGTTTGGGAAGAATATTGAATATACCAATGACTGCCAGAAGAACAAACAAATCTGTCTTTGAATAAGTCCAGACAGAATATTCCTTAGAAGCAAGGATGGTGAGACTTCATTTCACATACTTCAGACATGAAATCTGTAGGGGCCGGTCCCTGGAGAAGGATATCATGCTAAGTAAAGTAGAGGGTCAGCGACAAAGAGGAAGACCCTCATCCAGATCAATTGACACAGTAGCTGCAATAGGCTCAAACTTAGCAATGATTGTGAGGCTGACACAGAACCAGGCAGTGTTTCATTCTGTTGTACTTAGGATCATTATGAGTCAGAACGGACTCAACAGCACCCAATGAAAACAACAATATTGCATGTTTCAATTCTAAAATTTCCATTTCTTTTTAATAATTTCTGTATCCTATTTGTTTAGCAGTATGAGCATATTTTCCTTTTTACATTCTATCATAGTTATAATTGTTGTTGTTGTTAGTTGCTCCTGAGTCAGCTCTGACTCATAGCCACCTTATGTATAATAGAATGAAACCTTGCCTGGTGCTGAGCTGTCTTTATGATCATTGCTATGTTTGAGTCCATTGTTTCAGCCACTGTGTCAATCCATCTCATCAAGGGCCTCCCTCACCTTTGCCAACCCTCCACTTTATCAGTACCAAACCAAAAAAACAAACCTGTTGCCACTGAGTCGATTCTGACTCATAGCGACCCTATAGGACAGAGTAGAACTGCCCCATAGGGTTTCCAAGGAGTGGCTGGTGGATTCAAACCGCTGACGTTTTGGTTAGCAGCCATAGCTTTTAACCACTGTGCCACCAAGGATTCCCTTTACCAATAGCTGTTTTAAAATCATTTTCTAATTCCAGAATCTGTATCATCTTATAGTTCATCTCCCTTGATTATATTTTCTCTTGTGGATAAGTTCCATTTCTCTGTTTTGATAAGTCTAGCCATTTTGAATTGTATCTTAGACATTGCAAATGATACATTATAGAGACTCAGTATTTTGTGTTCTTCTGAAGAGTATGTTTTTTTTTTTTGTTGTTTTAGTAAGCAGTTAACTTGACTGGACTCAAATTCTAAACTCTTTCCCTCTTTCACAGGACAGCAACTAACATTTTTGCTTAGTTCTTATAAACTTAGCTGGACTTTTTAATGTCTGACCTACACATTTGTAATTCAGGGGTCAACCAAAAGATTAGAAAAGTTTATATGCAGAATTTTAGCTTCCTCCTTTCTAATTCTTTCTTTTCCAGGATTCCCTTTATCATTTTCTAGTAGCTGTGGTTGTCTCAGTCTCTGTCCTCTGGTTCTTTATGGCAGAAAGACTGTGGATTTGGTTTTTATCCAGCTTGTGGTCACACAGCATGATACAAGCTGGCAAAAAAAGACTGCAAAAACAGGAAATTCATCCAGTGTTATTAATTTTATCTAAGTGTTCACACCTCTTCAGTTTTTGCTTGCTTTTTGTTATATTCCCATGCCTTCATGTGGTTATTTTTTTGACATTTTGTACATATTTTATACTCGTTGTCTATAGGTAATGAGAGCTACCAGAAGTAGAACCTGATTTTTAAAGCTTGCTAATAATTACTCTGCTAATGTCCCTTACTTACATAGTGGCTGATGAATCTAGCTGTTTAAGAGACTTCCACCAGTTTACCGCTGTGACTTTCTAAAATAATTCATTAGTAGATCTGTATTTCTTGAATAGATCATTGCTAGCTCTGAAATCTACTATTGATGGAATCATAAAGAGAAGTTTGCTAGATGACTTTTTTTGTAGTATGTAGACTATTGGTATGAAAATGAATAAACAATATCTTAAGTGTTTATTTTTGGGTAGTGGAATTATAAAGTGATTTATTTTCTCATTCATACTTTTTAGAATTTTCCAAAATTTCTGTAATAACTGTTTTATGATTAGAATGAAGAATATTAATTCTTTTTAAATAACAGGGATGAAAAAACACAAATATCTACTGAGCACCTACCATGGGCTGGGTAGTGAATTAAGCAGTTTCCCGTTTTAAACTTTTATGATTTTTTTTAAAACCCAGAAAATCTATTTTCTAAATTAACTGGTAAGGTTCAGATTCAAAAAAAATATTTATTTTCCATTCCAATAAAGCCCTTTGGTGGTTTTTTTAATAGGGGCTTTTTTGTGTTCTCCCTAGATTCACATTAGTAGATGAGCTCTAGCTACACTTCAGTAACTTGGATGCAGTAATAGGTGAAAATAACCAACACTCCTTCAATGTACCCAGGCATTAAATTTGACCTCTGGCACTCTTTGAAATGACAATTTCCTATTGTCTTCATGACATTCTTGCAGTACCTAAACCGTGTAGGATCTTACTCTTTTTCTTGCAAGGATCAATAAACTATTTCATTCAGTTCAGAACCAATAAAAACTTTCATCTAGCCTCATTTAATTTACCAGTTTAATTTTTTTCTTCTTGCTCTTCGAGGATGCTTAAAAAAAAGAAAAAGTAAGTTTCAAAATCAACTGTGTTCACAGTAGAGCAAGTTTAAGCAAAGTATAGTCTACTATATGCAAGGAATAGGAGGACAAGAAAATTCTTCACCTCTCATTTCCTGAGGACCAAAAACAGCTTCTCAGTTCTTGCCCTAGGGCTCACCCTCAGTGCCTTCTAGGTAAACCTGCCTTGGCTTCCCTCTCCTAATCAGGGAAAAGGTGACTGGATTGAGTTATGTTTCACTTGAAGTATTTTGGCCCCTTATCTGAACCAGTCATTACACCTTGAGGTAGTTGTAACTAGGACTGCTGTAATGATCTGACAAAAGACCTATTCCTCCAACATTACCAGTCATTAACTGTCCAAGACAAGATGTGACATGCCACAGCCCTCAGACAGTTCATCCAGGAGGAGTCTCTTTTTGACAAATATAATCCCTCTTCACCTTTGTTCATGACAATTTTATTTCTTCCACAGTGTCAAACTACCAATTTTTCCAAGTCAGCACTCCCTAGTTGGACCAAGGGACATTTTTTCACTTCAAAGAGAGGTGCTACTATCTCTTCACTTTTGATTGTATATCACTTTAATCAGTTTCACTTAGAATAGCAGTTCTAAGCAGATATATTTAAAGTAGCAAAGCCTGATGCTGATACCTAGACATGTTTTCTTTCCCATTATTTTTACTAAAAATTTTACAGTTGGAAGTATAAAAGTCTGTTTTAATTATATGCTGCTACTTCACTTTCAGCATACATAATAAATACTTTTCCCGCAGATGTGATGTCAGAGTGGATGAAAACTAGTGACTGGGATATTTGCCTGAAAGTAAAAGAGAAGCAGAACACTTGGTATCTAGTTTTCAATTAACTTTATTTAAGTAATCTTCTACCCAGAGAATCAAAAATAATTTATCTTGTAAAAATGGGACCATTGTGTCAAAATATCCCTATTATTTTCCCTCCAATTGCTAAACCTATATAAAGCTATAAAATGAATGTTTAGTATTAGTAATGAAATTGAGAACCGTTTTTCTCCGAAGATTGCAGTTACCCTGCAGTGTCTCATTAGCCAGAATCCAGGTGCAACTATCTGCAACATGGTGCAAGACTCTGAACAGAAGTAAAATGAGACATAGGTTTTTTTCAATTGACTTAAAATGTAATTAGGCAAACAATATAGGAGTTTATTAATGTTGAAACAGAACATATCTACTTGCTTTTCTTCTATAATCTTGCCTTTAATTCTATTATGGAAGACGTATAAAATGTATTCTATTTATTATTACGTCATGTGAAAAGTGCAAGACTGTCTTCTACCAGATTTGAAGTTATATTTGGGATTGTGCAGCTGAAACTAAAGATTTGAAATCATCCCTCAGGGCAGCCAAAACTAAGGCACAATAAAGGGTCCATGGGACTACTCTCAAGGAGAAGCATCCCATAGACAGGAACGGATGCAATGGACAGGAATAAACCAGCAATTGTTTCTAAGGGACAGGGACTCCAAGTGGCAGTTGATTTGTAATTGACTGTTTCTCATGTGGACAACTCTACGTATACACTCCAGAGGAAACAGCAGTGAATTATTGATTTCTTATATGCATTTCTTTTTATGACAATGCATTGATTATGAAGAAGTGGGCATGAGAAAAGTTACTCCGTTAAACAGATGAAAATAGTTACATAACCTCAATTAATTGTAAATACAAAGCCAAATAAAAACTGGATTTTATTAGTTTATGAAGAAACTATTGGACCCAGCCACTGGGCCATGGCCAAGAATTCAGCCTCCTTCCTCAGCATTCTTCTTGTTTCCAGAACCTCTGCACCCTCCCCCTCCTTGTGTCACTTTCCCTAATCTGGATAAGCAATGTAAAAGCAATGCTAGTTTTTATGTTTCACTATGATTAGTGTAGCTGATCCATAGAATAAACTGAAAAGAGCTATCCATGGAAAAAGGAAATAGTATACCATAATTGAAGATGTAGAACATTCACTCGATCTATAATACAATTTCATAAGAATATATATGTGTGTATGTATATACATACATACATATACATCTAAAGATTACATACAATTATATATAAATATATTTACTAGGTAGTCACCAGAAAGTATTTAAGGTAAGTTACATACACTATCAAAATTGTCATATAACATATTTCTATTTAATGCATCCAAATGCCCTAATGATTAATGAATGGAAGCAAGCTCATAAGCTGTAAGCTATCTCTAGAAAACTGAGTACTAAAACTCTATTAGAAATATTCCAGGAATAGAGTAAACAGAAAATAATTAATCCTTATTGTTTGCATAGTTGTGGTTAATATTAAATTAAAATGTACCACATGATTTTTAAGCTTTTGATTTAAAATGCTAAACAGAATTTCTTGGTTTCAAGGGTGAAGAGTACTTCCTCTAGACAGTTCCTATAATAAAACAGAACATTTAATAGCATGAATAACTGTGATAGAGCCCAAATTTTCATTCTCTTTTTTAAAAAATTTGTCTAGATGATAAATTTGGCATCTTTCCAAATGCTAAATTTAAAAAAAAAAGTAATCATATTCTTTTCTTATGTGCTTTCAGAAAGTAAACAAACTGGTAAATTTATTAAGCATTTATTAATATTGTTATCATGCTCACACCTTACCTCAGGCTTAAAGTTAAATATATTGCTCTGTGTTATAAACACGTGAAAAATATTTTTTAAATGATGAGGAAATAGGTCTTTTCTTCAAAGACAGAAGAAATACAGAACTAAGAAGTATGCTTGTCAACTTGCCATAAAATTTAGGTAGCATTTTCTTTTTTAGAGAGAAGAAAAATCAAACATTTATTCTCCCTCAATCAGAGTTTTTTAAAAAATTAGTTACTTGGAGCCAACAGGAATCCCTGGATGATGCCAATAATTAACGTGCTCGGCTGGCTGCTAACCGAAAAGTTGGAGGTTGGTGTCCACCCAGAAGAAAGTCCTGGTGATCTACTTCTGAAAAATCAGCCATTAAAAACTCTGTGAAACACAGTTCTACTCTGACACACATGAAGTCACCATGAATCAGAATCGACTCCACAACAACTGTTTTTTTTGGGAGCTAACAAGGGGAAGTAACAGAGACAATAGTAGAGATTTGATTGCTTGATGTTATTGCTGTAAGACTTAATTCAACACACCCTTGTCCTGGTCCCCACAGCTCTACTTAAGGGACATGGAGGCCCACAGTAGTACATGACTCTGATGCCATGTGATCAAGAACCTCAAAAGCCAGGCTGTGAAGGCCATTTACAATTTAGTCTGTCAGTTTGTCGTACTGTGGGGGTTTGAATGTTGCTGTGATGCTGGAAGCTATGCTGTCAGTATTCAAATGCCATCAGGGTCACCCATGGCAGATAGGCTTCAGTGGAGCTTCCAAATTAAGACAGACTAGGAAGAAGGACCCAGAGTCTACTTCGGAGAAGAATTAGCCAGTGAAAACCTTATGGGTAGCAGTGGAACATTGTCTGATATTGTGCCAGAAGATGAGCCCCTCAGGTTGGAAGGCACTCAAAAGACGACTGGGCAAGAGCTGCCTCCTCAAAGTAGAGTTGACCTTAATGACATGGATGGAGTCAAGCTTTTGGGACCTTCATCTGCTGATGTGGTGTGATTCAAAACGAGAAGAAACAACTGCAAATATCCATTAATAATCAGAAAGCAGAATGTACGAAGTATGAATCTAGGAAAATTAGAAATTATCAAAAATGAAATGGAACACATAAATATTGATATCCTAGGCATTGGTGAGCTGAAATGTACTGTTATTGGCCATTTTCGATGGGACAATCATGTGGTCTACTATGCCGGGAAAGACAACTTGAAGAGAAATGGCTTTGCATTCTTTGTCAAAAAGAACATTTCAAGATCTATCCTGAAGTACAATGCTGTTAGTGGTAGGATAATAGCCATATGCCTACGAGGAAGACCAGATAATATTCAAATTTACTGACCAACCACTAAGGCCAAAGATGAAGAAATTGAAGATTTTTACCAACTTCTGCAGTCTGAAATTGATTGAACGTGCAATCAGGATGAATTGCTAATCACTGGTGATTGGAATGCCATAGTTGGAAACAAAGAAGGATAGGTAGTTGGAAAACATGGCCTTGGTGACAGAAGCAATGCCAAAGATAACATGATAGAATGTTGCAAAACCAACGACTTCTTCATTGTAAACACCTTTTTTCAACAACATAAATGGCAACTATACACGTGGACTTCACCAGATGGAATACGCAGGAATCAAACTGACTACATCTATGGAAAGAGATGACGGAAAAGCTTAATATCATCAGTCAGAACAATGCTAGGTGCTGACTGTGGAACAGACAGTTAATTGCTCATATGCAAGTTCAAGCTGAAGCTGAAGAAAATTAGAACGAGTCCACGAGAGCCAAAGTTTGGCCTTGAGTATATCCCACCTGAATTTAGAGACCATCTCAAGAATAGATTTGATGCGTTAAACACTAACAACCAAAGACCAGACCAGTTATGGAATGACATCAGGACATCATACATAAAGAAAGCAAGAAGTCTTTAAAAAGATAGGAAAGAAAGAAAAAACCAAAATGGACGTCAGAAAAGACTCTGAAACTTACTCTTGAACACTGAGTAGCTAAAGCAAATGGAAGAAAAGATGAAGTAAAAGAGCTCAACAGAAGATTTCAAAGGGTGGCTGAAGAAGACAAAGTAAAGTATTATAATGACATGTGCAAAGACCTGGAGTTAGAAAAGCAAAAGGGAAGAACACACTCATTTCTCAAGCTGAAAAAAACCGAAGAAAAAATTCAATCCTTCAGTAGCAATACTGAAGGATTCTACAGGGAAAATATTAAATGATGCCGAAAGCATCAAAAGAAGATGGAAGGAATACACAGAGTCACTATGCCAAAAAGAATTGGTCGACATTCAACCATTTCAGGAGGTACCATATGATCAGGAACCGATGGTACTGAAAGAAGAGGTCCAAGCTTCACTGAAGGCATTGGCGAAAAACAAGGCTCCAGGAATTGATGGAATACCAACTGGTATGTTTCAACAAACGGATGCAACACTACAAGTGCTCACTCGTCTATGCCAAGAAATTTGGAAAACAGCTACCTGGCCAACTAAATGGAAGAGATCCATATTTATGCCTATTCCAAAGAAAGGTGATCCAACCAAATGTGGAAATTATCGAACAATATCATTAATATCACACACAAGTAAATTTTTCTGAAGACATTCAAAAGTGGCTGCAGCAGTGCATCGACAAGGAACTGTCAGAAATTCAAGCCGGATTCAGGAGAGGATGTAGAATGAGTGATATCATTGCTGATGTCAGATGGCTCCTGGCTGAAAGCAGAGAATACCAGAAAGATGCTTACCTGTGTCTTATTGACTATGCAAAGGCATTCAACTGTGTGGATCATAACAAATTATGGATAACATTGCAAACAATGGGAATTCTAGAAAATTTAATTGTGCTCCTGAGGAACCTGTACATAGATAAAGAGGCAGTTGTTTATACAGAACAATGGGATACTGTGTGGTTTAAAGTAAAGAAAGGTATGTGTCAGGGTTGTATCCTTTCACTACGCTTATTCAATCTGTATGCTGAAGAAATAATCTGAGAAACTGGACTATATGAAGAAGGACGGGACATCAGGATTGGAGGAAGACTCATTAACAACCTGCGTTATGCAGATAACACAACCTTGCTTGCTGAAAGTGAAGAGGACTTGAAGCACTTACTGATGAAGATCAAACACCACAGCCTTCATAAGGATTACACCTCAACATAAAGAAAACAAAAATCTTCACAACTGGACCAACAAGCAACGTCATGATGGGCGGAGAAAAGATGGAAGTTGTCGAGGGTATCATTTTACTTTGTTCCACAATCGACACCCATGGAAGCAAGCAGTCAAGAAATCAAAGGACACATTGAATTGGGCAAATCTGCTGCAAAAGACCTCTTTGAAGAGTTAAAAAGCAAAGAAGTCACCTTGAGGACTAAGGTGTGCCTGACCCAAGCCTTGGTGTTTTCAATCGCCTCATATGCATGTGAAAGCTGAACAATGAATAAGGAAGACTGTAGAAGAATTGACGTCTTTGAATTGTGGTGTTGGTGAAGAATATTGAACATACCATGGACTGCCAAAAGAAGGAACAGATCTGTCTTGGAAGAAGTACAATCAGAATGCTCCTTAGAAGCAAGGATGGTGAGACTACGTCTCACATACTTTGGACATGTAATCAGGAGGGATCAGTCCCTGGAGAAGGACATCAAGCTTGGTAAAGTAGAGGGTCAGCGAAAAAGAGGAAGACCCTCAATGAGATGGGTTGACACAGTAGCTGCAACAATGGGTTCAAACATAAAAATGACTGTGCGGATGGTTCAGGACCAGGCAATGTTTCATTCTGTTGTACATATATGGTTGCTATGAATCAGAACTGACTCAGTGGCACCTAATAACAAAGAACAACTGAACACTTAACAAGAAAGTGTGTGTTATGTGTAGGAAAATAAATTCTTGGGGAAGGAGCCCAATAATTTATTGAATGTGAAGACCTGGTAACTAAAAGAAATTGAATTGAGGACTTCAAAAGACAGTGTCTAACTCAGGCATGTACTAATAATCATATAGTCTATAATTGGACTTCTAAAAATGGGACTTTAACTGATATGTTAGAGATTCTTTAGGTGCAAGTGAAATCTTATGTAGAGGTAAGTGGGAGTGATGGTAAATCTGGCCAGTGGTTTTCAAACATTTTTCTTTTAATAGTGAGCACCTAAAAAATTTAAAATTATACTAAAAAAAAAAAAAAAAAAAAACGCAACCACCCACAACACCTCAGTAAGAACAATGAAAGCAGAGCTGCTCTGGTTGCGGTAGGGCTGGGGATGGGGGCATCTATTATGTCTCAGTGTGGCCCCAAGGCATTTCTGCCCAAGTCTACACAAAGTAAAGAGGGCTAGATTAGATAACTTCTCCAGACCAAAAATACAAAACTCTTTGAAGCAGAGTCAGTTCTGACTCATAGTGACCCCATATGTTACAGAGTAGAACTGCTCCATAGGGTTTTCTTGGCTGTAATCTTTATGGAAGCAGATTTCCAGGCTTTTCTTCCACAGTGCAGCTGAGTGGGTTCAAACCACCAGTCTTTAAAAGGTTAGTCCAAAGCAAACCATTTGTGCCACCCAGAGACCTGATGACTTCTTCAGATCCTTTATTTTTTCCCCATTAATAATAAACCAGTGTGGCATTTATAAGGATGTGTCCTTATGCCTTTGGAAGTCTCCAGATTAGTTAATACCACTGTTATGGATTACATTGTGTCCCCCAAAAATGTGTGTCAACTTGACTAGGCCATGATTCCCAGTATTGTATGGTTGTATGGTTGTCCTCAATTTTGTGATCTGATGTGATTATCCTATGTGTTATAAATTCTAACCTCAAGGCAGGATTAGAGGCAGTTATGTTAATGAGGCAGGACTCAATCTACAGGATTAGGTTGTATATTGAGTGAATCTCTTTTGAAATATAAAAGACAGAATTAAGCAGAGAGAAGAGGGACTTTCTACCACCAAGAAAGCAGAGCTGAGGAGCATGTCCTTTGGACCCGGGGTCCCTGCACTGAGAAGCTCCTAGACCAGAGGAAGACTGATGACAAGGATCTTTCCCCAGAGCCAAAAGAGAGAGAAAGCCTTCTCCTGGAGCCAGCATCCTGAAATTGGACTTCTAGCCTCCTAAACTGTGAGAAAATAAATGTCTTTTTGTTAAAGCCATACACTTGGTGGTGGTATTTCTGTTATAGCAGCACTAGATAACTAAGACTACCACCAAAGGATCTAATTCATTTTCCCACAGCCCCAGTACAGCATATTATAATTTTATTAGAGTGACCACACACACAATGAGCAGAAAACTACAAAAACATCCGGAAATGACAGTATTGAGTAATTCCCTAGACTCACCTGTTACCTACATGATTTGTTCCTGCACATCAATCTTGCATAATAATTAACTGTTTAGACAGAGTCTTTCGTATAGCCTTTCTATAATCCCATTTTTGGTTTAATGTTGGATTTAGTATTTCTCTCTGAAATGTGCATGAGCATAATAGAAACTAAACACAACCCACAATTTTATTCCCTATATTAGAAACTATCATGGAAAAATAGTGAATGGTTTTGTGAAGTTCATGTTTTCAATTCTGTATGCCTTTTAAGTTATTCTGAAGTCCTTGAATGTATGAAATAAAAAAATTGAAGAAATCGAGCCTGTCCGTGATAAAAATACACACACTCAGATACACAAACACAGGCAAAGACTTTCCCTAAGGAATTCAAAATGCTTCACAGATAATTCTTTATCATTCATGCTAATGAAGGGCAGATGATCTTCACTTTAGTTAATGGCTTTAATTTTCCACCCTGCCAAATTTTTTACTGACCCCACTGCTAAATAATTTAAGCTTAACTTTCTCTTTCTCCCTTTGCATCATTCTCTGAAAGAAGAACTTTTGAATAATAAAAACACAAAATTGTTCAACAGATCTAGAAAGGGCAAAAAAGAAATTCTGAATGGTTCATAACCTGTGTAATCAATAGATGACTACCCTATTTAATCTCGTAATTCTCTTGTTAGCTAGAATGGGAAGATACAATTTGCTTATAAGGAAACAGGCAAAGAGAATATATTCACTATGCTAATTCCATATAATTTATCCAATGTCACCCTGAGCTACGTCTCAGCATAGAATTGAGTGATTATTGAGATAATCCAAGCAGGGCATTAGATTACTAAAGAAACACATGGATCTCCTTCTCAGAAAAAATAAAAAAAGGATTGGGAAGAATTCTGGGAAGATGGTGGCATAAACAAACCATTGTTCCAACCTTCCCCCACAAATACAACAAGAAATACGAGGAAATGGTGTTTGACTTTGAGGGACTCTGAACTGGGGAGCAGAGGAAAACAGCAGGGAACTGTTGGCAGGGAAGAATCAACAAATCAACAACAAGTTGAATATGGTAGGAAAATTGCTTCTCCCACTGTCCCTGCCCTTCTCCCAGCCACGTGGGCCACCAGCTGCTGTGAACTGGAGTAGTGGCCCCAGAAAAAGAGCCTGCTTCTTAACCACCACAGCCCCTGCCTGTACAAAGAGACAGGACCCCAAGCTTCTGCCCTAAAATCAACAAGGCACACCTCCCCTGGGGTCTTTGTGAAATGTGCCAGCACCTCCTCCACCCAGACACTGTCAGTTGCAAGCCAACTGCAAATTACTACAGAAGGCCCATGTCTTAAGCTGTTCTCTAGAGAAGCAAAACCAGTAAAGCATATAAATGTATCTAGAGACAGATTTATATCAAGGAAATGGCTCACACATTTGTAGAGGAAGAAATGTCCTAAGTTCATGGGCCAGGATAGAGGCTTCCCATGATTCATGTAGCCGCAAGAGCTGGTAAACCGACAATTGGTAGACCAGACAGCAGGGCTCTTGCTCACAGGCTGCAGAGACTGACAAATCCCAAGATCAGCAGACAAGATGGCAGGAGTGATTCAATGAAATTTAGGGGATCAGTGTCCCTAGCTTCCTGATTATCTGCTCATATGTCACCATCCCAAGTTTCAGGATCCCATTTCTTCCCAATCAATGCCATCACTTTAACTTCAGACACCACTCGAGGTTGGAAATTCAGTTGATGTTGTAATTCAGCCACTCTTATGATGAGACTCTGGGTTTAGTTTTTGGCAATATCAACTCTGTTACTACAAGAAATAAGGCTTTCTTTCAAGGCACAGGTGGAAATTTTGAGGTTGTTTATGCTGCACTTGAGCTTTGACTCTGAAGCCCTGAGCTCATCTTTTTCTTTCACCACTTTTTTTAGTGAAAGTAGGACCAACCAACCAGCTTGTAGAAAGGTGTCAAACATACAGTTACCCAGAGCCTTGCCTTTCACCAATACCTGATCTATTGGTGGTGATACTTTGCGTATTTCTTTTGCCACCTCACACCATGGGTTAGCACTGCCCTCTTTATTACTGGAAGCAGAGTCATCAACATCTTTAAGACTAACCAGACTTGAGAACAAATTTAGAAAACTCATCCTTACAATTTTGTTTCTCTAGATCCCACTCTCAGTACCAAATTCTGTCTTAGTTATCTAGTGCTACTATAACAGAAATACCACAAGTGGATCACTTTAACAAAGAGAAATTTATTCTTTCACAGTCAAGGAGACTAGAAGTCCAATTTTAGGGTGCCAGCTCCAGGGGAAGGATTCTCTCTCTGTTGACTCTGGATGATGGTCCTTGTCATCAATCTTCCCCTGGTCTAGGAGCTTATCAATGCAGGGGCCCTGGGTCCAAAAGACTTGCTCAACTCCTTGCTCTGCTTTCCTGGTGGTAGGAGGTCCATGTCTCTCTGCTCGCTTCTCTCTTTTATACCTCAAAAGAGACTGAATCAAGATACAACCTAATTTTGTTGATCGAGTCCTTCCTCATTAACATAACTGCTTCTAATCCTGCCTCATTAACATTATATAGGTAGGATTTGCAACACATAGGAAAATCACATCAGATGACAAAATGGTGGACAATCACACAATACTGGGAATTATAGCCTAGCAAAGTTGACACATATTTTTGGGTGACAGAATTCAATCTGTAATAGCCTGTGCAATGGCATTTGCTCTAATAGTCAACACTCTACCTGCCTCCCTGTGCATCCCATAGCTCAGGACTCTGAAACCAATGGGATAGACCTCCTGGGGAGTCTGTTCTGGTCTATTTGCTGCACCATTTCAGTCAGTGCTGAGGCCTGCAGACCGAGGTTAAAAATCAGGCATCTTTAGTGGAACCTACACCCACAGCCAATATACTCCAGGAGTGCTCTGATAGCAACAAGATAGACCTCCCTAGAGGTCCGTTTGGAGTGTGACAGCCCCTCCCTCGCCCAGACATTGTCATCTGCAAGCCTGCTCTGAATTGCTACAAAAGGACCCTGCATTGGAGTCTGCTCCCATAGTCAGCACTCTACCTGCTTCCCTTGGCACTCCAAAGCTCAGACCTCTGAAACCAATAGGACAGACCTCCCTGGGAATCAGTTTAGGTCTATCAGCTCTCCCTTATAGTTGGCACTGAGGACTGATAACTGAGGCTGCTGTGTGCTCGGAAGCAGGCATCTTGAGTGGAGATTAAACCCACAGCCAACATACTATGTATGAGGTGGGATCTCATAGCAACAAGGCAGACCGCTCCAAGGTCTGTTCGGAGTGTGACTTCCCCTCCCCCAACTGGTAACTGTTGGCTGCTGGACTGATATAAACTCCTATAGAAGGTTCCCTACAGTGGAGTCAGGAGGTGGGTCACCTAAGTGGAAACTGCTCCCCCAACTACCATAGGGCCACTAGGGCTCTGAAACCAACAAGGCAGATCTCTTGGATTTCTTTCTGGGGAGTGCCAGCCCCTCATCCTCCTGAAATAGAGGAAAGTCTGCCTGTGTTTCCCCTGAATACCAGCTCAGATATAAGCAACCCCCATTAGCAGGGAAAGGAAATCTTGGACAAAAATGGAGGACAATATCCAGGCCAGAATGGGGCTCACATTAGCGTCAGTTTTCTGTCTAAAAACATGATTGCAGAAACAGAGAAGGGAAGGAGAAATAATCAGAGAAAGATGATTGTGCTCCCTGGTGGACAAATTGATTAATACACAATATCTCACCCGAGTTGCTGTGCCCACTGGTGGACAGACTTACCACAGCGTGTTCTCTGGTTTGTTCGGGAGAGATTGAAAGTTGGAAAATGAGATTTGGAACTTTCAAATTCCAGTTAAACCAAAGAAGGAGAAGGAGCTATCACAAGAGAGAGTGGAAAGAGTAAGCAAAAGCTGAAGGCTCTGCCTACCTAAGAGTTTCTTGCAGAAAGCAGTGTGGGCAAAAAAAGTAATACTGGGGAACACTGCGAACATTAACACCCTCAAAAATTTCAATGCCCCAACAAAAAAATCACAAGACACACAAAGAATAGAGAAACAATGGCCCATCCAGGTGAACATGACAAAGTAAGTGAAAGTGCATCTAGGGATGACCAAATAATGAAAAAAAAAAAAAAAAAGGAAAGATATAATGCAACAACATTAAACATAATTAAAGAACTAAGGGAAAACATAGTCAAAGAGCTAAATAAATAAGAAAAACCATGCAAGAACAAAAAGAAAAGAGATATTGCAACTGAAAGGGAGAATAATTGAAATGAGAAACACGATAGAAATGCTTACCAAAAGATTTAATCAGGCAGAAGAAAGAATCAGAAAATTAGAAGATAAAATATTCAAAATTACATACACAGAAAAACAACAAGAATGTAGGCTCAGGAAGGCTGAGCATACTCAACTGGATGAAGGCAAGGCCATGGAATCTCCATAGACACATCCAAACTCCCTGAGGGACCAAATTACTGGGCTGAGGGCTGTGGGGACCATGGTCTCTGGGAACAACTAGCTTAATTGGCATAACATAGTTTATAAAGAAAATGTTCTACATTCTACTTTGGTGAGTAACTTCTGGGGTCTTAAAAGCTGGTGAGCTGCCATCTAAGATGCTCCACTGATGTCACCCCTTTGGGAGCAAGGGAGAATAAAGAAAACCAAAGACATAAGGGAAAGATTAGTCCAAAGGACTAATGGACCACAACTACCACAGCCTCTGCCAGACTGAGTCAAGCACAACTAGATGGTGCCTGGCTACCACCACCTACTGTTCCGACAGGGATCACAATAGAGGATCATGAATAGAGCTGGAGAAAAATGTAGAACGAAATTCTAACTAAAAAAAAAGGAAAAAAAAAGGTCAATCTTACTGGTCTGACAGAGACTGGAGAAACTCCGAGAGTATAACCCTCGGACACCATTTTAGCTTAGTAATGAAGTCACTCCCGAGGTACACTCTTCAGCTAAAGACTAGACAGTCCCATAAAACAAAATGAGACTAAATGAGCATTCCAGCCCAGGGGCAAGGATGAGAATGCAGGAGGGGATAGGAAAGCTGGTAACGGGGAAACTAAGGTTGAGAAGGGGAGAGTGTTGACATGTTGTGGAGTTGGCAACCAGTGTCACAAAACAATATATGTAGTAATTGTTTAATGAGAAGCTAGTTTGCTCTGCAAACAGTAATTTAAAGTACAATAAAAACAGGTTATTTTTTTCCTTGCTGTTTCTGTTATTGATTTCTGCTTTTATGGTATTGTGATCAGAATGAATGCTTTGCATTACTTCAATGTTTTGATTTTATTGAGGGTAGCTTTGTGGCCTAAAATATAGTCTATTCTGGAGAATGTTCCATGTTGTTGGCTAAGAATCTACACTTTGTTGCTGTTGGGTTGAGTGTTCTACATATGTCTATTAGGTCAAGTTGGTTGATTTTGGTCTTTAGATCTTCTGTATCTTTGTTGAGTTTCTTTCTATATGTTCTGTCCTTTACTGAGAGTAGTGTGTTGAAGTCTCCTACTATTATTGTGGAGCAGTCTATTTCTCTTTTCAGTGCTGTTAGAGTTTGTTTTATGTATTTTGGAGCCCTGTTGTTGCATAGATATTTATTAAAGTTATGTCTTCTTGGTGAATTGTCCTTTGAATCATTATATAATGTCCTCCCTTGTCTTTTATAACTGATTTTGTTTTAAAGTCTATTTTATCTGAGATTATTGCCACTCCTTCCATTTTTTGGTTACTGTTTGCTTGATATATTTTTTCCATCCTTTGATTTTTAATGTATTTATGTCTTTATGTTTAATGTGTGTCTCTTGTAGATGATATATTGATGGGTCACGTTTTTTATCCATTCTGCCACTCTCTGTCTTTCTGTGGGTGCATTTAAGCCATTTACATTCAGTATGATTCTGATTGGTATGAGCTTACTGTGTCATATTGTTTGTGTGTGTGTGTGTGTGTGTGTGTGTGTGTGTGTGTGTGTGTTGCTGATGTTTTCTTTGTTCTTCTTATTTTCCTGTCCTGAGTTCCTTTTGTTTGTGGATTTTCTTTTCTTTTCTTTCATTATTATAGATTTTGTGTTTACTGAGTCTTTGTTTTTCTTCTTTTTTATTCTGATGAGTAGGTTTGCTAACTTTCTTTGTGGTTACCTTGATATTTACTCTTATCTTCCTAAGTTTGAACCAGTTTTTTATTACTTGATATTGTCTTGACTTCCTCTCCATTTGTTAAGTTCTATACTACACCATTTATTCCCTCTTTTATTGTTTTGACGTTTGGAAGGGAGGTGGCTTATGGTGCTAGGTGGGAGGGGAAAGGAAAAGAAAGAGGAAAAAAAAGATGATGCCTTGGTGAGAGCTGGTGGGTAGGGGCAGAGCGGACCTGGGGGGTGGGAGTACAATGGCTCTTTAGTCCTGGTGTCACAGTGGGGACCGGCAGGAAGGCGGGGAGGTGGTGTACAGGGCTAGGTTGGAGGGAGAAACAAAAGGCAAAAAGACAAATGAAAAAGAGAGAAGAAAAAAAATGACAGTGTGGTGGGGGCTGGCCAGTGGGGTGGGGGCGGACCTGGGGGCTGGTGGGAAGGGAGGGGAGATGATATACTGGGCTAGGTGGGATGGAGAAAGAAAAGAAACAAAAGAAAGAGAAAAGAAAAATAATTGGTGGTGCGGCAGGGTCTGGTGGGAAGGGGAGAGAAGTGGTGTACAGGGTTAGGTAGGAAGGAGAAAGAAAAGGAATAAAGAGAGAAAAGAGAAAAAAATTAAAATTTTCAAACTAGCTGCATGGTTGGGGCTGGTTAGTGGAAGTGGGGCAGTCCCGAGGGCCAGTGAGAAGGGAGGGGTGGTGGCTTATGTGGCTAGGTAGAAGGGAGAAAGGAAAGAAAGAAAATGAACAGAAAGAAATGGTGATGGAGCAGGAGCTTGCGGGTGGTGGCAGGGCAGACCTGGGGTGGCAGTGAGCCAGTGGTTCTCCAGCTGTGGTGGTGTGGTGGGGTCTGGTGGCAGGGAGTGGGGGTTTGGTGTATAGGGCAGATGCTCTGTCTCCTGTTGGGAGCTCTGTGAAGTTGCCTTCCGGTACTACCTGTCTGGGGTCATTGCTGGCTATGTTCCAAGATGGCAATCCTGTGCTGTGTTAGTTGGCAGAGTACCCCCACTCCGTATCTCTCCTCATTCTCTGTTTTCCATCAGTTTCTTCTTCCATTCAATGTTTGATCTAGTTTTTCATTCCTTCATTTGATGCTTAGGGTTCCAGGATTGACGTTTGTATCTGTTTTTCCTTAGTTTTTCGGGTCTTTGCCACAGTGTCGGCATGGTGTGTCTGTCTCGGCACCATGTGGGCATACATTTAACTTTTTAATAATAAAGTCTTTTTTTTTAAAAAAAAAAAAAAGGCTTCATGAAAGAAGTAGTATTAAAACAGAATTTGATAAAAAGGTATTATTTTGATAAGCCAAGAAATGTGGGTAGAAACATTAAGATCCTGACATGTAGTTGAAAAAGCCCTGGGCTATTTAGATGCAAAGCCGTACTGCTTAGCTGGAGTATAAAGTATATATTGAGGAATAGGAAAATTAGATAAAGCTAAAAATTAAAATTATTATTATTTTGATGACTTCGAATGTCAAATTGTGACATTTAAAATTATTACAGCAGTTAATATCCACTAGTAACTTTAGCAAGACTTGATTAGAGCTTTGATAATGGGGGAAAGAAAAAGACTGGAATCAAGATCTAAATTAAAATTCTGGTTGCAAAGTTCAAGGGAGAGACTATGCACTCCAGAAAATAACAGTGACAGTAGGCATGGAAAAGGGAGGATATTAGAACAACTGATTGTTATGAGGAGAGAGAGGAAAGACAGAGAACAGTCAAACATAGTTTCCAGATTTTGTTTCCATCCCGAGTGCCCAGAATCAGGGGCATCAGTATTTGGGTTAGGGAAGAAGACCAGGTAGGTTTTGGCCATGACTAGTTTGAAGAGCTCATATGAGGACACCTGGATAGAGGTGACCAGCAGTCAGAGAGAAGTGTTGTTCCTCTACAAGAGAGAACTTGGGACTTATTCACATGAAACTGATCACTGAAGCACAAAATTGCTGAGGAGGCTGGTGAGTAAAAAGAATAGAGACAAGAGGGATAGAACAAAATCTTACAGAATTGAGGGCACGGGTTAGTATGAGAAAAGAAAAAGAGCTAAAACCAGAAAAGAACTCAGATAATAATACTAATAATACCATCTTGTGTTTACTCAAGGTTGATTAACAATAAAAATGCCAAATCTAAATGGCTTAAAATGATGCAAACAGTTAATGTTCTTGGCTGCTAACCAAAAAATTGAAGCTTTGAGTCCACCAAGAGGCTCCTTGGAAGAAAGGCCTGGCAAACTACTTTTGAAAAATCAGTCTATGGAATAGTTCTACTCTGATACACAGGGATCATCATGAGTTGGAGTCAACTTGACTTTTTTTTTAAACAATGAAACAAACAAAAAACACTCAAGTAAGTGTGCAATATTGATGCTCCTAATTAGACAACTCTTTTCTCTGCAAGAATGCAGGGATTCAGACTCCTTCTATCCTGTGGCTCTGCCCTCCCGTAGGTCCTTGGAGTTCTTTTCACTCAGCAAAAGAATGGGGAAAGTAAATAAGGGATCATCGTGGATGCTTTTATAGGTCAGCCTTGGAAATGGTATGTATCACTGGTGCCCACAACCATTGGTCAAAATTCAGTCACCTGGATGCACCAAATGCAAGGCGCAACTAGTCAGTATCTGTCACATCTTATATTTGTATGGCACTTACAGTTTATTGAACACTCTGTTATACTTCACTGTGTGGCACATTTTCGTGGAAGGCAAAAGAAGCTCAGTAATTAAAAGTATAAGCTCTTGAGTTAAAATCATTTGGATTGGTTTCCTGGCTTCACGATTAAGTGGCACAAGTGTGACCTAGGGTAAATTAACTCACCTCTCTGTACCTCATCTGTAAAGCGGTAATACAACATTCTAACCCACAGGGTTCTTAGGAAGATTAAATGAGTTGATAAATATAAAGTGTTGAAACGGTGCCCAGCATGTGTCTGGCATGTAGTAAGTACTCAGTAAGGATTAGCCATTATTATCATATTAGGACTATAGCTCGTTTAACGGCAGAGCGGGCATTAAATAATGTGAAACGTAGAGACGCAGCAGCCGAGATTGGAGAAAAAGCCATCGATTTGTCCATTAGGCTATATGAATAAGTGCAGAAAATTCTTCTTTGTTAGTTTTTTAGTACCATCCAAATAAGAGGTGAAAGAGGCAGGATTCCCAATTCCCAGCAATTTTCAGTGTATATGTTTAGAACTGCAAAATAAATGACCTCTGAGAAAATCGGATGACATTGCAGCCAAGCTATGAATCCTGGAAGGTTCAGATAGGGTCTTATTCTAAAGGTTTCATATTGAGGTAAGTAAACTATGCCTTGGAGAAAGAGTGCTTATCAATTTAAGATTCACTTTCTATCCTTCTTTCTCTGGGGACAAGATCTTTTAGTAGGTCACAACTGTGGGACCTGAGTCAGTTAATTTCACCTGAGCAAGTACTTGACTGAACTTTATGTCTAGGTTAGTGTAAGCATGAATACTGCCTGTCAAAGTTTCTTTGTTTTTGAAAGAGTCAACTATTTCTCCCACCAACAAACACACACCAAATAATCTTTCCATTTTGTCTCTTTTACATTTTGTTAGTAAATGTGCTAAAATCCTCCATTTTTTAAAATCATGTCTTAAATTAAACTTTTTGTTTTGACAGGATTGTAAATTCACATGCAATTGTAAGAGATACTAGAAAACCACTTATCCCTTAGCCAGTTTCCCCCAATGGTAACATCTTGCCAGGGTAATATAGTATAGTACAATACCACAACCAGGATTTCGACTTTGTACAGTCAAGATATACAACATTTCCATCACCACAAGCATCACTCATGTTGTCCTTTTATAGACACATACACTTGTCTAATCTCCTCCTTGACTCCTGGCTACCCTGAATCTGTTCTCCATTTTTATAATTTTGTCATTTCAAGAACGTTATATAAACAACATTGTGCAACCTTTTGGGGTTGGCTTTTTTCATTCCGTGTAATTCTTTGATGATTAAGCCAGATGGTTGCATGTATCACTAGTTCATTTCTTTTTATTGCTGAGTATTCCACAGTATGAAAGAATTGACACCTTTGAATTGTGGTGTTGGCAAAGGATATTGAATATACCATAGACTGCCAAAAGAACGAACGAATCTGTCTTGGAAGAAGTACAACCAGAATGCTCCTTAGAAGCAAGGATGGTGAGATTGTGTCTCACATACTTTGGACACGTTATCAGGAGGGGTCAGTTCCTTGAGAAGGACATCATGTTTGGTGAAGTAGAGGTTCAGCAACAAGAAGAAGACCCTCAGCAAGATGGACTGACACAGTGGCTGCAACAATGGGCTCAAGCGTAACAACGATTGTGAGGATGGCGAAGGACAAGGCAGTGTTTCGTTCTGTTGTATATAAGGTCACTATGAGTTGGAATGGACTCAATGACACCTGACAACACGTATTCCATGGTATGGGTGTACAGGTTTGTTTAACCGTACACTCATTGAAGGACTTCTGTGTTGTGTCTGGTTTTGGGCTATTCCAAACAAAGCTGCTATAAATAACCATGTACAGGTTTTTGTGTGAATTTAAGTCTTCATTCCTCTGGGATAAAGCTCAAGAGTGCAATTTCTGGGTTGGAGTATATATTCATTTTTTTAAGAAACTGTTTTCTAGAGTGGCTGTACCATTTTACCTTTGCACCAGTAATGTATGAGTGATCCACATTCTCCACATCCTTGTCAGCACTTGATGTTATCACTATTGTATTTTTTCTTTTAGCCATTCTAATAGGTATTTAATGATATCTCATTGTGTTTTTAATTTGTATTTCCTAATAGCTGATGATGTTGAACATCTTTTCATATACTTATTTGCTATCTGTATATTTTCTTCAATGAAGTGTATTTTCATGTCTTTTATCCATGCTCTAATTGCATTGCTTGTTTTTTTTGTTTGTCTTTTTACAGTGAGTTTTGGGAGTTCTTTATACATTTTAGATACAAGTCCTTTGTCAGATACATGGAATCAGATATTTTCTCCCACTTTTCAACTTCTATTTTCACTCCCTTAACAGGGTTATTTACTGACCAAAAGTTTTTAAGTTTTATGAAGTCCAGTTAATTCAGTTTTCCTTTTAGGGATCATGCTTTTGGTGTCAGGTCTAAGAACTCTTTGTCTAGCCCTAGATCCCAAAAAGTTTCTCCTGTGTTTCTTTTCCTAAAAGTTTTACATTTTACTTTTGAGTTCTCATTTTGAGTTAATTTTCGTATAAGTTGTGAGACATAGGTTGAGGTTCATTTTTTGCCTATGGATATCTAATTGCTCCAGCACCCTTGGTTTAAAAGGCTATCTTTCCTCCATGAAATTACTACTGCTGTGTTAGCAATCAGTTGGGCATATTTGTGTCAGTCCATTTATTGGTTCTCTGTTCTAGCCCATTGATCTATATGTCTATCTCCCCACGATTACCATACATTCTCAATTACTGTAGTGATATAAGTCTGGAAATCAGGTAGACTGATTCTTCTTACTTTATTATGTTTTTAAATTGTTTTAACTGTTCTAGTTTCTTTGAATTTTCATGTAAATTTTAGAAAAATCTTTTCTATATCGACAAAAAAATCTTGCTGGGATTTTGATATAAATTGCATTGAACCTGTATATCAAGTTAGGGAGAATTGAAACCTTTACTATATTGAGTCTTCCAATCCACAATGCAGTATATCTCTTGATTTATTTAGGTCTTCTTTGATTTCTTTCATCAAAGTTTTGCAATTTTCAGCACACAAGTAAGTCGTACATATATTTTGTTAGATTTACACCTAAATATTTCATTCTTCTTTGAGTGATTATAAATGGTATTGTATTTTTTATTTTGGTGTCTATGTATGTTCATTACTAGTAGACAAAAATACAATTGATTTCTGTATTTTTATTTTGTATCCTACAACCTTTCTGAGCTCACTTATTAGTTCTAGGAGTTTTTTTTAGTTTCTTTGGGATTTTCTTTGTAGACCATCATGCTGTCCGCAAATAGAGACAGTTTTATTTCTTCCTTTTCAATCTGTAGGATTTTATTTTCATTTCTTGCCTTATTACACAGGCCAGAACTTCAAGCATTATGTTGAATAAGAGTGGTAAGTGTTGACATATTTGCTTTATTTCCAATCTTAGGGTAAAGCATCTATTCTTTGATCATTAAGTATAATGTTAGCTGTAGGTTTTTTTTAGATGAACTTTATCAGGTTGAGAAAGTTCCCCTCTAATCCTATTTTTCTTTTTCATGAATGTGTGTTGAATTTTATCAAATTCATATGATCATGTGGTTTTTCTTCTTTAGCCTGTTAATATGATGAGTTACAGGTCAAATACTGACAATTCTGTAGGGATGGAGTTTTTTGAGGAGCTCCAAACCCAGCGTTGTCCCTTGGGTAGCTTTTAGGCTACTAATTTTTTATTCTTGAAACTAACATTGACAGTGTCTTAGTTTCCTAGTTCTGCTGTAACAGAAATACTGCAAGTGGGTGGCCCTAAAGAAGAGGAATTAATTTTCTCACAGTACAGGAGGCTAGAACTCAGAATTCAGGGCACCAGCTACAGAGGAAGGCTTTCCCTGTTGGCTCTGGGGAAAGATCCTTGTCTCAGCTTCTGTACCTCAGAGTTCATCAGTTACTTGGTGTTAAAGATTGAATTGGGTTCCCCCAAAATGTGTGTCAACTTGATTAAACCATGATTTCCAGCATTGTGTGATTGTCCACCATTTTTTCATCTAATGTGATTTTCCTGTGTTGTAAATCCTACCACTATGATGTTAATGAGGTGGGATTAGAGGCAGTTATGTTAATGAGGCAGGACTCAATCTACAGGATTAGGTTGTGTTGTAAATCAATCTCTTTTGAGATATAAAAGAGAGAAGCTAGCAGAGAGACATGGGGACTTCATACCACAAAGAAACAAGAGCCAGGAGAATAGTGTGTTCTTTGGACCCAGGGCCCCTGTGCTGAGAAGCTCCTAGACCAGGACCTTCTCCTAGAGCTGATAGAGAAAGCCTTCCCCTGGAGCTAGCACCCTAAATTTGGACTTCTAGCCTCCTAGACTGTGAGAGAATGAATTTCTGTTTATTAAAGCCTTCCACTTGCGGTATTTCTGTTATAGAAGCCCTAGATAACTAAGACACTTGGTGATTTTCACATTGTTTCTATCTTCCCTCATTCCTTTGTGCTTGCTTCTGTGTCTGATCTGTTCCTTTTATAACCCAGAAGTGATTAAGTTTAGGACAAAACCTACACTGACATGGCCTCTTTAGCATAACAAAAAACCCTATTTTCAAAGGGGATTACATTCACAGGTACAGGGGTTAGGATTCCAAAACATATTTATAGGGGACACAATTCAATCCATAAAAGATGGGGTTTAACCCTGTAGATTCTGAGATGTTTGAGAAGAATTAGCAGTATGTATACAAACAGCCAAGACCAAAAAAAAAAGAAAAAGAAGAAGAAGCAATTGTCAATTGCAGAAAAACCAAATGGTACATCACAAAGGAAAAAATCATGAGAACAAAATTTAGCTCAACAGTGAACGAGATTACATAATTTTAGTAACAGGACCACTCAATATGGATTAACCAAAAGTTGTGACATATATATAATGGGAAGATTAGTAGAATGGACATGGTGTAAGAAAGCTAAATTCTCATCTGCCATCACAGGAAGTCAATGGATAATGTCCAAAACTGATAAATAAAAAAATTGCCACAATAGTATATTATTTAGAAATACAATGGTTAAGCCACAAGAAACAACCCAATGAATGGAAAACAGTTGCCACTGGGACAAAGAACTTGAGAGTGATGGCAGGAACTGATGTTTCCATTTTAAGTATCATAGTTCCATTGACTTTTTGCTGAGTTATCGAATTTATTTATGCCATTTTCTTTTTTTTTAAATAAACTTTATTTTTTAGAACAGTTTAGATTTACAAAAAACTTGAGAAGCTAGTACAAAGAGTTCTCATGTAGCCCACACCCAGTTTAAATATTATTAACATTTTACATTGGTGTGGTACATTCCTTACAATTAATGAACAAATATTGGTACATTATTATTAACTGAAGTCCATATTTTATTCAGATTTCCTTAGTTTTACCCAATGTCCTTTTTGTGCTCCAGGATCTCATCCAGGATACCACATTACATTCAGTTGTCAAGTCTCTTTAGGCTCCTCATGGCTGGGATAGTTGCTCAGAATTTTTTTTAATGACCTTGACTGTTTTGAGATGTACTGATAAAATATTTTGTGAGATGCTTCTCCGTTGGAATTTGTCTGATACTTTTCTATTGATTATATTGAAGTTATGGATTTTGGGAGAAAGAGAACAGTGCCATTTTTGTTACATCATATCAAGTATATATACTGTCAGCATGATTTATCATTGTTGATACTGAAATTGATCATCTGGCTAATGCAGTGTTTGTCAGATTTCTCCACTGTAATGTTACAGTCTTTCCCTCTTTCCATACTATACTCTCCATTGACTTTTAAACTATGTACATATATTACTTTGACTAAATTTAATTAAAATATGCAGATGTTTTCTGAACTATGTGGCATATTCCTGGAATTATGGGCAACAACATACAAAAGTGCAAGACAAGTAGCCAACAAAGAGCCATAGTGAACATGGTGGGGCATGTGCAGAGTGAGAAGCAGAGCATCCTATGGTGTGTCAGTATGAGCTAGAGAAAAATCATCATCAGGTTCAGTATTAGCTAACTAATACTGAATTGAGGTACATGGATAGATTAGAAATTGATGCATAATGTCTAAGTGTCCAGATAGTGAGAACTGAGATAGACTAAGATGCCACAAAGCACTGAGGTGAATTGGACAGAGACAGGTTCCCAGGCAAAGGGCTTGAGTATTAGAAATTCAGGGACCTAAGTAAGTAAAAAGATCCAGAAAGGATCAGGAATTTAGGCAAGGAATCTGAGTAACAGGGACAAAGTATCCCTGAGGATAAAAAACAGACAAATCAAAATTTGGCATTCTAAAAAACATTTTGACTCAGAACATGGTCTATGTCTGAACCTGTCTTCTATATTATCTACCTTGAAAGTTTCAGCTTGAGTCCTTGAGGCTAGGTTGGACCCTTGAGTGGAGTAGGGAATGAGGAAGCAGCATTTCTGATGTCGTATAAATCATATCTGCTGACGTATGTCAGAAAGCCTCAATAAAATGACACAGTTAACATTTTATATGCTTGATAAATGGAAGCTGGTATTCCTTTCATCTCCAGAAGTGTATATGCCACTATTTTAAGCCAGAAGGAATTAAAAAAATTTTTTTTTCTTCTGGGAAATTTTTCTAGAACTGATGGCCTCTACAACAATAATTGAAATTGCCTTATATAGTTTTATCAGGGACAGGTGGAGGGTGGCAGTACTTGCTGCCAGACCTTTGTCTGATCTGTTGATATTCCTTCTGGGTATGACTGTTATTTCTATGCAGAATTAGAGATAATCCCCATTGTGGCCTCTCCCTCCACACCCCACCCCAACTCATTCACCCAAGGAAGTGAGTGACTGGTCAGAAATGGGTTCTCAGGTTAGCTGTACATCTTCACAGGGAAAAAGCTGCCTGTTAATTTAGTTAAATAATTAAGTACTTAAGCTTTAATTGCACCTCTAAAACGTCCTACAAGTTTGTGAGGCACCAGGGCCGTAAGGTAAACAGGGTACAGAGCCTGCCTACAAGAAGCTCTCATTCAAGCGAGGAACAGCCAGGGGGCAGGATAAACATGGCATATTCAAGGAATGTAAGGTATCAGCATGGTTGATCCTCGAAGTAGGAGACTGTCAGATGGCTACTGCAGCAGTTCAGAAAGAAATGTTCACTCAAATCAAGGACTGGTTGTCAAATTTTCAGGTAAATACTGTCCTGTAAGATGGAGTAACTGCTGGTGCAGTGGTTAAGCGCTGGACTGCTAACCGCACAGTTGGCGGCTCGAACCCACCAGCTGCTCCACGGGAGAAAGATGTGGCAGTCTGTTTCCATAAAGATTTATACCCTTGGAAACACTATGGGGCAGTTCCACTCTGTCTTGTAGAGTCACTATGAGTTGGATTGACTCACCGGCAGTGGGATTTTTTTGTTTTGTTTTTAAGATGGAATAAAGCGATTCTAAAGGGAAATTTGGGCAAAATGAGCTATGAAACTACTGAAAATATTTGCTAAGAAGACAAGAGTCTTTGGGTGGTGCAAACAGTTAAGTGCTCAGCTACTAGCCAAATGTGCCTCAGAAGACAGTCCTGGCAATCTACTTCTGAAATGTCACAGCCTTGAAAACCTTATGGAGCACAGTTCTATTCTGACACACATGGAATTGCCATGGTAGGGATCAACTCCACAGCAACTAACAACAGTCCACCTCAGCAAAGAAAGCAGTCAAAGCAATGATCAGGTCAAGAGGGTGGGTACCAGTCAGTAATAGGATAGTTTGATATTAGATCTTTATATTTGATGGCCAAGAGGAACAACTATGTAAAAGAGGCCTATTTTAAGTCAGTGGGATGACTATGAACCACTGTAATATGTCATATTTTACCACCATGCTTGTATTCTCTGTATCAATAGCTTTGAATTAAGCAGTGCATTCATATGACTAGCCACAGTGAATGATTTACCTAAGTTAGTATAACAAATACTAATCCAAAATTTTAAGTGCTAGAGAGCAAATGTTTCCCATGAGACAACCTTATAGTCTTCTCAAAGGTATACTCTCATTCCCGCTTCCATCACCAGGCCTGTTCTCCAGAGAAATTTTCCCTAAGTATTGTACTGAAAAAATGAGTCTCCATCTTTCTAAAAGTATCACAAAGTCAAGACCAAGTTTCTTCCAAACAGCATTTCTTGCCAATATCTACTTCATATAATTGATGTCAACAAATATTAATATTAAACCATTAGGGGTTTTCTTTTTTCTTTTTACTCTATATTGGGCAAACTAACTGAGAAAGTGTCACCTCTCTTACCACTGGGTAGATTTTGCAGATTCTGTGTTGCTGTTGTTGTTAGATGCCATTGAGTCAATTCTAACTCATAGTGACCCTGTGTACAACGAAGGAAACACTGCCTGGTCCTTCACCTTCCTCACGCTCGTTGCTATGTTTGAGCCCTTTGTTGCAGCCACTGTGTCAGTCTATCTCATTAAGGGTCTTCCTCTTTTTCACTAACCATCTACTATGGTTTGTGATATTAATCTTTCTTAGTAGATGTGATGGTCAAGACTGAGTGTCAACTTGGCTGGGCCGTGATTCTCAGTGTTTATATGTGATCACCTCCATGATGGGATCTGCCATGAATAGCCAATCAGTTGAAAGGGAGTTTCCTTGGGTTTGTGGCCTGCATCCAAATATAAGCAAGCGGTTTGGCTTTTGCCTGCTTTGGATCCTGCAACTGTCTCCTGTTCGTCCGACCTCCGGTTCTTGGGACCTGAGTTAGTAGCTTACCTGCCGATCTTGGGATTCATCATCTTCGTAGCCTGTGAGAAGATCCCTGCTCTCCAACCTGCCAGTCTTGGGTTTGCCAGCCCCTGCAGCTCTGTGAATGAGAAGAAGCCTTGTGGTCGTGCCTACCGATCTTGGGATTCGGCAATCTTCACAGCCTGTGAGCAAGCGCCCTGCTCTCCGACCTGCCTATCTTGGGTTCGCCAGCCGCTGTGGCTATGTGAATCAGGAAAAGCCTCTATCCGGATCCATGGACTTGGGACATTGCAGCCTCTACAATTGAGTGAGCCGTTTCCTTGATATAAATCTCTCTATACACATATTTATACACTTTACTGGTTTTGCTTCTCTAGAGAACCCAGCCTAAGACAGTAGACCTTCTCTCTTCCATCCATCCATCCATCCAACAGTTATTGAGTGAATGTGATATGCTGTGAAATGAGCTCCAGGAATATAAAAATGAATAAGACTCTATACTCAAGGATTTCACAGTAATGATAAAGGTAAGCATCTATATGGTTACAATACATTGTATATGTATTATGTACTAATTTATTAACTACAATGTGAACACTTTCATTCTCTAGAGTCTCATTCTGCCACTGGTTTGTTTATGTATATCTGGAAAGCTAAGAATATTTTTTACATTTCAAAGGACTGTAATCAAATAACAACAAAGAAGATGATGAGACAGACATCTCACATGATCTGCAAAGGCTAAAATGTTTACTCTCTGGCTCTTACAGAAAATATTTGCTTACTCAAACTTTCATTCTAGATCATTGATTCTTAAACGAGGGTGTCCCTCAAAATGACTTGTGGACTGTCATTTTAAATGCATATGCTGGATGGGATCCTGGCATTGATATTTTCACCAGAATTGAGTGACTCTCATGTGTACTGTGGTTGAAAATCTCTGCTTTACACACTCTCCCTAAGATAGTACCCATAACACTTACCTGGGTTTATAAAGACCCTTAATAAAAGATTTCTTCATTAACACAGCTTACCCTATGCATTGTTGAATTCCTCCCAATTTATTTCATGTGCCTTGGTAGGATAGCCCCCATATGTTCAGATGTAACCTCTTAATAATAACATTTTAAATTAATGTAGATCTTTGAAAGGCATAAGACATATTCACACATTCACATCTATTATATAACTTGATCTCAACAATAATATAACCTAGAATTACTACTTTACAGATAAAGAAACTGAAGTTCAGAGACGTCAAGTGGGTCAAGGTCATACAGGGCTTTTGACTCCTATTTCATTGTTCTTTCTCAACACTGTCTCCTACTTAAACTTCTTCCGATTCTCCACTGAAAAAGACTGTGCAGTCTATTCTTAGTGCCCGGTAGCAAAATTTCATTACATTCCATAAATCTGTTAGCTAAAGAAAGTAATTCCTGTTTAACTTGAGAGCCTGTATGTCTTAAGGCAGACTTGTGTTCCAATAATTCCTCTAATTTGCAAGCACTTTTTCACATATATTATGTACTTGAAATAAACTAGAAGCTAACTCCTACTCAGGTATAAATGGAGAAAAAAGTACCTCTCTAGAGCATTATTCAATACAAAGCTCATGAAATAATTTACAGAGGCACAAGGTTCATCCTGCCTAAGCAAATTAAACAATTTTTTTAACCCCAATGTCTTCCATCACAAGTTAAATTTATGATAACTGTATTGGCTCTGCACTACATAGCACCCAAAAGCCTTCCTTTGCTTTCAGCTAGAGCTATTTATACCCCAGAATATTGACATTCTTCTACTTAATCCAAAAGCATTTCTACTAAAAAATAAATATAAATGCTACATTCTTTTGTGTATGCAAAGCTAAAACAAAGGAAAAGTAATAATCAAAGAATTAGAAACATTTTGGATATAGTCTTACTTCTTTCTTTCCAAAAGATTTTCGTTTTGATCAGTCATTGTACTGCAAGGATGTTAGAGATACATAACCTGAACAAATCCCTTGTTAAATTGTGTACATGTCCAGAGTTTCATTGAGAAATAAACTTGGATAATACTGACAGTGAAAATGAAAGACTAACACATTTTTACCCTGTAGTGGCATAGTCAAGGGGCTCTGGTTGTGCAGTGCTTAACCTACCAGCCACTCTGCAGGAGAAAGATGTGGCAGTCTGCTCCCGTAAAGATAAACCAAACCAAACCAAACCAAACCCACTGCCAATCCTAGGAGTGGGATTGCTGGATCGTATGGTATTTCTATTTCTAGGTTTTTAAGGAAGTGCCATATCGTTTTCCAAAATGGTTGTACCATTTTACATTCCTGCCAGCAGTGTTTAAGAGTTCCAAGCTCCCTGCAAACAAGGCTGTAATCTTTACAGAAGCAGATCTCCACGTCTTTCTTCAGTGGCACCTCTGGGTAAATTTGAACTGCCAATCTTTAGGTTTGTGGTGGAGCACAAACTGTTTGCACCAGCTAGAGACCTTTTTTCCAAAAGCCAGCCCTTCCTTTTTATAGTCATTTTGCCATCACAAGAAAAGTTGCTTTAGGATAAAGCTGATAATAGAGAAGGGGGAGAGGGAAGACCTAAATAAATAAATAAACAAACTTTGTTTTGATATCTTTGAGTTATTGAATCAAATGAGTCCTGAAGCCCACTTTATCTATGTTATTACAGAATCAGGTGAGCCAGTAAATCCTGTTCGTTGTTTAAGGGAGTGTCTTAGTTATCTAGTGCTGCTATAACAGAAATACCACAAGTGGACCCCTTTAACAAACAGAAATTTATTCTCTCCCAGTCTAGGAGGCTAGAAGTCCGAATGCAGGGCACCAGCTCCAGGGGAAGGCTTTCTCTGTCTGTCAGCTGTGGAGGAATGTCTTTGTCATCAATCTTCCCCTTGTCTAGGAGATTCCCAGCGCAGGGACCCTGGGTCCAAAGGACGTGCTCTGCTCCTGACATTACTTTCTTGGAGGTATGAGATCCCTCTGTCTCTCTGCTCACTTCTCTCTTTTTATATCTCAAAAGAGATTGACTCAAGATACAACCTAATCTTGTACATTGAGTCCTGCCTCATTAACATCATAGAGGCAGGATTTACAACGCATAGGAAAATCACATCAGATGACAAAATGGTGCACTATCACACAATGCTGGGAATCATGGCCTAGTCAAGTTGACACATATTTTGGGGGGACACAGTTCAATCCACAGCAGGTAATATCATTGGATTTCCATTGCTTGCAACATAAAGAGTTCTAAATGATGTGATTGTTACACTTAAGATAACTGCATAATTTTATTTCCCTGGTGAGTGGTTCCATCAAACATTGTTACGGATGGACATCCAGATCAAGTGGGTAGTTACCTGACTGTTGCAATCAAGATTCTGTAAACCAGTGGCTGACTAGGAAAGCTGCAACCCATGTGCAAATTTCTTCCCTAATCATCTTCTTTTCTGTTTAGGTGTGGTATAATATGTTGTGCTTACCCACGGTTGTTGATTATGTTGGGAATGATCACTGTGCCTGAAGCGCCAGTGGGAATACAGTGGAAGGCCCCACTCAACCTCACAAAAATGTATTAAAAAAGACAGCTCATTGCCTAATAGTATTTGGTATAAATAGTAGAGGGAAGTAAATACAACATATACTCTTTGTGTAAGTTAGAAACAGAGTAAAATTATTCTTTAATGACTATTTATAAATACACTAAAACTATATAAAAAGGAAAGCAAGGGCATTGTGAAATAGGATGTAATATGATGGCCATCTCTAGTTGGGGATGAATTAGTGGAGAACCACAAGGTTAACTGTAAGTTTTCGTCATGATCTTAACTTTTGTTTTGAGTAGTGCTTTTGCAGATGCTTATTACATTATTTAAAAAACACACTCATTAAATAATACAGTTTTAAAAGACTAGAGGGTACATTTGTGTAAAAATTATTAATTTTTGGCTTCTCTTTTGGAATTAGACAATTTCAGAAATTAAGCACAATAACGGGGCGAAGTAGAAGACATATTTCCAAAGAACTTTTCATGTGATTCATTGTTTTCTGGTATAACTGTGCCTTCTTCACTGACAGTATAAAGTCTTTTCATTGGTCTGCCTATTTGCTTAGATTTGAATGTGACAAGTAATGGCTAATAATAATAATGTCTAATAAAGTTAAATTAGTCAAATCAAGTCTCTTGCTTTCTTCCCTGCTCTCCTGTCTTTGAGCAAACTTAGGAGTATATTTAAAGTGACTAAATCTTTGAAATTCTATTTTTTTTTTTTTCGTGTTAAAATTAACTTACAAGGTCATCATAGTACTTTAAGCTATGGATTATAAATAGCTTCTTCATATCTTCATCCACAAGGTCAGAGGACATTCTGAGAACAGTTCAGACCACAAGTTTTGACCAAACCAATCAACTCAGTTTGTCTACACAGCAGATTAATCAAAATGAGGAATACCTGGGTCTCTACCAATATGGACATCCTGGAGATGATGGATAGGTGTTAGAGTTGGTGGTTGGAACATTCTGTCCATAGTGTGTAGACTAAGAGTCTAAGAGGCAAAAACACAAATAGCAGCAGGATCTATGAAAGAGCTGCAGCCACAAACCAAACTTCACTCATCCAAATTTGCTACTGATTATGAAATAGCCCTTTCAGCCACATCTGCACATAAGGATACTAATCAGTGTCAGCAATATTTTCTTTTAATGTAGCATATAATTATATACGTACTTCCACACACACACATTTAATTTATTTCAAAAATTATCTTCCCTATTTAACTAATCAGTCTTTTCCTGGCACAAAAATACCAAAAACCCTTTCATATGGTACTGAGGCCCAAAGAAGTCGGTGTTTTTCAAATTTTGGAAGTAAAGAAATCGATTTGTAGAGTTGTAAGAAAGTCTCATCTATGAATATTCATAAAGAAACTTTGCAGTTTCGGCAAGCAAATGGCAGACTGGGGACTTCTCTTTTGACACCCAAGTATGAAAATTACTCTCTCCATTTCATTTATAAAATGGTTACTGTTCCTCTAACACTAACTTTTAATTTACTTATCAATGGTGAAACCATTTTTCTTTTATGAATTAAAAATAAAGTTGTTGAGTAAAAAGCGGATTCTTGCTGAGAAACGTAGGATGTACAGAAAAGACCTGCAGTGTGTTAACTTGGTTTAACTACTAAACACTAATACAGTTTCAACAATAACTCTTATTAGAGGACTACATTTCTTTTGAAATAAATATGAGCGGTTTGGGTATTTTCTTCTTCATATATCATTTGCGTTGGTTATTTTATTTAAAAAAATATTTACAGTTCTGGTACATCCAAATGCTTTGAAACTGGTATTTGAGAATAACAATAAGAATTTAATTAAGTTAAAGGTAGTCTAGTTTCTCACTTGTAGCCTGTATATATCAAAGTCTTAGCATGAATATGAGAACTTAAAATTGAGAGAACTGCTCTAGATGTGTACTGAAGAAAATGTGAAGTCCTTTTCAAGACGTCTAGTTCATAGACGTGAACAATAGACTCGTACCTGCAGCGCATGAATGGGGAAAGTAGCTTATGCTGATGCAGTAACAGGATCACCAAGGGCGTTATGGGTCAGAAATGGAATTTTAAAACCACTTCACTGCTTCACAAGGAATCCATGTAACCTCACTGCAAAAATGACTTTATAGAATTCTTCAAATGGCATAGCATGATTATGTTTGTCAACTTTTTTGCTTAACTAATAGGGTCGCTGTGAACTGGAATCGACTGGAAGGCAACGGGTATGGGGGACTCTGTTCTTAATCTGTAAATCAATATTTATAAATGTTATCCCCAAAAGGTGATTGAAGAAGAGTCTTGTTTGTTAATACCAAACCGAAATCCATTGCTGTGGAGTCGGTTTCGACTCATAGTGACCCTATAGGACAGAGTAGAACTGCCTCATAGAGTTTCCGAGGCTGTAACCTTCACGGAAGTAGACTGCGCATCTTTCACTCTCAGAGTGGCTGGTGCGACCCTTGATTAGCAGCTGGGTGCTTTAACCACTGAATCACCAGGGCTCTTCTCCCTTATTAATAGTGCATTCAAAATGTTTTGCTTATGCCACACTGTAATAGCGCTTCAGTGAGGTCATATGGAACTATTTTTCAGTGATTAATAAGCCAAAGCCATCAAAGATTTTGGTTGTTTTCATTTATTTCGTGCTTTCTAGGATTAATATTAGATGGAAGAAATAAGATCCCGTCATCCCTTTTGACACAAAGGAAATACTGAAAATATCTAATGTAGATTAATTAATTAAGGACAAAGTATGTTATTGTTGTGTGCCACGGAATCAGTTCCAACTCATAGTGACCCTATAGGACAAAGTAGAACTGCCCCCATAGGGTTTCCTAGGCTGTGATCTTTACAGATCACCAGACCTTTTCTCCTGGAGCAGCTGGTGGGTTTGAACTGCCTGACCATTGTTAGCAGCCTAGCACTTAGCAGTTGTACCACCAGGGCTCCTAAGGACAAAGTATACAGACATCCAAATATGTTGGAAATGAGATTAAGATAGAAATTTAAATTTCTTAAAAAGATGAAAAAATTCCTGTTTATCTTAAAATGATTATAAAATTATCCTCACTGTAAATATTTAAATAAATATAATATCTCCTAAAAGTGACCATTAGTTACTGGTAAAATGAAAAGCATAATCTAGTTTCTGGCAAATGAGGCTGAAGCAGTTGATATTTTGTATTTTCATGGGAAAATACTCATTTCTGGATTACAACTGAGTTTAAAGAGACCTTTGAAAGAGGAAAGTGCTTTCAACCATGCCTTGGTATGCTATTTTGATTAAAAAAAATAGCCCCTCAGGTAAAATTTAAATATATTTCCCCAAAAAGTGATGTTAGTGTATTTTCTAGCAAATTCAAACAATGGCTCAGAAGTACACTCATCAGTATTAGCAATTATTAGTAATAATGATGATTAAATAGTTGTATGAACAATAAGCACAATTATTTCCCTTTAAAATTTACTTTGTAATCAAGCAAGTACACTCTCCACCTGATATTATACTGTGCACTAGTGAGTGAACATTTTTTCATTTAATATCCTTATTCACATTTTTCTTGATGCTTCTTTGTATATCTCTATTGATGTAACAGTTTGCAAGAAAAAGAGCTCATGTCTCTGCCTGAAGGTGGAATCTTATGAATATGCAAATAATGTTTTGATGTTATGAAGTTTTTCTTTGGAATGAAACTGTGCCTTCTTAAGTTATATTGAATATTAGCCATAGCTTGGAAAGGCACAAAGCACATGAAGACTTGAAATTTTTAAAGAAAAAGTATCTGAGAAGTAGTTGCTTTCTGGTTATAAAAGGCTGACTTGTTAAATCTGGTCTTCTCAATTTAAGTTAATGCTTTGTTGTAAAAAAAAACAAAACTGCCATTTAATTTTTATTGTATAGAACAGTAGTGAACGAGTAATTTAAAAGGATGTATAGATAGTCTGCCCTGTATGTAACAGTAGACTTCTTAAAATGCAAATTCTGGGGCACATCTTTTAACAGCTTTAATCTAACTTGGTGCTATGTGTCCAGATGGTTCTAAAATGTTCCTTTGGTGAACTCTGCAGAATAAACCAGTTTTTCATAAGATCTCGTACAGTAGATATTTTCTAGTGACGTTCAGTTTCAACCCTAGACAAAAATCTCCCACTCAAACACTCTTATGTTATGAGACTTAGCAAGATAGCAGCATGGGCCTCTGAAATTATTTTTAATGTCTAGATAGGCTGACTGTGTGTTTCTTATTCAGGGTGAGATTGGTCCTCTACTGGAGAGGATTCCCGTACTTTCATCTTTTCTCCTAAACTTCAAACTGTGGTTCTGAAACTTTGGTCAGTATCAAAATCACCTGGGGGTCTTGATAAAAACACAAAGGCCCAGGTGCTATCCTAATTTAATGAGTGTGGGCCACTGTGTTCTTTCTTGGCCTTCCAGGAGATTCTGATACACACTAAAGTTTAAGAACCACTGCACTAAACAAAAGCTCAAAAGAAAATACCAGGATAATAAAAGGAAACGTGTGAAACAGGTCAAGCAGTTCTAAAACATTTGAAGTATGGCTACAATTAAATGAAATAATATTTAAAAAGAAAAGAAAAAAATACACCGTGTAGGACTTATACGAAGTTGCTTTTTTATTCCTCACTTTAAGAATATGGAAATAAGATTGCCCTCTGAGATTTAAGACTAATAAAAATTTAAATTTAAAGAAAGAGACAGACCCTTACAAGCAATCCACGATACTTTGTCTAAAGGTGAGACAGAGATTTGGGGCATTATGAAAACACCAATCGGGATGACATCAAGAGGCAGGACCAGAATATGATAATAAACAAAAAACATGAAATCCAGTCAACCGTATTTCACCCATCCTAAAAAAAAAGAACTGTGCTAAAAAGAAGCGAAAATTAAAGAAATACCCATTGCCGTTGAGTCGATTCCAACTCATAGCGACCCTATGGGACAGAGTAGAATTGCCCCATAGAGTTTCCAGGGCTGTAAATCTTTACAGAAGCAGATTGCCACATCCTTCTCCTGCAGAGCAGCTGGTGGGTTTGAACTGATGATCTTTGGTTAGCAGCCAAGTGCTTAACCACTGCACCAGCAGGCCTCCTAAAGAAGATATGCAGATGTAAAATATGCATATAAAAGTCATTTGACATTGTTTGTCATTAGGGAAATGCAAATTAAAATAGCAACGAGATATCACTATACACCTATTAGAATGGCTAAAATTTAAAAAACTGGCACTATCAATTGCTGGCAAGGATGTAGAGGAATAGGAACTCTCATTCCCTTCTGGTGGAAATGCAAAATGATACAACCACTTTGGAAGACAGTCTGGAGGTTTCTTTCAAAGCTAAACATAATCTTACCATAAAATCTAGCAATCATGCTCCTAAGTATGTTTTTAACCAACTGATTTAAAAACTTATATTTGTACAAAATCTGCATTCAAAAGTTTATTCATAATAACAAAAAATGAATTAACCTAGATGCCCTTTAATAGGTGAATGGATAATCAAACTGTGGTACATCCATACAATAAAATACTATTCAGCAATAAAAATGAATGAGCTATCAAGCCTTGCAGACAAGGATGAATCTTAAATGACTATTGCTAAGTGAAAGAAGCCATTCTGAAAAGCCTACATAATATATGATTCCATTAATGCAACATTCTGAAAAAGACAGAACTACAGAGATGGTAAACAGATCAGTGGTTGCTAGGGGCTCATGGTGGAGGGAAAGGGTTCATTAGGGATATCACAGGGACTTCTTTAGGGTGGTAAAACTCTTCTGCATGATACTTTAATGATGGACGCATGACAGCTTCCATTTGTCAAAACCCATAGAACTTCACAGTACAAAGAATGAACCTTAATTATGCAAATTAAAAAAATAATTTAGGAGGTTGGAGGATTCCAGGATTGAATGCAGATGGTTACAAAATAATGTAATCATACTATAATTTTTTGAAACAACCTCATTAAAGGTGGCTGTGAAAAAGTTGCTGGCCTAAATAACTCTGGAAATGAGTTGAGTCTGTAAGATTAAAGGAAAAAGGAAAAACATATAAGCACTTGTACTCTAGTTGATCAAGTTGTTTCGCTGGGGTGCATGGGTTAACAATCCACAAACACTGCACATGTATACTGGAGTGGAACAATCAATTAAATGGATGTGGGATAGTGAGTGCTAGATTTCTCACTGGTGGAGTGAGATGTTACCATTAAGCAAAGGGAGAAGGTTAAAATGATCCATGTGTTAATGGATTAGAGTTGGAAGTATCAGTACGAACTCATATTTACCTTAATATAGATATCAAACCAAACCTATTGCCATTGAGCCAGTTCTGATTCATGGTGACCTTGTACGTTACAGAGTAGAACTGCTCCATAGGGTTTTCTTGGCTATAATCTTTATAAAAGCAGATTGTCAAGCCTTCCTTCTGTGGCACCACTGGGTGGGTTTGAACCACCAACCTTTAGGTAGGTTAGTAGTCGAGCACAAACTGTTTGTGCACCCAAGGACCTTCAGTATAGATACAGATGAAATTTTACAGAAACATTTACAGATATGTGTATATACATATGACTTAGTATACACACACATCTCCACATGTCTCTCAGTTTGTCGTACTGTCGTCGCTTGAGTGTTGCTATGATACTGAAAACTTTGCCACAGGTATTGCAAATACCAGCTACCTAGCCAACCAACTGGAAGAGATTCATGTTTGTACCCATTCCAAAGAAAGTTGATCTAATAGAATGTGGAATTTATTGAACAATATCATTACTATCACACACAAGTAAAATTTTGCTGAAGATCATTCAAAAGCAGCTGTAGCAGTACATCAACAGGAAATTTCCAGAAATTCGCATCAGATTCAGAAGAGGACGTGGAACAAGGGATATCATTGCTTATGTCAGATGGACCCTAGCTGAAAGCAGAGACTATCAGAAAGGTGTTTACCTGTGTTTTATTGACTATGCAAAGGCATTAGACTGTATGGATTATAACAAACTATTGATAATATTATGAATAATGGGAATTCCAGAACATTTAATTGTGCTCATGAGGAACCTGTACTTAGACCAAGAGCCAGTCGTTCGAATAGAACAAGGGGATATTGCACAGTTTAAAGTCAGGAAAGATGTGCCTCTGGGTTGTATCCTTTCACCATGCTTATTTAACCTGTATGCTGAGTAAATAATTCGAGAACCTGAACTATATGAAGAAGAATGGGGCATCAGGATTGGAGAAAGACTCATAACAACCTGCATTATGCAGATAACACAACCTTGCTTGCTGAAAGTGAAGAGGACTTGAAGCACTTACTGATGAAGATCGAAGACCACAGCCTTGAGTATGGATTACACTTCAAATAAAACAAAAATCCTCACAACTGGACCAATAAGCAACATCATGATAAACGGAGAAAAGATTGAAGTTGTCAAGGATTTCATTCTACTTGGATCCACAATCAATGTGCATGGAAGCAGCAGTCAAGAAATTAAAAGACACACTGCATTGAGCAAGTCTGCTGCAAAAGATCTCTTTAAAGTGTTAAAAAGCAAAGATGTCAATTTAAGGATTAAGGTGTGCCTGATCCAAGCCATGGTGTTTTCAGTCACCTCATATGCATGTGAAAGCTGGACAATTAATAAGGAAGACTGAAGAAGAATTGATGCCTTCGAATTAGGCTGTTGGCAAAAAGTATTGACTATACCGTGGACTGCCAGAAGAATGAACAAATCTATCTTGGAAGAAGTACAGCTAGAATGCTCCTTAGAAGCAAGGATGGCAAAACTTCATTTCATGTATTTTGGACATGTGATCAGGAGAGATATCACGCTTGGTAAAGTAGAGGGTCGGGAAAAAAGAGGAAGACCCTCAACGAGATGGATTGACACAATGACTGCAACAATGGGCTCAAGCATAACAACGATTGTGAGGATGGCGCAGGAGAGGCAGTGTTTCCTTCTGTTGTACATAGGGTCCTTATGAGTTGGAACCAACTCGATAGCACCTAACAACAGCAACAACAACAAGACACACACATATATTTCATTGTTCTGTCACCTGACAAGGCCTAGAAAGAAGAACATCCCAATAGAAAGGAGCACACCTAGTGCCTAGATATTGGTTACTACTACCATTCTCCAAGGCTTACTTTTCTAGGACTGATTCTGGGACTGGGACAGGAAAACGCAAGATGAGCCTGGAGCATCTTGTAGTGTCAGAAAGCTAGCAAGCACTCAAAAAACAAAAGCAAAAAAATACAATGGGCATTTATTAAAGGGTTACAGCACCTATCTGAAAGAGCTTCAAATGTCAAATTGGAACAATATGAGCAACAAAATAAATACACCTACTCCTCAATTATTGATTGTCTTATTATCTGACATCTTGCATTTACGACAATAGTAGAAAACCTACTATCTGACTATTTTGTGCATTAATGATGTACATCTGGCAGTAACAAATGCTGAGGTTCTAGGCAAGAGAACACTGGCTGTGATTGTTAAGGCTATGTGTCAAATTGTCTGAGCCATGATTCTCAGTGGTCTGGCAGTTACGTAATGATGTAATTTGGCAGTTACGTTAACAATGTAGTAATCCTCTAATTTGTGATCTGATGTGGTCATCGTCGTTTTTATACAATGCCTATTTTTGCATAGCAATCTGGTATTTGGAACTTACCTATGTCGGTAAGTGAGGTGATAAAAACAATGGACATTTCTGAGTATGAGTATTGTGGGGGGAGGTTGTTGGGGCTGGAGGTGGAGAAATAACTTATCCAACTGCAATTTTACTTGGGGTTGATCTGGCGTGGCTATTTAGTTGGCAGCCTAGAACGTTAAGTATCTTTAATCCTTTTTTGTTGAGCTGGTTAGACTATATGGAAAAGGAAATTCCAGTCTCCTGGGTGAGGTTAAAAGTCTGTCAGCTACTATTCTAGGAGCTAGTAGGTAAAGAGGGATAGGGTTTTCAGCATGCATATTTCCACTTATTATGCCCTGCTTACAGTATCCTAACTTGACCTTTAACTTGCACCTATACAAAAGACTCTGTGTCTTACCTTCTCCAGAGAATAGATTTCCAATCCTCTGCCAGGATTGTGGGTGTTGGTTGCCTGGATGCTGAGTGTTGGTGATGCCATCAGTATATCTGACTGCTTTTTAGACTTTCAATTAATCCTGTTTTACCCACCTCCCTCCAGCCCCACTTCCAGATGCACCTAGTACTATCAAGCCCATAGCGTTTGTAGAGTCTCTGATGCAAAACTGAGTTAGTCCACAGCTTTCCTCTCTTCCAGCTTTGGGTTCTGTATTCTCAATTCCATTAGGTTCTTCTTACCATTCACTCACTTACTTTGCAGCCTCTAGGTTTTTTGTTTGCTGGTTTGTTTTGGTCTACTCTCCTGTTCTCTTGTCCTTGTTGGATTGTGCTTCCTAAGAATGTCTCTTACTGCCTTTTCTGGGGTTTTGGAAGAAAGTAAAAGTAGAGATATTGTTCAATTTTGCTATATTTACCAGAAAACATGTGTATGTTTTACTGGAGGAATTATTTGGTTTTGTGGGGTAAAGATATTCCAAATAACTGCTCTACTGAAAAATAAACATACCAAAACCCCACCTGCCCTATCTTTTCTGGAATCCGTCTGAGAAAGTACATTCATTTTTTCCCCTAAAGCTTTGACTCAGGTCAGTAAATTGATTAAACAGTTTTAGAGAAAGGTTCTTTCCCCTGGGGAGATAAAGAACATTTATTTGTCAATAAATATATGGACTTTGAAAGAAGTAAATTTCTCTTCATTGATAATTAATTTTCCGTGCTCATATAAAGCCAGAGACTTCCACCTGCAGACAGATTATTTCAGAAGACTCTTGCTTGAAACTTAGGTTTCTTTCTGTTAGTGCTGGCTTTGTTCCATTGTTGACAGCCTAGTCCATCAAACCAGAAAAGCTTCTGACAAAGTGAAGAAGAACCAACATTGCTTTGTCTTTTTAATTTTGTTTTTAGTATTGTTCACATAACAACTATCCAAGCCACAATTCAAGGAAATTCATAGATGTAATAAGAATGTTTATAATGTAAAGGATTACCTCTCTAAAAATGTAATCATACATATTCGGCAAGTTCAAAGTTGAGAACATCATCAAAAAGATAATCACAACTGCCATTTAAAATCTGTGTCTCTAGAAAGATTTTCAACATGTGTTGTATTATCCAATATTCCTAACCTTGGAAAAGATGGTCCTACAATACTTTATTTTAAGAAACATTATTAAATTTACTTCCCTGAGCAGTTTCCCAATAGTATTCTCAGAGGACTTGCTCTAAGTCACAGATTTCTTACTTCTTTGTATCAAGTCATCTCCTCAGAGGGGACTTTCCGGTCCATCCTATCCAGAAAAATCCCTTGTCAGCAGCCCACAACTCTCTCTTTCATTTTCTTTATAACACTTATTTATCACTATCTGAAATTATGTTGCTTATTAATTTTCCTACCTTCTAACTGTCTAAATGCCCCACCAAAAGGTAAACTCTACAAAGGAAGGTGCCTTGTTTGTCTTGCTCTCTGCTGGATCCCAGCCCCAGCAGAATAGCCTTTGAATTTCCTTCTTCTGCTTAGAGTGCTTCCTCCCTACCCTAGCTGTTCGTATTACTTGCTCCTTCACATTCTTCCTGCCCTAGCTCAAATATTCCCTTCTCAAAGACCTCCCTGACCACCCTGTTTAAAGTTGGCCTCCTCTAATTACTGTCTGTTTCCATCAAAGCCTTCAATTGCAAGCAATCAAAGTGGACTCTGGTTGATTAAGCAGAAAAGGAGTTTAATAAAAGGATATTTTGTTGCTTACAGAATTGTTGAGAGGGCTGGAGAGCTGGGCTTGAGCTAAACTTTCTGAACAGCATCTAAAACTACATTGCAGAACTGATCTGATGAAGGAATAAATCTAGCTGCCAAGGACAAGTGCCTGTAGTTTGCAGAACTGCTTCATTGTGCAATGTATTACCCTGTAGCCCCAGCTAATGTTATAGGAGAGATAGAGATAGAGATAGAGATAGAGATAACTAGAAAGAGACAGAGAGAGGTAGAGATAGAAATAGAGAAAGAGAGAGAAACCACACACAGTGTACTTCTTGCATCACTAGATTCCAATTCTGGCATGGTGTATCAAACTAGTCTAACCCAAGTCACATTTCTTTGCTCTAGCTGCAAAGGAGGCAGATTTAAAAAAAAAAAAAAAAAAGAACAACTCCTATAGGAACCTGGAGTTCCTGGGTGGTGAAAAGTGTTAAGTGCTTGACTACTAATCAAAAGGTTAATGGTTCGAACCCGCCTGGAGTTTCCTCAGAAGACAGGCCTGGTGATCAATTTCCAAAGGTCACAGCCTTGAAAACCCATGTAGAATTATGGAGCATTTCTACTCTGCACGAAGGGGGTCGCCATCAGTTGAAATAGACTTGACAGCAACTAAAACCAACAACAGCAACCTAGGAGGACCTGGTGTTTGCCTAATACCAAACCCAATACAGTGGAGCATTCTCAAAACATTGGAAAGTTTTCAGATGTGTCTGTTATGGTCTCCATCACATGACTTCATTTACTTTCTTTCTACCCCTTATTTTTGGACATGTTATCAGGAGGGATCAGCCCCTGGAGAAGGACATCATGCTTGGTAAAGTAGAGGGTCAGCAAAAAAGAGGCAGACCCTCAACGAGATGGATTGACACAGTGGCTGCAGCAATGGGCTCAGGCATAACAACGATTGTGAGGACGGATTGTGAGAAGCGGGCAGTGTTTCATTCTGTTGTTGTACACAGGGTCGCTAGGAGTCAGAACTGACTCAACCGCACCTAACAACAACAACAGCCCTTATTAGAATATGCAAATAGCAGAGTTGGATCAGGAGTGCTCTCTCTTCAGTGTCTCACATCTTGGCCTGCCTTGTCTGTGGCCCACTCTTGTAATAGAGGAGGAAGCTTTGGATGGCAAGTTGTTTCGACAGTCCAGTCAGGCTCATTTCCAACTGACTAGTGCCTCATGACGTTTTTCCACCTGGAATTCCGAGGCCCCTCTTTTCCATCTGTCCTAGCCATCCAGAGCACATATCACTGGCAGTCAGATGTGGATCATGGAAAAATTCTTGGAAATTTGGGGTCCCAGAAACTCAAAGAAATCCTGAGACAGGTAGAGAAATCACCTTTAAAACCAAATCGCCTTTAAAATCATGGTATTGTGACTGCACGGGCGCCTGAAACCTTGCATTTAGTACCCTTCTCAGTGAAACCCTTTAGATATCCCCATGTGCCTACTGGCAGGTGCAGATTGACCGAAACCCACATAGTAGTAATGGTGCTTCTTCCCGGAGAGGCAATTTTAGTATATAGCAAGCAATTTAAAGCATTATTTTCGTGTAAATCAAACATGAACTTATATGGAGTAGTATACAGCAATTTCTTAAATTTTCAAGGAAAACCACAATATTTTAAAGACATCTCAGATTTGCTGTTTTGGGTTACCCTCAACATTATTCCTGATCCCTGACTCAAGTAATTCTGTTGATGGACTTTTGCCGCCAAAAATTTCCTCCTCTACTACCAGTTAGGGGTATGTTGGTGAAAAATGTTAAGAAAACTGCTCTAATCCTATCTTAAATACCGGCTATCTGGCTCATGATACAGTCTATATAAGAACATGCAACAGTTTCCCTTTTTTATCTTTCTGGGGCTACAACTACCACTCATGAAAGATAAGTAAAAAGTAATATTTTACAGATAGTACTCAAATTTGATAAAATTCAGAATTCTCTAATGAAGTTTCTAATTTTTCAATTTTGGGTCAGGAAATTGCCACTAGGATCCTTAGGCAAAAAGGAGGTGATGTTTTCCTTGGTTATCTTTCTACCTCTTTTTTTCTAGACAACCAGAGTCCTAAGGTAATTACAAGCTTTCCACTGTGGCATCACATTCTTCACTTCCCCCCTTAAATTCTCCATGCTCTAAAATTATCCCTCACTTTTTATTGTTCTTCCTTGGTTTACTGTCCTGTAACCCCACCATAAACAATAAAACTGAACTACTGCTGATTAATATCCTCCTAGGAAAAAGTGACAAGAAAATTAATTAATCTTCTGAAGTAATTTGTACTAAAATATGAATGGCTGATACGTTTGGTGCTTACATTTTGAAAGTAGAACTGTTATCCTTATTAATTAGTTCAATAGGGTGGAGATTGGCATAGTCGTTAAGAGCTTGGCTGCTAACCAAAAGGTCCGCAGTTCGAATCCACCAGCCACTCCTTGGAAGCTCTGTGGGGCAGTTCTACTCTGTCCTATAGGGACACTGTGAGTCGGAATCGACCTGACGGCAATGGGTTGGGTTTGTCTTTTGGTTTACTCACTCTCAGGCCTCTAATACAGTGCCTGACAGGAAATGAGTACTCAATATTTGTTGACTGACTAGGAGAATATTTGGAGATGGTATCTCTGAGTCATCTGAGTGCCCATGTTTTCCTTCTATTGCCTGTGTCCTCATTTGTTCTGGCAGTCAGAAGAATAAGGTCCGCCATTTTGTTTACTACTTATAACTAATAATTTGCTTGGGCGTCACCTGTGTTCTTACGTATGATAAGCAAATGGTAATTTTTGTTGTTGTTGTACTTAGAAATTTTCCTTCCTCTAAACAACGTTTTAATTTTTTTCTTTTAGAACTGGTTTAAGACACTCCCTAATAAAAGAGTAAGTCCCACGAGCGAGAATGAAATGCAATTTCAAATAGCACTTAGCACACGGCAAGTGACCAATAAACACTCGCTGAATTGAATCTGGGAGGTAATGTGTAGAGGAAAGAGCCTAGAATGAAAGTCCAAATTTCTAATCCAGGCTCAACTAGTTGTGTGATCTCATGCAAGTCATTTAATTGCTTTGATGTGTTGTTTTCTCCCGCTCTTTCCATACTTTGCCCTAAACCTACTAACCTATGAAGCTCAAGATCTTCAATTAAAAGTTGTACTAAATTGTTTCCAAAGAAAATCAAAATGTCAGGAGTAGAACAAATTATACAGGTTATAACTGTGTTACACTTCCAGAATTTAAGATGCAATATATAAAATATCAGTTACATGGTTGCAATGAACAATGCTAGAATTTAAGCCTGTTATATTTTTAAGTGAGTTCATCCTTGTTCCGGGTAAAAGCTAGACACAGAAAATAACATGGCTTCATGCTTAAGGGGAAATGCATAATAATGCCCACTGGGGAAATGGAACAATCGAGATGTAGCTCTACCCGTGATCCTGCTTGCTAGGACCTTCTGCCCACCTTCTCCTCCCTTTTGTCAACCCCTTCTTCTAGGGGTATACTTTCACCTGCAAGGAGTATAAAAAGCTATTACAAAAAGGAACAGGTAAAGTGATAAAGTATTGACCCAGTGGGCAAGGAAATGAATTATATAACTATAGAATGGTGTGTGGGAAAATCTGTGCAGACAGGAAATGAATACAAAGAGGCACTGTGCTTGCTAGTAACTTGGACAAGAATTAAAAAAAAAAAAAAAATCTTATCATTCACTTTTTCCCTGCGTTATTTTTCTGGATAAATTTGACAGCTCAGAATTCCTCAGTGATCTCCCTTCTTTGTTTCACATTTTGGGTTCATCTTTTTTCCCTTCCTCTCACCACTTTCAAGCCCCATCACTATTAAACAAAACAAAAAACCAGGAAGAAGAATCACAGGCCTGGAGCTTGCACACAGCTCTGCATGACTCGGAGCAGTGTCAACCTCTCCGCACCTGTGTTTCTTCATCTGTAAAACGGGGATAATAATACCTGACCTAACCACAAAACAGAACATGCAACTAGCAAGTGGGAGGACATGTGAAAAAATTAACCTCTCAAGCGTTAACATTACTCTTTCTCCTCTCCAAATGTCTCCTAAATTTTGTTCAAGCCTTAGTGGTTGTGTGTCTCCAGGGCTCCATTCCTTTTAATCTCTTTCCCAGGTCACAACTCTTTTACTTGTACACCCCCATAAATGTTATTTATTTGCCTATTCTAGCACCCTATTTTATTCTTTCTGTTCTTGTATTTTTAGTTCAAAGGAAGTTAATAGTTCATCAACATAACCTATTTATCTGTGATTTTTTTAAAACACTCGGCTGTTAACCAAAAGGTCGGCAGTTCAAATCCACCAGCTGCTCCTTGGAAACACTATGAGACAATTCTACTCTGTCCTATAGGGTCACTATGAGTTGAAATCCACTCAACGGCAATGGAGTTTGGTTTGTTTGTTTTAACTATATAAAAAACATTCCTATGTGAGATTAAAATGCAAATTCTAATTCCTCCTTAAATTGGAAGATGTGACATTTTCTTTAAAACATATTAATCACATTTACAAAAAGAAAGCTTAACTTTAATATTCTTTAAATTCACTAGCATTACTGATTTCTTTTTTGCTCTAACTGACCTTTTTTGGAGCAGCCCTGGTGGTGCAGTGGTTAAGCGCTGGGCTGCTAACCCAAAGACAGGTGGTTCAAACCCACCAGCAGCTCCTTAGGAGAAAGACGTGGCAGTCTGCTTCTGTAAAGATTTACAATCTTGGAAACCCTATGGGGCAGTTCCACTCTGTCCCAGAGGGTCACTATGAGTCTGAATCAACTTGACGGTGGAGGGCTTGGGCTTGGACTTGGTACCTATTTTGAAATTGCCTTTAAAACTTCCTTAAGTATTTATGGGAATAGAGTAAGATAAACAGGACAAGTCCAAAAAGCTATAAGTTTCTTTAGGAAATATTTCCTCAACACTGTCCATACCAGCACAATGTCATTAAAACTTCCCCCATCCCGCATCTCTACATCCTTAAATGGAGTCCTCGTGGCGCAGTGGTTAAGATCTTGGCTGCTAACCAAAAGGTTGGCAGAATCCACCAGCCACTCCATGGGAGACAGATGTGGCAGTCTGCTTCCATAAAGATTACAGCCTTGGCAACCTATGGGGCAGTTCTACTCTGTCATATAGGATCTACATGAGTCAAAATCGATCGATGGCAGTGGGTTCGGTTTGGTTTGGTTACACCCTTAAAGAAAGAAAAAATAGAAACAAAAAGCCTAGTTTCCACATTACTTCAAGAACATAAATTTTCTTTTGGGATATGTGATTTTGTAACATTTCCTTAGACGTAGTCCATATTCTTCCTTAATTCTTTACAAACTGATATTTTTTTAAAGAAAGCAAATTAAACTAAGCAAATGGTGACATTGAACAGGAATTCTTTGATGCAGAATTATAGATTTCAGTGGGTCTTTTAAATATGTCTTAGCGAGTTGCTATTTATCATCAAACATAACCAAACGTTTATAGTGTGTGAATATTTTAAAACAAACTGATCATAGGCTCTGAGTACAGAGTTAAGTCGAAAGTTTGCAAACGTCCCTTTGTTTCTTTATACACATGTAGCTACAGATATATCTTTTTCAATAAATGAAGCAGACCTGAGCACATACAATAAAAGAAAGCAAAAATTACCAGGTTTGGACTTCACTTCACAGCCAGAAAGATTCTGCTGAGTCTGCCAGCAGGGGAACTTGCGTATTAATACCCTACCTGGAAGAGCTGACACGCTGAAAATGAGATTAACACCTTCCTGTTTTACATTAACTAAGGCTAAAGTGTCATTTGCCTTATCAGGAGAAAAAGAATTCAGTGCTAAAATAATAGGGTTGAGAGCAAGGTACAGCTTTAAGAAAATGTTAAAATACTAAGGAGGAGTTTTTTGTTGTGGTGGTGGTGATTCTCTGAAGGTAAATACCTTATACAAATTAAAACCAAAATAATCAGGATGACTGGAAAGCTAAATACAAACACATGTAGCAGGGCAACTCCTTTTCAGGCCAATGCTAATTGACGTTTGGCTCATAGTATACAACTTTTCAGAGTGCTTAAAAAAAAAAAAAAAAAAAAAACCTAAATAAATACACCATGTCAAAGAGCGCTGATGCCTTGGTATTTGTTGCCAATTCCAGACCAGCCTAGAAACAGAAAAGCTAATATAAATGATTTATTCATTCAGATATAAGATAGCACTTTTTAATTCCCTAACTTCACAACCCATCTGGTTACGTATTTACCAAAGATGAGCATTTAGATGAAAAATATTAAAAATTCTAATATAAGGAAGCCTCAAAGTCACTGTCAAATACAAGTGGAAATGGGGTGGGAGAAGTGGGCTAGGAATGGCTTGATGGTCCCCTGATTCCGATGGACCAAAAATTGGGCATGGTGGGCTTTTCTTCACATTTCGTCTTCAGTTGGTAGAGCCTCTCTGTTTTGCCAACATTGTCCTAGGAGTGGCAGAGGATCCAGAGATGAGGCAGAGATGTGTTCTTTGTCCTCAGGCCCTGAAGACAGACATCAACAATAGCTAGATTACAGAGCAGACTCCAGTAAGTACTAGAGCAGAGGCACAAATACCCACAATGAAAGCCCAGAGGGAGGAAGAAGAATTCTCCTAGGTGGGATCTGGAAAAATTTCCTTGAGGGGCTGTGATATAAGCTGGATCCAGCAGAACGGATAGAATTTTCAATAGGTGGAAAGTCAAAGTGGTGGAGAGGGCTTTCCAGTTGGAATATACCAATTCATTACTTACTGACACCGTGATCACAGAGTAGAACTGCCCCATAGGGTTTCCAAGGCTATAATCTTTATGGAAGCGGACTGCCACATCTTTCTCCAGTGGAGTGGCTGGTGAGTTCCAAACACCAGCCTTTCAGTTAGCAGCCAATCACTTAACCGCTTCATCACTGGGGATCCTTGATATAAGTATGGTTAAGTAGACACCCAAAATATATCAATGGTGAATATGTTATCACAGAAAATACTGTCAGCAATCCACTTAAAAACAAGCAAACCTATCTATACATGTGCACTGAATATACAGAGGGTAGGAACAAGGAATAAGATTGAAACTTTGTTCCGCTTGCTAAATGTCTGCTATTGGAGTCTTAAGAATAAAACACACTGGTAGCTATTGTTTCTATTCATTTCAGAGCCTCTAATTGCTTCTATCTTATGGGGTCTCAGTGAGAAGGAACAGGGGAGGGGAATTAAAAATACAGGAGATTTTCAGGAATGCCAACAATATGAAGTGGGAATCCTACTCTACTTTCATTCATTGTTCCAAAGCTGACACTGGTCCGTTGAGTTCAAAAGGAGTTGAGTGAGGAACAAGCAGTTTTAAGGGAGCACAAAGAAAGGCAACTTAATGCCTCCCTAAGGAGAAGCCAAAAAGGGCTGGGCTGGTGGTGAGAATGATAATAGCAATAATAACAGTTAAAAAGTGTGGGGGCAGGTGGTAGGGGTAGAGGGGTAAGGAGTCTTGATAACTTGGAATGAGGCAGAAGAAAAGAAGTGGAGGTGCCGGCAACCTTTGCAGGTGTTCGAGGAGGTTGTAAGTGATCAAAAATAAGGACAACTGAAGCTGTGAGGCAAGATTCAGGAGCACATCCAGGGAGCTCCCAAGTATAATGGAAAGCGCACATTGCATCACCAAGATCACTGAGACCTGAATCCCCTGGGGAAGTCATGTCTTTGTTGTACTAGATGTTTTGAAGCTGAGCTTGGGGGTGGAGTGAAAGAGGAGGGGAAAATCACTGGGAAAAATTAAGAAGTCTGAAAGGAGTGTAAAATTATGAAGAGAAATGTTTACCTCACTGCTGCATTGTATCTCTTGAAATGAAACTGTTTTTGAATAGTGCTGCATAGGTACTGCAAGAATGTTGGCATTGTGAACAAATTGACTGTCTCAGATGATCTGACACATTTTGATTTCTGCTTAGGAAAATATCTGTTAATCCTATTAGAAGGAGAAGGAGAGGGTCCTGAGCAGGAACGCGAAAGATCAAATCACTCACCATCTTGCACACACTCTCCCAATGCCAAGGAATTAAATAAAGCCTCAGCTATTTCCAAAAGACCAGACACCTCATTCCTGACCTGCTTGGCAGTACGTCAAAATCCCTTCTTCACAACCTCCCCATTCCTGCCCTGGCACTGGCTAAAATCAGGACTCGCCTGGATGCCTTGCCTCTTTCTGGCAGACTGAAGAAAAGAGATCTTATTTTATGCTTTCTCGTCATGTAATTTTCTTTTCTTTCTTCCTTCCTTTCTCTTCTTTTCTTCCTTCTGCCTCCCTCCCTTCCTGTTTTACGTGGTTTGCTGTTTGCTAATATCCAACTCCAGGCCATTCTTTGTGTTTGGCAAAGGAAGCAGTTTTATTGTTTGGTAACTCCAGGGGGGACATGGTGTCTATGATGTTGTCTAGGCCAACCCTCCCCTAGGAAGGTTAACTACCTCGCCCTTACTCTCAAAGGGGAAAAGGCGGCAACAGCACACTTCAGCACCAGCCACCCTCTCTGTATCGGGAAAGGGAACCCAGTCCTCCGCGGAAATACTTTTTTTTCCCACAGTGGTATAATGCAACTTATTGGAACCAGGACCAGTTATTTGGAATCTGAATCTATGGAGTGCAAATTAGGAACCAGGGAAACATTTTTCCCAACTACTTTCCAAAGAAGGTTCTTTTTGGAGCAACACCCAAGTCTGATCAAAGGGGTTTGTTCATCTGTCTCAAGAGCCAACACTGGAGCCCAGCATGTAGCTAAAAATATGCACTCACAGTCCTAGAAAACTGTATTCATTAAACTCTACCTACAGGTCCTCACCCAGAATCTGCTCTATGCCAAAGCAGCGTGCTGCTGTTAATCCTCCTTTATAGATTAGGCAGTAAAATAAAGAGGGTGGGACTGAAATGCAGGGGAAGTCTGCACACGTGTTTGGAAAAGAAGAAAAGGAAAAGCACAGGGATTTCTTGTTCTTTCCTTCATGTTCCGAGTTACAAGGGTTGTCCAGACACCACTGAGAGACACAGGGTTTTTAGAGTTGTGCACAGTATTTTCACTTCCACAGAGTTTAAGTGCTACGTGTAAAATGGGAATTTAGAGACAAGATCAAATAAATGCCTTTCCAACTGTGGTATGTTATTATTTCTAGTTTCCCACCCCGTCTTTGTATGTTAAGGATGAAATACTAATAATAATCATATCCGGCATTATTATTGAGCACTTACTAGGTGTCGAGCATTGTGGTAAGTGTATTATGTACCTAATCTCATTTCATTCTTTTAAGATCACTATGAGGTAGGTACTAGCGTTACCACCGTTTTGCAGATGATGATGCTAAGGTTTAGAAAGGTGAAATAACTTGAGTAAGCAAGTGGCAATGCTGGGATTTGAACTGGAATTTCCCAAAGCCTTGCTCTTAACGTCTATGACATAATGCCATCTCTAAACAGTTTTCTTAAAAATATATGTTATGGTTTTCTTTTAAGATTTGGTGACTGTTCCTTAATACCGATTCTACCATTATCTTAATCTTTTACAATTATCTGCAACCAAATGGTAGGGTTTCTTGAAGGCAGGGACTGTGTCTCCCTCAACTTTGCATCCTCTGCAGCTTTTAAAACAAAGTATCTTGTACAGAATAGGGGTGAAATAATTATTTGTTGAAACGCACTTTACATTATCTCTGTGCCTAAATAAAGCCCATCTAAACAAGTCCGTTTCCCAAACACTGGTCTTTGTAGCCGTCCCCTTCTTATTGTTTTGTTTTTGAAAGGTTGATTTTGAACTGGAGGGACACTGCAGTGGTCTTGTCACTTAGCGTGATTTGAACGTAAGAGTCTGTGTAGTGCTTTAGCCTGCCCTCAGCAATCAGGTCTCACACTCTCGAGGCTCTGATTGTAGGAGTTGCCTTATTTGCATTGATGAGGATGAGCCAGCTGCTAGAGCATACAGAACTGCACCTGACACAATCACGGAGTTCAGGATTAGTGCGGGGAATCAGGAATCCACTGTGCTGCGTGGCAATCTCAGCCCTACATTAGAGTCACTCATGCAAAATGACCCAAATCTGCAATGAGCACAATTAGCGATCCAAATATGCATGTTAATTTGGGAGCCTGATATTTTCCTAAATTAAAGATAAATAATAAATAGGCTTTTCTGTAGCCTAGTCTGGGCACGAAAATAATTCAGAGGATTGTGGGTTTGTAAAAAATACAGGAACCACAGAAAATGTGAATTTCTTTGGGTACCAAGCCACCCCCTGCAACCCGAGGTATTAAGTTTGGCATTAAATAGGGTAAGGGCTTTGTGGTGTCATGAGCCTTTCTCAAGTCAGTACAAAACAGCTACTATTTATAAGGATAAAAAAGATACAAATATCAAATGCTGTAATATTTGGGGAAAAATGGAAATTTAAGCTTTAAAAAAGGATTTGAGATATTTTGTATTAGGTATTAATATTTCTCGGGTTTTATTTAGGTCACTTATAACCATAGATACACTCAGTTATTTCAGAATTTCCTAAAAGTGCAAGAGATTGTGTTGAATTTTTATTAAACAGAGTTTATAAATCAAATTGAACATTCTCAAACCCTGGACTGTGTTTCCATGTTTGCAGTCTATAGGTATTGAAATGTTCACCTATACTTTAGGAAAAAAAAAAAAAAACCCACAACATTTTGCAAAAATTGAATAAATGATCATTCGAAGCAAAAGCATGCAGTTCAAAAGCTAAACCTCCCATTGGAGAACAGAAAATTTAATGAGCTTTTAATGGAATGCAATGCTCAGAGTAGTAAATTATTTGTTAGTTGACGATGCAATCAGCATGCTGATTAAGGTTGCTTGGTTTTTTACTAAACATTAACTGAATGAAAACGGGTAGTCCTTGTTCTGCTTGGGGGGCTTTAAGGAAGCAAATGGACTTTCAGAACAGAGATTGTCAATAAAGGTGAGTGCACTCCAGGTGTCATTTGAATATGATGATAAAATACTTCTGATAAATATTTAAAAGCATTTTAAATCCTCAATGTTCTCCTAGTGTATTGTGGACTCTGTTTAAAGAAACAGTGGGCCTTAGCAGGCCTAGCAACAATCCCTCTCTCTCTCTAGAAAGAAGTATCTAGATCTGCTTTCTTTTATTGCAAAAGAAAAAAGGGGGAGGTGGTGGTGGTATGTTTTGAAAATATAAACCAGCATGGATTCAGGGACCAAGAGATGTTTGGGAGTTTGGAATGTAAACCTAAAAAAAGAGAAAAAAGAAAAAAATCAAAACAAAGGAAAAATATTCTGATAGCAAATAAAAGAAGGGACATGTTTCTCTGGCTAGATTAAGATCAACATTTAATCAAGCAGTTTCAATATTCCAATATTTTAAAATAATTGCTATTAGGATATATATATTTTTTTAATTTATAAAAGATGGCTTTCTGAAGACAAGAAGTATTGTAATATCGGAGTTATCTTCTGTCTAATTTAGGAGGTCTGAAGGGAAGTAAGATAAAACAAAAACAAAAATTGGAAGAAAATCATGTAATGTTTATTTTTGTGGCTAGATTGTTAAAATAGAATTCATAAATTATATTGTTTATCATATATTAATCAATATTTACAGTAGCTATAAATTATTATTTCTGAGATTTTGTTTCTAAATCTGTTTAAATTGCTAGATTTATTTTCACCAAAATAAGAAGAGGTTTGCTTTTTTGTTTGTTTTTTTTCCCCACCAACTGAAGAATTATGGGTTTGCAGGTTAATTTGCTTTGAAGAGCTACAAAGTCTTTTTCTATAAATCCCAATTAGTTTCATCATCGGTAATTCTCTGGCAATGATCAGGTACCCTTAAAATTCGATAAATAACTACCTCTCACTTTTAACTATTCCTGTTTATGACCCAAGAGGTTAAAAGCCTTTGACTGGCATTTGACTTCTGACCTCATATAAATGTTATCTTATCAGTTCCTGCTTGTTAACTTGTATTGAGTGCTTGTCCCTGATGGCTTTTAGATAAAGGGTTGTGGGTTTGTTTTTTATTTTTTTTTAAATATATTTCCTATTGGAACTAAACCATTTGCTTTGTTCTATGCCTAGTGCACTCCCAGTCTACACAGTAACCTACAATAAACCTGTTATAAAGCCACATATATAGTTTTATTTACTCCCTACATTATTTTTAGTTTAGCTTTATGGGTAAGATTTTATGATTAAAAATATATTTCTTATAACTAATAGTAGTAATTACTAGTGATCTTAACCTTTTAATATGTTTGCCAGAGTGCTGGTTAGCTTGGTATTCTCCCTTTTAAAGAAAAAAATAACAACAACAAAAAAATTGTTTTAGCTTTGCATTTTGTACCAGCATGAGATGAGTTAGAGAGATAATTTATGGAAATCTTGTCTCCCCAGACTTCAGAAGTCCGCCTAATGAGAGAGTCGTCAGTAAGATATATCTTTTTTAAAGAATCGAATTCAGACCCTGAACAGTGCATTTTCTAACCTTTGGTGAGGAAGGTGGTGGCCTGGCGCCGTCCTTTGCCCTTCTGTCCTAAGAATTAAGAAGGATTTCCGGCTTTTATTCCATTTGCAGCAGTGTGTGTTGTTCACACGTTTAAGTGTGTATATGTGAGTCTAGTCACTATGTACAGATCTAAACACGTTTGAATGTTTGCATTTTAATCTCTCTCTATACCTCGATGGCATCAGGAGAGTGTTTTGGGCAGATGGGGGTGCCTTAGAGGCTGCTTCATTTGCAAATGACCTACAAAGTGATTTCTAAACAAAACATTACATTAATTTCTAGGTGGAAAACAGGCAGTAAGGAAGGGGAAGAAGGAAGAGGCAGCCATCTTGGAGTCATTTTGCCTTTTAGCCTCATTCGTTCTCCTCCAAAGGCTCGATGGTTAGAATATTTTCTGTGTTTTTAATTGGCCCTGAACATAATGCAGGAGGCACATACAAGAGACCTTTGTATTCGTGTTTGGAGTAGAAAAAAGTTGTAACCTCTATGGACTTTAAATAAGAACTGCGGCTATAGACAAACTACACCTATTATCCTCTATCCTTCTAAATAAATATACATATAAATGAAGCATATGCCACAGCTTGTGAGAGACCTGTACAAAACCTATTAAGGGAAACAAATGTCTATTTGGACCATTCATTTACTCCGATCGAAAGAATTAATATGCCAGTAAAGTTATCTGCCCTTCCTCCTCCCCCATTCTTTTCTCCCAAACACACACTCACATGCACACACACACACAAACACCCCCACTACGGAGAAATGGCAACCCTGGAAACTTTTTTTTTTAATAGGAATTCCCTTTCTCTTAGATCATCGGTGTTTAAGAAAGAGTAAAAAGACCGGTTTTTACATTTTATTTTAATTTTCTGTGTATGGAGAGCTGCTCTGGCTCTGTAGTGTCCCAACATTGCTTTCATCGTGCTCACATTCTGGCAATACACAGGTTTAGTGCAATTTGTCCTAACTTTTCATTTCAACCATTGCTTTTCTCAAAGTGGCCAGAGTTTAAAGGCTGCAAAAGCAAAGGGAAAAGAAATACCACGGCAGGGGGAAAAAACAAACCAACTCCCAAACTGATGCTGGTATTCACTGCATTGACACACTCTCAAATGTTTTCTCTGTAGTTATAACACAAAAGCGCGTTCTTCCCTGTTTTGATGTCTTAAAGACGAAAGAGAGAGGACACTTCGAAGTGGTAAACTAAGTATTTGGAAAGCCCAGGGAAGACGTTTCTCCTCTGAATGTCCAGCATATGTCAATAACGTGCAGATACTTTACGGCTCAATATTCATTAAATAAAATAAAGGAAAGGGGATGAGAAGTTAAATTTAAGCAAGTTGTATTGCATCCTCCAAACTTTCAGTTGTCAGTGTTACCTTCTTTGTGTAATTAGAAGTGCATGAGAAGTCAGTCATTTCACCTCTGAAACAAGGATAACAAGGGTGCCAGGGGAAGTCCCTCTGAAAGGGTGTGAGTGGATTGACAGATTATTCTCTAATTCTGATATTTTGCAGGAGAAACCACAAAGTTTTACTCCTTTCATATCAGTAATCTGAACGTATCTTGCTATCCAATATTATTTGCAGATTGTTTTACCGATTGTAACAAATAAGAATTTGAGAGACAAATAATGACCTGATTCCTAAACCCTCTTTCCTAGTCCAGTGACCAAATTCTCTGAATTGAATCCCAGAGTCCCTTTACAATGGTACCATGTACCTGGCTTTTTAAAAAAGACAAGATTTAAACATTTAAGCTAGATGATCTCAAACCTAGTGCAAGTTACGCTACCATTCTTATTTATATCTAATTAATGTTTTAATATATGGTCTTAACTCTTAGCATAGGCAGAAAAAGGTGTTTACGCAAACCAGTTTCTATACCAATCAAAGCCAACTCCCCTCAAACATTTTTGACGTACTGTTTTTAAATCGTTAGAGATATAGTGAAAAGAAGATGAAGGGAAATCAAGGCTCTCAGGGCTTCTTTTTTTTTTTGGTGTAGCTTTATGTTACCTATGAATGTATTTAAAAATATTGTTTATATGTTTACAAAGATATTCTAAGAAAGTGTTAAGAAATATGGTCCATTTGATTTTTTTCCTATTCCTGACCTCCAAATCAAACTTCCTCTATTCGGAAATAGCAGAAACATCTGTGGTATCATGAACTTTTTTGTGTTTCAGCAAAGAAGTTTAAGCCATGGAGTCAGAAATATCAAATTTTTTAGGACCCAGGTTATTGCCATTAAGGTTTATACCTGCCTTTGTGAAGACTTACGCAGATGGATTTCTAATTTCCTTTGGTCTCTGTCCTCTCTTTTGGATATTTTCTTTATTTGTATAAATTGGCTTTGTCCTTAGCAGAATGTTTGATGTGGGCACACTTTCCCCAAATCAAACTCTTGCTTTCCCCAGCTAGTTCAGGGTTTGGAATGGAGGGTGATTTTCTTTATTTAAAAAGCTTTGTAATTCAGACTCAGAGAGCCAGGACCCTTTTTTTAATCATCTGGACATGCTCAGAGGTCACACCCAAGTCGTGTTGGTACCCTTCTTATGGGAAAATAATAAAAAAAAAATTCACAGGCATATGATACTAGGGGCATGACTTGGACACACCTTGCCCTCTTCCCTGTGGCCTAGTGTGCTCTGGAGAATGAATACATCCATCCCCAAACTTGGTGCTTCGAAGTGACCGGTCAGATGCTAGCAGGTCAGCTGGCTGTCCTCTTGGACAGAGGGTCCATAAATCAGAGAAATGTTGGTGTGGTTGAAAGAGGAAGGTAGTCCAGCCTGGGGGAAGCCACGTAAATCTCTCCCAGAGCTTTGTTCCAGGTAGGGAGTGGGGGTGAGAGTTGGGGTAGCTCCCAGGCTGTGGGCTGTTATTAATGCTCTGGCCCTCCTGCAGTGGGTGCTAACTTGTGCATGAGAGTGGCCACCACCCTTCCCCAACATCAGCCGCTTAGAAAAGTCAAGCTGGCTGAGCCCTGATTTTCATTTAATAGTCAAAACCAAGATGCATTTGGGCTATGATGATAGGACAGCTCCCTTGAAAAGATTATTTGAACTACAAAGGCATTCATTTAGGGCTAGCGATGTTGCAAAAGGGCCTGCTAGAAATTAGCAGCCTGTCCTGGTATTTGGAGAGCAAGAGTGACAACTTATTGGAAGTTCTCAAGGAATCATTTATATTTCACACTCCACTAGGCAGCTGATTTGAGATTGTCTGTTAGCATAACAAAGGCTCTGAGCCTGTGAACTTCAGAAACCTTTCGACCTCTTAGCTGCTGGCATGAATAGCCCCCAGTCCTGCCTATAGAGATCTCCCAAAGCTCCCCTGTTCGTGGCTAAATTGTTAATCAGGGTAATTTAATATAGTTTTCAATATGCCTCATCTCTTATTGGGAAAGGTATTCACAGCTTCCCTACCCCTGAAAAAAAAAAAGTTCTTTTATTCAAGTGTGAGAGGGGCAGCTGCAGACAGACCCCCATCCCTTGCTTCTCCCCCTCCACCTCCCTGCACAGCAGCAATGCTCCAGCAGCAACCCGAGAAGAAGGGCCAGAAAAAGAAACTCGGAGCGACGATCGCTTTGCACGCACTCCGACCTGAACCTGAAACTCCAGCATATTTACGCCGGGAAATGACAAAACAAAAACCCGAGGCCCAGCCATAACTGAAACCTCAGTGCCAACACACACACACACACACACACACACTGTCGCCACACCCCCTTCTCCACCTTCCCTTAACCATCGCCCGTCCCCTCCCCCCTCATCTCCCCACCAGGCTTCTCCTGTGGCTCCCGGTACAAAGCTGCGGACCCCAAGGCCTGCTAATTTTCATTTATCTTGCTCGTTGGAGGCAGCCCACACCGTCCCGCACGCTCCTTCACAGTCACACTCAGCCTGAACCCCGCATCCTGTCCCTGTGTCACATGCAGTTGCTCTCGCCCGCTCCCTCTCACACTATCAATTCACATGCACATTAGCTGAAAAGAACCAGAGCACAAATATATTCATTTTAATCCAGTCCAAGACCTAAGAGGTCTCAGAGGATATTATTCAATTGTTTGGAAACCAAGTCTAAAACTCAGATTTTGTGACACTTTTCATCTCAAAGAGACCTACAGTGTGCCTTTCGTTGACTTTTACCAGTACATAGCCTAAATAAACAAACAAATAAATGAATGAATAAAAAAGCAATCACAAGCAAATCACCCAGCTTCAAGGAGACACTGCTCAAATATGTTGTCGTTGTCTTCTTTAATGACTCTGTTTCTAGTACACGTGGGTAAATTCAGAATAGCAATTTCATATAAAGAAGGAAAAAATAGGAAATCGCTGTTTTTTAAAATGAAAAACGGAAGGATATAATCTCTTAATGCTATTTTTTTCTCTTTTTTCCCACGTGAGAATTTTAAGGCAACTACGAAACGTATCTAGATATTTCCTGATCTTTTGTTGGTGATTTTTTGCGCAATTGGTGCTCTGTCTTTGTGTCAGTTGAGGCCCTGTGTCTTGCTTCTTCCTGGAACAGCCATCTCTCGCTTCTGCTCTGCTTTGGTTGGTGTGCTTGGCTCTCAGCCTCCTGAAGCTGGAAAAAGCCAAGACCTAGTGCCTGAAGTATTTTCTTTGAATTTTCTCTGGTTAAGAATGGTCCCTGATGGGGGCTGGGAGACTCTCTTCTCTTAACTTGGGATAGTAATCTAGCATTTCAAGACTGCTGAGACATGGGAGGCAAATTTGTATTTACAGGATCAGAGAAAAGATTATTAAACCTCCAAAATCTGAAGTACAAATATAGACCTACACTTAATAAAACAAAACAAAACAAACAGCCTAGACTCTTTCCCAAGATAATTTTTCTTGGAGTTAAAAAAAAAAAAAAAGGTTAAAAAAAAGAGATTTTCGGGTCAATTTTAATATCTAAACAATATCCAGAGGTGACACTTTGAAACAGAAAATAAAGTAAGTACATCTGAGGATTATATTATATGGCACTCAAGAAAAATCTGCATTCTACTTTTAAATAAAAGGAATTTGACAGCTTTAATTTCAATGTAGAAGTTTTTAGATTATAAGTGTTTTTGTCAATAACCCGTGCCTTATTCATCTTAATGATGCTCTTTTTGGTTTATTTTATTCTGCAAGTAGTGATTTTAGTTTTCTTGATGTCTTAAATCATAAAATTTTAAAAATATTAATTGATATTTATTACAAATCATTGTTGGTTTCTCTTAAACAGAGCCAAAAATACAAAATCATTCATATATAAATTAACAAAAATTTAACTTTCAAAAGACAGCTAGCAAGAAAAAAATATTATGGCTTTTAAACAACAAGAAAGAGAAATACACAATTTGCATTTTTTCAGTGCTTTTGCTTAACATTTTTTTCACTAGCCTTTTCTTCATTAGAATTTATGATCCATGTCCATCATTACACTTTCACATCTCTGGTTTCTGTTAAATTTTCTAACAGAGGTTAATAAATACAAAGGAATATAAAGGCCTATTTGTTTTCATCTAAAGTGCTCAATATTCTAAGGTAGTTTGTATTTGCATTTAAATTTTTTCCATGTTCTTCATTTAAATTGTTAAAAATTTCACTGAAACGAATTCTATTCGGAGTTAGGCAATAAGGAGGGGTATTTCTTAAAGGAATTAAACTACATGATTTTGCTAAATTGTAGTGTTTTCTTGGGGTTGGATCATCTAACGCCCTCTTCAGCATGGCACAGTTTGGGCTTCATGTTTGTGGAAGAAGAAGGGAATGAACGCAGACACCAGAACAATTATATTACAATTCCAGTGGGAATGCCAGCACCAAATTTAGCCAGACTGATGGGGTACTGTCTAGACAGTCCCTTTTGTGGATCAGCTGTTTTTTCCCTGCTTTATTGCACTGCCTGAAATTGTGAGTTGAACATGCATATGGATCCCAAACATAACCATTCCTGCAGTCATACTTGGCTATTAAACTTCCTCTCTTTCGGCTGAGAATCAAAGGTTGTGCATTCCTACTGTATTCCCTTTACAATAGTTTGAAATTAAAATGCAGCTTCCAGAATTAGTGTTGGTTTAACAAAGGTCATAAGACAAAGTAGAAGGTGCCTAAACTATTTCTTTACGTGAAAAAAGAAAAGTGTACTAGGTAAACATTTCTCTCTTCTCAAACATGTCCACCTCTTTTCTACAGAAGTAAAAGAGAGCCAAAAAGAAAAGAAATAAAACAATGAGAGGAAAGGGGCACAGTACATGTAAATTACCACCTTTCCTTTTGAAAAGGGCAAAGGCTAGAAAGAAAGAATATTTATTAAATGTTTACGGTATAACCAATGACAGTGTGTTTGGTTCTCCCACCCCTTTATTTGGTAAACCTAAGAGAGTTCAGAAATCAGGGTTCTTGTGAAGTCTTAGAAATAGATTTCCAAATTCTTTTAAATACATGCTTGCAAGATTGCTTTAATGTTGCTGGGTAGATAGGAAATCCCAGAGACATTTCACATCTGGGGAACCAACAGGATTTTGTTTTATTTGACAAGATGGTGTAGAAAGGCTAGGACTTACTTATAAGTGATTACAGTATCCACATAAGCATTCATTGTCCAGAGGAGTAGGAATGCACCCCTAAACGGGATGCTCACTCTATGAGTGATGGGTAGTAAGCTTGGATGCCTCTGTTAACAACTACGAATTCGAAGCGAGTGCAAATTAATTATTCCAATTAGAAAGTGAGAAATAGAAAAACACATTAATGCTAATGAAAGTAGGTATCAGACCCACCTCTTTCTATCAAGGTTTATCAGCAACTTTTTTTTGTACAGCCACTAAGAATTGAAGGGCTTAAGAAATTGGAATTCCATGTAAGATATTGTAAATAAAAATTTGCCTTGTATTAGGAGCCAAAATGAGTCCATTGTTTCAGGAAAGCGGGTCTCATGTTTTATAGCACAGATGAAGACATTTTGTTAATATGTACATACAAACTTTATTTGAAGCAGGAATTCCACTTTCCATTTGCTGAAATTTTTCCCCCTTAATGAAAAAGGAAAATGGTAAAAGTTATTTCTACCCTTAAGGAAAAGATCAAAGTTAAAGTTAGTGATAGAAAAAAAAAAATTAATAATAGTTACAGCCTTGTTTCATGCACTAAATTTTGTCAATGACTAAATAATAGATTTTAGATTTTAAAAATCATATCTCTCTATTCCACAACGCTTTAATAATTACCACCTACTATAGACAATGAAGCTTTTATCCTTCTCTTGAGGTTGAGTATTTGAAGAGAGGGCTGGAGCAAAGAGAAAGCAAATTTTATTCCCAATTTTACTGAACAGGGTAAGACTAAGAGTGATCTACTTTTTTGTTTGAAACATCAGATTAGCAAATCAACAATCATAAAAAACTGATCAGTGACATTGAGTTGGGGAAATTTCCTGGTTGGAAGAGAGTATGAGGCTTGAACAAGTGGCACTGAACCTGAAGACCTTTAGTAGGCACTGTAGGTGTTGGTGTTCACAACCTCTGAGGCCTAACTTTGGTATAACTGAGAAGAATATATAACAAAAGGCAGGGACAGAGAGCAAAAGAAACCAAGACAGAGAAATAGAGAAAGCAAGAGGAAAATGGGGGGCAGGTGGGGGGGGGGGGAATGGGTGGGTGGCATGCATGGGTAGTGAGTGAGAAAGAAAGAAAGAGAGCCGAGAATGAATATTCTAAGCATTGTTTTAATCTAAAACAGAGATGCTTCCAGGAGAATGAATTTCAATGGAGCTGAGCCAAAAATAATTATAGAGATTTTCTTGTTTTGTTTTTTGAATGAAGAGCATCTCTTTTCTCTGGAGATGCAAGAGTGAGAAATGACCAGAGCCAAGAGATTGAAGTGATGCCCCTCTGCCCCTTTACTTCCACACTGCACAGTAGCAGACCTTTCTTTCTTCCTTTTTCCAAAAGCTATTGGCACCAAATTGTGCTAGAAGAGAGGGAAGTGGCAGCTGCCCTCAAACCTAGCTGGATTTTCTATTCCTAACAATAGCTTGTTTACTCTGATAAGGCTGAAGTGTTGAAATTGGAGGCAAGATTGGGGTGGGAGTAGAGGCAGGGATACATGTTTTAGGTTCTAGAAATAAAAGTGAGCTATTTACAACTAAGAATATTTTCCTGTTTGAGATACTTGAAACTTCCTTTGGGGTTTGTTTTACCAATTACGTTTGTTTCCTTGTTTTTCATCATCAATAACAAGCTACTAAGGGAAATAAAATATTCTCTCAATTTTCCTCCATTTTCTCTCAGATGTAAAATCTTCATCTTGGAATCTTTTTTACAGAAAAAATTGTCATTTGTTAAAATAGCTTGAGCTATGACTGAATTTTTGTGGAAGTTATATAATATACTCCCCATGAAAGGAGGAGAAAAAGGTTGCATACTAATATGAAATATCCAGGGTTGGGGGAGAAACCTGCTAACATTAATAGACTTTTGGGAGAAAGTAAACATAAAAAAAACTCAAGGTTAATGTCTAAAGACTTAATTTTCTTAAGTTAAATTGACTTCGTACAAATCACACCAGTAAGTATTGTCTGAACCTGAATATTCTCTCCAAATCTTTGTCTTAGGTGTGGTGCCATGTTAAAGACCCTGTTACCATTTTTATCATTCATAGATGTTCATTTTACAAGTATGCTTAAGGTGTCAATTTTGTCTTTGTATCACCTGTAATTTTTTAAAACAATACATTAAAAAAATCTAAGAACCAGTTCCTTTCCTCTATGTCATATTTTACAACTTGTAAATATTAACATTTGTTCTTATAAATACTTTGCCCTACTAAGATTTAACAATTTAGCTATCCTGTAGAGGAATAGAATAGAGAGTTGTAAAAATAATGGGTTAACAACAAAATGACCTTGATATGAATTTAAAACAAGAAAAACTATTTAGGTTATACTACTAGTCAAGATTATCTATAGGTGTAAGCGTAAACATCTCAGAAAGTAGCAAAAATAGGTATAATTTACTTTAAAACTTTAAATATTAAAATTGTTCCTATTTTTCTGTCAAAAAATATTAAAATATATAGTGGGTGGCAGTAAAGTTATATGATTCTATTATTTAGGTAGGTCTTCTTAAAATTTTTTCAATACGGAAAATGTCTTCATGTACATGGGACTTTATTTAGGGATTTTCAAAACATGTTTTAAATGTCACTGTGAATATATTGTGTAAATCTGTGAATATGAGTTTTATGAATCCACACTTAATTTAATTAACCATATTGATTCACTTGACATTTTCTCCTCTTGAATCTCCCCTCCTTTTTTTTTATCTCTCTATTAAAAGCAATTCGTTCACAGTGGTAGACTAATTTTTGAAGCAGATTTTACAAAATAAAACCGATAATGGTTTTAGACAAACTTTCAAAACCATTCAACCTAGATTTGTTAGAAGTAGTTAAAATTACTATTTAAGTAAGAATTCGAAGTACTTAACCACACTTAACATTATATTTAAAAACCAAATTCCCAAAATGAGTAGATCTACTTTTTAAGGAGAACAATTATTAATAATAACCAGAGTAATCACTAATATGCCCTAAGTCAAAACAAGTACATAATATTAGTAACAAATATAATTTTTTTAAGTTTTAAAAGAAAACTTTACTTCTTTTAAAATAAAATAACTTGCAAAATAGCTAAAGATATAATAATATTTAATATCTAGCAAAAACCTCAATAAATACAATTTGAGAATTTATATTTGGTTAAAATTGTTGAGGAAAATACTAGCCTACTAGAACATTTAGAATATGGTATTCAATAATTTATTATTAACGGCAATACAATGTATCGCACCAACATCTGCATTTGCTGTCAAGCTCCAGAACTGATTAGAAAATGAAGAGATAAAGATAGATTTGTAGTTGATAAGTCACAAATAGCAATAATAACTAAGCTAAAATGAATATATAGCCCTTAGTATGTGACCAAGATTTCTATATTTTACAGGAGTATATAGGTATATGTATACAAATATGCAGAATGTGCATATATTTGTCATTTATTTGTATTAACCATCATACACATAAAATGGATTTTAAAAGGAGAGGTGAAAACGAGAACAAAAGGTATCCTGTTCTGTCTTGACCAAGTCTTTTCTAGCCCAAATTACTAAATCAGTTCCAGACTTTTGCTCAGAAAAGTTACATTTCGCTTGAAACCAAGCATAGACATTGCCCCAAAGGATGTCTTGTTTGTTTTTTCCATTTTGTAGTGTTATGGAGTCCAGTATGTGGCTGCGGGGAGAGGGAGCGGCAAGTAGCAATTGAAAGGATTAGGATGGAAACTTCCTCAAGCTTCTCGGGCTTGTTTACAGGCCACAGATGCCATTATGGTGTATTGATAAGCTACGTTTAATATTAAGACTTTGAAATTCACACCCCCGAAATTCAGAGGCAAAACTGAGCCTCTTTCTTGAGCCCATATACTTCACAATGTTGGCCAGGAAGTCTGGCTAAAGATAGTTTCATCCAGCTCAAACACTCGGGTTTTGTCACTTCATGTCATAACCTCTACATTGCTTAAATGTGCTTTTTAAATGTGTTGAACAGAAGTGCTGATATAAGCCTAAATGTAGCTTCCTTGCTGTTTCTGCTCTAAGTTCATTCATGGTGGTGGATTTAGTTAAAAGGCCCAGAACAGCCATTCTTAACAGTAAGGAAACGAAATCCTCTTGGCTTCAAAGAGGGTTAGGTTTATGTAAGAGCTGAAGGAATGCACTGCAGATGTTGGAGATAAATACCTTCGGTGGAAATGTGCACATTTTATTGGTGCCCTCTATAATGTATAGAAAAGTATGCTGTATTACAAATAAAGTCCTGGTAGTTTTTTTTTCCTATATTAAATGCTGTTTTATGTATCTTGAACACATAGACAATGCAGTAACATTTATGATAGTAATAGCTAACTCTAAATAAGAACTCCTAGTGATCCTAGGTGTCTATTTAATCATAATCCAGGACTACCCGGTAAGCATTAAGTGACAATAAAGGATATTCTTGCTAAAATATTAGATGAACTGATAATAGAGAAAATGGTCACTTTGACAGAAAAGTCAACTGAAAATAGCAGTAATTATAGTATGCCTTGTACACGGGCATACTGTATTATACCCAGTGTACAATGTGCTATTATTAAAAAAAAAAAGTATGGTACCTCTTCTTGATGATACAGCTGCGTTAGGAAGTTTTATAGAAAGGCTTATTTTGCAGAGCACAACATTTAGCTTTTTTAGTAGAATTTCCCCTCCCAGTTAAAAACTGGTTTTCATCACACAACTGCATAATTATTTTTCTGCAACTAGCTGTAATTACTTGTTTTGTGTATGTCTACTAGAGTGATTCAGTGTTTGCTGTTCTACCTTAGAAAACGCGTCTGTATTAGAGGCATGTGAAAAGGAGTATTGACCTTATATAATATATTGCTATATTGGTTGGGGCACTCAGCTCCAATTCTTTGTAAAAGGCACAAAAGTCTACACTGCTTTGAGTTTTTCTTTTTGAATGTTATGTGAGTTTTCTGACTAAAGCATAAAACTGGAGGTAACTGAAGACAAGAAACCTCACAACATGAAAATTACTCAGTACACAAAGAAACTCCCTGTCATATAAACTCACAATGGGTGACTGGAGAAAAAAAAAAAAAGACTGTTGGAAGGGATTTGTTGACAGTGGCATCATAGAAAACCTTGGAATCAGCGTTTGTGAGATTTGTCACACCAAAAAAACAAACAAACACAGACTTCAAGTCATTTAAGAATAACTAATCTGTTGTGTCACTCACAAAGCTCTCCACAAATAAAAATAAAAATTAAGCAGAGTACTTCCTGTCAGCCTTTTTCTTGCTTATAGCAGCCCTTCTCTTTCTCTTTTCCTTCCAACTCCTACTGATCGTTCTTCTTTCTTTCAAGTTTTCTGTAATTCTTGCTTTCCCATGTCCCGCTTTAGTCTTATTCACCAGCAATGCCAATAAAAATAAAGTTTATTTAGAACAAATGTCAAGACCAAAAAATAAACGACTGCTTTGTCCCTTATTTTTGTTTGTTTTTTAGTAAAACTATACCTGTGACATTGTTTTATATAAAATTTTTAATAAAAATTTTTATAATTTAAAACACAAACCACAAAGAAAATAGAGAACTGAAGTGCTGTTTAATGTCTTTGGATATATTTATAAATATATGTAATGTTAAATGCAGTGAAACCCTTCTGAGACTACTTTCGTACTTACTGATCCCAGGATGCAGAAAGAATTAGCTTATCCAGGAAAACTCAAAGTTGTAATTAGTCTTGTGAATTATAATAATCGGGTCTCATCCTACATTTCTTTCTCATGTGGGACTCCCAGTGGGAGTTCTGCATGAAGAAGGGCTATGGGATTGGGCATTAATAATGGTATACCTGCGAAATATCCTATAGGGCCAATCAGTGACGTTAAAAATCTGCCTCATTTTTGGTCTTATGGCCATCAACCAATTAAAAGAATAGTATCAACAGATTTTTCAAATTAAAAAAAAAAAATCTGTTCTCAGTTTTTAAAATGTCTCTCAGAACTATAAAATAAAAATAATACTTTCACCCCTTTAACCAAATATATTTTTTACTCCTGGCTTAGTTATAGATATAAGGCTGTTATGGATTTTTACTATGAAAAAAAGTTAATAATGCTTAAATTTTAGATAGTTTCCTCAAACAAATAGCAACAAGAGAGCAAGTAGGAATTAATTAATGAAACTCAGTAGAAGGCTATATTTATTCTTCCAGCTCTCCGATCAGCCATTTTGCCTAATATGATTACCCACTTTATTCAAAAAACTTGGCTGACTGAGATGATCAATTGTTTTCATATATAGATCCAGCCTAAATTAAAGAAAAAAAAATACTGCAATAGCTTGTTAACTCTGAGATGTTGACTTTTTGTTATTTACAAAACAGAAATTCTAACTCCTTTTTAAGGTTTACATTATCATGATCAGCTAACTAAACTTAGAAAAATAGATAGGTAAAATGCAACGGTAATGGTACATCCATCTAAAGTTCAACCCTGCACAGCTCTAATAATCCTAAAAATGTAGACAGTAGTCCATCAACAGGCTAATGGATAACAAATTATAGTATATCCATAAGATGGAATACTACTCAGCAGTACAAAAGAGTGAACCATTGATAAATCTCACAACGTGGATGAACCTCAACATAATTATGCTGAGCAAAAAAAAACTAGACAAAAAAATGTACAAATCATTTACACAATATTCTAGGAAATTCAAACTAATGTATAGTGACAGAAAGCAGATCAGTGGTTGTCTTAGGAAAGGAGTCAGGTGGGAGGAATTACAAAAAGGCACGAGGAAACTTTTGGAGGTGATGGATATGTTCATTATCTTGATTGTGGTGATGGCTTTGAAGGTGTCTACCTATGTCAAAACCTATCAAATTATACAGTTAAATATGAGTAGCTTATTGTATGTCTATTTTACTTCAGTAAAGCTGTTAAAAACAAACGGATCAGCCACAATGGCTACAGCAACCAATCAGAATGGTTGCTAGCCATTAACAAAAAAATTCCGACAATAGGTTTCGGAATTATCTGGGTAATTGGGACTGTATACACTTGAATTTGAGAAGCCCTGGTGGCACAGTGGTTAAGTGCTCAGCTGCTAACCAAAAGTTCTGCAGTTTGAACCCACCAGCCCACTCTGTGGGATAAAGATTTGGCAGTTTGCTCCCATAAAGATTACAGCCTTGGAAATTCTATGGGGCAGTTCTACTCTGTCCTATAGGGTAGTTATGAGTCAGAATCGACTTGACAGCAACGGGTTTGGTTTTGGTGTATAGCTGAAATTAAAGGATGTGGGGATTGAGATTGACCTCTTCATCCCCCAGCAGATGCTGATGATCCCGGGTTTAATTCAAAACCATTTTTCTTGTCAAAAATCAGTATAGTCACGAATGAGACGAGCACCATAAGTTTTGGATTTTATCTCCAGCAGTGCAACTAGCTGTGTGACTTAGGGCAGGTGACTTACCAGTGTCAGAATACCACCAACCAACTGTTCAAGGCAGAAATAAACTAAAAGATAATTTCTTCTAGAAAAAATCAGATACATCCACTATGTATTTGAATTTTATAACTGTGTTTTTATCATAACATCTCCAAGATTTTCTCTTCCTTTTCTTTACTACCCTGTGTGTGATAAAAATGGACTGATTAGGTGAGTTGGAAGATGTCGTTGCCCCAAAAAATAGAAATTACCTGGATATATTCGCCTCAGGTACATATCATTGTATGAGCTGACCAATTTCAAGGCATTTAAGCAAAAATTTATTAAAATCCACTGTAAGACACGAAACACCATGTTGGAACTCTATCCTAGAACGGAGGTTGACTGAGTTACCTATCAAAGTTCCTTGTGTGCTACAATGTTAAGGATTGAGATAAATCCAGGTTATTTCTATTATAGTGAACATTATATTAATTGACAACTAAATTTTTAGATGCATAACTTGGGTTAGATCAGTTACCATCTCAAGGAAGGGGGGAAAAAAGCCCTACATCATTTTTAAGAACGTCAGGGACTGACTAAAAGTGAATAAACATGTGGGAAAGAACATTGGAAGCAAATCGAATATATGTGTAAATTGACATTTTCCTAAAGGCACATGCCTAAAACTTTGGGTTTATCAAACATATGTCAGTGAAGTTGAAACCAAAATCTACTTAGCCAGTAGAATGCATTTCTAAATGCAGAAATACATGTGTTTTACATTACCTGAAGTGCAAATGTTTTTCCATCTTGTCATATTATGATTTAAGTTTATTATTCTGATTTTAGAGATATAATATAAAAATGAGTTGCTGAAAAGATATATATATGTATATACTTGTAGAGTTAGATACATTTTAGTTCTTAAAAATGCGTGCGTGCCTTTTCGCCAAGGTCAATCCTCGTGTCTCATGTTTAAATTTCTGAATATAAGATTTGCAATAAAGTAAATGTTCCATTTACCTTGGATGTAACTTATAACTTATGTTGTTTATGTAGTTAACTCGTGCATTTTAAACCTTTATACAATAGCTGTGGTTATGATTATTTTTATGCATATTCTTTCATGATAGAAAAAACAAGAACTTCTTATAGTTTTCCTTTACACTTTGTCCATGTCTCCTATTTTATTTTTAGCATCTTCTTTCCTCCTGCCTTACTTCCCTCCTGTCACATCATTATTTAGTCAATGATTTTTTCTCCCTGCTGTTATTAATGTTGGCCAGTGACCAAGACATTGCCATAATCCTGAAGATGCAATTAATTTAGGTACACCCCCTTGCTATTTCTTCTTCTTTTTTTAATTTTACTGTGCTTTACGTGAAAGTTTACAGCGCAAATTAGTATCTCATTCAAAAATTTATACATAAATTGTTTTATGACATTGGTTGCAATCCTTGCAATGTGTCAGCACTCCTCCTTTCCCTTTATATCCTGGGTTCTCTGTGTCCATTCCTCCAGTTTTCCTGTAGCTTCCTGCCTTCGCATCTTTGCCTTTGAGCAGGTGTTGCCCATTTGGTCTCATTTACTTGACTGAACTAAGAAGCACATTCCTTCTGTGTTACTGTTTGTTTTATAGGCCTGTTTAATTTTTGGCTGAAAGGTGGACTTCAGAAGTGGCTTCAGTTCTGAGTTAGCAGGGTGTCCAGGGGCCATAGTCTCAGGGGTTCTTCCATTCTCTGTCAGACCATTAAATCTCGTTTTGTGTGTGTATATGTGTGTGTGAATTTGAATTTTGTTCTACGATTTTCTGCCACTCTGTCTGGGACCCTCTATTGCGATCCCTGTCAGAGCAGGTGGTGGTGACCGGGCACTATGCAGTTCTTGGCTCAGGCTGACAGAAGCTGTGGTTCACGTGGTCCATTAATCCTTTGGACTAGTATTTTCCTTGTGTATTTGGTTTTTTTCATTCTCCTTTGCTCGAGCTGGGATGGGACCAATAGATGTATCTTAGATGGTCACTCACAAGCTTTTAAGACCCCAGATGCTATTCAGCAAAGTAGGATGTAGTACATTTTCTTTATGAACTATGTTATGTCAATTGACCTAAATGTCCCCCGAGACCATGGTCCCCAGCCTTCAGCCCCAGTAACTCGGTCCCTCAATGTGTTTGGATGTGCCTGGGAAGCTTCTATGACTTTGCCTTGGTCAAGTTGTCCTGACTTCCCTAGTACTGAGTATTGTCTTTCCCTTCACCAAAGTTAACACGTGTCTACTATCTAGTTAGGGACTTCCCCTTCCCACCACGCCCCTCCCTTGTAACCATCAAAGATTGTCTTTTTCTGTGTGTAAACCTTTTGCTGAGTTTTTATAATAGTGGTCTCATACTATATTTGTCCTTTTGTGATTGACTTATTTCACTTAGCATAATGCCCTCCAATACATCCATGTTGTGAGATATTTCACAGATTCACCATTGTTCTTTATCGTTGTGTAGTATTCCATTGTGTGCTTGTACAATAATTAGTTTATCCGTTCATCGGTTGAAGGGCACTTATGTTATTTCCGTCTTTTTGCTATTGTGAATAATCCTGCAGTGAACATGGGTGTGCATATGTCTATTTGTGTGATGGCTCTTATTTCTCTAGGGTATATTCCTAAGAGTGGGATTGCTGAGTCTTATGGTATTTCTATTTACAGCTTTTTAAGGAGGCACCATATCATTTTCCATAGTGGTTGTACCATTTTACATTCCCACCAGCAGTGCATAGCTGTTTCTTGATTGTGCTTAGAGTTGGAAGAACTCTTCAGACACAATGATAACTATCCCTCTTTGTAAATTGTCTGTGAGATTGTTTTCTTTTGCTCCCTCCTTGTTCAGGATTTTAGTTTTAACCAGGACCAGTTCAGTGACAAAGGGAGTCTGAAGATCCCTGATGTTCCATACAATGTGAAGAGATAAGTACACCTCCTTCCCCTTCAGACTATTTGGGAAGGGATCCAAATCAAGTGGTTTGGAAGCTGACACATAGAATGAAAACCCTGCACTCAGGTTCCTGGAACTAAGACTCTTTTGCTAGAAAAATCCATAAGGGTCTTTTGGGGCTGAGATGAAGATCTCTGGAAAAGCTGACTTCTTCTTTCTGTGGAATTATCTCCGGCTGTTCAACTGTGCCTTCCTGTTGGTGAGATGCCCAATCAAATTCCAAGGGAAGATTTTAAATTGGCTTCATATTTGTGATACTTTAGGGCAACATTCCAGATGTCCTTGTTTCTTACCTGTAAATAAATTGACAAAAATCTGTCCTACCCATCTCATTGGATTTTCTATAGAATCCAACGAGATAATCTAAGTGAAGTCACTTTGCAAGCTATGTAGTATGATGCAAATGTAAGATGGTTTTACTGGAAACAATAGAAGACTAGATGTTGAAGTGGTGTAACAATATTCCGTAAAACCTATTGCCGTTGAGTCGAGTCCGATTTGTAGCAGCTCTATAGGACAGAGTAGAACTGCCCTGTAGGGTTTCCAAGGCTCTAATCTTTACAGAAGCAGACTGCCACATATTTCTCCTGCGGAGCGACTGGTGGGTTCAAACCCTGACCTTTTGGTTAGCAGCTGAGTGCTTAACCACCATGCCACCAAAGCTCAGCCAGGTACATATTGTTTGATTCAGGCCTTTCATATTTTAGGTCCTGACACAACCACGTTGTTTGTGGAGAAACATTTTTTAGCTGACAGAGGATTAAATCATTTGGTAGAGTCAAGGAGCTGCTCATTGTGATATTTTACTATGTTAATCTGTAGGGAATGCTGGGATAGTTTGTCAGCACAGAGCCATTTGATTATGGGGAGTCTTATCAGAAATTATCTTCTCAATGTGAGAAAATGCCCATGAATAAGCCATTTAAATGATATCTTTAGTAGGCCCTATCTTCTGTCAAATTTTCATATATTACTTCTTCCACAAACTTAGAGTCTCCTTTTTCTCTCATTGATCCGGTAACATAATGTCACTTTCTAATTCTCTATTATAAGTAATTACTATTAGAATGAATTTGTTAATTAATGCCTACCGTAATCATTATTAATTACTCTTAACTATACAGCATTTCATATAATCTGCTCCATAACTCTTCATCTTCAGAAAGATAGAATTCAGAATCACCCCTGAGGGTAATGGAATCCATGAAAACAGTTGTGGACTATAGTTAGAACAAAGAAATAAAAATATTTAGTACTTAAAAATGAAAAGCTAAACGGACCTTGAAAACCTCCATGTTTATTTTGCCTAAATGAAAAACCATTGCCATCAAGCCAATTCCAACTCCTAATGTCCCTCTAGGAGGGAGTAGAATTCTCCCACAGAGCAGCTGGTGGGTTTGAACCTCCAACCTTTCAGTTAGCAGCCCAGGGCTTAACCACTGCACCAGCATGGCTCCCTTTGAAAACTGAGTAGAGCTGTCCTATACGGTTTCCGAGGCTGTAAATCTTTACAGAAGCAGACTGCCACATCTTTCTCCCTCAGAGAGGCTGGTGAGTTCAAACTACTGCTGGTTAGCAGCTGAGCGCTTAACTCTGCGCCACCAGGGCTCCTCTTATCTTGCCTACATCAGGTCAAATTTCTTAAAATTGGAAAAATCAATATGATATCTAAATTCCATTTTATACATTGCTTTTATTCATCAACTATCCGAGGAATACGATTACCCCAAAATTTTATTTATACAGGTCTATAAATATTTGGAAAGGCAGTGAACAATTTTTTCTACTTTCACCAAAATTTTTGCAAAACATGAAATTAAGAGAAGTTAGATTTTTAACCCACAGCCTGAGAATTATTTGAAAGAAGTTGATGTGAGTGTAAAATAACAGCATTATATCAGTCTACTTCCCAGGAAAATAATTGGAGTATTTTAGAATTTACCAAGTTCCATGTATTTTCTTTGCTTACAGTGACATTCCTTGCTATACACATTATTTATCTGCAACTAATTATTTTTACAGTTATTTAGTCTTCTATCTGAAGACCAGCATTTCATGTTAACATGTTCTAATACAATGACAGTAGCAAGAACAAATTGTACAGAATCCTGTTTCAAAGTAAGCAAAATTACACTATAGGAAAGACTCATGTAGCCTAAGCAGATATCCAGTAGAAACAGATAGCTCAGATCTAGGATAAAGGCAAAGTTCTTTTCCTGAAGGTATCCTAGAATGAAGTTGAATTAGAGGAGACACAAAATAATAATAATAAGACGTGTAATTAGACAAGATGTGTAATTAGACATGCTTGTTATCAGCTAACTCTACGGGGCAGGTCTACTCTGTCTTATAGGGTCGCTATGAGTTGGAATTAACTCGACGGCAACGGGCTTGGTTTTGGTTTTTTGTTATTAGTTGCCATTGAGTTGATTCTGACTCATGGTTACCCCATGTATGCAGAGTAGAACTGCCCCATAGGGTTTTCAAGACTGTGAACTTTTGAAAGCAGATCACCAGGCCTGTCTTCTGAGGTGCCTCTGAGTGGTTTTAACTTGGCTAGTAGACTAGTGCTTAATCGTTTGTGCCACCCAGGGACTCCTAGAATTAGACATAAATTTTACATATTCCCTAAATAGCTTACTTGGTTATTCCCTTTTTCTTGTTTATTGTTTTAGTTCCGTTGAGTTGGCTCTGACTCATGGTGACCTTATGTATAACAGAATGAAACACTGCCCAGTCTTGCACTCATCTTCATAATTGTTAGTATGTTTGAATTCATTGTTGTGGTTATTATTTGAGTGCCTTCCAACCTGGAGGACTCATCTTCCAGCACTGTATCAAGCAGTATTCTGTCATTATACATAGGTTTTCACTGGCTAAGTTTGAAAGTAGATTGCCAGGCCTTTCTTTCTAGCCTGTCTTAGTCTGCAAGCTCCCCTGAAACCTGCTCACCATGGGTGAGCCTGCTGGTATGTGAAATACCAGTGGCATAACTTCTAGCCTCATAACAACACACAAACTGCCACAATATGACAAACTGATAGACGGGTGATGGTGTTCCCTTCTACTTATCATCTATGATCCAATCCAATAATTTCTCACTTTGATACAAGGTTGAAATATCGTACCCCATTCTGTATCTCAAGAAAAATGCTGCAGGATATCTTTGAAGATGTCATAGTATAAGAACCAACATGTATGCACCTGGTTCATTAAAAATAACCTTGGTTTGTTTCAATAGTTGCTGATCCTTGCTTCTTGCTCTTACCTCAGTATTTGGCATTTCCCATATGACTCCTGGTAACCAAATTTAGCTGCCTTCCGTGATCTACCTAAACCTAATGTCCATTTGCTCTTTACTGGTGCTTTCACTTTCTTCTTTAGGTCTTGCTGTACCCAGTCCCATGTTATGCATGTCTTGACAGTTGTCAGGGGTCTTCTTTTATCTATTTTATTGTATGTAATTGATCAATTCAAGGAAATAAGCAGTTTATTTTAATACTTAGTTGGCCGCCTGGTAGGCTAAGAGGCCAATTAGGACTGCTGCATAAAATAGTCGAGAGATGATGAAATTCAAAACTAAAGTGGTAGCAGTGAGGATGGTGACTTCATGAGTTTGAATTATTGAAGAGACAGAATCAACAGGACTTGGTGAGTGGTTGGATATGGCGGATAAAGGGGAACAAAAAGCCAGCCACGGGTCATGCTTAGTTTCTGGCTCAAGAAATTGAGGTAATCATGAAGCCATTTATTTAAATAGAGAACACAGGAAGAAAGGCAGAGGGATGTGATGGATTCAGTTTTGTATAACTGAATCATAGGTGTCTGTAGGACATTGAAGTTGTGATGTTCAGTGTGTAGTTGAATATAGGGTCTGCAAGAAATCTGGGCTTGGGGTATCTATATGGAAATACAGTATTTTCAAAAAGTTCTGAATGATCAAAGATCTTCAGGAAAGTAAAGAAGTCGCATATGGTAAAGACTGAAAACTCCCTGGGTTCACCACAAGAAGTTATTGATGAATTTGGCTAGTAAAGTTTTAATGAATGGCAGGAGCAGTAGCCAGAATCAGAGGATGGAAGAGTAAATAGAAAGTAGGGAATGGAATTCCCTATCCTTACAATGGACAGCGAAAACGAGGGAAACCCTCAATGGGCTAGATTGACACAATAGCCAAAACAATGGACTCAAACATACTGATGATAATGAGAGTGGTGCACGATCAGGCATTGTTTCGTTCTGTTATACGTAAGGAGCCAACTCAACGGTACCTAACAACAGCAACAATCCTTATAATGAGAGCATCCGAGAATTAAGAACCAGAATTGCCTACATATTTTCTAAAAAAATTAAACTGAAATCTTCTAGCTATTTCCCATATCTACCCCCAGTCCTCATTTAGCAACACAGTTGAGTTCTGAAGACTAGGTCGCTATTCAAACATCAGCTTTATGTGAAAATGGAAGATGGCCACATCAGCTCACAAAATGGAGGACGAATACATAATTACATAACTGCCAAATTACATTATTATGTAACTGTCCTATTACATTATTACATAACTGCCAAACAACTGAGGATCACAGGCCAGCCAAGTTGACACATAACCTTAACCATCATAGCCAGTGTTACACTTGCCTTGCACCTCGGTGTTTGTTACTGCCAGATGTACGTTGTTAATGTGCAAATTAGTCAGATAGTAGAATTTTTACTATTGTCGTAAATGCAAAATGTCAAAGAATAGATAGTTAAGTGAGGAGTAGGTGTATTCTCTATTCTTTCTAGATATCGCTGTTGAGGTAGTTTATTTAAAACAGATAATGTATATAAATATTTATTACAAAGCCTAACATAGTAAATGCTCAAGGAATATAACTATAAGCATTCTTCATTTTCTGAATCTAATTTGCTCCTGGAAACGTGTAATAAAAATTTTTTGTAGCAAGAGCAAAAGTTTTATTATTTTAACTGGGAAAAATACTAATGCATTATTAGCATATCCAGAAGTCCCAACCAGTTCCTCTAAATATCACTAAAATACTTTTAAACACTGATATGGTAATCCACTAAAAATGTATATGTAATAAAAAGCACTTAATATCTGATCACTTAACATTTAATGAACACATTAGTGGCTATGTCTGTGTGGATTACAGACAGTATTAGATATGAATTGCATCTTCCTTCTACTCCACAAAGAATATGTGCTTTAATGTGAATAAACAAGAAAATAATATGTAAAAAACACATATTCAATGCAATTAACAAAGCAAAATAAAAAGGGACAAACAATGCCATTTTTTAGAAATTGGTTACTTTCCTGAGGGAGATTTAGTGATGAGGGAGACCGTTTCACTCAATGATGTGGAGAACATTAAAGCAATAATGCATAACATCTTTAAACAAGACAAGCACGAAGCACCGTTCTATCTGGAGAATATCTCAGATATGAATGCAACACATTATGCATCCATTTGTACAACTGTCTAGAAATTACATGGAGATTCATTATGACAAATTTACTTTCAAATACTTAATTTGGAGTAAATTCTTTTTAAAAGTTGCTATAGCTATTTTTAGTATTATGTAGACTTACATGAGTTGGAATTGACTCGATGGCAACAGGTTTGGGTTTTGGGTTTTTTTATGGAGAAACTGGAGAGTGCTATTGTTATGGAATGTGAGCAAAGACAGAAGTAAAATAGTGGTTCTCATTCAGGGCAATTTTGCCCCACAGAGAACATTTGACAATGTCTGGGGACGTTTTTGGTTGTCACAAATAGAGGTTGGAAATGCTGGTAAACATTCTATCATACACAGGGCAGCCTCCCACATCAAAGAATAATCTGGCCCCAAATGTCAACAGTGCCAATTTTGAGAAACCCTGAAGTAGACTAATGTTCAAAGTCATGTTCTTTGTAGGGAACAGTGATAAAGTACATTTGAACAGAGCAAAGGGCCAAGCCAGCAACTGTAGAGTAATCAAAGCTGATGTTGGAGGAATAAGGTGTAGGTAGAAGGGCAGTTGACTGTAACTTAGCAGAGAATCTTGAGTGCATTATGAAGAATTTAGATTTTTGGCAAATTGGAGGCTTTAATGAAAAAAAATGATGGGGTAAAAATGAAGTTTGAAAATCTGTGCTGGTAGATGTAGGATATATTCAAGAAGGGAGATACTAGCACGGTCAAACTCCTTTAGGAGTGGGAGAAGAGCAGTATATGCTAGGATTGTAATAGTGGAAATACAGAAAAGATTGGAATCAACCCAATATTTCAGAGGAAATCTCAATTACACTGAGCAAACATACTGAATATGGCAAAATCAGGAGTGGGAATGAATTAGTATTATCAGCTTGGGAAACTATAAAGTGGGTCATTTTGTCAATGATGTTAAAAACAAGTGTCTCAGTCATCTAGTGCTGCTCCAACAGAAATACCACAAGTGGATGGATTTAGCAAAGAGAAGTTTATTCTCTCACAGTCCAGTAGGCCACAAGTCCAAATTCAGGACTTCAGCTCCATGGTAACACTTTCACTATCAGCTCTGGAGGAAGGTCCGTGTCATCAGTCTTCGCTTGGTCTGGGAGCTTCTCTGCGCAGGAACCTCAGGTCCAAAGGACGCGCTCTGCTCCCGGCACTGCTTTCTTGGTGGTATGAGGTTCCTATGTGTCTCTGCTCGCTTCTCTCTTTTATATCTCAAAAGAGATTGCATTAAGACACTGATCTGGTCAACCTGATCGGTATAACCTCATCATGGTGACAGAATTTATAACACATGAGGAGATCACATATAATCTCATCATAGTGGTAGAGTTCACAACGTATAAGGAAATCACATCAGATAACACAATCATACAATACTAGGAATCATGACCTAGCCAATTTGCTACACACATTTTTTGGGGGACACAATTCAGTCCACGACAACAAGAAAAGAAGCTAGTTTTGGTAGGAGAATATGAGAACAAATAAGTTCAGTTTTTATCATATTACACTTTGTGTATAGATGAAACATCCAAATACTTAAGATAACTAGTGCAAAAGTTTTTTTCTATGTTTTCTGGTTAATTTTTTTAAAAAGCATTTAGACATTCTTCAACTAACACATCTGAGCATTAACTCTGTGCCATATATCATATATTTTTCACAAGTAATCTCTCTTTATCTTCAAGGAATTACTGGAGCGTATTACTACCCCATTTTATGGATGAGAGTAGTGAAGCTTAGTAAGATCAAGTGACTAAGGTCATATTGGTACTAAATCATTGTACTAGGATTGAAACCAGCATATTTTAACTCTAAATCCTGGGATTTTTAACTAAAATAACTTTACTGGTCATGCATGCTCCAGTTATTTCATATAATCACCTACTAAACCAAACCCATTTCTGTTGAGTCGATTCTGACTCATAGTAACCCTAATAGGATAGAGTTTAACTGCCCCAATAGGATTTCCAAGGAGCGGCTGGTGAGTTCGAATTGCTGACCTTTTTGTTAGCAGCCAAACTCTTAACCACTGTGCCACCAGTGTTCCAATTACCTACAACCATAGGTTTACTGAGCTTAATAAGTAACTTCCTCCAGCTCCCACTCACACACACACATGCATACTTTTTAAAATAACATATTTTCCTTACAGAAGTAATACATGTCAATATAGAAATTTGATAAATACAAAAAAAAAAAAGCATAAATCAAGAGGATAAAAATCATCAGCAATTCCACCACTTAGAAACATCTACCAATAAATAACTTTTAGGTAATGATTTGAATTTTACCTTTTTTCTTTTTCTCTGTTTCTCTGCTGATAGCTTTGCTTATATACAGCACTATTTCTAAAATGAAGCATTAGGAATTAGGAAGAGGAGATGAAGAAAAGAACAGTACTTGAGCTAGAGAATTAGCTCTGAAATCCACAAAGAAGAAATTTGGGTGGAATAGGGTGGGGTGGGTAGAAAGAATAGGAACAGGGTAATTTCTAGAACCTCTTTTTGCCCAAGGAGCACTAGGAACTTAATAAATCTTTGTTCATCTATCATCTCTATGCTCTGTTAATGACAAGATTAAATTGAAGCTACACGTTACTGAGTGCTTATCATTTGCCAGGCGCAGTACTAAGAGCTTTTCTCACATGATCTCATTTTATCCAGCAGCAAACTTTTCAGTAGAATATTATTCCAACTTGGAGAAGATGAAACTTAGTCTTAAAGATGTTTAAAAGCGGGTACAAGTTCTGCATCTAGTAAGTAGGGGAGTGAGGATTCCCAAGCAAATTTTTCTGTCCCCAAAGACAGTGTTCTTACCCTTTGTTTTACTGCCTCCTCTCAATGAAGAAAGTCAGGTGTGGAAAGGTATATAATTCAGGATAGCAAGACAGAGCCACACTGAAAGAGATCTTGAAATCTGTGGCATAGAGCACATTCTCATGGTTTCTTCCCTCAGATTCCCTTTTTCTTTCTCTTTGAAGAAGTGTGTTGACATTTGGACTCTGAAATATAGTTTTAAGCTTGAGCCACTAGATGATTTTTGTTTACACTCCATTGAAAAAATATAGTGTGGTAAGGAATACACTTGAGAAGATTACGGCAGTGCTCTACATGTAATATGTCCCCAGTTGTTTGCTGAATGAGAGATTAGAAGGAAGGAACTTCACCAAACTGAACGTCATTTGTCTGGAGTACTTTAATAACAAGCTGAACCATAGAATCCCACTGAGGTTTACTAGTTATTGATTTGGAATGGCTGAATTTCAACAGATATTGGCTAACTAAAGTTGCTATTACCTTCTGTCTTTCTTAAAATCAGACTAGTGCTATTGGAAAAGAGAACATTGCAGTTAAACACTACGTGATTGCAAAATGATTGCATTTTTGTTCAAATTAAAGTAACTAAATACATTCCTTTGGTTGACAGAATGTTTGGAAAACTTATTCTTTGGTTTTTAGTTTTAGGCTACAGGGTGGACTGTTATGGTGAAGTAAGGACTTCAAGTGAGTAATACCTTGGGTGCATTTTCTCAGCTAGCCCTCTAGGTTGGGAATATTCTGCGCATCTGTGGTAACATGCTCTTCTTGTGAAGCTTGGTGCATGCCATTGATTTTAGATGAAGGCCTATATTCGTCTAGTCACTCACAGACATTTTTATGAATAATTGTTTAGTAATAGACTATTTATTTTTCTGATAAATGTTTCAAAGCTACCGTTCTCTGGGGTTCTCACATAAAGGAAGATATTTATCCCATCAGGATTTTAGCCACACTACAATTACAATGAAATGCAATCAATAAAATATTAATGCAGGTATGTTTGAAGATCAACTACTTAATGGTTAGGTCCATAGCTATGATTCTCTAGCTTTCTGAAGGTCAATACATAGCAGAGTCAATGAGTTAGCCAGCAGATTGGAAACAGAGTATCTATCTAATGTGGGTATATTATTAATTCCTTAATAAAGTGCATGATTTATTCGTGAGAGTTTATTCTGCCTGTTCTTTTTAAAAGCACTGGTGTCAGACCAGGTTGCTACGTTGAAGCCTGAGATTACTGAACACTGTTTTTAACGCTAGATATCACTGTAACACTAAAGGAAGTAGACAGGATCATAGGATGTTAGAACAAGAAACTGCTGTATAGATTTCTTCACCCTTTCTTTAAGGGAAAAGGACATGGAGGATTAGCAAAGACAGTAGAGCTACTCAGTGTCCCAGTTAGTGGCAAAGATGGACTTGGAACCTAGGTCTCCTGATTCCCAAGCCATTGCTCTCTAAAACACCAAGCCGCTTAATTTCAAGGCCCCAACCCAGGTCTGACTTTGTAGTTGCAGCAGGTAATTTTTCTTGTCGCTTGTAGGCCCTGCCCTTGTTCATCTTTTTCCTTAGGCATTAAGAAGTAGGAATTAAGTAGGCTGGTTTGCCTAAGGCATGTGGGAGCAGCAAAAGCTTGCAGTAACTGAAAATTCTACCACAGGATAGCAGGTGCCAGGAGGATTTTTTGAGGCTGCTTTTGGTGAGAAGTGATCTACCGTTCTCCCAAATGCCACCTCAGAAGTGAGTAGGTAAACCAGCTAACACCAACTTTCATGTTATGAAAGGTACTACCTCTAAGATCTATGCAGATGGAAAGATTTTCTTGGGAGTTCCTGCTAAGTAAAATAGATTATTGAAAAATATTAGCATCTCGATTGCCATTATGGTATTTTATGTTGTCAAACAGTAAAAAAAAAAAAAAAAAAAAGCATTTTCCCATTAATTGGCCACTGTTACTTTCTATGTGAATCAGTTTTAATTATTTATTTTACTTCATGCTGGATAACAAAAATTCTAAGCTCTGTCCATTTGTGTAACTCTAACAGCATTCTACGAAAGAGAAAGTAAAATTTTTGAACTGAGGTTTTGTGTCTAATTGTACAAGCTTGTAGCAACAAAACAAACATACAGACAAAACTATGGAACAATGGAAATAGTTATTCTTTTTAGTTCCAAAAACATTTACTTTTATCATATAAATGGTCACTGAACAGTTAGAACAAGCTAAAGATGGTTAAGAAAGTTTGGCAATATTACCAGAACTGCAGCAATTCTCTATCCAAATACAGCTTCTTTGTCAAACTGAGCCCAGCATTTTTTGCCTTTCAGCTCAGATTAAAACGGTCTCTACTGTATAAATGACATTTTTCAATCTGATTGTTAGATAAAGATCTTTTGCAACAACCAAATCAAGTTGACCAGTTGGATTCTCATTCTTGCTCTTATTTACACTTCCTCATTACCTTTTCAAGTCTGAACGAGTTGCCCAGAGTCTTCGGATATAGAGAGGAGTCAGTTCTTCCTAAAGATGTTTATGTTTCTGCTTTTTGAAACTCCAGAATAGGAAGGTACCTCCGTGTCTTTTGCATGTCTGTAAACTGGAATTACTGATTTGCAGTTTAATCAACTGTTAGAGCTGGAAGAGGCCTTGAACAACATTCATCCCAGCATGTACGAGGTTGAGGGACGTGAACCACTGGTGTGTGCAAGATGGTTTTAGGAGGCATAGGGACATGGAATGATACAATGAGAAAATTAACTTCTTTTCAGGTTTTTTCAGACTTCTAATTATATCAAGAAAAAAGCCTCAGTCTGGTTCTAACAAAGAACGCTCTAACACTTTTATTTCCCTTCTTAATAAATATACGGCAGGTCTCAGGCTCAGAGTCTTTAGCAGACAACTGTTTGGAGCCAGAGTTCAATAATGCTCTATAGTTTTTTAAAAAATTAATTTTTTCAGGTCGTCATCTATTTATGGCACTGGTTATTTATGGCAGGGAGAAAAAGCTTCCTTTTGGAACACGTTTCTTTAATTTAAAAATAGAAAGAGTTAATTTAAAAACAAATTTTGAATACTGTTAGGACAGTGGATGCGGCAGAGCAAATTTTACATGAATGCTGTAGTCGCTGATGAGGTAAAACTCACAAAGCTGCAATGGGAATAACTACAGTTTGGGGACCTGGAGATCCACTACCTCACTTGACAGATGGGAAACCCAAAGCCCAGAGATGAAATTGAAGTCAGGACTCCAGCCCACAGGCCACAGGTGAATGTCACCACTTGATTGGACTAGCTTGAGTCATTTTCTTCAAAATGACCTTTTCCCAATCACTGTGTGAAAAGGATGCACAGTTTGAACTTGAAAACAATAAAGTTTTATTTCTTCATTCCCATACTATGATAGAACTGACTTGACAAGGTTATTGAAGAGGAATTGTAAATACTAGGGAAATAAAGTCAGATTTGCAAGACGTGAGTTCACTGGTAAGAAGAGAAGTGGCAAAAATTCCCCTACTATAAAATTTAAGTTCAAATTCAAAGCTAAACTAGAATTTTTTTCTCTTTTGAGGCTGGTTTGCCTAAGTAAATCAAAATGTGTTTTTGTTTTGTTTTAAATTTACAAGTCTTGAATCCTTGGAAACATGGCAAGACTACCTTTCTAACCTATTAATTTGCTTTAACTTGTACAGGCTTTCATTGAAACACAAAACTAAAATGCTCCTAGAAAAAGAAAGGTTTAAATTAAGGGGAAATTAGGTGTCTTGCAAATCTTAAAAATATTATAATTAAGCTTGCAGTTTGAAAAAGGAAAACTTAGATGTTTTTGTGAAATCTGAAGATTCTTGATAAAAAGTATTTCTGCGAGGTCTGAGAAGGATGTGGAAGAAAACTGTGTAGGGACTCATGGCCTCCAAACACACCATCTACTCCAGCAGAACTGCTGTTCTAGAGGACAAGGAACAAAATTTTGGAATGCCAGAATGGTCACTGGCCTATTAGCTATTTTTCTTTTTTTCATATAAAAACTTCCTCTTATCATTTATCCACTTATTATCTGTTTCCTGAAGTCAGTCTCTCATTGGGAGAGTAAAGGAAGTGAAGAGGTGGACAGAAGGATTCAAGCTGGTCCAGATGATTACAGTTAATATCTATGTTTCATGTGGAAAGAGGTGAAATAGTATAAGATGTTTAAATTTTTTTTAAATTCTGACAATATGGGAAAGAATTTCTTCACCTTGATTTGCCTCAACTTACGTTTTTCAAACAATGGAACTAATAGACATTTGTGTTATTGGATTGTCTAGAGAAATAACTAACAGCAATTAATGAAGTGGAAAGCCAAGGACTGAAATGGGAAACAGAGTGATTCTCTTAATGCCTAAATCACCCCCCAGCTACAAATTAGGGTCAGAGGAAATCTACGACTTTTTCCAGGTAACTAATGCCCTCCCATATTGAGAATTTCCACTTTCAGACCCACCCTCTTGCTTTGGTAGCTTCATATCTGATTCTGAGAGCCCAACTAAGCAGTTGTTGGAGAAGTTTCATTGTCTAAAGAATTCCAAGGAAACTTATCCTACACACCCCACAGACTGCTGAAGGGAAGCTGTTGGGCACCAGCTTATCACAAAAGGGAAGACTCTGCCCACCCTCTTGAATTTTCTTCTGAGGGACTCAAGGGACTCATGAACAGACCCATTTATTTTTTTATTTTTTATTTTTTTTATTATACTAAAGATGAAGGTTTACAGAACAAGTAGTTTCTCATTAAACTGTTAGTACGCATATTGTTCTATGACAATAAAACAACCCCATGACATGTCAACACTGTCCCTTCTCAACCTTGGGTTCCCTATTACCAGCTTTCCTGGCCCCTCTTGCCTTCTAGTCCTTGTCCCTGGAGGTTGTGCCCCATTAGTCTTGTTTTGTTTTATGGGGCTGTCTGATCTTTGTCTGACTGGTGAACCGCGGGAGTGACTTCATTACTGAGCTAAAAGGGTGTCCGGGGGCCATACTCTCAGGGTTTCTCCAGTCCTCTCTCAGGTCAGTAAGTCTGGCCTTTTTGTGTGAGTTAGAATTTTGTTCTACATTTTTCTCCAGCTCTGTCCAGGACCCTCTGTTGTGATTCCGGTCAGAGTAGTCAGTGGTGGTAGCCGGGCAGCATCTAGCTGTACTGACTCAGAGCAGACCCATTTCTAGTGTGTAATATCCAAGCAGATGCAGAAATAAGCAATCATTTGAAATTGAGGATCACTTGCGAACCATTTGCATGAGGGCCTGGAACTCATCTTTACAATTCCTTGAAAGACTGTCAATCATCCAGTAGCATCATGTCACGTACCCCACAGCATTTAGGATTCCATCTCAGGTGCCCAATCTTTAGAAATGCCTGTCCTGTAACCGTCTCTGAAAAGAGGGGTGAGAGTAGACTAGAAACAACACTATTTGTGCGTGAAGATTCCACAGTGCCTCTTGAGCAAGTCATATGAGTATGAATTAATTTGGTTTCTGTGATCTGCATTTTTTTTTATGATTTTGCAGTTGCTTAAAAAGTTTTTTATAAAAAGCTTTATGTGTACTGAAGATCTCCCCTCTTTCATCAGTGAGGTATTAGAGACAAAGAGTTATTTATTTATGTTTCAACACCGAATCATCCCATAGCTGTGTTGTAATTGGAATGGACTCCAATACTCAGCTTCCTATTCAGATGTTTCTTCTGCAACGCTATTTCTAGTAACATTCTGTTTCAGATTTTACCGTTTCCAGGTAAGTGCAGAAAGCACTGTTATCTGATATTTGCCTATCCTAGTCATTTGTGAGGTATGTTACAGTGGTCCCATTTTACAGATGAGAGAAACTAAGACCCAAAGAGAGAAAAGAATATACTCTTGTTGATGGAAGAGACAGCCAGCTTAGTTAGCAACTGACTTCATTTGGTAAAAAACTCACTTTATCTTTGCAGTGCTCTCCCATTTTTTATGTCAATCCTCCATAACTGGCCTCTTGCTTGGTTCTTCTATGCATCAGATATGGGTCATATTATTCAGCTTAATTGAAGGTATCTGGAAGATTTTTCCACTTCCAAATGACACATACACCTTTTCTTTTTGGCCATCACAGAAGGATTTTTTATTCTCTACTACCCTGTAAGTACGTAAAGAAAGCATTAAGTAATTCCTCAAAGGGAGCCACTATCACTTGCGACTTTAATAATTCATTTGTAAAAAATTAAAAATTTGTAACACAATATTATAAATTGAAAAAGTTATTTGATCCTTTGGTTCCAGCACATTTGCTTGAGGAAATGACCAAAAGCTTAAAACCTGCTCTAATGTTGACCTTGCAGAGAGACAATCATCATGGAAAGAATGAAGATTGTGGAATTGTCTGCAGCTTGATTTTGTCAAGTTTGATGTCTTTACTTTGTATATATTTTTCTCTTCCTTGTTAGTGGTACAAGCAGATTACAGTCAAGTAGCCCCAGGACCATGAGAATTAAATTAGCCTTAATAATAATAATTAATAATTAATAATAATAATTATTAATAATAAATAATAATTAATAATAATTTTTGCCCACTCTGAAAGGACAAAGGCGTGACTTCTCTAGGGAAGGCCAAAGGGGAGAATTTTCTTTTTTTACCCCTCCCTGAAGAGTGTTTTTTTAAATAATAAGAATTATAAAATAAAAATTTTTAATAATATTTTATTGTGTTTAGGTGAGAGTTTACACAGAAAATTAGGTTTCCATTTAACAATTTTTATACAAATTTTTCCATGCTATTGGTTACAGTTTTTACAATGTGTCAGCATTCTCATTATTTCCATTCTGTTTATTCTGTTTCCAGTGATCTATCTTTCCTTCCCCTCCTTGCCTTCTCATCTTTGCTTTTGGATAAATGTTGACCATTTAGTCTCATATAGTTAACTGTTTAAGGGAGTGTGTTACTCATGGGAAATACGGTTTATTTTATAAGCCAATCTATTATTTGGCTGGAAGGTGACCTGCAGAAATAGCTCCAAATCCAAATTCAAAGGTTATCTTGGAGGGATAGTCACAGAGGTTCCTCTAGTCTCTATCTGTCCACTAGGTCTGGCCTTCTTTAGGAATTTGAGTTTTGTTCTACATTTTTCTCCCATTCTGTCCAGGACCTTCTATTGTGTCCCTGGTCAGAAGAGTCAGTAGTGGTAGCACGGCACCATCTAGTTCTTCTGGTCTCAGGTTAGAAGAGGCTGTGGTTCATGTGGGCTATTAGCCCTGTGGACTTATTTTTTCTTTGCGCCTTTGATTTCCTTCATTCTCTTTTGCTCCATAGGAGTAGAGACCAGTTGTTGTATCTTAGATGGCTGCTCACAAGCTTTTAAGACCCCAGACGCTACTCATCAAACTAGGATATGAAACATTATCGTTGTGAACTCTGTTATGCCAGTTGACTAAGTTGTCCCCCAAAACTGTGGTCTCAAGCCTTCTAACCCAGTAAAACAATGTTATGAGTTGTTTAGATATGTCTAGGAAGCCTCCATAATTGTGCCATCTATGTGGTTTGTTATTTATGTGGATGTGTATGAAGCACACCCAAATGTGTATCTACATGTCCCTACAGATACACTTATACATGCGCGTGCATTTACTCAGGTATGCCTTTCTATACACATATCTGCATCCATGTCTACCCATGTAACCACACACGTATTTTCTGGTTGTTTTTACTGTTTTGTAAAACTGTGTATGTTATAGCATCTACTGAAATTATTCCTTTTTCTCATTTAGTTCTTGGTGTTTTTATGTACCTTGGTCAAGTTGTGCTGACTTCACCCATATTTGGTCTGTCTTTCCTATCACCAAAAGTATCAAGTGTATGCCACCTTTCCCTCCCAACCCTTGTAACCATCAAGCAACTTTGCTTTCTGTGTGTATATCTATTCTTGAATTTTTATAATAGGGGGACCATACAATATTTATCGTTTTGTGATCGACTTATTTCACTCAGCATAATGTCCTCCAGATTCATCCATGTTAAAAGATGTTTCACAGACTCATTATTCTCTATAGTTGTGTAGTATTCCATTGTATGTATGCACCACACTTTGTTAATCCATTCATCCGTTGATGGGCTCTTAAATTGTTTCTATTTTTTTGCTACTGTGAATAATGCAGCAATGAATATAGGTGTGCAAATGTGTGCCCCTTACACTTTCATCTTTGTTTTAAAGTAATTGTTGACCATTCTTCCAGTTTTTTAAGAAGTCTGGTTTGGAGCCCTGGTGGCACAGTGGTTAAGAGCTACAGCAAGCTATGGCTGTAAACCAAAAAATCGGCAGTTCAAATCTACCAGCTCCCCCTTCAAAACCCTATGAGGCAGTTCTACTCCGTCCTATAGGGTTGCTATGAGTCCGACTTGACAGCAATGGATTTGGTTTGGCTTTTTGGTTTAGTTTGTTATGACAATGATATCATTTTAATATGCTGCATAGTTTAATTACTTCAGTGACCAGACTTAAATAGCGTTTTTATAGTATCCCTCTTCTAAAATTTCTAATGGGCCAGAAATGTGCCAGCAGAGAAAGTGAGTTGACAGTAGGAGACCCACATAGTGATGGACTGATCAGTTTCTCCTCAAAACATGGTGTTTATTTATGAAAGAGCATGTTGTAAGATGTTTGAGCACTGCAGCGTAGATGCTGTTACAAAACTGCGTGGAACTGCTCAGTGAAATCTAAGGTTAGTGGATCTAAACCTTGGGGTTGAGGGGGAGTTTTTTTTAATTCATATGGAATCATATATGTGAGATTGGAATGTGATGATATGAAAGCACAGGCCTGGGTTCTTTTGTAAACAGTTATGCAGGGTAGTGAGGTTGTGTCAGCAGGGTCATATATTAGGGACATTTTGGCATGGTGTGAAGTGGTTGTACATTTTTAAAATGCAGTATGATTATTATTTTTTTTTTACTTTTTTATGGTGGTAAATTTGCATTTAGATCATCAAGTATCACTGTACAGCAAATCATCTACTTTAGGTATCTCCATGCATTCATTCAAACTGGCATCTATAGAACAGACTCTTAGGTGCTGGGAATACAAAAAATAGGAAGGCTGTAGTCTCTGCCCTTCCGGTCACATTCTGAAATTGTGAAGAATGTGTTAATGTGCCAAAAGTCAGTCTGAAAATCTTATGGACCCTGCTCACTTTCTGAAAGTGTTATAGCAATGGGAATGGCTAAGGGTCAAGAGAAAGAGAAATCATTCCAAAGGAAATTCCACCCTATGTAGTCACTTGAAACCTATCTTCTTTAGAATGTGTAAACTTTTTTCTGAGTGCAGGCTCAGTAAACCATCACATCTTCAGTGGTCTGGAATTTTCAGGATGCCATGGTAGTAGGTGTTCAAGAACACGACTAGAAAAATACTTTAATCCTCAGGACATCTGGATGAAGCCAAAGAATCCACTGCCCACCCCTCATACTCTAGTTGCACCCATGAAAGTAATTAATCAGAATTGGTCCCTTTTTCATGAGGCAATAATGAGTCGACATATAATTTTACTGTATAACATAATTATTACCTCATGCCAGATCGAAGAGGATGGGCATTGCCACGGATATTCGATTAGCCTAAATAATAAAAAGACTCCCCATAGGCTACATGTAGGATTTTCATGGACTCCAGAATTTCTTAGACCAAATTTTGAGAACCATTACTCTATTGTACTTTATGGTGGTGTTTTCTTGGGTGGTATGTTTCTGAGATAAATAGCTGGAAAGTTTTTGCTTCTAGTAAGGCCAGAGATGGAAACTTGAGGTAGGAAACTTACAGAAAAACTTCAGAAAAGCCTTAGGCTGATAAGTTTACACTTTACTCACCAGATTGCCTGGCAATAATTTTTGCTCAGAATAGTCTTTTTTTTTTTTTAATGTAGGATTTTTTCCCCCATCTGTAATATGCAGCATTCCAGCCATATACGCACACTTGTTATCAGAGAAGCTTTGTCATTTTTTGGTTTACTTTTTGAGAAGCCTGAAATGAGTTTGGGTTTTCTATGACTTTGACTGGTAAACAAATATGCAATAGAGGGGAAGTCCACCTCATTTTAAATTTGCATCTTTTCCCCAGAGAAAGCATATTGGTCAGTCTCTATTTGTAAATTTTCATCATCACTGCAATGGTCCCTGGTTGGGGCACATGCATAAAAACACATACACACACACACTCCCGTGAACATCCTTCTCTACTGTGACTTAAATTTTAGGAGTTTGTCATTCTAATTGCTACTGGTTGAAATTCTGATTTCAAAAATAATGAGACAAATTGAGGAATCCTTAGATTTTACTTCATCCAGCCACCCAGTAAGAGAGGTGAGCTTAATTTGAAAAATGGTAGTGATATGAGTTAGATTTCCTATCTAGCAGGGAGATTTATAGTAGGGAGAATAAGATGCCAAGAAATGAACCAATAGGGTACTGTGTATGATTCTGTTAAAAGAAGGAAAACATTCTACAGAACTCATGAGCCATTATTTCAAATGCTTGTATAAATATGGTTTAGTTCTTCATCACCTTTTGCAATTATGTTTATGTTCAGCTCCAAAGTACAACCTCTGCTTCCTTGTTTGAAATGCCACCAACGGAACTAGCATTTTCATTAATACATAACAACATTTGCAGTGCCCAGAAATGATAGTAAGAATACAAGAGTCTTTTGTGATTTGTAAACTAAACATACCTCCAGGAGGTGTCCCATAAGCTCTAGCTTAGCTTTTTGAACAAAACCATCTAAAATATTACAATTCTTAGATACTTCATGAAATTTGTATGTTTCTATAGTAATGATTGCCATTATGTAGATAACAGAATAGCATAACTTTTTACTTCTAGCAAATACAATTTGCATGCCTAAATGGATTGCAAAATAAAACATAGTTTCTTAACACAAAACAGTTTTGTATTCAGCCAATGATGTATTGACTAAGTACTTGGAAAGCTACCTGTAGCTTTGTATTGACGTTTCATGTTAGCAGACTAAACTGACCTAATTGTGTTAAATACGTAAGCAAGGCATTATTGGATAGCGAAGAGCAAGGGCCTGGAGAAGATTGCCTGAATTTGAATGCTAGCTTCACTAATTAACTAACTATATGACATTAGGAAAGTTATCCAACCTCTCTCTGCCACAGTTTCCTGTAAAATGGGGCTAACAATAGATTCCATCTTGTAAAGTGTTTAGAACAGTGAAATAATTGTGTTTACTCTTGCTAATACGGCATTTCACAATCATAAGCAGAAGTTCAAGAAAGAATAAAATGAGAAATAGGTAATATATGATACACCAAATAGAAAGAAGCCCTTTCAAGCACTAGGCTGTGAAGGACCGTTTTACCTCTTTGATCCACTCCAGGAACCAGGATAGTATCTATAAATATTATTGGGTCCTCCTGATTCTGCATCTTTCTTTAATAATACCTGAAGATGATGCTTTTAAAGACAACCAAAGAGCTAATTAACTGAATTAACTGCCTTCTACTTTGACCCTTGCCTTTACTACACAGGATTCTCTTGTCTTCCAAGCTGATACATTTGGTATTTGACACTTTTTCCTCCCTTTATTTAGTTATTGACCCATTTGGTCATTTCTTCTGTCCTTTCTCATTAAGCTCAAACTTGGGATTATTATTATCTTTCTTCTTTGTCACCTACTCTGCTCTTTCTGCTGCTCACCTTAATTGCACCTTTCCCAAGCTCAAAAGGAATGTTTTAAAGCAAAGCATGCAATCTATCTCACCTGGTTGCTTATAGCCAACTGCTCTGCTTCTAACAACACAAGAGACACACCACGTGTCATTGGAGTGAATGATGGTCATTGCCCTTACAGTTCTCAATGGTAAGAATCTTAGTAGATTCCTCACTAGTACCTCTAAATCAAGGTAGGGAGGAATAGTTTTATGGTATGGACATACTAGCTTAAAGATATTGGTCAAGTCTTACGGCTTGAAGTCATAGGTTAGCAGAAGAGAGAACCACATATCTTTGGATCTGAACTGGTGACCCAGACATGAGTTCCAGCACCTGTTAAATACCCCAGAGTTATTCTAGCCCTCAAGGTGATTACTCACTGCTCGTTTGAAAACAGACTTTAAGGAGGAGAAAAAGGACACTCTGAAAACCAAGCTTGAACTAAAGACCTTTAGAAAATCACTCTTATACTTGCCCAACCATGCTGAGTGGGAAGACTTGCTTTATTGAATCCATACTTTATCAGAGTACCTTCTCAGAAGACACTTTGTTTAAAAAATCCTTGTTCAGCAGAAAGCAACATGGATAATAGAAGGAAGAAGAGCCAAAGACAGTGATTACTCCATGTCCTCATCCCTCTTTTTATCCTTTTTTCACTGAAAGTCAGGCAAAATAATATGAAGAGCAGAAAAATGGCGGTATAGCGGAAAGGACTCTGGACTGGGGGATGGGGTGAGCATGTAGGTCTGATTTCAAGGTCTGCTACTTGGGAAAATCATTTATTACTCTGAATTTTAACAACTATTCACATGAGGAAGTAATAATATTTTCCTCACAGAAATGTTGTGAATATTAAATGAGGCCTTTATGTGTTACTTTGGTAATATTGGGTATTATTATTGGTTTTTTACTTGCAATAAATACATTAGATGTTTTAGATCTGAATAACTCAGGTCCCAAAACATTGCTTTATATAATTCAAACTAGATGATGATTTTTTTGCCCAGAAGTTTGTAATTTGCACGTCTTCTGGGATGAATGTGTGGAGTGCAGAGAACCCAGACACTGAACATGGCAGATCTAAATTCAAACTCTGGCTAAGGCACTCTGAATTCACCTATTGGCTAGTGCTAGACAAGTCTCTGACCCGTGGTTTTCTTTTCTGTTATGTAGGGCTAGTGACATCTACTTTACAGAGTTATGGAGAGGATTTGTGACAATGTATGAAGGTACCTAGTACAATTCACAGTAGACAACCATTATATTATAGGTTGTTTTTTTTTTAACACCTTCATGTTATCATCCACTATATGAGGTTGCTTTGTGCACAAGTGCTTTATAAGTCCTCAAGCATTATGCTTAAGTGATGATAAATGCTGACAAATTTTACCTTGAAAAAGATGAGCCATTTGGATTGATAGATCATTGAATGGTAATATAGTGAGCTTTTTTTCTATTCAGATACACTAACTTGAAATTCTTCCCAAACTCAAGTTCCTTTAGGAATATACATTTCTGTAAGACATGGATGCCGCCTTCCGGAAGCTTAGAACCCAGTATAGTGGCGTTCCTTCCACTATTGTGTGCCCAACCAGATGAGGTCATTGTATAGTGACTGGGCTGTGAAATTGTAAGAAAAGGAAAAATGCTTCCAAAGACCAGAGACACTAGTCTTTGCAGTCAGCTTTCTGTCAAAGAGTAGGGAGTAGGGGAGGGGGAGAAATTAAAATCTTTTGACTGTCTACTATGTGTCAGGCGCAGTACTAGGCAGTTCACATCCATTATCTTATTTAATCCTAAAAATCAATCTTATGAGATGGGTTGTAAATGTTGACTTTATGGCTGAAGAAGTTGCTAATCTTGGAGAGGTGAAACAACCTTTCAAAGATCACATACCCAGTAAGTGCTGAAACTGGGATTTCAGTCATTAACAAGGTTGGAGGGATGGTGATCAAAAAGTTTTATTTTTTTTTAATCCATTGAAAAATCTTTAACTATTTGACTAACTCATCTTCTCCAAAATTTTATTTTGTCTCCTGGATGCTTCCTTCCCTTCTCTGTTGGGCCCCATAATGGGTTCAATTCTAGATTCTGGAATCCTCTGATAAAGGGCAAGGGCTATAGCCATTCATTTAGTGCCTATAACCCATAGGGCTTTTCGTATGTCTTAATCTGCATACCTTTAGCAAGGGGAAGAACCAACAGGTATTTCAGACGTACTGGTGATTATGTTTAGTATTCAAATGCAAGATACCTCATCCAACATTAATAGTTAAAATATGATACAGAAAACACAACAATTAAGATATGTTTTGTTGTGGTTAGATGCTGTCAAGTCAGTTCTGACTCATAGCGACACTTTGTACAACAGAACAAAAGACTACCTGATCCTGATGTCCATAATTCCACCAACAATCTCTTCAAGGAAATCTAGGCTTTTACTATTAGTCAATTTAAAACTCTTCAGCCTCTACCCATTCACAGTCTCAAAACTGCTTCCACATTTTAGGAATCTGTTAGAGCAGCACCCCACTCTCCTGGTAACAAATGTCTTAGGAAGTGTTCTCTGTTGTTGCTATTGTCAGGTTCCAACTCATAGCAATGCTATATGTAACAGAACAACACACTGTCCGATCCTGCACCATCCTAACAATCGTTGTTATGCTTGAGCCCATCATTGCAGCCATTTGGTTGAGGGTCTTCCTCATTTTTGCTGACCCTCTACTTTATCAAGTGTGATGTCCTTCTTCAGAGACTGGTCCCTCCTGATAACACGTCCAAAGTACATGAGATGAAGTCTCACCATCCTCACTTCTAAGGAACGTTCTGCGTGTACTTCTTCCAAGACAGATTTGTTTGTTCTTCTGGCAGTCCATGGTATATTCAATATTCTTCGCCAACACCGTACTTCAAGTGCATCAATTCTTCTTCGGTCTTCTTTACTCATTGTCCAGTTTTCACATGCGTATGAGGTGATTGAAAATACCATGGCTTGGGTCAGGCACACCTTAATCCTCAAAGTAACATCTTTACTTTTTAACACTTAAAGAGGTCTTTTGCAGCAGATTTGCCCAATGCAATACATCACAATTAAGATATACAAGTCAGTTATTTATTCTTTTACTAAAAAATATTAGTGATCATTGCTTCCATCACTCAATAAGTCAGAACACTGTATAAAGCAGCACAGTCAGCTACAAGTAGCAGAACCTAAGTTAACATGCTTAGCAGAAAGGGATTTTTTTTTTTTAATGTATCAAAATGAGGATGGATAATCCAGGAGAGGGAAAGAGGAAGGATGAAGAGCCGAAGAAGAGTCTGTCTATTTAAAAAAGTGTTCTTGGAAGCCTCAGCTAGCAACTTTAGCCTAAGATTTTGTTGGTCAGAACCCATGACACGGCCACTCCTAAAGGCAAGGAGAGAGAGCTGTGTTGTAGTTAGAGATAGATAGCTGCCATGGAATTGACTTCAACTCATGGCAACCTTATGTACAACAGAATGAAGTGTTGCCCAGTCCTGCATCATCCTCACAATTGCAGATATGTTTGAGTCCATAATTGCAGCTATTGTTCCAATCCATCTTACCAAGGGTCTCCCTTTCCCTCACTGCCCACCTGGTTCACCAAGCATGATGTTCCCCTGCAGTGAGTGAGCTCTCCTGATGACATGTCCAAAACAAGTGAGTTGAACAATATTCTGTTGTGACCCATAAAGTTTTCATTGGCTAATTTTCAGAAGTAGATCTCCAGACCTTTCTTCTTAGTCTGTCTTAGTTTGGAAGCTCCACTGAAACCTGCCCACCACGGCATAGCTTCCAGCATCACAGCAACACACAAGTCACCACAGTACAACATACTGACAGATGGATGGGTGTGTTATGGTTAGGAATATGAAAATTGGATGAAAAATTAAAATCTTATCAGAGACAAGAGAGACAGAAAGTATTGTTATGGATTAAATTGTGTCCCCCAAAAATAAGTGTTGTAAATTCTAGCCTCTATGCCTGTGCTTATAATCTGATTTGGAAATGGGCTGTCTTTGTTATTTTAACGAGACAGGATTAGTGTAGAATATATCTTGAGTTAATCTCTTTTGAGATATAAAAGAGATTAAACAAGCAAGCAAGAGAAACACAGACAGGGAAAGAGTGATGCCAAACCACACGAAGATCATCCAGAAGCAGAAGCTCAGAAGAGACAAGGATCTTCCTCCAGAAGCGACAGAGATAGAAAGCTTTCCCCTAGAGCCAGCACCCTGATTTCGGACTTCTAGCCACCTAAATGGTGAGGAAATAAATTTCTGTTTGTTAAAACCCACTTGTGGTATTTCTGTTATAGCAGCACGAGACGGCTAAGACAGAGGTCTTTCAAGAATATGAAGAATTTTAGTTGTTCAGCCTCTATAATGTAGAAATGCAAGACAGAAAAGAGCTGTAAATGGCTTTGGAGAAGCTGTTAGCTCATTCCAATGTTGGCCACAGAAAGCTACTTGTTTCGCTTCGCCTATGTTTGATGCCACAAGGGAATTTTGGTTCTATCAGTTAATGTCTGTGAGACTGTACTCACATTCTTGGCCTCTATCACGTTTTTGTTGCTGTTTGTTGCCATCAGGTCGATTCTGACTCACGGTGACCCCACGTGTAGAGTAGAACTGTACTCCATAGGGTTTTCAAGGCTGTGACCCTTCACAAGCAGATTGCCAGGCCTTACTTCTGAGGCACCTCTGGGTGGTTTGAACTGCCAACTTTTCAGTTTGTAGCCAAACGCTTAACCGTTTGTGCCATCCAGTGACTCCCTGCCAGGTTTGTTGTTGTTATTGCTGTTATGTGCCGTTAAGTTGGTTCCAACTCATAGCCACCCCATATGCAAGAGAACAAAACACTGCCCAGTCCTGTGCCATCCTCACAATTGTTATACTTGAGCCCATTGTTGCAGCCACTGTGTCAATCCGTCTCATTGAAAGGGTCTTCCTCTTTTTCGCTGACGCTCCACTTTGCCAAGCACAATGGCCTTCTCCAGGGACTGATCCCTCCTGATAACATGTCCAAAATATGTGAGATGAAGTCTTGCCATCCTTGCTTCTAAGCTTGCTAAGCTTCTAATCTCATCCTTGCTGTCAGCTTTTGCTTCCCTATTTATAAAACAGAGATAATTATAGTACTTATTTTATGGGATTCTTGCGACCATTTAGGAACCCTGCTGACACAGTGGTTAAGAGCTGGGCTGCTAACCAAAAAGTTGGCAGTTCGAATCCACCGGCCACTCCCTGGAAACCCTATGGGGCAGTTCTATTCTGTCCTGTAGGGTCGCTATAGGTAGGAATTGACTCTATGGCAACAGGTTCTTTTTGTTTTGTTTTGTGACCATTTTAGGAGATGGTGAACGCAAAGTGCTTGACACATTGCCTGGCACATAGTAAACTTTAATAAATGAGAAACTATAAAAATAAAGATCATTAATATTAAGTATAACATTCATATTTAGCTTAACTAGGACAAGCCTTTCTACGTTATCTGCATATTGCCTTTACTTTTGTGAGTGTGTGTGTGTGTGTGTGTGTGTGTGTGCACGCGCGTGTGTGTGTTTGTTTTGGCCTAGGAAAATGCACCTGAGCCCTGAATGTATTCTCTGAGGAGGTGCCAGTGATGCTGACCAAACGGGAGGCCAATGCAGATACTGGGGAAGGTTCCATGGCAGCTGAGTGAGGACACGCTGATCACTGAGCATTATGCAAGGCTGATAATCTTGCTTCTAGTAGTGCTCAGTGGAGGCTGTGCCATCTTGAAGCATTGAAAGATGCCATGTCAATTCAAGGCAAGGCCTTTATTGTTGAAACTCTTGCATAACGACATCTTTATTCATGTGAAGATGCAGGATGAATTTCAACTGTATGATTTTGTTTATGTTCATCAGAAATGTTATTTGTCTTTACAAAGTCTGGTTTCAATGAACTGGCTATGTAATGGATATTAAATAAACATGGAACTTTACGCATTCATAATGTTTGGTTTCTTGTGATTTTGATGAACTACGCTTTCAAGTATTGTCAGCTCATCCTTATTTACAAATGAAACGTTTGCTTGTAGCAGAGTGATGTAGTGACTTGCTTTATTTTAAGATAAGTCAACTTTTCTATTCAATGTTTAATGTAAAACTGACTTAAAAATGTTCTTTCCGGCCACATTTACATTTTTCCCTGTATAACATGCATTATACTATTTTAGCTTACTACTGTGAGCTAAATAAGCCAAGAGACGTTCTAATTCTGTTTTTAATGTCTTTTTTCTAAGATAAATAATTTAGAATTCACTAATAAAACTAAGGAGCTCATATTAAAAGTCTTGTATTATATGACCTACTGAAATTGATCTATGGAAATTAACTCTCTTAAAAGTAATTTTGTGAAATTATTTTGTGTACTATTGACTTTCTTGTATGAATTCTTGACAACAAATATAAAACGAAAAGAAGACGAAGTTTCCCTCTCTATCCTTCTACACACTGAGGAGAAGTAATTGGATACTTTCTAACTTTATAATTTCGTGTTTCTTAGAAAAAGAAGCTAGATGAATAATAAACATTTTTGTTACACATATCAACTACTGGCTACCTATTTAAAATAAAATTCTTTTTTGAAGTACACCTAGTCTTTCACATCTTTTAAGTGATATGGTTTTACTGTGGATTTATTTGTGATATGTTTTTATTTTGCCATTCAGGGGAAGAAACGTCATTTTTTTTTAAGCCTGAAAATAAGTAACTCTGAGCTCGTGTTCCTTCATCCTGTAGCTTCTCTTCATAATAGGCATTCCATAAGCATTCATATACACCACATGATATAAGAAAAGCTAAGAAAGGGCAAATAAATATTCCAAGCATTAAGGGCTGCTTTAACCTTGTTGTTGTTGTTAAGTGCCCTCCAGTAGATTCGAACTCATAACGACATCATGGGACAGAGTAGAACTGCCCCATAGGGTTTTCAGGCTGTAATCTTTATGGGAGCAGATTACCAAGTTTTCTCTCCTGCAGAGCCAATGTGTGAATTCCAAAGCCCAACCTTTAGGTGATCACCCAAGCGTTTAACCTTTAGGCCACCAGGGCTCCTTGCTTTAATCTTAAAAGGGCTTGTTTAAAACAGGCACTCACGGTGGTCATGGCTAACTAACATCACACTTCGGCATGTGTTTGACACTCTGTCTTCACAGGGCCTCTTACCACCAGGAAGGTGTTGGGGAAGGGAAACTGGCCAGCTGGTTCAGAGACGGTTTCTTCAGTGTTGCAGTTAGGGTGGTGGTGAGAAGAAAGGAAGAGAAGAAAAAGGAATCTAAAAAGCGGAGATAACGAATGGAGGAAGTCTATTGGGATTTTGGTGACGAATGCTGAGTCCTGTGACCACATTTCAGAGCATCTTATCCCTGGCTTGCACAGGCCAGCAGGGTTATTCAAAAAGATGAGAACTTTGGGATCCATAAAAATTGCTTTTCTACGACATCTTTTAGATTGGGTTACTTTTGTGGGTGACTAACCTCACCCATTCCTAGGATTCTTTCCTTTTGACTAGTTTCATTTTTTAGGCTGCGACCTTTTCCTGACCTCAGCCCCAAACGCCGGGTCACCTTGCTGTACAGCCTTGGTGTAGCACTGAATAGAGGGCTTACCAGATTGTTGGCATCGGATGAGTGGGGCTGAGTACAATCGTCCTCTTTCATGAGCGTAGGGAAGTTGCCTTTCTTAGGATTCAGAGTAGCTGGGCTGACTTATGTCCCCCTTTCATTTGTTACCCAGTAATTTTCCCTCTGGCCAGATCTGCAAATTGGTTGCCTTGCAGGAAGGTGACATGCATCACTGATGCAAAAAGATAAAAAAGACTCTTTATTAGCATCAGTACAACATTTGGTGGTACTTCAAAACAGTTTCATTTTATAGTGAAATAGGTCAAATATTTGCCTCAAGTAATTAAAAAGACATCTTAAGTGCTAAAATTTAATCTCAGATTTTAAAAAAATTTCCATATTGTTTTTAAATTATACTGTTATTCTGAGTGGAATCATTATCTGAACACCAAGCTATGCCAGTTTTCCGATCCATCCCCCCAAACTATACTAGGAAAGAACTCCCTCAACCTCAGAATGAAACTAAACCAACAGTGAAAAAAGTTATTGCTATCCCTCATCCTATGTGTTTGATTATACCTCAGTCGGAGGCTGTAAGTAACCTCTATTATTGGCATCTGTGTTGCCTCATAGTTGTGGCTCCACCAGCCAGACAGTCATTTCTGCTGATCTAGATTGTTCTGCTGCTTCTTTTCTAGGAAGGAGCCTGCCTACTGGGTCATCAGGCTGAGATTCAAGGGCTACCATGAACTGCAAACTGACACGTCACATAAAAATGCAAGATCAGAATACCAATCTGTCTCTTTTAAATAAATTGATAACCAATATGGCAATATTGATCATTTCCAAGAAAAATTCTCTATATTCTGTATTTACTCCCATTCCAAGGATGTCAGTATTAAAATTTAAAAAAAAGAAAAGAAGAAGGATCTCTATACCTAATGGGAAACATTAAGCTAATCTTTTATCTTGCCGTACAACTTTGTCAGTTCTTAGAAAAATAGTGCTTTGAATTATTTTTCAAATGAATAGAGTCATGTCTTGTATTTGGACGCTTAGGCTCAAGGGAAGAAAAGGTGGACATTTTTAGTACCATTTTGCTATGAAAAATACTCATGAATATTTCCACCAGATTTGGTAACTCTATATGAAATATACTTGTGATTCCAAGTGGCCTGGATGCGGTTCAGCAGGATGCAACCATCAGTCAATGTTAGCTTCATACAGGACGCATCATTCCCTGTGCGCTCTAAAGCAATCAGACGAGTCTGCAAATGTTCTTCAAAGAACACATCTAGAACGCTACTTCGTTAAACATCTCCTTGGCATTCATTCTATTTTCCACTTTGAATTACTGCATTTAGTTTTGTAATGACCTTCTACAGCAAGGAGGTTTTATTAACTCTTTGATCTTCTAGCTTTGGGATGAAAACAAAGAAAATATAAATGAGCACTTTGTGCACTGTCTTATAGAGGAGACCAGAAGAAAAAAGGAAATACGTTTCATCAAAAAGATCAGTCTGTATGGAGACTTGCAGTCCTTTCCGTTCTTTTCTCCCTTTAAGCAAAATGCTTATCAGTGTTGTACATGTATTTGTTTAATGTCTTCTGTATAACAAGGTCTTTGTTTCTCTTCTCTCTGGCTCGAGTCTCTAAGGTTACAGTCAGATATCTCTTTGTGGATTTTTCTTTTTAAGACCATTCTCCATCCTTGGTTTCCTATAAACCCAAGTCCAATTCTTGGGAAACCTGCCATCATATTTATGGGATGCTGGCAGCCTTGCTTTGCTTTCAGGTATTCCTGTGTGTGTGTCTATTTGAGTGTGAAAGGGAGGGGATGCCTGGTCAGGTAGTTGCCTAATGCTCCGAGAAAAAGACTGAGAACTCTTTGTATCCTAATCCCAGTTCTGTACCTCACTGTAACTGTGTCTCTATATCATGGGGAATTTGGAATGGAACCTCAGATTTTAGTTATCCTGCTTCTAAAATCCTAAGTCCATAGCATTATTAATATATAGATGAGACACTGCCTTTCAGATTGACTGACTTCATACTTTTATTATTGTCACCCTCTGTTTGCTTGCTCTTATGTATTCATCTGACTATATATTTTTTGTTTTTTATCACAATTTTGCAAGAAAGACTTTTAGTAAAAGATTATAAAATGCTGATCTTTTATGATAAAAATTAAATCCTAAGAGTGGAAATAATTACTAATCAGAACAAACTTTTTTTACCCTTATCTTCTAAACTGGCTTTTTATTATATCCAACACACTTCCTTCACCATCTTGAAATTTGAAACTCTTATTTGTTGTTAAATCTAACACAATCTGAACTAAGAGTCTGGGAGCTTTCTGGATTTGCTGAATCTAGAGTCTAGAACAACAGATGATCTAGTGGTTTGCTGATATGTTATCTGGTCATACTGCAGCACCTCAGGTTTATCGGAATGGAAAGCCATTATTTGTCTCAAAATGGCTTCATTTTGTTTGACTAAGCTTTCCTTTTACTTGACTCATGTAACACTAGCCACTGTAGTACTGTTGTGTTTACAACTACATCATTCCACCAGCCTCACTTTAGAGATGAAAAAAATGAGTGATAGTTTACTAAGGTGCCTTGCCCAAGTAAAGCAGGCCCACCATAGAACCCATACTTGTTAATTTCCACTATGCTGTAATTTGCTTTTCTGGGTCAGACAAAGAGTGAGGAAAAATTATCAGCTATTGATACGGGAAACATTCAGCTATTCATCTTTGGTATTTTCTCAAGTCTCAGTTTCATTTGAAAGAAACAGCAACAAGCTTGGTAAACCCCTTCTCACATCCTTACTTGATGCATTACAATTGTTTTCTATTTCTGAGAATATTCCTACCTGATATTAGCAATCCCTCATGTTGTTTTATGTTTACTTCTCTTGTCATACTTTAAATTATAATTTCCCTAAGTGAAATCTTGCTAATGTTCTAGAATACGTACTGAAAATATTTTACAGTGATATTAATAACCATAAATTGCTAAAAACTATGAGACTGCTTCTATTGGGAAATTTAAAATTAGAGATAAATAATTTATTTTGAAAAGGTGTCAGTCTGACAGTTGTGATCGGAAAATAGTCTAAATTTACATATACGTTAGGAATATTTCTAAACACTTTATTGAAATACCTTTTTATAACAAAACAACTAATAGAGTAACAGTATTTATATACAAGCAATGCTTTAACCTTAAGTAGAAAGCAAGATGACAAGCAAAGAGAATAACTGAAAGCAATTATTACATGAAAATTTGATGCGCACGCGCATGTATGTGCACACACACACACATAAAATGCTGAAATTTTAGACCATGAAATATTAATTGGTTTAAATGGTCCCAGAGAGATTGGAAAAGATTGATGGGAAAATCAAGTTACCTACGAAATTCTTTTCTGTGTTTACTTTTTGGTGACCCATTTAAAAAAAAAAACTGCTTAAAACAATATAACATTTATTCAGTAGCTAACAGCATTTCAAACCTATCTGATAACACTTTATACTTTTTTCCAAATTCTCAAAATACGTAACTGTCCAACAATATTGTGGAGAGTATACATGAGTCTATTAAACAGCTGAAAAAAGCAATTACTTATTTAGATTTTACATCCATGTTGCTATGTCAAAACAATACATTTGTTATTCTACTTTGCAAAATGAAGGGACAAAAAGAAGTTAAGGATCAAGGGCTCTGGTGACAAGTCATGATTGCCTTGCTGCTTGTAGAGAAAACACCTAAAGGGCTATTGGTTAAAAACGGTGAATTAACTGCGGTACATGTATTTACCTCTTCTTCCACAAACTCTGCCAAAATGATAGTAAAAGAATAACTAGAGTACTCATCTATAAAAACAAAACAAAACAAAAAACAAGAAAGAAAACAATAGTGGACATAGGATTTTAACAAAAATTTGGAAAACAGAAAGCAGATAGAGAAGTGTCGATAGAGCAGAGGGATACAGGCAGGAGGTGTGCCAAGGAGCCCTGTGAAATGCGAGAGTGAAATGCAAGGCCGAAAACTAGAAGCATGGAGGAAAGTTTGAAGACAGATCAGACAGACTATAAGATCATCTCCCTACACACAGACACACAGACACACACACACACACACACACACACACACACACACACCCCTCTTCGCCCTCTTCCCAGCAGGAGAGAGGAGGTTGTTTTCCAAAGAAACTGAACCATTCTGGCTCTGGTTCCAAGGATCCCAGGCATAACAAAGGCCCGGGCTCAGACAGAAGACTGAAATAAGGGTTGAATTGAAGTTTAAATACTGAACTATAAAGCCTTCTATGCCCTTATCTAGCTCTGTGCTGAAAATACTGACATTTATGAGCTTGCTTTCCTAGGTAGGAGACTTCAATTCTTGAGAAATTGAACAGCCCCTGAGAAAAGACCTATGCTGTAGAGGCAGCTCCACTCATGATGGATGACCTTATGAATAACAGAAGGAAACATTGATGCATCCCGCGCCATCTTCATGATCTTTGATACGTTTGAGTCCATTGTTGTGGTTATTAGGTCAATTCATCTCATTGAGTGTTTCCCTCGTTTTCACTGACCCTCTGCTTTATCAACAATGATGTCCTTTTCTAGGGATGGGTCTTTCATAATGATGTGTCCAAAATAAGCACGGTGCGGTTTCCCCATCCTTGCATCTAAGGAGCATTCTGCTTTTATTTCTCCTAAGACTGATTTGTTCATTCTTCTGGCAGTCTATGGTATATTCAATATTCCTCATCCATACCATAGTCTAAATGTATCAATTCTTCTTCTGTTTTCTTTTTTCATTGTTCAGCTTCTATATATATTTATAAACACTTATACAAACTGAAATTTGGGGGTTTCCCTAGAAAATGCTGGCTCACCAGCCAATCCCCATGCGGTGAAGTTTCACTAGCGCAGAGCTTTCGCTCCTTTTTTTAATGTCTTAATCCTAAATATACTTGGACAACTAAGGATTGCCAGACACATAAAGAAAGGGTCCAACATAAAAGACAGAGAGAAAAAGTCTAAAGAGAGTAAGAAAGAGATACAAAGAACAGAGAAAAAATTCAATATCATTTATAGTTAATATCTTTTGGTATATAAAAGAAAATATTTGGTCCAAAAAAAAAAAAAAAATAAGAACAGAATTTTAGGAAAAAAAGAATGAGCAATAAAAAAAAGAAATAACTTTTGAATATGAAAAAGTTTATAACCTTAATTACACATTCAACAGAAAAGTAAAGAGATAAATAATCAAGAAAGTAGAGCAAGACAAAGAAACTAAGAGAGTAAAGATACAAGCTAAGCATCACCATCTATCTCAATATAATTAATATACAAAGAAAATACTTTCTTCTTATAATTGTATTCATGAGTTAATGGTAGATATCCCATGTAGCTGGTGGCATGGCTTTCTCATGAATTTTACAATGAGAAGAAATTCCACAACTTATAGGAAGGGCTTGCAAAGAGCTGAAAAACTGCAAGTTCATTATATGTCAAACTCACTATGTTCTAGACTTGAATAAGCGCACTCTCCCAAGGCTTCTGAGATTCCAGACTGGCCCAGGGCATTCCCAGGATTTAGCACTGCCTGAACAGAGTCACAATATAAGATGTCTCATATAGCACTGTCTATATAATGACAAGGAGTCCCTAGGTGGTGAAAATGGTTAACGTGCTCAACTACTGACCAAAATGGTGATGGTTTGAACCCACACAGAGGTTCCTTGGAAGAAAGTCCTCGTAATCTGCTTCCGAAAGTTCACAGCCTTGAAACCCTGTGGAGTACAGTTCTACTGTGCAACATATGGGGCTGTCATGAGTTAGAATCAACTCGACAGCAGCCGGTTTGGGTTATATATGGATATATACATATATTTATATATACACACGCACACACACATATATACACATATAGGTATACATATACACAGAACGCACACACACACACACACACACACACACATATAGTGCTGAGTCCCTGGGTGGTAGAAATAGTTAATGCACTCAGCTGCTAACCAAAAGATTGGAGATTTGAGTCCACCCAGAGGCACCTTGGAAGAAAGGCCTGGCAATCTACTTTCCAAAAATCAGCCACTGAAAACCCTATGGAGCACAGTTCTACTCTGACACACATAGGGTCACAGTGAGTCAGAATTGACTCAATGGCACCTACTACTGGTGTAGTGCTGACTTATTGTAGTGTACCGTATTTTCTCAAAGGGCCTGCCCACATAAATTACATACACACCCATATAAAGCGCAGAAATGACGAAATTATGTAAAAAATTCTGGCATAGCACACCATACATATACCACACGTCTCGTGACATTTCCAGAAGTGAATTTCAGCCTCATTCACCCTCATTTTATATTCTGAAAATGTTACTTTTGATCATATTTGTATAAGAAAGATATAAGCTATGGTCAAGAAGTCATGGATCAAGTTTGGTTGTACTTCGGTAATCATAAAATAAACAATTTAAACTGTGCTTTTGCTCTGGGGCAATTCGTGGCCCGGCCTGAGAGGGGTGAAGTTCCTTGTAGCGGATCTGCACCCAGGTATGTCACGCCGGAGACCCGCATAGGGTCAGGTGGAGGGCTGCACGCGGGGCTGCCACAGCCCAAGTACAGGCTGGTAAGTGTGGGCCTGGGTCCCACAGTACCGGGTCCGGGTCTCATGGTACCGGCCCCAGGTACTGGCCCCACGTGAAGCCAGGCTGTAGGATGGTGAGGGTGCAGGCAGGCACTGCCGCCGCCTTGCGAGGCCCCCCGGGCGGCCGGTTGGACCCATCTCTTTCGAGCGAGGGTCATCTCTGTGCCTGAGACTCTCACAACTACTCTGCAGCGTCTTCAAGGGCAGGAGAGTCAAATGGCCTGAGCGTGGTGGCCCGCCAGCCAGACAGTGAGGTAGAATGCGTGCGGCTGCGGTGGGGCAACCTTGCCCCACTGAGTGGCCGCTCCGGCTGGGGTGCACAGATCTGTTCACTTCCTGAGCTGGGGCTGGCCATCGTGGTGAGGGCTGTTTCCGAGAGGGAAAAAGTAATTTCTTCCTGTATTGGAGACAGCAATTTACAGAACAGAGAAGGAATTTTGCCAGAAGAGGGGCTGCTTTAGAAACGCTAGGGTGGGCTGGTGAGGATCTGCTGCTGGGAACCAAACTTCCATGTCAACAATCACGAAGAAGAAGACTTAATATTAAATCCTTTGGTCAGGAAAAAAAAAACTGAAATTGAAGTCAGCAACTTGTAAAAAGAATATTGGTATAGCGGGCTTACGAAAATAGCACGCTGGGGTTGCGAGGTATGCAAAAAGTATAACGTGTGCGTTATTTTCATAAGAATATGGTAGAAATATTTTATATTTATCCATATATAGTGGCATAGGTGCTGTTTATCAAATATTCTCCTTGTGCATATAATAGGATAATATTTCCTCTTCTTTGAAATGAGGTGTTACCATGTAGCTAGCTTGGCTAATGGATTCTGAGCAAAAGTGAGTACAAATTACTATAGCTTTTTCCTTCTGCCATGGGATTTTAATTGCTACAAATGTTGGCTATTCTGTTACAGACAATCCCCATGTTATGAATGTCCAACTTATATACAATCCATAGTTACAAACCAACCCCTGTAAAGCCTATTATATTAAAAATTTGAGGTACAGACAATGGTTTGTAGTAATAAACGGGCACTACTTTATGACACGGATCAAAACATTATCATTATTATTACTGTATTAGTATGTTAAAGCTATTTTAGTGTATCTGGAAGTATTTCTTTAATGCTCTTTATGCATAGAAAGATATACGAAAAAAAACTCCATGTATATTATGTATATTTGTATCAGTCAGGATAGGCTAGGTTTTGCTGTAGTATAAACAATCACCTAAATCTCAGGGAGTTTATAAGATAAAGTCTATTTCTTACTCACTCTACTTATCTATGGATTGACCTGGAATTTTTCTTGGTATCCTCCTACCTTCAGTGTACAGGCAATTCCCGGATTACGAACAAGTTCTGTTCCTAAGTCTGTCTTTAAGTCGAATTTGTACAGAAGCTGGTACAGTTCGTATCTAACATTAGTTAGTCAAATGTTTTGTTTGTTTTGCCAATTAGCCAATACATATGATGAGTACCATTCTAAGTTTTCTGCCAGTGAGCATTCATACAGCATTCTGTTTTCTTTAATGGCACTTCCCTATGTGTTTGTTTGCTCAGCTATTTATTTCTGTTGAATAATTTTGACCAATAGTGACAGACTAAATGTTGCAAGTGGTTGTTGCGGAGATTTCACCTGAATTACGTATTAGACTAGGTGTTAGAATGCAAGCCTTCAAAGAAATAATGAGGAAACAGAGGCTAAAGGCTAACAGATAGTTAGGGATACCAAAACCCGTTGCCATTGAGTCAATTCTGACTCATAGGGACCCTACAGGACAGAGTGGAACTGCCCCATAGAGTTTCCAAGGAGCTCCTGGTGGATTCTAACTACCAACGTTTTGGTTAGTAGCCAAAGCTCTGAACCACTACCCACCAGGATGAAGGATGGGTGGATGTAATCCCATTTGGGAACAGGATTTGCTTATGCTGAAGAGGCCATATCAGTGTGTAAGGTGTGTCCTCAACCCAATTCACTTCTGAGTTACAAGGAGCTGAGGAACAACAGGGCTACTGAAGCTGAGGCAAGGATCTTCTCCCAGAGCTGACAGAGAGAGACCCTTCTAGAATCAGTGCCCGGAATTAGGACTTCTAGCCTTTTAAATTGTGAGAAAATAAATTTCTGTTCATTAAAGCCACCCACTTGCGGTATTTCTGTTACTGAAAAAAAAAAACCCTTTGCCATTGAGTCGATTCTGATTCACAGTGACCCTATAGGCCGGAGTACAACTGTCCCATAGGGTTTCCAAGGAGCGTCTGGTAGATTCGAACTGCCGAACTTTTTGGTCAGCAGCCGCAGCTCTTACCTACTATGCCACCAGGGCTCCTATTTCTGTTACAGTAGCACTAAAAAATTAAAATACTTGATTAACCCTCTGAAGTCTACTTAACCAGAGGATTCCTCAATTTAATATTCCCAGACTACAGAATCTAATCCCCTTGTGCAGGAGAACCTAAAGATGGGGCTTAGGAGGAAGAAGGTGCTACAGCTTCTTACAATTTGACTGGAGAAGATAATTTGTGATCTTAAGCTTCTTCCTTTTCTTTTCTTCCTGGGGACCCAGATATATTTACTTTTCTTCTATTACTATTCTCTTTGCTTCTGCCTAGTGTTTATCTCTTCTCTGGTGCACAATAATTTACTAAAATAATTGTGAAATAATATATTTATTATTAAAATATTATTTATTGTTTATTTATTAAAATAATACAATTTACTTCTTAAATAATAATAATTATATGATAGTATATATTATAATTGTATATAATAAATCATGATAATTATAACTAACAATTATTATAATAATAATTTTATTTTTATTATTATTATTGTAGATAATGTTTATTGGAGTCTTACTACATATCAGACACTGGTCCAAGCATTCTATGTGTGTTATCTCATTTAATCTTCACAACAACCCTAGGTGTGAGGTATTATTATTATTATCCCCACTTTACCGATAAGATAACTGGGGAATATAGAAGTTCAATAATTGCTAAAAATCACAGAGCTAGTAGGTGGTGGAATTGGTATTTAAACTCAGGCAGTTTGACTCTGGATTCCATCTCCTGTTAATCATGTGGGGAGAGGGTTGGCTATGTATACATATATATATATATATATATATATATATATATATATATATATATATATACACACACACACATTAAAAAAAAAAAAAACAACAACAAACCCGTTGCTGTCAAGTCGATTCCAACTTATAGAGACCCTATAGGACAGAGTAGAACTGCCGCAAGGCTGTAATCTTTACAGAAGCAGACAGCCACGTCTTTCTCACATGGAGCTGCTGGTGGGTTCGAACCACTGACCTTTCGATTTGCAACCGAAGCTTAACCACTGTGCCACCAGGGCTCCTTTGTGTGCCGTGTGTGTGTGTGTGTGTGTGTGTGTGTGTATAATTTTACCTTTACTAAAACTGAAAATATATGGAAACAAAACTATATCTACTTACTTTTTTTTTTAATTTTGCAGCAGTGGAAAAAGTAAAAAGCTCACAGATCAGCAGTAAGTGGTGTATATCATCTCCATTTGAAGGAAAAACGCTGACTTTTGGAACTGAGGCAATAACTCTGAGAGGACAAGGAAAAACATGAATGCCCTCTGGCCAGGGTGTGGAAGCCAACCATTTGTAGGAGAGCTCTGAAGGGGGCGACCCTACCTTCTCTCTTCATCATGGGACTGCCTGGTCCTCACTGACCAACCTGAACCATCCCTGGACCTACACTGGAGAGGATGAAAAGGAGGGTTTGGGGTTCTTAGTCTGCCAGGTGGGGAAGGAGCCCAGAGTTAGGATACACTGAGGCTGGCAGTGGGAGGGGCAAAGAATAGGTGAGGAGGAGAGGAAAATACCAAGGGGCACATATTTGCTTCTGTTCTTTCAAAAAATAATTGACAAAATGTATAAAGTGAAATTTGTAGATCTAAGGTTTTACAGAGAATTTAACTTTTTTTGTGAAAATTCCTAAGTCATTTAATGCTAAGGTATTACTTCATTTCTTTAATCCATTGCTGATAACTGGGAATAGAATCAAACATCACGGACTCCTCTTGAACAAGTCATGAGTGACTTCTGAGACTAAGCTGTTCTCAGTCCCAGAAATTAGAAATCCTTCTCCATTGTATATTCTTACATCCTTGCCAGGAAAAAGGATGCATTTCCCCACTAGGAACTGAACAAGGTCACCTTGGCCCAGGTTGTCAGGAACTGAAGAGTAACAGATGCTTGTCTACAGGAAGATAATGATATTGTTATTAAAGATTTCTAACATTTCTTTAAAAAAGAAAAGATATAGTAACTTGAGGAGATTTAATAAATATTGAACAAATGTGGGATGACAATTTGGTTATCCATGCCAGCTAACTAGTTTGTTTAAAGAAATAATGAATGAATGAGTAAATAAATGATTTATCCAACAGACTAATAGTCAATCGACTTACTCTAGATAGGGCAGAAAAGTAGTTGCAATAGGAAATAAATTCCAGAGGGCAGTCTGTTGGGCACAGAAGAGGATCTGGGCATGTCTTCTTGGAAAGGGTGTTGAGGTTTGCCATTGCTGGAGAGGCTAGACATTTACGATGAAGGCAAAAGTTTTCATACACTGATAAGCATTGTAGTGAGGATTGAGTTTGAAGATTCAGTACTGATTTTGAAAGGAAATAGTTTTGTGTCCTCAGGCAAATTATTTATTTTCTTTGCATCTTGGTTCCTGCTACCAAGTTAAATAGTTGGAAAAAAACAACATCCCCAAAGAGTATGGTTTGTAACAATAGCTCTTCGGGATATAAATACACACAAGAGCAGGGGTTTCCAGTCAAATTATATATTAGTTAGGGTTTTTTTAAGTTTCAAGTGACATAATACGTGACTCAAGATAACTCAAAAAAGAGAATTTATTCATGCACATCACTAAAAAGTCCAAAGGTAGAGCTGACCTTTTGCATGGCTGAATTGGTGGTTTACATAATATTATTAGGACCTGTGTGGTAGGCTGAATAATGATCCTACAAAGAGATTCATTCCCTAATCTCTGGAACCTGTGAACATATTACCTTACATAGCAAAAGGGACTTTGCAGGTGTGATTAAGATTTCAGATGAGGAGCTTATCCTGGGCCCAATCTCATCACGTGAATCCTTAGAAGTGAAAGAAGAGGAAGTCATAAGTTTCAGTCAGAGAGATGTAATATAAGAAGGACTCGACCTGCTGTTCCTCTCTCTGAAGATGGAGAAAGGGGGCCACGAGCCAAGGGATGTGGTTGCCTCTAGAAGTTGGGAATGACCCTCAGTGAACAGCCAGCAAGAAAACAGGGACCTCAAATGAGCAGGAACCAGATTCTCCCCTAGAGCTTCCAGAAAGAAACACAGTCCTGCCAACACCTTGATTTTAGTCCAGTGAGACCTATGCCATAATTCTGACTTCAAGACTGTAAGATGATAAATTTGTGTTTTTTAAGCCACTAATTTTGTTGTAATTTTTTACAACAGCAATAGAAAACTAATACAAATGGATACTTTTTCACCTCCGTATTCTGCTTCCTTGTTGGCTCCATTCACAAGCCAGTGCAACAAATTACCATAAACTTAGTGGCTTAAAACAACAACACAATTCTGGAGATCAGAAGTCCAAAGTGGATCAGCAGGGCTGTTCTCCTTCTGGAGGTTCTAGGGAAGAATCTGTTTTCTTGCTTATTCCAGCTTCTAGAGAAATCCTGCATTTCTTTGGATCCTGGCCCCTTCATCCATCTTCAAAGCCAGCAGTGTAGCATCTACAAATCTCTCTCTCTCTGACTCTGACCATCATGCATCCCTCTAATAAGGACCTTTCTGATTGTATTAGACCCAATTCAGATAATCCAGGATAATCTCCCCATCTCAAAATCCTTAACTTAATGACATCTGCAAAGTCCCTTTTGCCATGTAAGATACATTCACAAGTTCCTGGCATTAGGACATGAACAACTTTAGGGTCCATTATTCTGGCTACCACACTAAACTTATTTAGTCATCTAAAGTGGGGGTTAGAAAACTATGACCTGTGGGCCAAATCCAGTCTGTTGCTTGCTTTTGCACAGTCCACAAGCTAAAAATGGTTTTCATATTTTCAAAGTCTTATGCTGAAAGAAACAAAAAACAAAGAATATGTGAGAGAGACCATATGGGGCTTGCAAAGCATAAAATTATTTACTATCTGGCTCTTTACAGAAAAAAGTTTGCCTACCCCTGATGTAAAGTTGCTTATAGCATTAGTGTTTCTTGAAATACATGTAAAGAAATGATAGACTAGATGATTGTCTCTAGTCTCTTTCCTCCCTCACATTTTCAATAATGTATTAAATAAATATATACTGAGCACCTATTTGTATTAGGCAGTGTCCTAGGTACTAGGAATACAAAAGTATGAATAAGTCACAGCCTCTTCCCTCAAGCAGCTTACAGTCCATTAGAAAAATATGTATAGCAATAAAGTACATTAGGCATATAAAACAGCCTAGGTAGGGTTTAGGGGAGTATAGCTTTTGGTGGGAATGCTTAGCCCATCCCCCCTTTCTCTAAGAACTGTCCACTCTAGCCACAGAGTGGGACCCATGTAATAATTTCTGTAAGGAGCCCTGGTGGCACAGTGGTTAAGTGTTTGGCTGTTAACCCAAAGGTCAGCAGTTCGAACCCAATAGCTGCTCTGTAAAGATTACAGCCTTGGAAACCCTATGGGACAGTTCTACTCTGTCCTACAGAGTCTGACTATGAGTCAAAAATAACTGAACGGCAGTGGGTTAAGGTTAACAGAAGCAGATTGCCAACTCTTTCTCCCAAGGAGCCATCAAACTTTTGGTTAGCAGCTTAACCATTGAGCTACCAGGACACACAGGAAGGGCATTTTACCCAGAGTTTGAGAGTCAGAGAAAGTTTCCAAGTCCAAGTTACACCTAAATTAAAAAATTTAGGATTAGTAAGAGTTAACTGAATGGAGATAGTGAGGTGGCAGAGTTGGGGGAAGTATTCCAGGCAGAAGGAACAGCAGGTACAGAGGCTCTGAACTATGTGCCTTTTGCCTGGAATCTTTTTCCTGTATTACACCTTAACTTTTACGTGAGTCAAACTTGAATACAACAGGAATCATAGCTGGGGTAGGGGAAAGATGATAAGTTCAGTTTTGAACATTAGAGTTTAAACTGCCTATGGATATCCAGGAGTCTCTGAGTGGTGCAAATGGTTAACATGCTCCTCTGCTAACTGAAAAGTTGGAGGTTTGACTCCATTTAGAGGTGCCTTAGAAGAAAGTCCTGGTGATTCACTTCTGAAAAACAAGCCATTGAAAACCCTATGGAGTAGAGTTTTACTCTGACACAGATGGTGTCACCATGAGTCAGAATCAACATGATGGCAACTGGTATGGACATGCAACTGGTTTTGTCAAGAAGATTGTTAAATATTTGAATGTGAAACTCTGAAGAGTGATCTGGGCTGGAGAAAGGATTTGAGCATATTCAACATAAAGATCATGAAAGAAAGCCTAAGAATGCATGAGATTGCCTGTATAGTGACAGTAGAGTGAAAAGAAAAAAAAAAAAAAAAAAAAAGCCCAGGACATAACCCCAAGGAATAATTAATACAGAAAAGGTACTTAGAATTGTTTTAAGATGTGAAGGAAAATCAGCATAAATGTTACAGAAGCCAAGCTAAGAAAACATTTCAATGAAGAGGGATGGTTAACTGTGTTGATCGCTATTAGGATGGCCAAGTAAGAGAAAGGCTGAGTGCCTGCTGGATTTAGCAGAAACAAAGTTGTGGTCAGCTTGTTGAGAACAGTTCAGAGAATTTATGAGAACAAAAGCCAGATGACAATAGTGTGATGGTTAAGGTTGTGTGTCATCTTGGCTGGGCCATGATTCTCAGTGGTTTGGCAGTTATCATGTAGTTTTTCAGTTGTATGATGTGGTCACTTCCATGATGAGATTTGATATAATGTGATCACCTCCATGATGGCATCTGCTGTGAGTAGCCAATCAGTTGAAAGGGAGTTTCCTTGGGCGTGTGGCCTGCATCGAATATAAGTGGACTCTCTGAGAAGGCCTGCGGGCTTTTGCTCACTCTGGACCCTGCAGCTGGCTCCTGTTCGTCTGACCTCTGGTTCTTGGGAGATGAACTAGCAGCTGACCTGTGGTCTTGCCTGCTGGTCTTGGGATTCATCCAATCTGCACAGCCTGTGAGCAAGAGCCGTGCTCTCTGACCTGCCGATCTTGGGGTTTGCCAGCCCCTGCAGCTACATGAATCAGGAGAAACCTCTATCCTCATTCATGGACTTGGGATGTTCCAGCCCCTACAACCATGTGAGCCATTTCCTTGATATAAATCTCTCTCTCTCTCTCTCTCTCTCTATATATATATATATATATATATTTATTTATTTATTTATTTATAGTTTTTATGGGCTTTGCTTCTCTAGAGAACCCAGCCTAAGACAAATAGTTTCAATGTCAGCAGCATAGCAGTGAGAGCAGAAGCCATGAGCTCCATGTACCACTCAGGGAAACCACAGAGAGATGTGAGCACATTTTTAACCTCATGTTGAATTCAGGAAACACAGAATTGTTAAGGTACAGTTTTTTTTTTTTAATTGTACTTTAGATGAAGGTGTACAGAACAAACTAGCTTCTCATTAAACAATTAGTACATGTATAGTTTTTGTGGCATTGTTTAACAACCCCACGACATGTCAACACTCTCCTCTTCTTGACCTTGGGTTCCCTATTACCAGCTTTCCTGTCCCCTACTGCCTTCCAGTTTTTGCCCCTGGGCTGATGTGCCCCTTTAGTCTCATTTTGTTTCATGGGCCTGTCTAATCTTTGGCTGAAGGCTGACCCTCAGGAGTGACTTCAGTGCTGAGCTAAAAGGGTGTCAGGGGGCTATACTCTCAGAGTTTCTCCAGTCTCTGTCAGACCAGTAAGTCTGGTCTTTTTTTTTCTTTTTGTGAGTTAGAATTTTGTTCTACATTTTTCTCCAGCTCTGTCCAGGATCCTCTGTTGGAATCCCTATCAGAGCAGTCGATGGTTGTAGCCTGGCACCATCCAGTTGTGCTGGACTCAGTCTGGTGGAGGCTGTAGTACTTGTGGTCCATCAGTTATTTGGACTAATCTTTCACTTGTGTCTTTGGTTTTCTTCATTCTTTCTTGATCCAGACACGGTGAGACCAGTGGAGTATCTTAGATGGCTGCTCACAAGCTTTTAAGACCCCAGGCGCTACTAACCAAAGTAGAATGTAGAACATTTTCTTTATAAATTATTTTATGCCAATTGAGCTAGATGCTCCCCTAGACCATGGTCCCCACAGCCCTCAGCCCAGTAAATTCAGTCCCTCAGGGAGTTCAGAAGTGTCTATGGAGCTTCCATGGCCTTGCCTTGGACAACTGTGCTGGCATCCCCGGTATTGTGTACTGTCTTACCCGTCACCAAGGTTATAGTAGGTATATTTTTGATTAAAGATGAAAGTAACTTTATTTAATTCAATAGGAAAAAATGAGTACCTTGGAGCCGTGCTAGTGAAGTGGTTAAGAGCTTAGGCTGCTAACCAAAAGGTCAGCAGTTTGTGGTGGCAAAGTGGTTAAGAGCTCAGGCTGCTAACCAAAACGTCAGCAGTTCGAATCCACCAGCCACTCCTTGGAAACCCTATGGGGCAGTTTTAGTCTGTCCTGCAGGGTCGCTCTGAGTCAGAGTCAACTTGCTGGCAACAGGGTTGGTTTGGTTTTTTATTCTTTTGGATAAAACAATGCCACTGAGAAAACTGAATCTTTTCTTTCAATCATTGAATTATCACTATGTAGGCACATTTTTAAGGAACCACACAGAAGCAACTTCCTAATCTTTTGACCTTCACATTTACATAACACTTCAGAATTAAAAAACATTTGTTCATCCTCAGAATAACATCTTCAAAAATGCACTATTTTTATTATTTTCTCCATTTTACACATGGAGAATCCGAGGTCTACAGAGTTTAAAGTGACTTTTCTCAGGTCTTTCAGTATCTCACAGTGGTATGGCTAGAATCATTCCTTCAACTCAACAAAACACTCCCCAACACCTGTAGTGTACCAGGCTCTGTGAGAGCGTTAGCTATGGAAATAAATGAGATGCCTCTTTGTCACCAGCTTTCCCCATACCATGGATGTAGGACCTCTTCTTGGACTATACTGGGTGGAGGAGGACATAGGAGAGAAGGGTGAACCTTGTAAATTGGAAGAGCTACCGGTGCCCTCTAACTCTTCTGCTAAGTGTGGAGTTGGGTGGTTCCTTGCCTCCAGAGATGTTAGCCTGCTACAGGCTCTAGCCCAAACCCCATATGGTGCCACTTATGGCTTACTCATTATTGGTGTGGAGTGAGAAAACAAGAGATTTCTAGACAGATAGACCTTAGAAGCAGAGAAAGGAAGAAAAGCCTGTGAAGGAGACTAAAAGAACCTGCCAGAGTTTCAGGAGGAAAACCAGGGGATGTTGGTATAAGCTTCACTGAGGAAAGGAGGCTGGTTCTTTGAGGGAATTGTCAGCAGTGTGAAATGTCACAAAGAACTTCTTAAATAAGATGAAGTTTGAGAAGTGTCCACTGGATTTTTCCAATTAGGAAGTCACTGATGACCTTGCCAAGTAGTGTTTGTTGGCCAAATACAGTTGTACTAGTTATGGACTAAACAAAGACACAGCCTGCATTTTTCTCATGAAACCATCCCCTCCTTTGAATGCAATTTCCTAAGGGGTGCAAAGGCACCAAATGCACTTGTGAATAAATTGATCATTTCAGTGGAGTGGAAGAGGGCAAAGCCCAATTACAATAAGTTGAAGACTAAATACAAAGAGGGAAAGAGGGCATGTGCTAGATCTAAGCTAAGTTCTCCTACTGAGCAGTTTTCTTTTCACCTGCCAGAAGCAGGGATTTTCACTGTGGAAGGAGGAGATGAATCAGACAGGGGATACGGGAGCAAATGGAAAGGGAGGAGAGGGAGAAGGACTGTGGTAGAACATGAGTTCTGGCTTTTATTGCTAATAAAGCTTAGCTATTTATTATGTCTGCAGAGCTCCACATAGTTTTAAAGTTGTTTCATGTTGCATTTGATTCTTAAAAAAGAAAAACCCTGGGAGATGGATAATGCAGCATTCTCTACCCCATTCCACAGATGAGGAAACTAATATGCAGAAGTTCAGTCTTAAGTGATGGAGCCAGAGAATGCATATTCTAATGGTTCAAGGATGAATCTTGCCTACAGGTCCAGATGCATATCCTAGCATTGCCACTTAGGAGCAAATTACAGCAAACCACAGAACTTCTGTTTGCACAACTGTATGGAACACGTAATATCTGCCTTACAGAGAGGATGAAATGAGATGACAAAAGCAAACACCTAGTATGGAGACAAAGGAGCCCTGGTGGCACAATGATTAAGCACTAGGCTGCTGACTGAAAGGTTGGTACTTCGAACCCCCCCAGCAGCTCCTGGGAGAAATACCTAAGATCTACTCCTGTAACAATCACAGCCTAGAACACTCTTTGGGCAGTACTACTCTGTCACCTGGGACTGCTACGAGTGGAAATTGATTAGGGGGAACCTAACAACAGTACAGAGCAGACCCCAGGCAATGATCAACATACTTAAATTCTCTTAGCCCCTCTTCTCCACCTGGAGCTCCGGTCCATAGTTACAAGCAACATAGTTACTATGGTAATTTAGCCATTCACTCCTTTTCAAACATAAGGAAGCTTTGGTTTAATAAAAATCCAGGAGGGGTAGTTTGTAGAAATTCTGTTCCTTACTGTTTTTCATACAGAATTCCTCTAATTATGTCATTACAATTTTGGAATACTTCTTTAAAAGTTTAATCTCCCATCTTGCTTCCTGCAGACATACTCAGAGGCTAATAGAGTTTTGTGGTTTTCAGGAAATGGAGAAGAAGAATGCATTACTTTTGTGTTAAACTATGGTACTATGAAGATGTAAGATTGTTTCAGGTTTTATAGCCAATGTTTTACTGTGCGTCACATGCAATTCTACTTATGTGATTTAAAAATGTAGAGATTGGGGACAGACTGGGAAAAATCACTATGCATAAAATCTAAGAAATTGTTGTTATACTTTTTAAATATTTTGCCAAATCAGTAAATATGAGTTTAAATAACTCACATCATGATATAGATATGCTGATGTGATGTTCTAGTGTCTTAAATACAGACTGCTTGTGGAGACGTATTCTGGTAACAAAGAATATAGCATTTTAAAATTGATGCTAGCCTTGTATCTCTAAATGAAGAATAAATGCAACTGGAATGTTTTTTCGTGTTTTTAATATTGTAGTGCCGTTGAAATCATTATCCACTGGTCATGTTAATCTGAAAATGCACACCATATTCACAGGATCTGTATAATGCAAAAAGTGTTCAACGATGCGATAATGTACAGCTTCCTTTGGGTATTTATTATCAGATTACCGTAATGTGCATTGGGTCTAAAGAATCTGATCTAGAAAACAATATGTACTTTCTCTTCTAATATTGTACCACACAGTGTGCTGGATGTGGCTGTAGAGAATTCTCTCTGCATTTCTGGGTCTATGTAAAAACTCTCTCTAGCAGTTAACCAATAAAACAAAAAAGCTGGCTTTTTTGTAAATAGCTGGCTTAAATAGGTTTTCAGAAGGCTTGAGTTCTGAAACATAATATGTGAGGAATTTGTATTAAGTTTGGAGAAAGGAAAATGGAAATTACTGCAGCTGTGAGTCAAGAAATTAATTCCAGGGAAAAGAAATAATACTTTCTTTCCTAAAAGATGGCGACAAAATATATGCTCTTGGTTTGGATGTGTTTCTTGATTTTGTGTTATTGGCTATGAAATATACCTGCCCCGAAGAGCAATAGCATCTAATAGGAAATTATTAACCTATTTCATAACTCAAACATGGGAACATCCCCACTCATAATGTTCTAGTTTATAAAGATAATTGACTACGGTGGAACTTTTGAAGGTAGTAAAGAAAGGCATGTAAGTGTATTTAGTCTATATAGTTTAGGGTTCATGAAAATTGGTTCATAAAGTGAGAAGTCTTGTTTATCTGAGATAGAAAACGTCATAGGACATGGTTTTACATACGATAAACTCATTAGAAAGAGTCTTATTTGTTAACTAATTCGGTTATTCTGTGGTTAAAATCGACCCACCAGTGTTCTCACTGTATTTCAGAAAATGTATTTACTTGGGGTCTTGGATTGAGTTATGTCCCCAAGAAAATGTGTGTATCAGTTTGGCTGGCCCATGATTCCTGGTATTGTGTGATTTTCCTATATGTTGTAAATCCTGCCTCTATGATGTTAATGAGGGAAGATGGGTGGCAATTGTGTTAGTAAGGCAGGACTCAATCTACAAGATTGAATTGTGTCCTGAGGCAATCTCTTGAGATATGAAAGAGAGAAGTGAGCAGAGAGATGAGGGGGACCTCATACCACCAAGAAAGTAGTGCCAGGAGCAGAACATGTCCTTTAGAGTGATTTTATGATAATGATATACCAAGATTTTAAGAGTGATTATATTCGGGTGGTCAGATTGGTGGTGATTTTTGTTTTTAATATTTATCTTTCCTTTGTGCTTTTCAAAGTTATCTTCATTGGCTGTTTATTATTTTTAAAATTAGAAAGATTAAAATTATAAACATACCCTCATTAAAGGTAAGAGGGAAACAATAAGTACAAAGACACAACCTAGTATTTTTTTAAATAATATTTTATCACATTTTAGTTAAATGTTTACACAGCAAATCTGTTTTTCACCTTTTTTAAAAATTGTGCTTTAAGTGAACGTTTACAGCTCAAGTTAGTTTCTCATACAAAAATTTATACACACCTGGTTATGTGACCCTAGTTGCTATTCCTATGTCAGCACACTCCTCCTTTCCACCTCGGATTTCCTGTGTCCATTCAGCCAGCTCCTGTCCCTTTCTGCCTTTTCATTTCACCTCTGGACAGGAGCTGCCCATTTAGTCTCATGTAGCTACTTGAACTAAGAAGCACACTCTTTACCAGTATCATTTTATGTCTTACAGTCCAGTCTAATCTTTGTTTGAAGAGTTGGCTTCGGGAATAGTTTTAGATCTGGGTCAACAGAGACTCCGGGGCCATGTCTTCTGGGGTTCCTCCAGTCTCAGTCAGACCATTAAGTCTGGTCTCTTTACTAGAATTTGAGTTCTGTACCCCACTTTACACAGTAAATTAGGTTCCCCTTTAACAACTTTTACACAAATTGTTCTGTGCCATTGGTTACAATTTTTACAGTGAGTCAGCATTCTCGTTATTTCCATTCTGTTTGTTCTGTTTCCATTGATCTAGCATCCCTTTCTCCTCTTTGCCTTCTCATCTTTGTTTTTGGGTAAATGTTGACCATTTGGTCTCATATAGCTAAGTACTTATGGGTGAAATTGTTTATTTTACAAGCCAATGTATTATTTGCCTGAAAGGTGACCTACAGAAATAGCTTCAAATCCAACTTCAAAGGTTATCTTAGGGACATAGTCTAGTCTCGTCTCTATTGGCCCAGTAGGACTGGCCTTTTTTAGGAATTTGAGTTTTGTTCCACATTTTTCTCCCATTCTGTCCAGGACCTTCTATCATGTCCCTGGTCAGAAGGGTCAGTAGCATTCTCATGTTAGGAGAGGCTGTGGTTTGTGTGGGCTAGTATCTTCTTTGAGCATTTGCTTTCCTTCATTCCCTTTTGTTCCATACTAGTAGAGACCAATCATTGTATCTTTGATGGTCAATCACAAGCTTTTAAGACCCCAGACGCTACTCACCAATTTAAGATGTAGAACATTATCTTTGTGAACTATGTTATGCCAATAACTAAGCTTTCCCCCAGGATTATTGTCCCAAGCCATCTGACCCAGTAAACCAATCCTGTGAGTTGTTTGAGTATGCCTAGGAAGACTATGAAACTGCCCCCTATGTGGTTTGTTATATTTTACACAGCACACACAAATGTGTATATATGTATGTCTACAGATACACATGAAGAAATTCAAGATTTTTACCAACTTCTACAGTCTGAAATTGATCGAACATGCAATCAGGATGCATTGATAATTACTGGTGATTGGGATGCAAAAGTTAGAAACAAAGAAGGATGATCGGTAGGTGGAAAATATGACCTTGGTGATAGAAATGATGCCGGAGATTGCATGATAGAATTTTGCAATACCAACGACTTCTTCATTGCAAATACCTTTTTTAACAACATAAATGGTGACTATACATGGACCTTACCAGATGAAATACACAGGAATCAAATAGACTATATCTGTGGAAAGAGATGATGGAAAAGTTCAATATCATCAGTCAGAACATGGCCAGGGGCCGACTGTGGAACAGACCACCAATAGCTTATATGCAAGTTCAAGTTGAAACTGAAGAAAATTAGAACAAGTCCACGAGAACTAAAGTACAACCTACAGTATATCCCACCTGCATTTAGAGACCATCTCAAGAATAGGTTTGATGTGTTGAACACTAATGACCGAAGATGAGACCAGTTGTGGAATGACATTAAGGACATCATACATGAAGAAAGCAAGAGGTCATTAAAAAGACAAAAAAGAAAGAAGAGACCAAAATGAATGTCAGAGAGACTCTGAAAGTTGCTCTTGAGTATCAAGTAGCTAAAGCACACGGAAGAAATGATGCATTAAAAGAGCTGAACAGAAGGTTTCAAGGGGCAGTTCAAGTAGACAAAGTAGAATATTATAATGACACGTGATAGAAAACCAAAAGAGAAGAACACGCTCGGCATTTCTCAAGCTGAAAGAACTGAAGAAAAAATTCAAGCCTCGAATTGCAGTATCGAAGGATTCTACTGTGAAAATATTAAATGATGCAGGAAGCATCAAAAGAAGATAAAGGGAATACGCAGAGTCATCACACCAAAAAGAATTCATCGATGTTCAACCATTTCAGGATGTAGCACATAATCAGGAACTGATGGTAGTGAAGGAAGAGGTCCAAGCTGCACTGAAGGCGTTGGCGAAAAACAAGGCTCCAGGAATTGATGGAATACCAATGGAGATATTTCAACAAATGACTGCAGCGCTGGAAGTGCTTGCCCATCCGTGTCAAGAAATTTGGCAGACACCTACCTGGCCAACCAACTGGAAGAGATACTTATTTGTGCCTATTCCAAAGAAAGGTGATCTGACCAAACGTGGAAATTATCGAACAATATTAATATCACACGCATGTAAAATTTTGCTGAAGATCATTCAAAAGTGGCTGCAGCAATATATCAACAGGGAACTGCTAGAAATTCAAGCCAGATACAAAAGAGTACATGGAACCGGGGATGTCATTGCAGGTGTCCGATGGATCTTGGCTGAAAGCAGAGAATACCAGAAAGATGTTTACCCGTGTTTTATTCACTATGCCAAAGTGTTCGACTGGGTGAATCATAACAAATTATGGATAACAATGAGAAGAATGGGAATTCCAGGACACTTAACTGTGCTCATGAGGAACCTGTACATAGATGAAGAAGCAGTCGTTTAAACAAAACAAGGGAATACTGTGTGGTTTAAAGTCAAGAAAAGTGTGTGTCAGGGTTGTATCCTTTCACCATGCTTATTTACACTGTTTGCTGAGCAAATAATCCTAGAAACTGGACTATATGAAGAAGAATGGGGCATCAGGATTGGAGGAAGATTCATTAACAACCTGCATTATGCAGATGACACAACCTTGCTTGCTGAAAGTGAAGAGGACTTGAAGCACTTATTAATGAAGATCGAAGACCGCTGCCTTCAGTATGGATTACATCTCAACATACAGAAAACAAAAATCCTCACAACTGGACCGAAAGTAACATCATGATAAACAGAGAAAAGATTGAAGTTGTCAAGGATTTCATTTTACTTGGATCCACAATCAACACCCACGGAAGCAGCAGCCAAGAAATCAAAAGACACATTGCATTGGCCAAATCTGCTGCAGAAGCCCTCTTTCAAGTTTTGAAAAGCAAAGATGTCACCTTGAATACTAAGGTACACCTGACCCAAGCCATGGTGTTTTCAATCGCCTCATATGCACGTGAAAGCTGAATGACGAATAAGGAAGACCAAAGAATAATTGATGCCTTTGAATTGTGGTGTTGAAAAGAATATTGAATATACCATGGACTGCCAAAAGAACAAACAAATCTGTCTTGGAAGAAGTACAACCAGAATGCTCCTTAGAAGCAAGGATGGTCAGGAGGCATCAGTCCCTGGAGAAGGACATCATGCTTGTTAAAGTAGAGGGTCGGTGAAAAAGAGGAAGACCCTCATCGAGATGGATTGGCACAGTGGGTGCGACAATGGGCTTAAGCAAAACAACAATTGTGGGTATGGCACAATACTGGGCAGTGTTTTGTTCTGTTGTACATACGGTCGCTATGAGTCAGAACTGATTCAATGGCACCTAACAACAACAACACCTATATATATAGTTTTGCTTCTGTAGAGAACCCAGCCTAAGACAACCATGGATTCCAGAAGAATGAGCAAATCTGTCTTGGAAGAAGTACAGCCAGAATGCTCCTTAGAAGCAAGGATGGCAAGACTTTGTCTCACGTACTTTGGACATGTTATCAGGAGGGACTAGTCCCTGGAACAGGACATCAAGCCTGGGAAAGTAGACGGTCAGTGAAAGAGAGGTAGACCCTCAACAAGAATGAATTGACACAGTGTCTGCAACAATGGGCTGAAACATAGCAGTGATTGCAAGGATGGCTCAGGACCAGGCAGTATTTCTTTCTGCTGTACATAGGGTCACTATGAGTCAGAATCGACTCAACGGCACCTAACAACAACAACAGGTAGGTTGTGTGTTTCTAGAAATTTATCCATTTCTTCTAGGTTTTTTAATTTATTGGAGTACAATTTTTCATAATATTCTGTTATGATCTTTTTAATTTTGGTTAGTTCTGTTGTAATGTCATCCATCTCATTTCTTGTTTTGGTTATTTTTATCTTCTTTTTTTGCCCCCTTTGTCAATTTGGCCAGTGGTTTGTCAATTTTATTGGTCCTCTCAAAGAACCAACTTTTAGTCTTGTTGATTCTTTATGTTGTTTTTCTATTTCATTTATTTCTGTTGCTGTCATTATAATTTCCTTTCTTATGGTGACCATGAACTACTTTTGCTACTCCTTTCTATTTTTTTGAGGTGTAAGTTTAAGATATTGATTTTGGCCCTTTCTTCTTTTTTGATGTGCACATTTATTGCTATAAATTCTCCCCTGAGCACTGCTTTTTCTGTGTCCCAAATGTTTTGATATATTGTGTTTTCAGTCTCATTTGCTTCTAGGAATTTTTTAATTTCTTCCATTACCCAGTAGTTTTTAAGTATGGTGTTATTCAGTTTCCATGTATTTAATTTTTTCCTTGTTCTTTCTGTTGTTGATTTCTAGTATTATAGTGTTAAGATCAGAGAATATGCTTTGTATTATTTCAATATTTTTAATTTATTGAGGTTTGCTTTGCAGCCTAAGATTTGGTCTGTTCTAGAGAGTGATCCACGTGTGTTGGAGAAGAATAGGTACTGTGCTACTGTCGGGTAGTGTGTTCCTTATTTGTTTATGAGGTCAATTTGGTTGATTGTGTTAATTAGGTCTTCTGTATCTTTGTTGAGTTTCTCTGTAGTAGTTCTGTCCATCATTGAAAGTAATGTGTTAAAATTTCATATAATTATTGCAGAACTGTCTGTTTCTCTTTTCAGTTTTGTTAGAGTTTGTTTTATGTATTTTGGAACTCTGTCATCGGGTGCGTAAATATCTGTTATGGTTATGCCCTCTTGGTGAATTGATACTTAATCATTATACAATGCCCTTCCTTTTCTCTTATAATGGATTTTAACTTAAAGTCTATTTTATCAGAGATTATTATTGCCACTCCTGCTCTCTTTCACTATTTGCTTAATATATTTTCTCCATCCTTTGATTTTTAAGCTATTTGTGTCTTTGTGTCTAAGCTGTGTATTTTGTAGACAACATATTGATGGGTCATTTTTTTTTATCCATTCTGTCACTCTCTGTCTCTTGATTGGTACATTTAAACCATTTACATTCAGTGTGATTATCAATAGGTATAAATTTGCTGCTGCCGTTTTGTTTTTTATTTTTTAAATTTTTTTGTGATGTTAACCGTTCTGCTTAATTTTCTGTGCTGAGTTATTTTTATTTATGGATTTTCTTTTCATTTCCTTCATTGTTGTTAATTTTGTGTTTGCTGAGTCTACTTGATTTTCTTCTTCTTTACTTTGGTTAGTAGATTTATTAATTTTCTTTGTGGTTACTCTAAAATTTACCTTTATCTTTCTAAGTTTAAAACAGTCCATTATATCTTGATATTGCCTTAACTTCTCTGCATATGGGAATTCTATAATTACACCATTTATTTTCCTTTTTTCATTTTGAGGCTGTCATCAGTTACAAATTGAGATCTCTTGTTCCTAGTTTTCTGTTCTGCAGCTTTATTTTGCTTTTGATAACTCTGTATCTGGATTTGTATTTGGGTGATGCTGTCATGTGTCTTAATCTCAGGTTGTTGTCTGATGTTATTGGCTCTCTGTCGAAAGGACTCTATCTTTACTATTTCCTGTAAAGTTGGTCTGATTTTTACAAACCCTCTTCCCTTCTGTTTGTCTGGGAATGTCCTAGTTTCCTTAGCGTATTTTAAAGACAATTTTGCTGTATATATTATCCTTGGTTGGCAATTCTTTTCTTTCAAGGTTTTACATATGTCATCCTATTGCCTCTTGCCTGCATGGTTTATGCCAAGAAATCACAGCTTAGTCTTATTAGTGACCCTTTGTAGTTGATACTTTGTTTTTCACAAGCTGCTCTCATAATACTTTCTTAGTATTTGGTTTTCGAAAGTTTGATTATGCTATGTCTTGGTGACTTTCTTTTAGGGTCTATCCTGTATGTGTTCATTGAGCTTCTTGGATGGAAACTTTGCCACCTTTCATGGTATTAGGGAAGTTTTCTGCCAATAAATCTTCAACAATTCTCTCTGTGCTTTTTTTTCTCTCCTCTTGTTCTTGAATTCCAATTACATGTAAATTATTCCTCTTGAGAGTGTCCCGCATGACTCTTAGGTTTTCTTCATTTTTTTTTTTTTCTGATTGTTCCTTAAGCATATTAGTATCAGGGGATTTGTCCTCTATTTTGATTTTTTCTCCCATTGATTTAATTCTACTTCTCTGTCCTTCTATTGAGTTATCTAAATCTTATATTTTATTGTAAACCTTCTGGATTTCTAGCTGTTGCTTTTGTATAATTTCTAATTGTTTATTTTGTCATTTTGTTCTTGTATTGTTTTCCTGAATTCTTCTAGGGTTTTGTCTGTCTTTTCCTTGCTCTCTTTGAGGATCCTATATATAAGTCTTTTGAATTCCTCATCAGGTAGTTCTATTACCATTTCTTCCTCAGGAAGATTTTCTGCCCATTTATCTTGTTCACTTGTTTGAGCCATCGTATCCTGTTTCTTCATGATTTGTTATTGTCTGCTGTTTCCGAGGCATTAAGGTGTTCGTTTACATATTTCTTTACTGATTGTATGTATTTTGTTTTGTGCTGATTTTTTTGGTTTTGATGTATCCAGAGTTTTGTTTCTTTTCTTTCTCTTTAGAATGTCTTCCTTATTTTGCATTATTTTAATTGTTGTTGTTTTGTGATCCTGGTCTATGTGTGACTTTGGTGGTATCTGTTGGCTCATTGTGATTTGCTCTCATTGGTGGTTATGGTGGTTCACATGTGAACCCTCTGTAGTTTGGCTCATATGTTCCCCCTTACTGGATTGAGTGGAGGTGGGACAGCGGGTTTTCCTCTCATATTGGGTGACAAGAGTTGGGTGATCAGGATCCCCCCAAGCCTTTGTTGGGACCATGGGGTCCTTCTTGGTTGGTGGTAGCGGTTAGTGCATTCTCTGGAGGTCAGGGCAGGATGTCTCTGTATCAGCTGTGAAGGAGTACTACCCAAATGGATGGGGTAGGCCCACTGTTAGTGCACGAATTGGTGTCTCAGTAGGTGTGAGGTATCAAGATGTTTCAGTGCAAGTGCAGATGGCCTGCAGGAATTGTTTGGGTGCAGGATGTGTGCTGTTACAGTTGGGTGGCTATTAGATGAGGTCACTAGGATCCCCTGCTTGTCATTTGGCAAAGGTGCAGATGGAGCCTGTCATGTTGTGACTGGTATTGCTGGTGAGGTGATGTGTCTGTCCAGCTGGTCACCTGGGCATGGTTGCAGGGAGTGTTTTCAATGGCCACTGGGTTAGGTGCTGTGTGTGTGCACTGCTGGTTGCCAGGTGATCAGAATGAGGCTGCACAGGTCACCAGTCACTGGATTAATGGCATGGGAACTCATACTACCAGTCATCGGGTGGGCTAGGCAGCATAGGAGTGGTCAGAGCGAGCAAGCACAAGCCTCTGGTTGCAGGTCCAACAGCAAGTGAGTGCATGCTGCAGATCGTTGGTGGATGTGGTAGCGTGGGGATGGGTGTGGGCATGCACAATCCTCCAGTCACAGGTCTAAAGGTGCGTAAGTGTGCGCACCATGGATTGCCTGGGGTGGGGGGCTCACCACTGGTCACTAGGAGATCCAGGGGGATAAGGAAGTACAGGAGTGTATTCCCCCAGTCTCTGGTGTGGGTGCTGGGGCACTCCCCACAGAATGCAGCTGGTTATCAAGACCCAGCCTCGACCAAGTGCAAGGGGGGGTTATTCAGCATCTAGCCAGGTGGGGGATCTCTAGCCACCACTCCAAGGATCCTCCATTCTGCCAGTGCCACCCGTCCAAATGATCATGGACCACCACTGGCGAGTAGTTCAGTCCCTATATTCTGGCTTCCTCCCTGCTCTATGGTTGCCTGGATCCCTAGGGCTCTTGCCCTGCTTCCTGCACTTTTCCTCCTTGGATCCAGTCCATGTTCTGCTCACCTTGCCCTGCTCAGGGTTTGTTTACACAAATAGGAGACAGAGATACTCCTATTGGGGATTCCATGAAGTTGCCTTCCTGTACTCCTCACACAGGAACACTGCTTGTTTTGTCTCAAGACGGCCATGCTGTGCCGGGCTGGCTGGTAGGGCACCTACAATCTGCAAGTCTCTTCATTCACTTTTTTTCATTCCATTTCTCCTTCTAAAAGGTGTTGAGTCTAATTCTTCATCCTTCCGTTTGCTGTTCTGGGTGACCAGATTTTCATCTGTATCTGTTTCACTTAGTTTCTTGGCTCTTTGCTTCAGGGAGATGGCAAGGTGTGTGTGACTAAGCCACCATCTTGGGCCTTCCTCCCTCAGTGTGTTCTTGCCAGTGGGTATGATATCTGAATCAGGCGAATCCATCCTCTTCTTTTACCAAACTCACTGGGTGACAAGGTAAGAGCAAAAGGAGGACTGGTATTAATGCAACAGGCCCTCAAGAAATGAAATGGATGACTTTGTTCTCAAGCTCCTGGTCATGAGCCTATACTTGAAACAACCTCAGGTTTGATTACGATTGCTCAACTTAATTGAAGAAATTTATTATCTGATTATCATTATTTATCTCCAAACATCGGGCTTAAATATCCCTTTTTACTGTTAAACATATACTGCTCAAAATCGCTGTGGAAAATTTAACTACCATAAAATATATCATTTCCACTGAGTCAATTCTAACTCATAGCAACCCTATATGGCAGAATAGTACTGCCCTACAGTTCCCAAGGTTGTAATCTTCATGGAAGTCGATTGCTACATCTTTCTCCTGTGGAGTGGCTAGTGGGTTAGAACTGCCAACCTTTTGGTTAGCAGCTGAGTACTTAACCACTGTGCCACCAGGGCTCTAGAGCTTTCACAAAACATATATGAAAACCACTACCTTTGTTTTAAAGTTATACTTTGTAAAGTATTTTGCAGAGACAAAAAACACTTTTAACTTATTTTGCAAACGAAGAGAAAAAGATCATTTCTGTTAACCTTTATCTTTACTTGATATTAAATAATCTGGCACATTTGTCATTTCCCCCTGTGTTTGGCATTTTCTGCACGTTGTTAATACTGATTCTATCTACTCATCTGCCAGAAGGAAATCAGGTGTCAATAGTCACTTCTGTGTTCCAGCGTTCGTAAAGGAAATGAAGACATGTTCTTTTGCTTTAAAAAAAAATCCATGAAGAAGTAACAATTTCTTATAGTGTATTTAAAACACATTTCTTTAATTTAAGAATGCTGAACTTACAGTATAATTTTGTTTAGTACATAAGTTCTTCCACAGTTACATGGGCCAGGGAATAAAAGTTGGCCTGGATCTCAAGAATATTCCTTTAAAATATTAGCGTTTTTAATAAATTATCAAAAGGGCAGTGGTAGTTAAGCAGAATTCTCCCCTTCCATATGGGAGAGTCAGGTTCAATTCCCAGCCAGTGCACCTCATGCTCAGCCACCACCCATCTGTTAGTGAAAGCTTGCGTATTGCTACAATGCTAAACAGGTTTCAGCAGAGCTTCCAGACTAAGAGGGACAAGAAAGAAAGGTCTGGTGATTTGCTTCTGAAAATCAGCCAATGAAAACCTTGTGGATCACGTAGGTCCAATCCCATTGTGTACGGGGTTGCCATGAGTAGAGGCCAACTTAACAGCAGCTACCAACAATAAATTATCATGGGAAGAGTGTTAGGAAACATGGTCCAAACTTCTTGTTTCTTTCCTAAAAAATGCCTTTAGAAAACAATGAAAAGAGAATATAAATAATCTCTTAAAAAATCATCCCATAGACAGGAAAATAATCTATTCAAATAGTTCTAACTAAATCGATTTGAATTATTTGATGATGGTCATGACAACGTACCCTTCTTAGGAGAGCACTGCCCTAAGATTCAAGAGCCACACCAGTTCCATCCCAAACCAACAGTGTGAACTTGGGCAAAACCCAGAACCCCTGTGAGCTAAGGTTCCTTGGTACACTTTACCTAGCAATTTTGATCAGCACATGTTTAACAGTAAAAGGTCTGTAATAATGAACGGATTAGACTAATCTATCACATGCCTTCTAGTCTCATACTCACATGATTTTTTAAAAACTCACATATTTAAAACATTTTATATATTTTAAAACACAAAGTTGTACTAGAGATGAAAGCTCATATATTGAACTGCCTCCACTTTTCTCTTTGCAGTCAATTACCACCCCAATCTAATGTTTCACTTTATGTAAATTCATTTCTTCTTTCGTTCATTTCAAATATGTGATGACATAGCTATAAAATCAACTTTTGGCTATTTTGAATAACCCCGAATAGCAAGTAATTTAACAATCACTTCCACTTGACTTTGGAACCTATTACATGCGTTGTTTTTTTCCAGAAAATTTACCTCATAATTATGTTGTGTGAGAGGGAAATGAGTTTCTATTCCAAACTCACACGTTGAATTCTGACTGCTAGGTGATGAGGAGAAGCATTCCAGGGTTAACATTTGCCATGTTGCCACAGATATTTAGAATTGACTACATGTGTCTTTTAACTCTAACTTTCGAATCAGCTCTTATGAATCTAGGTTACCATCTACTGTTTTATTTATTTTTTTTTTTTTGAAACTTTTCTGGATCTCACCTTTCCTTGTACAAATTTTATACACTGTGTGTACAGCTTTTGGAGGCTTTGTTTTCCATACTTCCTAAGAGCATTACCTTCTGTGCTCTAAGAGAGTTACCTATTATGATAAAAAGGTACATACTTCTTTAGAGAGGTAGCTCTTATTAATGCTTACTGTATCTATAAGACATTATTATAACTGAATACTTCTTATAATCCCCTAAACGTTCATTGTAAACGGAAGGCAATTCAGTTCAAGTCAGCCTACATAAGGATTCTCTTAAAGGCTGCTCTTTTTGCTTAGTGAAATTCTGCCTTCCCTAGTTATCATTCACCATCAGAACTTTGAACAATACCCACAATACTTACTCTATATATTTGCTCCCTTGTCAGCCTATTTTGCCCCATACTCAACTTCTTGAATTTTAAAGACTTTACCTAAGCCAACAATCTCAAAATGTTTCATTTGGTACATTCCAATACTTTAAGGATCTGCTTCCCAGGGCTAATACAATGTATTTTGATCGCATAAATATTACCTGGATTTATTAGGGCCTTTGTAGTCAAAACATTAATACCTGATTATTCCACAAAGGCTTGGCTTGATGTCACTTTTAGTATAGTGTTATTAATTGCTAAATTTATAAATACACTTATGCAGAATTTTGGGGGGAGAATTAATTCATTTATTGAGTCATTCAACAAATATTTAGTGAGTGTTTACGATGGGCCAACACGGTTCTAGCTGCTATACTGTGGCTAATGCAGCAGACTGAATGCCTGTTCCCATGAAGGATAAATTCAAGCAGGAGAGTTGGACAGCAAACAAACATGTACTTACACAAAAGAAACTGAGTGTGATAAGAGCTCTGAAGAAAAACAGGGCGATGGACAGCAAGTGTTCAGGTTACGTTTTAGATCAGGTGGTCATGGAAAACATCTCAGGAGATGACATTCCAGCTGACTCACAAATGGTAAAAAAAAAACACAAAGCAGCCAGATGTGAAGAATAGGGGTGTTAAAGAGGGTGCAACTGATTTAGGGAGGTATGAGGTTGATATGTTAATGGCAGACCCTCTCGTTGGAATGTAGCAAGTGAAGGGAAGAGTGGAATGAAAGGAAGACATGGAGGTTGTTGTTAGTTGCCGTTGAGTCCATTTTGACTCATGGAAACCCCATGTGCGCAGAGTAGAACTGCTTCATAAGATTTTCTAGGCTGTGGCCTTTCAGAAGCAGATCACCAGGCCTGTCTTTTGAGGTGTCTCTTTCAGCTAGTAGTCCAGCACTTAACTCTTTGTGCCACCCAGGGACTCCATGACAGAGCGGTAAGGGGACCAAATCACTTGGGGCATTATAGGCCACGGAAGGAGGTAGCAGCCGGAGGCCATTAGAGGGTTTTATATAATAAAGGTACACTCTGATTTATATTTTTAAAAGATTATATGCTAAGTGGAGTATAGACCATAGAGTGGCAAAGTGGAAGCAGGGAGGTCAGTTTAGGAGGTCTTTCCATCAGTCAGGTGAGAGATGATGGTGGTGGTCTGGACTGAGGTGGTAGCTGTGTGGAAGTGCTAAGAAGTGGACATATTCAGATAAGTTTTGAAAATAACACAATAAGTCTTGCTGAAGGATTGATTGAATGTAAAGGAATTATGAAATTAGGGAAGATTCTTAGATTTTTTGCCTGGGCTATTGGTGGATAGTGATGCAGTTTGCTACAAGGGAGATAGCTACGGGAAAGGAAGGTTGTTGGAGAGGGTAGGGACCAAGCCTCGAGTTTTGGACATGTTAAGTTTGAGATGTCTATTAAACTTCCAATGGCTGTATCAAGCATGTAGTTAGACTATGAGTCTGGAGGTCTGGAGAGAGGTCAGGGCTAGACATACAAATATCAAAATGAAATCAAATTAAAAAAATGAGATCAAATAAAACAGTGCATTCATATTTTCAATTTTTAAATAAACACTCAACATGATGTTTGTTTTTAGTTTTGCGGATAGGGAGTATTGGGAAGGGAGTCTTCATTTTTGCTCTGAAAGTGGACGTGTATGCAGAAAGCAATCCCCTTGAAGTAGCCCTTTTCCAAGCACATTCATTTTTAAGGATGGAAAACTCATCATGACAAATTCATTTTGATATGCTTAGATGAACAGGAAGAAGCCCTAGTGGCACAGTTGTTAAGCGCTCGGCTGTTAACCAAAAGGTCAGTGATCATAACAGACCAGCCTCTGCAGGAGAAAGATGTGGCAGTCTGCTTCTGTAAAGATTACAGTCTTGGAAACCCTATGGGGTAGTTGTACTCTGTCCTATAGGTTGCTATGAGTCAGAATTGACTTGACAGTAACAGGTTTAGATGAACAGGGGAAAAGAACCTTTTCCTCACTCTCAGATTCTGACTTAACAATCTCTACAGGAAAAGCTGTTCATGTGGCAGCTGCAACTATTATTGACGTCACAGTATATCATCCAAGAACAAGGGTCAGCAATTCTGCAAGCAAACTCATTCTTGTGAGATTTCCTGGCAGATATTATAGATAGAAAAGTTCACTCAGAATTCCCTATAAGCAGATAAATAATTACATGGTTTTTTCTAGGGGGAAAAAAAAAGCATTTTGTATATTTAAAATTACCTTCTTAGCTTATTATTGCTAGAGAAGTGATTCAGGACCTGGCCAATAGAAGTGTGATGAAGTAATAAATAAATGAATGACTACTGTTTTGACTCTCCTTGAAACTTTTTAGTAACCCAAAAACCTGTTGCTGTTGAGTAGATTCCGACTCATAGCGACCCTGTAAGACAGAGTAGAACTGCTTCATAGGGTTTACTTTTTAATAAAGTCTCTTAATTATTGCAGAAATCTACTAGATTATATACCTGGTGATTCTCCTAAGCACCATCATTCCATATTTTTCAAATTTGACAAGAATTGGTGGATGCATATATCCAGATTTTGTTTTTAATGTGAACCAAGTAAACCTTGCCATAATAAAGTTTTTCAAATGAAGAAATAAGGTTTCATCTTTCCATGCATCATTGTTAATTATAATTAAATCGGAATTACTTTGGAAATTCTGATCGCCTCTTTCATCACGACTGACAATAGAACTGGATAAACAAATGTCCATCCAATACAGTGGACTTACCGAATGGTGTCTATGTGTGTTGCTCTTCGTTAATGTTGTTTTTAGTTTTGTTATGCTTTGTTTTAGCACAGTAGTAACTGCTTCCTGAGTGGATCCACTTGTGATCCCTACAGAGCTGGGAAGCTGAAAAAGTATAATTACTACAACCAAAGAAAACTGTCCTTGTTCCCTTCCCCAGCCATACACTCCATACATTCCAATCCCTCCTGTAAAATGTCAAATAACAAGCTTTGAAGTTATGGGGTCTTCTGTCAGTAAAACTGCTTCTACCAATTCCCTGTTCTGTTCTTTCTTTTAATGTACATGACTATTAACCCACATCAGGCTCCTTTTTAGCCTAAAAAAATTCTAATGCCATAATGCTCTCACTCATCAATGTTTCAGATTCTAGGAAAAGCATTCTTGTTATTACTTGACATATGTGCAACATTTAATGTTTGTTATTAACTGCTGTTTATTTGCTCTTTGCATTTCCAATGAATTGTGACATTTTCTTTTCTATTGTCTTATTAATATTGTTCCAAGAGCATTGTGGGAAAAAATAGTCATCTTTTACTATAAGATAACAGAAAAAATCCAATTCTTATTGCACAAACAGAAAACCAAAATGAGACTAATAGATACATTTGAGTTAATAATAAAAATTCATTCATTTATTCAATGCATTTATTAAGTTCCTGTTATTGTGCTACTCCTCGAGGGTATAAAGATGAATATGATACAGTCCCTGTTGCCACGAGGCTTAAGATGTAGTAGAGTAACACTTGGAGGGAGGAAGGAAAGCATTTTCGATTTTGCCATTATACACTTCACGGAGACGATGTCTTTTTTAAGGTTTGTGTTTTCAAGGAAAACAAACCATATTATCAGCATAATCCTCTTCCATTTTATTGAATAGTTTTTTTCTTTTTAAAATAGCTATCTTTAACAATATTTTTGCTTCTGTGATGCCAAAGTAACCTTTGAAAAATAAAAATTTAACAACTTGTTCTTTGGTTTATCAGGATGTTCTTTTCAAACCATTTGGTTGATAATTCCAATAAACAGTTTGGGCATGATTTAGACATAGCCTAAGACACTTCCCTTGATGCCCCAAACTCTTTGAAGTTACAGAGTTTCTCTCCATAGTCCAGGCAGATGATTCTCTCAATATAATTGAATTCAGTTCACTGTTGTTTGAGTGCTCACCTGCAGCTGCAAAAATATACATTTGTAAGTATGTGTTTCAGAACTTAATGTAAATTCTACCACTTTTGGCTTCTAGGCAAGCCTAACGACTAAGTTTTCCTTACAGATGTTTCCTCTGACTTTTTGTTTAGAGAAGAAACAGAAAGTCACTAACTAACAAGGGGGAAATAAGCAGGGTTTTCCAAGAAAAATGAAAGGAGAATGGGTGTGAGAGATGTTGAAAATTGGTTTATCCATTTTGAAAAGACAAAATTAATCCTGGTTGTTAATCTTGGAATTAGCTAAGGAATAGGATTTTCTTAGTTCCTGGGTGGTTCAAGCAATTAATGTGCTGGGCTGCTAACTGAAAGGTTGGAGGTTGAAGTCCACCCAGAGGTGGCTGGAAAGAAAGGCCTGGTGATCCAGTTCCAAAAAATCAGCCTTTGAAAACTCTATGGAGCACAGTTCTATTCTAACACACATGGGTTCACCAAGAGTCAGAACAAATAAACAGCAGCTGGTTGTTTTTTAAGATTTTTTTTTATTTTATAGTTTGAGGATCCCCTTTCTTACCTCTCATTTACCCCTCAACTGAAGGTTTCTGCCCTAACCAGTTCATTTTAAATTGTTCTTGACAATGTTGCAGTTACTTCCTTGAAGGTAAACCAAATGGACCCTTTCCATCCTTCTTTTATTTGAACAAACTTAGGCAATCATTTGGCATAATTGGCAGCACCCCTATTTTCACATATGAATCTAGCTTTCCTTTCACCTATTAGGCCACACTTTCAAAATCTCCTCTTAAGACTATTTCTTAAAAATTGATAGGCTTCACTGGTTGGTCTTGGATCCTTTTTTCTTCTCACTTTACACTAGCAGTTCTTAACCTTTTTAGAGTCACTGATGCCTTTCAGAATCTGAAAAAAGCTATGCATTCACTCTCCAGAAAAATGCATATGGACACGTACAAAAAAGTTTTGTACAGTATTTAAACCGGTTCACAAAATAAGACTCCCTCCCATGGTCTACACAATTTTATAAGATAATCTTCTCCACTGTATTTACCATCAATATGCTAATTCCCAAATTTATATTTCCAGCCAAAATCTGTCTGTCTTTTATGCCAAATCCATATATCCAACTGCCTACTAAACTTCTCTTATATGTCCTTCAGACTCCTCTAAAACTCAACATGTCCAAAATACAAAATTTAGTGTCTTTGGTGTTTGATCTTGGCTCTCAGATTACTCTGTTTTGGCTCCCTGCTGACTCTTAGTATTCTTTCTTAACTCTAACCTGATGAAACTGAGCCCCAAACCTGGCTAAGGGGCCAGCACCTAGCTTCACCATAAGGTAATGCTGGAGGGGAGTGGTCAGATACTGAACCACTATCAGGCACAGATAACCAGGTACTGGGTTTTGTCTATGATTTGGAGGAAGCATCAAGAACTGTACAGAATGGATGGGACAGTAACTAGGGCTCACAATGATGCCCCAAGAGCCATTCTGGGGAGGCAAGACTCTGAACACCAAGAACCAAGTGGAATCCTGAACTGCATGCTAAGTAAAGAGTTAGGTTACAGGAGCAGGGGTGGAATTACGGAATAGCTCAGACACATTTCGAGGACTGCCTATTCTCCTCACTAAGCTTTAATTGGGTCACCTACATGTGCAGGGTTTTTTCCCCTGGGCATTTGAAAGGTGCCACTTGGCCTCTGACATTTTTACAAAAGATAGGCAAAATTCTCCTTACAGTCTTAAAATACTGATAAAAGGAGTAAACTACATTTAAAATTTTTTTGTTCACTATAGACTCATTACTTGAACTGAAATATTTGAGTTGAAGAGCTTGGGTGGTGAGAGAGAGATTTGTATGTGTGTATGTGTGTGTGTGTATTTAAGAGGATAAAGGAGAAGTTGAAGATAACCTGAAATGTTTCAGATTAATCAGAAGAGATATCAAAATAAGAATTTTTAAACATTAATCATTTAAACTCAGATTCCTTTTATTGATCATTTCTTTGCAAACTATTTTGAGGGTATGTTTTTGTCTCTTCTCATTGCTTAGTACTTTTGCACTATGTCAACCAATCACAATAAAAAATTATATATTTAAACAAATTATTTTATTTAAAAGGTCATACTTTATAAAGGTCCTTTGAAAAGGTCAATTATTGTCAAAAGGTTTATAACAAAATGTAGTGTTTTCCTGCTTCATCATTTATTCCTTACAGTTTCCTTCATAGATGCAATCACTTTAACTCTTTTAGCTATTTCATCCAACATTTACACATCTACATACCTCTAAATAATATAAGTAACTGCTATCTTTTGGTTCATCATTTTCAGACATTATGTCCTGACTTCCACTAAGGTAAGGATTTAGCCCTCTTACGTTGCCATCCTTTTTATTTCTATCCCTTATCCTCCCAATATTACTCAATATTTCTAGTTATATTATAATGACTATTCACATATTTCCATAGACAAGTGATATAGAGTATGATTATTATGTTTCTTTTCTTATTTTTCATGTCTTCCTGAAGTTATTGATTGCTTTATTTTTTTCATTTATTTAATTTTCTTTGTACTATTGCTAATCTCCCTCACATCTTAGTACAATTTTCCACAAGCCTAATCACATCACAAAATTTCTAGCAGTACGTATTCCTTCTTGGAAATATCCCTCCTAGAGACCATCATTACTCTTCCATCTAGGCAGTTGCTCTTTCTGCTTGTTCCTTAGCTGTCTTCTTGGATGCTCTTTGCTATCATCTTTGGAATCCCCTTTGCCCTCTTCTGGATTGTTTCCCACTTCCTGGATCTAATGTTTTCTCATTCTTGGTGTTCTCCCTTATTTTGGTGGAAGAGATTCTTTAATAGTTGTGTTGGGTCAGAAAGAGGCGGAGAGTATGATAGCGAGAGCCTTCAATGTATCCTTCTTTCGAGTCACACTGGCCAATTTGGACTGCTCCCAATGGCATCATCTATAAGATTCATTTTACTTCTCTTTTGTGTGGATATCCTGTTTTCTATAACTCAGGTTGTTCTTTTTCTTGATTTACTCTTTTCTTTTGGTGGAGAACATCTTCCAGTAGCTTCCTGAATAAAGATGCAAAAATGTAAACATTTTGAGATTTTGCATGTCTGAAAATATTTTTCTACTACTTTACATTTGATTAATGGTTGGCTTTAATTATAGGTTGTAAATGGTTTTCTTTCACAATTTTGGAGGCATTCTTTACTGTTTTCTTGTTTCTAGTGCTATTGTGGAAAAGCCTAAACCCATGCTTAATCCTGATCCTTTGAGTGATCTGTTTTTTCCCTTTTTCTGGAGACTTTTAGAACCTCCCTTTGTCCACAATACTCTCCTGGTGTAAGTCAGTTATTATCCATTAGGGTGGGCACTGGGACTTCATCATTTTGGAAAATTATGTTCTTTAATTCTTCAATTTTTTTAAAGTAATTCTTTGATAATTTATTTCCATCTATTTTCTCTCTTCTGTCTTTTAGGGATTACTATTTTTCAGAGTTTGTAGCATCTGGACTGGAATTCTAATTTTTCTTCCTTTTCTTTAACATTTTTCATCTCTTTGTCATTTTGAACTTCTTTCTGGGAGATTTCCTCATCTTTAACTTTCAACTAGTGTTTCTACTGAGATTTAAATTTAGGCTATTGTAGTCGGCCTGAGTTGGAATTGATAGCAACTGATATTTGGTGGTCTTCTGCTTCTAATCTTTTTTGTATGTGCAATCTTCTTTTTTCAGAGTCTCCCATTCTTATTTCATGGATGTAAATTAGTTTCTTATCTCTCTGAGGATATTAGTAATAGTCTTTTTTTTTTTTAATTTCTTCTCTTTGTATAGTCTTTCTTTCTTTAAACTCCTTTGTTCCTTGTCTAACTTCAGTTAGATTTCCGTAGATGTCTGGTAATCCTTGGGTATGAGCTCATGATTTACAGTTAGGGACAAAAAAAATCTGTTGCAGACTCTGAGCATGTGGATGGAATTCTTTACTTTGATCTTCCTTTTAGGATGATCTACATAGGCCATTTACTGGAAATTCTTTAGTCTTAGTATCTTTAGACCTTTGCTCTCGAGCTGGTCAGATTCCCCAAAGAGCTGTCTTCCAGTATCCTTCCTGGAAGCTAAAGCTTTGGATGCCAGATGTCAGGGAGTGAAGTGGCGAGAGAAAATTAGAGGTCTTGGTATTTAGCACAATCCTTACAGAATTTAGACATCACTTTATCCCCACTCCCTTAAATGTCCCTGACATTCTCTGGTTCAGAGATATCTACTTCAGCAGGGGAGGGGAAGTCACCTGATGACATCTAAGAAAAAAAGAATTCTATCAATTCCAGTTGCGAAATGCCATCAATTGAAAGGTGCACGCCATTTCAAAGATGTTAAAATGTGAAAAAATAACAAAACAAAACATGTTTTAGTAATTAATACAATACTATAGTGTTGGTTAAAGTCAGGAAAGGTGTGCATCAGGGTTGTATTCTTTCACCATGCTTATTCAATCTGTATGCTGAACAATAATCCGAGAAGCTGGACTGTATGAAGAAGAACATGGCATCAGGATTGGAGGAAGACTCATTAACAACCCAAATTATGCAGATGATACAACCTTGCTTGCTGAAAGTGAGAGGACTGAAAGCATTTACTGATGAAAATCAAAGACCACAGCCTTCAGTATGGATTACACCTCAACATACAGAAAACAAAAATCCTCACAACTGGACCAATAAGCAACACTATGATAAACAGAGAAAAGATTGAAGTTGTCAAGGATTTCATTTTACTTGGATACACAATCAACATCCATGGAAGCAGCAGTCAAGAAATCAAACAACACATTGCATTGGGCAAATCTGCAGCAGAAGACCTCTTTCAAGTGTTGAAAAGCAAAGATGTCACCTTGAAGACTAAAGTATGCCTAACCCAAGTGATGGTGTATTCAATCGCCTCATATGCATGTAAAAGCTGGACAATGAATATGGAACACAGAAGGAGAATTGACGCCTTTGAATTGTGGTGTTGGCAAAGAATATCAAATGGACTGCCAAAAGAATGAACAAATCCGTCTTGGAAGAAGTACAATCAGAATGCTCCTTAGAAGCAAGGATGGCGAGACTACATCTCACATACTTTGGACATGTTATCAGGAGGGATCAGTCCCTGGAGAAGGACCTCACGCTTGGTAAAGTAGAGGGTCAACGAAAAAGAGGAAGACCCTTAACAAGATGGATTGACACAGTGGCTGCAACAATGGGTTCAAGCATAACAACGATTGTGAGGATGGCACAGTACCAGCAGTGTTTCTTTCTGTTGTACATAGGATTGCTATGAGTCGGAGCTGACTTGACGGCACCTAACAACAACAACATAGTGTTGGTACACACACACACACACCCCTTGTTCTGGAGGTGACCAGTAACTGCAGGTATCTAAGCCTTTTGCTTTTGTTAGCTATCTTTGAGTCAGCCCCTGACTCATGGAGATCGCATGCACAATAAAACAAAATGCTGCCTAGTTGGACCATTGTGATCCATAGGATTTTCATTGACTGATTTTCTGAAATAGATCACCAGGCCTTTCTTCTTAGTCCATCTTATTCTGGAAGCTCCACTGAAATATGTTCAGCATCATAGTAACACATAAGTCTTCACAGACAGATGGGTGGTGGCTGTGCATGAGGGGCATTGGCTGGGAATCAAACCTGAGTCTCCCTCATGGAAGGTGAGAATTCTACCACTGAACCACCAATGCCTTATTCCTAAGTATTTGTTTCCAATTTTCTCCACTACTAGCTAAGGATTCAGATATGTTGTACCTACTAAAGCAGTTATACTTGTCCATCTGTCCATTCCAGCTTCCAAATTTTTGTTGCTATAATCTCCTATCCTGCTGTTACTCATATATATTTTTAAAAAATTCCTCATGATAGTTATATTGCGGTTTTAAGGAAGAGTGAAATTTGTGTTTCAAAAATACTTTAACAGGAAGATATATTCATAAATAGATCTATTGTCCAAACTGTTTTATAGTTAGGAGAGAGCTGATACATAGAATGTTTAACTAGTTCTCTGTAATCCCAAAATCATCCACCAAAAGTACATAGAGCTAGCATCTTTGGATCTTGTCCTGATTTCTTCTTTATATGATGAGGTTCATATCTGCCTTTTCTAGGATTTTATGAGAAAAAAATGAGAGATTAACTATCGAAACAACTTTCATTTGCATAGTGCTTTACAATTTATAGGGAGCTCTGGTGGCGCAGTGGTTAAGCGCTTGGCTGCTAACTGAAAGGTCAGCGGTTTGAACCCACCAGTGGCTCTGAGGGAGAAAGATGTGATGGTCTGCTTCCGTAAAGATTATAGCCTTGGAAACTCTATGGGGCAGTTCTCCTCTGACCTACAGGGTTGCTATGAGTCAGAATCAACTTGATGGCAATGGGTTTGGTTTTGGGTTATAATTTACAAAGTGCTTTTACATATGTTTTCTTGTAATAAATGTGAGAGTACTTTGAAATACTGAAATGGCAAGATAAATATAACACTTTTTTTTATTTTCCATACAATTTTACATACATGAAGTCACTGAGAATCAAGGTGGATGGGACAGGAAGGAAAAATACTGTTTCTGAAGTGTGACCCTCAGGAGGTTCTTTCCAAATGTCATAGCAGACCACCCTATGCATCATTGGAGGCCTTCCCAGCGAGCCATGGCTCCCTCCCACCCGTAGATGGGCTAGGTAATTTTAGCGTCTAGACTGCCTACACCGGCCCTTGAAAAGTCACATTTAGTAGAATCTTTAAAAAGCATCCTCTTTGTTCAGAAACTATTCAATCTGAAATATGCTCTCTCTGTGACTTCCTACTCCTGTGGCAGTAATTTTATCTTTTAGTCGAAAGCTTGCAATAATATTATGTCCTTGGAGGAAAAAGTGGAAAGGGGAAAAATAACACATCACAGTGAGTAACTCAAAAATACAAAAAAAAATTAATGTAACAAAACCTTTAGAAAAAGCATAGAAATGTATGTACAAAACTGATCTTTTCCTTTTTTGAAGGGTTTTACTTGTCTTTTATGGGAGATTTTGAAAGGACTGCAAGAAAAGTCTTTCATTTTCTAAGCCACTCCAAGCTGGCTGTTTAGAGCAGACTGACTTTTAGTGGGAAAATATGGGCCTGGAATAGTTCAACCCTCGTCTTCCTCCACAAAGTCTGACCAGAGCTTCCGACTTGACCTGAAAGGGTGGGCAAAGGAGGAAGTGATGGGGCAGGAAGGCATGCAAAGTACTTCAGAGCCGTATGTACCTATGTCTAAATGAGAAGAGAGATTTATGTTACCACTAAGGAAGATGGTTCACACTTTCAGTGGAAGAAGCGCGCTGCAGTTATAGTCACTGGGTGGTATAAAGTATTATGTGTTAGAAAAACCCGTTGTCATCTAGTTGATTCCAACTCATAGCGACCCTATAAGACAGAGTAGAACTGCCCCATAGGGTTTCCAAGGAGCGCCTGATGGATTCTAACTCCCAACCTTTTGGTTAGCAGCCAAATTCTTCACCACTACGCCACTATGTTTTCCCACATTATGTATAGGCCCCATTAAAGTACAGGTCCATGAAAACTGCCGTAGTATGTAGATAGAGACATGATCACTTCTGTAAAGTTAATATGACCAGTTCCAGAGTCTCCATGGGGGATGAGTAGAAGGTCCTTTTGGCCCTGAACTTACAATCACAAAGATCTCAAATTTAGACTTTTGATGTTATTTCCAAATGAGGTCACACATACAGCTGCAGAGCCACACTGACAGAATTGAAAAAAAGTTCATTGTGTCATTTTACACTTGTGCTTTTCCACTGAGACATCACTGCTGACAGCTCAAATCAAACAGCCAGCACTTCCCACCTGAACTACAGCAGGAGCCTCTGGAATTAGTTCCCTGCTTCCACTCTTGAACTCCTACCACCTAGTCTCCAGAAGGCAGCCAGTGATCTTTTAAAAATGCAAATTAGATGATGCCATAACTCTGCACACAACCTTTCAACATCTTTTCCTCAAACTTAGAATAAATCCAAAGTCCTTAATACAGCCTATACAGCCCTACATGATCTGAACTGTAGCCACCTCCCCTACTTCATTTCAACCAACTCACCGCGCTTCACACAGACTGAGCTCCCTGGTGTTTTTTGAACACAGCAGGGATGGCATCATCTCAGGACTTTGCACTTGTTGTTCCCTTTGCTTGGAAAGCTCTCCCTGCTACCCATAATTGCATGACTTGCTTCCTTCTTTCATTTAGGTCTCTCTTCAAAAGTAATTTCCTTAAAAAGACCTTCTTTGAGCAACATATTTAAAAGGGTACACCTGTCACTCTCTACTCTTTCAAGATGCCTTGTTTTCCTTTATAGCACCCAAACACACATTTATTTTGCTATTTGTTTTTGCCTTCCTCATGAGAATATAAGCCCCATGGAGGCAAAGGCTTTCTTTTGTTCACTGATATACTTTTAGTGCCTAGAGCAATAGTGCCTGGAATACAGTAGGTGCTTAATAAATACTTAGTGACTGGCAGAATGAATGAATGAATGGTCATTGGATCATACTGCCTGTCTTAGTCTGCTAATGCTGCTGTAACAGAAGTACCACAAGTGGGTGGCTTTAAAGAGCATAAATTTATTTTCTCATAGTTTAGGAAGCTAGAAGTTCAAATTTCAGCCACCAGCTAAAGGGGAAGGCTCTCTCACTATGTGCTCTGGAGAAAGATCTTGTCTCTTTCAGCTTCTGTGGCCCCGGTGTTCCTAGGTTCCTGCTCTTTCTTTACCTTGCATCTATCTTCCCCTGCTGTGCTTTCTTGTCTCTGTGTCTATGCTGCTCCTTATAACTCCGAAATGATTAGGTTTAGGACAGACCTCTCACTGATATGGCCTCAATGACATAAGAAAAAAAAAACCCTATTTCCAAACTGGATTACATCTACAGGTATAGGGACTAGGATTCTGTTATGGATTGAATTCCCCCAAAAAATATGTGTTGTAAATCCTAATCCCTATACTTGTGGTTATGATTTCATTTGGGAATGAGTTTTCTTTGTCATGTTAAAAACCTGTTGCTGTCGAGTCCGTTTCGACTCACAGCGACCCCATAGGACAAAGTAGAACTGCCCCGTAGGGTTTCCAAGGAGCGGCTGGTGGATTTGAACTGTTGATCTTTTGGTTAACGCCCAAACAGCCACTGCACCGCCAGGGCTCCATTGTTATGTTAATGATATAGTATTAGTGTAGGGTGTGTCTTAAGTCAATCTCTTTTGAGATATAAAAAGAGCAGACTGAGCAAGCAAGGAAGCAAACAAGCAGAGATGGGGGAAGACAGATGCCATGCCACACAAAGATTGCTGAAGAACAGAAGCTTAAAAGAGACAAGGACGGTCCTCCAGAGCCAACAGAGAGAGAAAGTCTTTCCCTAGAGCTGGTGCCCTGAATTTGGATTTCTAGCCTCCTAAACTGTGAGAAAATAAATTTCTGTTTATTAAAGCCACCCACTGATGGTATTTCTGTTATAGCAGCACTAGATAACGAAGACGGATTCCAACATATATTTCGGGGGGCGGCGGGGGGGGACACAATTCGGCCCATAGCACTGCCTATGGTGTTTGTTGCTGTTAGTGCCATTGAGTCAGTTCCGACTCATAGTGACCCTATGTACAACAGAATGAATCACTACCCAGTCCTGCACCATCCTCACAATCTTTGCTATGTTTGAGCCCATTGTTGCAGCCACTGTGTCAATCCATCTGGTTGAAGGTCTTCCTCTTTTTCACTGACCCTCTGCTTTACCAAGCAAGATGACCTTCTCCAGGGACAGTCCCTCTTGGTAACATGTCCAAAGCACAGGAGATGACGTCTTGCCATCCTTGCTTCTAAATAGCATTCTGGTTGTACTTGCCTATGGTGTAATATTAATTAACATATTTCTTTTTTTTTAATAATAAAATCATTAATTACTGAATATAGATGCTGGAATATGGTGGCCTAGGAAAAGTTGTGTCCCTTCTTGCTCCATCTCCTGCTTCATGTCCCATCCTCCCGCACTGAGAGGGCCTTCGTGCACATGCATGGGACACTGCAACTGCACGTCTAAGCCCTGTCCACACTGCTTCCAATCCCTGCAGCAAACTTCCACACAAGGACACTCCTTTGATATAGTGTGTGCACACCAGCAAGAAGGTCTGACCTTGGGAAGATGGACCAGAAAAGAAAGCCACACAGAGCTGGGCGTGAATGCAGACTGTTTGGACAGTGTGATAGTTAAGATTGTGTGTCAACTTGGCTGGCCCACGATTCTCAGTGTTTTGGCAGTCGTGTGATGTTGTGATCACTTCCTTGTTGAGATCTGATATGTGATCACCCACATGATGGGATCTGCTGTGAGTAGCCAATTGGTTGAAGGGGAGTTTCCTTAGGCATCAAGTGTGGTGAGTGGACGTTCTGGCAGGGCTCGGGGGCTTTTGCTTATTCTGGATCCTGTTCGTCTGACCTCTGGTTCTTGGGACTTGAGCTAGCAGCTTAAATGCAGTCTTGCCTGCCGATCTTGGGATTCGTCAATCTTCACAGCCGGTGAGCAACAGCCCTGCTTTCTGACCTGCCAATCTTGGGTTCACCAGCCCCTGCAGTTACCTGAATCAGGAGAAGCCTCTATTCTGACCCACAGACTTGGGACATTCCAGCTTCTACAACCGCATGAGCCATTTCTTTGATATAAATCTCTCTGTATACATGTATATACATATATACATATTTATACACTTTACTAGTTTTGCTTCTCTAGAGAACCAGCCTAAGACATTTGGTACTGAGAATGGTTCTAGAGAAACAAAATTGTAAGGATGAGTTTTCTAAATTGGTTCTCAAGTCTGCTTAGTCTTAAAGATGTTGATGGCTCTGCTTCCAGAAGTAAACAGGGTACTGCTAATCCATGGTATGAGGTGGCAATTCAAATATGAAAAATATCACCACCAATAGATCAGGTATTGGTGAAAGATGAGGCTCTGGGTGATTGCATGTACGATACCTTTCTACAATTTTGTCATAATGAGAAGTATAAGGAAGCTAGTTGGTTGGTTCTACTTTCACTAGACAAACTGGTGAACGAAAGTGATGAGCTCAGGGCTTCAGAGTCAAAGCTCAAGTACCGCATAAATGACCTCAAAGTTTCCACTTGTGCCTTGAAAGAAAGCCTTATTTCTTATAGTAACAGAGCTGATATTGCTGAAAACCAAACCCAGAGTCTTATCGTAAGAGTGACTGAATTACATTGCCAACTCAACTGCCAACCTCAAGAGTTATCTGAAGTTAAAGTGAGAGTGCCGACTGGGAAGAAATGGAATCCTGAAACCTGGGATGGGGACATGTGGGCAGATAATCAGGAAGCTGGAGACACTGAACACCTAACTTCCATTAAATCACTCCTGCTGACAGAACCATTAGCCCCTCCTATCCTATCTAATGAAGATTAACCCAGCTGCATCTAAAGCGCCTTTGTCTGAGTCACTGCCTGGGACATCACCTGAGGCAGATGCTTTACAAGACAATGCTGAATGTTCTCAAAACATTTCCCCACCGATTTTGGCTTCTAGACCTAAAACTAGACTTAATTTCCAGTGAGACCCAAAAGGTGAAATACAAAGTGTAACCTAGGAGAAGGTATGCTACACTCCAAAAGAACTGCTTGACTTTTCTAATATGTACAAACAGAAACCTGGGAAATATGTGTGGGAACGGCTATTAAAGGTATGGGATAATGGTGCAAGGAACGTAAAGATGAGTTTATGATATGGGTTCACTAAACACAGATTCTTCATTCAATGTTTCAGCTCAAGGAGTTAGAAAAAAATATCTAATAGTTTATTTGGTTGGGTAGCCGAAGCATGGATTACATGATGGCCTACACTAAATCAAGTTGAAGTACCAGACCTGCCTTGGTATACTGTAGAAGAAGGTATCCAAAGGCTTAGGAAAATTGACATGCTAGAAAGGATTTATCAGGTTAGATCCACAGACACACACATGGAGCGTCCAGAGGACACATCTTTTACCACAACAGTGTGGAACAAATATGTGAAGGGAGATCCAGCATCCTTGAAGACTGCTTTGATTGCTATTTTATGTAGGTAAGATTTGACAGTGGAAACTGCCCTAACTGAATTCAGACACCTAACTACAATGGGACTGATTGGAGCCTGTAGTGGTAGAGACCAAGTGGTGGCATTCAATCGACAAAAGACAAGGTGGGCATGGTTACGGTAATGGACAGAAGAGTCAAAGCAGTAATCAGAACAGTCCGACTCATATGGACTTATGATGTTGGCTACTTAGTCATGGTGAACCTAGGTATGAAATAGATAGAAAATCTACTAAATATTTACTTGAGCTGTACAAGTGGATGAATTCCAGGTCAAGTGAACAACAGTCTAACTCAAATTGCCAGAATAGAGAATCATGGCCCCTCAATCAATTTCCAGACTTGAGCAAGTTTACAGACCCACAACACCTTGATTGAAAGGGAAGCCAGGTCCCCTTGAGGAAGAACTCTAATACACTGTGAAAAACTTAGACTGTTAATCCTTCACACAGCCTTCCCCCAAAGGGATCTATGGCCTTTTATGAGAGTGACTGTTCACTGGGGAAAAGGAAATAATCAGAATTTTTGAGGATTACTGGATACTGGCTCTGAACTGACACTAATTCCAGGAGACCCAAAATGTCACTGTGGCCCACCAATCAGAGTAGGGGCATATGGAGATCAGGTTATTAATGGAATCTTAGCTCATGTTGGTCTCACAGTAGGTCCAGTGGGTCCCCAAACCCATCCTTAGTGATTTCCCTGGTTTCAGAATACATAATTGGAATAGACATACTCAGCAACTGGCAGAATCCCTACATTGGATCCCTGACAAATAGAGTAAGGGCTATTACGGTAGGAAAAGCCAAGTGGAAGCCATTAGAACTGCCCCTACCTAGGAAAATAGTAAACCAAGAGCAATATTGCATTTCTGGAGGAATTGCAGAGATTACTGCCACCATTAAGAACTTGAAGGATACGGGGGTGGTGATTCCCACTGTATATCCATTCAACTCACCTATTTGACCTGTGCAAAAAAGAGATAGATCTTGGAGAATGACAGTGGATTATTGAAAACATCCAGGTGGTGACTCCAATTGCATTTACTGTTCCAGATGCAGTCTTGTTGCTTGAGAAAATTAATACATCTCCTAGTACCTGGTATGCAGCTATTGTTCTGCCTAATGCCTTTTTCTCCATACCTGTTTCGAAGGACCATCAGAAGCAGTTTACCTTTAGCTGACATGGCCAGCTATACACCTTCAGTTGCCTACCACAGAGTTACATCAACTCTCCAGCCCTATGTCATAATTTAGAAGGACCTTGATCGCATTTCTCTTCCACAAGACATCACACTGGTCCATAATATTGATGACATTATGCTGACTGGACCTAGTAAGAAAGAAATGTCAATGACTCTGGACTTACTAATAAAACATTTGTGTGCTAGAGGGTGGGAAATTAACCCCACAAAAATTTGAGCTCTTTCCACTTCATTGAACTTTCTAGGGGTCCAGTGGTATGAAGCATGTCTAGATATTCCTTCTAAAGTGAAGGAAAAGTTATTGCATCTGGCTCTTGCCACAACTAAAAAAGAGGCACAAGGCCTAGTGAGCCTCTTTGGATATGCCTCATTTGGGTGTGCTCCTCCAGCCTATTTATCAAGTGACTCAAAAAGCTGCTAGTTTTGAATGGGGCCCAGAACAAAAGAAGACTTTGCAACAGGTTCTGGCTGTTGTACAAGCCACTCTGCCACTTGAGCCATATGATACAGCTGATCCAATGGTACTTGAAGTGTCTGTGGCAGATAGAGATGCTGTTTGGAGTCTTTGGCAGGCCCCTATTGGTGAATCACAGAACAGACCCTTAGGATTTTGGAGCAAAGCCCTGCCATCCTCTGCAGATAACTACTCTCCTTTTGAGGAACAGCTTTTGGCTTGTTACTGGGCCTTAGTAGAGACTGAATGCTTAGCCATGGGACACCAAGTCTCCATGTGGCCTGAGCTGCCTATCATGTACTGGATGTTGTCTGACCCACAAAGTCATAAAGTTGGACGTGCACAGCAGCACTCCATCATTAAATGGAAGGGTATATACGAGATCTGGCTCAAGCAAGACCTGAAGGCACAAGTAAGTTGCATGAGGAAGTGGCCCAAATGCCCATGGTCTCCACTCCTGTTACATTACCTTCCATCTCCTAGTCTGCACCTGTGACTTCATGGGGAGTTCCTTATGATCAGTTGGCTGAAGAAGAGAAAACTCGTGTCTGGTTTACAGATGGTTCTGCGCGATATGCAGACACCATTCAAAAGTGAACAGCGGCAGCACTACAGCCCCTTTCTGGGACCTCCCTGAAGGACAGTGGTGAAGGGAAATCCTCTCAATGGGCCGAACATAGAGCAGTGCACCTGGTTGTTCACTTTGCTTGAAAGGAGAAATGGCCAGATGTGTGATTCATGGGCTGTGGCCAATGGTTTGGCTGGATGGTCAGGGACTTGGAAGGAACATGGTGGGAAAATTGGAAACAAGGATTTATGGGGAAGAGGTATGTGGATAGACCTGTCTGAATGGGCCAAAGAAATGAAGATATTTGTGTCTCATGTGAATGCTCACCAAAGGGTGGCCTCAGCAGAGGAAGATTTTAACAACCAAGTGGATAGGATGATACATTCTGTGGAAACCACTTATTCTCTTTCCCCAGCTACTCCCATCATTGCTCAATGGGCTCATGAACAAAGTGGCCATGGTGGTAGATATGGAGGTGCTGCATGGATCCAGCAACATGGACTTCCACTCACCATGGTCGGCTTGGCTACAGCCACTGCTGAGTGCCTAATCTGCCAGCAGCAGAGACCAACACTGAGTCCCCGATATGGCATCATTCTTCTAGGTGAGCAACCAGCAACCTGGTGGCAAGTTGATTATGCTGGACCACTTCCATCATGGAAGTTCTTACTGGAATAAACACTTCCTCTGGATATGGATTTGCCTTCCCTGCATGCAACGATTCTTCCAAAACTACCATCCATGGACTTACAGAATGCCTTATCCACTGTCATGTTATCCCACAGAGCATCACCTCGGATCATGAGGCTCACTTGACAGCAAACGAAATGCAGCAGTGGGCCCATGCTCACTGGTCTTATCATGTTCCCCATCATCCTGAAGCAGCTGACTTGATAGAACAATCTAATGGCCTCCTAAAGACACAATTACAGCACCAGCTAAGTGGCAATACCTTGCAGGGTTGGGGCCATACTCTCCAGGAGACTGTATATGCTCTAAAGCAGTGTCTGATATATGGTGCTGTATCTCCAATAGCCAGAATTCATGAGCCCAGGAATCAAGGAGTAGAAACGGGAGTGGCATCACTTGGTAGTACCCCTAGTGACGCATTTGCAAGATTTTTGCTTCCTGTTCCCACAACCTTATGCTCTGCAGGTCTAGAGATCTTAGTTCCAAAGGGAGGAATGTTCCCACCTGGAGACACATATTGATCCCATTGAACTGGAAGCTAAGAATGCCACCTGGCTACTTTGGGCTCCTTATGCCTCTGGATCAACAGGCCAAGAAGGGAGTTACCATACTGGCTGGTGTGATTCATCCTGATTACCAAGAGGAAATCAGATTGATATTATGTAATGGAGGTAAAGAAAAGTACATCTGAAATGCAGGTGATCCCTTAGAGTGTCTCTTAGTACTACCATGCCCTGTGATTAAAGTCAGTGGAAAACTAGCAACCCAATTCTGAGATGACTGCTAATGGCCCAGACCCTTCAGGAATGAAGGTTTGGGTCACCCCACCAGGCAAAGAACCACAACCAGCTGAGGTGCTTGCTGATGGCAAAGGGAATACGGAATGGGTGGTGGAAGAGAGTGTTCTAAATACCAGTTATGGCCACATGATCAGTTGCAGAAACGAGGACTGTAATTGTTATGAGTATTTCTGCTTTGTATGTGTGCAACAAATATTTTTGTTTTCTTCACTTATAAAATGAAAGATGTAAACAGGGCCAGTGTTTTTTCAGTTGTATATGTGTTCCTTGTATCATGTTAGGCGCAAGTATGACTTTATAATTGTCTTTATTCAGAGATTATGTACGGTTTAAGGAGATGTGTACAGTTGCCAAGTTGACAAGGGGTGGACTATGATGGTTAAGATTGTGTGTCAACTTGGCTGGACCATGATTCTCAGTGTTTTGGCAGTTGTATGATGTTGTGGTCACTTCCATGTTGAGATTTGATGTATGACCACCCCCGTAATGGGATCTGCTGTGAATAGTTAGTTGGTTGAAGGGGAGTTTCCTTGAGCTGTGGCCTGCATCAAGTGTGGGTGGACGTTCTGGCAGGGCTTGGGGGCTTTTGCTCATTCTGGATCCTGCAGCTGGCTACTGTTCATCAGATCTCTGGTTCTTGAGACTTGGAGCTAGCAGCCTACCTGCGGTCTTGCCTACCGATCTTGGGATTTGTCAATCTTCACAGCCTGTGAGCAACAGCCCTGCTCTCTGACCTGCCGATCTTGGGCTCGCCAGCCCCTGCGGCTACGTGAATCAGGAGAAGCCTCTATCCTGACCCATGGACTTGGGACATTACAACCTCTACAACCATGTAAGCCATCTCCTTGATATAAATCTCTCTCTCTGCATATATATGTATATATGTTTATACGCTTTACTAGTTTTGCTTCTCTAGAGAACCCAGCCTAAGACAGACAGGGAATAGGAGGTCTGGGGATTTGAAGCACAGTCTTCAGAGGAGACCCTGGGCATGTCCTCTTGGCACCACATACTTCTCATCCAATGGGGGAGGCATGGCAGGGGATAAGGAGTGACAGCAAGACCCTCTAAAGCTGTCTAGCTACTGTCTCATGTGGCTATTTAAATTAAAATTTGAATTAATAAAAATTTAATGAGATAAATAATTTAGTTCCTTAGTTGCACTAGCTACATTTCAAATGTTCAATAGCCACTTGTCGCTAGTGGGTATCATATTAGTCACTATGCAGATGTACAGCAAGTCCATCATTGCAGAAAGTTCTATTGGATAGCACTGCTCTAAATCTTGGGACCCTTGAGTCTCTTGCCCAGGTTTTAGTGCCGTACTCTATCAGCTTTGTTAAGTCTACTTGATTTATTAAAAAACAAAACAAAACCTTATTGAGCACCCACCATGTTCCATGTACCATATGCGTTATTGGGAAATCATCAGAAATGAATAAGGCACTATTTCTGTCCTCAAAAAGCATACCACCTAGAGAGAAGTCACGAGGTTGCACCACTACTGACATGAATTAAAGGAACCGCAGGTAGATCACATCAGTTGCATGCTTGCTGCCATTGCATTTAAGTAGCCTCAAGCAGAATATAGGTGTTCTAATCAGGGAATAAAATGGAGAAATAATGGGAATAAAGAAGCCGAAAATAATCCAGAAATATGTAAATGAAATAAACACGTCTTGGCTTCTAGACCCACCACTTCTTGTGTAACAGAAACTTCTGCCTTCTAAATTAAACTAAACCAAAACCAACTAAACCCATTGCCATTGAACAGATTCTGACTCACAGCAACCCTATAGGACAGAGTAGAACTGCCCCATAGGGTTTCCAAGGCTGTAAATCTTTACGGAAGCAGACTGCCACATCTTTCTCTTGGGGAGTGGCTGGTGGGTTCGAACAACTGACCTTTTAGTTAGCAGCCAAGCACTTAATCACTGTGCCATGAGTGTTCCTCTAAATTAGACTAGATGTTAGAAAAGGACAGGAACAATAGGAGCTAGCTCGTCTCACTTCATGAAGGTCTTGTTTTGTTTTGCTTTGCTTTGTTTTTTTTTTTTAGAATAATTGAAAAGAGAAAACATAGAAGCTTTTTTTTTAAAGCCACATCTTTAAAGTTTTATGTCTCTGTCACTTAGTTTCCTTCTAGAAAAAAAAATCACCTGTTTGAATTTGTAATCCAAAATTTCCCCAAGTATGCATTTTTCAAGGTTTCTTCCTTCAACTTTTCCTTCCCAGCTTAGAACACATGGAAAAGTAGAATTCAACTAATCACTCATTTTCCCACTCAAACATGAAAACTCTGTTGTTGTTTTTTTTAAATGCCTTTCAAAGTTAAGCCTAGATTTATTTTGCTGAATTGGGCTCATTTCATTCTGGCAATTTTGTTCCATTCTCACAAATATATCAGACAGCACTGCATAGATCTTGTTTAAGAATAAACAAAGGGTTTGCATAAAAGTGCTTATTTGACTTCCAAAATGGTTTCAAGCTTTCCTTCTTACTATACTGCCTGGCCATTGAATCTAAAATGCAGGTCCTCCTAGAAGCCCTTGAGAAACCAGAACTAAGAATAGAATAAATTCCTAGAGCACCTCTGGGACTTTGGGATGTGGTTAAGTTTACATGATCATTTGCTTTGTTTATGCTCCTAATAAGTGCTTAATTGGTACCTTGATTATTCATTTCACCTCAACTTCTGAAAATTGGCAGCTGTCGGTCAACAAGTTTGAAACTTGTGACTCTGAAAGTGTGAGAACACACATGTTCAAATATGCATTCTCTCTTGAGGATGAATGCTCAGGCCACCAGAGCTCCATCACAATTACAGTAAATCTCCCCTCATTATCATAAAGGTGATGCTTCATCCAAAGACACTGCCCAAATAAACTAAATCACCATTTGTAATCTATCAGCTGTTCTACCTGACCTTCCCAGAATGTATTTTTGCCCTTGTTTGGTCTAGATTCTAGACTCTAGAATTTCCAGATACTTTGTAGAGATACATATTGTATATTAGAGTACTGTGTATCCACATCACCTTATGAATATGTATTAATTCCACATTCACAATTCTATAATTGCAGAATCTTTACTTAATTTCAAAATGTTTATTTTCATAAATTTTAAGCATATTTAATATGCACAAGCAATTAAATACTTAAATATTTTTCTAATGGACTAACTATAATGAGTTTGTTCTACAAGAAAACAAGTGGAAACATTATAAACCTGTTGAATTCTATTTATATGGCTTATAAGGAAGATTTCTTTGAGGTGAAGAAAAATTGCCTTTGGAGAACTGGGGAATGTATTTCACTTTCAGCAGACTATCAGAAAGATAATAGTAATAGTTCCATGGTGAGGTCTTTTTTTTTATTTTTATTTTTTGGAAGATTCAAAAAGTTTTCCATTTGGAGCCCTCTTTCTTCATTACTGATGTATATCTGCAGAATATTGTTGTTACTGTTGGGTTTTGTTGAGTACATATTTTAATTTATTTTTAACATAGCATCATAAGTGGAATTGACAACCCAAACTATCACTTATCCTGGACACCAATCTGTGTGGTCTAGGAAAAGTAACTATTTATGAAGAAGACCTATTTCATAGTAATATTAACTCTTATAGCATAAAAGCAAAACTTTCAAATTTAAAAAGAAAAGATTGGGAATATCCTATTATACTAGCCTATATGTAGACATATTGGCTAAACCAGTTTCAGGATTTTCTTACTGATTGCCCCAAACTTCAGCTTCCAAAAAATTAACAAGTTGCTGTGTTTTTAAAAGGAGTTCAATATGCTATAGAAAGAAAGTCTTTATGTCTTAGCAGAAAACATCATACCAATTTTTTTTCAAGAAATAAATTCTATTTTTGTACCTTTGTCCACCTGGTTGAATCAATTGATCAATGTATTTATATTTAAAAATAGTTTTGTCACCTACAATACACACTCTCTTAATGTGTCCATTAGTTCTAGGATTCTAAGCTTCTAACTTAGCACATCTGAAACTTTGATTCTTTAAAAGGAATCCATGTCCAAGGATTACAATCCACTTACTTTCCTATTAAAGTTACTCTAGTTAACAAGTCTACTAGAATTATCATTGGAAATGAATGTAACAAGAATAGTCCTAACTGCTAACCTTTTCTCCATATTACACCAGTGATCACCAAAATCTGTCTTCCAGTACTCTAGGATTCTAGTTCTTTTTACTTACTTTTGTTTTCTTTTGAAAAAAGGGCTTGGGGAAAACAAAGGTTTCAATAAATACGGGGAAAGCTGAATGAAATAAAAATGTTTTCAGATGCAATAATACAGTGGAACAGGGCCTGGCTGATACATGCTGTTATTAGTTGTTGTTTGGTGCTGTCGAGTCGGTTCCAACTCATAGCGACCCTACGTACAACAGAATGAAACACTGTCCAGTCCTTTGCCATCCTCACAATCGTTGTTATGCTTGAGCTCATTGTTGCAGCCACTGTGTCAATCCATCTCATTGAGGGTCTTTCTCATTTTACTGTCCCTTTACCTTACCAAGCATGATGTCCTTCTCCAGGACAGGTCCCTCCTGATAACATGTCCAAGGTATGTGAGACGAACTCTCACCATCCTCACTTACAAGGAGTATTCTGGCTGTACTTCTCCCAAGACAGACTTACTCGTTCTTCCGGCAGTCCGTGGTATATCCAATATACTGTGATACATAGAAGATGTTTATTATAGCCCAAAGAAGAGAAATATAGCAAGCAGTGTTTCCCAAACGTATTTAACACCAGAGGTTGTCACCTTTTGAAATGTCCTTATTACCATTTTCAGAACCAGTGCTTAGAACATAGTTGAACCTCAAGAAATGTTCATTGAATGAATAAGTAAATGAATGAATGAATGAAAAAATGAACTAACTGGGTTTGAAAAGTGCTATCTTACAAATATTTTATAGAATTTCTCTAAGGTCAGAGATCATTTTTAATTTATATTTTTCAGATGCCTACAGCATCCAATAGTTTCTTTTAACTTGTGAACATGAAATATTTTCTATTGTTACTGAAAGGGGCCCTTGTGGCACAGCAGTTAAGAGCTCTGCTGCTAACCAAAAGGTCAGCAGATAAAATCCACTCGCCATTCTGTGGGAGAAAGATGTGGCAGGCTGCTTCCATAAAAGATTCCTGTTAACATCGAGTAGCTTCTGACTCAGAGCAACCCTATTATAGGACACAGTAGAACTGTCCCATACAGTTTTCAAGGCTGTAATCTTTATGCAAGCAGACTACCATATCTTTCTCCCATGGAACCGCTGGTGGGTTCGAATCTCCAACCTTTTGTTTAGTGGCCGAAGGTTTAATCACTGAGCCACCAAGTCTTGGAAACCCTACGGGGCAGTTCTACTCTGTCTGAAAGGGTCATTATGAGTCGGACTAGACAGTAACTGTTTTTTTAATTGTTACTAAAAAAGAAATTAATAAATTTTTTTAAATATTAAAAAAAATGACACACAGGGAGAGCTCAACTGGTCTTTAAACTTGTTCACTCACTAACTAATTTTCAAAGGATTATATTGGTATCTTCACCGTTCCCTTAGTTGGAAGTGATTTTGGTTAACAATATCAAAATAAAAGTAATAATTGCACCTATATAGAGCATTATCTATGACTGATATTTTAATTGGAGCAGTGGTGGTTCAGTGGAGACCTGGATTTGATTCCTGGCCAATGTACCTCATGTACAGCTACCACCTGTCTGTCAGTCGAGGCTTGCATGTTGCTATGATGCTGAACAAGTTTCAGCAGAGCTTCCAGACTAAGATGGACTAGGAGGCCTGGCAATCTACTTCTGAAAATCAGCCAGTGAAAACCCTATGATCTGATCACAACTCAACCAGTAGCATTTCCTTCTGTTGTGCATTGAATCGCCATGAGTCAGGGCCAACTTGACAGCAGTGAAGAACAACAACAATATTTTAATTATCCAACATACTAAAAAAGGCAAAACAAAGCATATCAGTTGCCGTTGAGTGGATTCGGACTCATGATGACCCCTTGTGTGTCAGTAGACCTGTGCTCCATAAGATTTTCAATGGCTGATTTTTCGGAAGTAGATCACCAGGTCTTTCTTTGAACTGCCAACCTTGGGGTTAGTAACTGAGCACTTAACTGTTTGTGCCACCCAGGGACTCCAACGTACTAGGGAAGCACATTTTCACAAATCATATTGTAGAAAGAATATAATATTTTGTAACATTCTCACTGAAGCCCTCTTTGGTGGGGGATAGAAACCTCCTTGTCTTCATGCTCACGTTCTCTTTAGTGGTAAACTAAGTTGCCAGCTTTAGAACCCCCACGTCACTACTCTGAGAAGACCACAGAGTGGACCCAAGTGAGTATTTCCTAGCCACCTCTGTCCTTGCAAGAAAATGCCCTGGAGTGCACAGGATTCATTATGGCCTTGGCAAAACACCAACACACACCAGCTGCGCGTGGGACTGCTCAGCCTCCTGCCCAGTGGAGAGGAATAGAAGTCGTCAGTCTTTCTCTGCAGGTTTTCATCAGCTCTCTGCTAATCTAGAGCATTAATTCTTGGATTTCTGGGAAAACAGAGTTGTTTAATCTTAAAATCTTAAAGGCAAACATTTCTCTTTTTAGATCTACTTCTGGAATTTGAGTGGTTTTGAAAGTAACATTAGCAGCAGATTTGAAATATCCACTTTTTGCAAAGGACAAGTCAGTGTGAGACTTCCATCTATTACCTGCTATCTGAATGTACCAAATTAGAAGGAAGATGGGGGGCTAGCTTGGGGGGCAGGGTGGGAATCTGTTACTTCAGTTAGATTTACAGGGAGTCCTTGTAAACAGGGTGCTAAAAAGTGTGTTGGATTTTTTTTAACCTTTTGTGACACACAACAGAGCTGTGAAATCAGTGAATTAAATAGTTCCAATCCCCTGGGCACACATGAGCAATAGCATAAAAATGGACAGCACCCATTATAACGTTACTGTTATGGAGCAGATGGACAGCTTCGGTTTTAGTCTTTTGTCCTTACTTCAGAATGGGGGCAGAACTGGGAAATGACTGTAAATTTTCTCAGAAGAGATGAGTAGGAAAGCTGTTAACTTTTTTCATATTAAAAAAAAAAAAGAAAGAAATCTTGAAAAATTCCCAGTTACACATTTTGCAGCTCTTTGACTGCAATTCTTTAGCATTTGCTGCAAAACATCTGTAAGTGGTTAAGCATTTCCCACACTCATTTCCTACAATGGAATATCTCATTCCTGGCAAGACATCCAATGCCTGCAAAGACATATGTTTAGCAAACGAGTTCACCGCCATACGTGTGTCACGATTTTTCCAGAGCTTGCTGCCTGCGAGTTGATTGGCTGAGCTTGAGAGATTCAGAAAGGAGAAACAAGCATGAAGGAGAGACTGAGAGATGAGTAAAAGATGGGGAGAGAGTGAGAGAGAGGAAGAGGAAGAGGAAGCGGGAAGAAAAGAGAATTTGTTTTCATTATACTTATTAAACTTAATCTCTTCCTTTGGCAGTGAATGCTGACCAGTCATATGACAGTAGTTTCCCAGGTAATTTCTAAAGCTATTGAGTGTCGGGATGACGAAGGTACCAAACTGGTGAGCCATAGACTTCAGATATTTTGACGTCTAGTCACTTCTAAGTTTAATTCTATAATGAGTTATAAAATTATTTAAAGAAACAAACATTGATAACCACTTGAGTTAAAATTTTAATTTTGGATTTAGACTATGTTAGCATATTTTGAAAAATTCCAAAATAGAACCTCAGCGGCAATACAATCTTGCTAGGCCAGATGAGTAATTTCAGCCATCAAAGGAAAAAAAAATGTAGTTATTTACATAATACTTAGATGGACTGGAATAATTATAAATATTTAAATAATTCTGCAGAATACTAAAAATGTATCATTTTAGCAAATAAAAAAAGGCCAAAAAAATTATATTTTTTATTTTTCAAAAGTTTTTGTTGCACATTTAGTTAAAATATACTAATAAGAATATAAAAATATCAATGGGGCAAACTATTGACAGTAAATAGCTTCTAAATGTCAAGAGGGAAACATATTAATAATTTCCTAGAGTATATAATAGTTTTCTTTAAAAGAACTTCACATAAGAAAAAAGTTTTGAAGCACTCAAAAAAGACAAAAGTTTGATATGACTATTGGATATAAAACTGATACAGTTAATGATTCAATCTTGACAGAAAAACTGCATTGCTTGTATTACAAAAAAACTAGAAGAATTTGCCAAGTTTTATCTGTTCTGATTTTTCTACCATTCAGAACTGTTTATAGTCAACAATTAGACGTAGCTTTGAAACAGCAGAAATGTATCACTACAAGCAACAGTCATGTGTTCCCATAAAGTTTATGATTTATCTTTTGGAAACCTTCTACTATTTAATAATATTTAGCTTCTTACTTTTAATCTCAATTACAGTTGCAAAAAAATAAAAAAGGAAAGATCTAGTATAGCTCCAGCATGTTACAGTGTTGTCATGGATACACAAGGCTGGTACATCACTTCCACCAGTAAGTGAACAAGATTCTCAAAGGGCACTTGGTAGGACATACTAACCTTGTAGTACTATTGGCTTCAGAGAGCTTTAAATAAGCAAATGGTTTGTGGCTTTAAAATAACACACATTATTAGAAGAAAAAAAATCAGACTGATAGGTGCTCTGAGTAAATGTGCATTCGACAATTTTAAAGGAATTTTAAATTGCATAACTTCGTTTCTTTTCTGCTTTCATATTGCATAACAATCATTCTTACAATGTGAGCACAAATTCCCATTAGGAGTATCAGTTCCTGTTTGCTATGGCTATTGTAGGATTTCACAAGTATTACTTAAATATAAAAAGAATAACAAAACGTTCTATATGTTACATGAGGGTCTTTCAGCAGATATTTGGAAGATTACATTTGACATCACAGTCTTTAATGGTATTTCATTTTGTTTTGTTTTGGAGTTTTGCTTTGTTTTTTATTTCCTTTAAAGCAAAGTTTGCTATACATTTTCAGACTGAAGAGTTAAAATCTCATTATAACATTGTAAACAAGTTTGCTTGATTTTACAAAATCAGTGTTTTAAATTGATGAAGAAATGGAGATATAGACCTTTAAACTTGTATTTCCAAAGAGAGGAAAAATACATGGACTGTTCAGAATGGGCTGTTTAGCTCCGTGCAATAAACTTAGTAACAACAGAAGTCTGTCCCATAATTAATTTTTCCAGTCAATATTGAGGAAAAAATTCTGATAATGGAGCTAGCTTAAACTTTAAACACTTTTATCAGACACAGAGAATAAAGTGCAGTACAATCATGTCTGTGTGTATCTTGTGAAAAAAAAGCCATACCATTCTCATTTGGAAAGTGTCTCTTCCATGTAGTTGCAGGAAGGCCCAAATGCAAGTCATTTTGCATTTACTGTTCTCCACTGGTTTTTTTGTTTTTTTCAATGAATGTATCAGCAATTGGCAAAATTACCAAAAACTCATCTAGTAAGTTGAAAAAAACTTTATTTTAAATAATGCATAAAGCTATTCAAAGTGGAAAAACGCAAACCTACTCCATTACAACCAATAATTGAAATCTACCTATTGCATTAACATAGTGTGAATATTATGCAATGTTATAAATCATCTTACTCTGAGTCTCACAGCAAAGAGTAATTAATCTTTGGTGGGGGAGCACTCTGATGAAGGTGAAAAACCTACCTGAAATACAGATGTACTAATGAGAAGATTTTGCAATAAATATGACTCTACAAAAATTGCATGGGGTAATACAGACTTGTTTCTCATCTTTCCTAGTAGATCTTTCTAAATTTAAGCTGTAAAAGGCTGTTACACTGCAGGCCTAAATGAGAACACTGCAGTTCCTTGTGGGGACTAACTTATTTCCATTTTGCAGATACATGTTTTCCTCTTTCCCAACTATTTTAAGAATTGTAAGCAAGCAGGGCTCTAAAATTCAAGTTCAGTGTGCAGAGAGTTAATTTAAATTTGATAACAAATGGCTCTGCTTTTGAAATGAATGTAGCCTGGCAACTTCAACTGGGAACCCTTCGGAGGGCCTCAATTATGTATGCAGCTTCTTTGAGAAATAGTTTCACACATCTGACCCAAGGACCACTATGTTGTTGCCATGAAATAAAACTGTACGTAGGCATTGTTTCATTTCTGTACCCTCTACACACTGCCAGACCTCACTCCCTTCCCCCACCCTGCGCGTGCATGTACACGCACACACACACACACACACACACACAAACGCCTTTGTTGTCATTCCGCTTCTATTTTTTCTAGTAATGTGTTAATATAATTATCATAAACATAATAGCCCCGATTACTTTTATTTGTTATAAAAATATTCTGACTCTAACTGCCAAAATGTTCCGGTCAAAATCAGGATTGGGAAATCTAAAAGATAAGTAAAGGGTTAAACCACCCACACCATTTCATTTTTTTTTTTTCAAAATGGCTGCTTTGTCTGTGTGCATACACCAATAGCAAATGTCCTTCTGTTATTGTACAGCCAATTTGATGTGTCAAGTATTCATATGCTAATAACGGTACAGTTTCTCACTTTTTCACAGATAAATGGTAAAGATTGTTACAGACAGTGAAACACAAGAATAAACAGCTTTTATTTCAGACGCGATAAATTACTTTCCATTCAAATAACATGCGACACACGCTGCTGACCGTTTTGTTTCTATTCACTGTTGGTTTGCCTTCTGGGTGTGTTTTTTTAGAATAGCTTGAAAATATTTAACAGATATGGACAGAGTTGTTACTAATGACTTGATTGCATTAATTTGCATTGTAGTCATTTTATCGCAGGAAGTTCATTTTTATGCTCCGTTATTACAGTGGCAGAAAGTTTGATGGAAAATCTGACACTATTTCCCTAACATGGCGCAATCAAGTCTTTTTAAAGCTTGGTAATGACAGTATTTGAAGAATGGATATCTTCCTCTCCAGGTTAGCAGAAATGTCATTTAGTAAATAAAATCCCTTGCTAAGAACATCACCTAAAAAGAGACACTTGAATGAAATGTAAGTTGTTCTGTCAGAACAAAGTGGAATCGTTTTGGTTTTCTAAGATATAAATACGTCCTTTAAGAAGGGCTGAGTAGATTAAACCTGCTCGCTTAAAAGATACACACGTAGTTAGAATAAACTGATTAATGCAAAAGGGGGTGGGGCAGAGTATGAGAGACAATTAACAAGTCCTTAAAGAAATATTTAAAAAAGAATGTACCCATAAGCATGCATGTATTGGTAACAGGGTTGTAAATCAAAAGAAATATTCCTGATTAATTTTTCTTCAATTTAACAAAAATATACTTATATACTCTTAAGATGAAACACTTTCCTTTTAGGGACAAAAATTTTAACACTTAGAAATAAAGCAGATGATTCTTCCAGATATTTCTTAAATTCACTTTATTGTGCCTAGATCATTTGCCTGAGCATCACATATGGACTGTTTTTTAGTTTCTTATACTGGGTATTCTGCAGTTGTTACCTATGCTTGGTTTAATTGCTTCTTTTGGTGGGAAACCAGACAAAATAAAATAAAAAATGAAGAAAAGTAGTTCGATCCACTGTTAGATTGAAAGACCACTGCTTTTTAAAAGTGGGTCATACAAAAGTTTGTTTTTTTTTTCTCCTAATTGCTAAAAACTAAATGCATACACATACAAAGACACAGACAAATGGATCAAGACAAAATCAAATTAGAGAATTTTTAGAAGCAGTCTTGCTCATGTGAAAGTCAGCCTTGAGACATTAAGGATTCCAAAGGTAACCATGACATCAGGTCAGTGAGGCTGCAGCTCCCTAACAGTGTAATCAGCAGATTGTAAATTTTTACATAATTCTAGTACAAAAGCTAGCCATTTAAAAGCAGTCCTATAATCTCAGGCCTTTTCTCCGAACTCCAAAATACCAGAGATGGCTATTATATCATATCAGTGAGGAATAATGATTGCAAGTGGCCAATTTTATATTAAATATAGACAATCAAGAGAGTTTTTTACGATAAGGCTACACAAGTAAGCTAATAAAACTTCGTCCCACTTCTCCCCCTCTACCGTCATTGTTAAACCTACAACTAATAGTATCAACTTTAAATACCTATTATAAATCCTGCCTTTTATATATTTTAATATTATTTTGCTGCAGAAAGAGTCATTAATGGTAGATGAAATACTAATTTTTACTTTATGGGGCACCCATCAAAAAGTGACTGTAAGCTAATTTATCAAAATTGAAATAAAGTAGGACACCAGTAACTATTTCAAGAATTAATTTAAAATGTGATATATGCCACATATGCTGCATTACTCAGATTGTTATTAATTTAAAGGTTTCTTAACTAATTACAAAGACTAAATGGAGAACTTTTTATTCCTTGTTTCCTTTCGTCCCCCATCGAGTCTCTCCTTATCTGTGTAAATACAGTTAGGCCTCACTCACAGCTCTGGATCTTCTGTTTGCTCCCTTTTAATTCTTGTTCTTCGTGTAATTAGCACCTTGATCACAAGCACAGGCATACACAACAGGAGTTTACTTTCTTTGCCTATTTTGGTATTGCTTCTACTGCTTCACCTTCAAGCACCATTTTCGTTTGCTTTGGGAGCTGCCTTTTTAAGTGCAGAGGTTTCAGTCACTAACTCAAGCTTTATACGGTGGACACAGGGTTACCAAGGACTAGTACAGAATGTGCCCACTGCATATAATGTTTGATCTTTGATAATGTACTCATGTACACGAACTCCAGGTAAACTGCTCTGGGTTAAGGTAGTGGCATTCTACCCTTGCTCACAAGGGGTTCATTATACCTGAGGTTTCAATTAAAAACAAATAGAATGGGGAGCAGAATGACCAAGACTTGCTAATGGGCTGGGGAAAGCAAAGCTTTTGCCTCCTGGCCTCAAAAGGTACAGACTTTAGGTGTATATTATAAAACATCCTGCAATTCCGACTAATTCCGAGGTAAGAATTGTAATTTTCTTTTTCAATAAATATGAAAATTATGGGTATTTCGAGTCTTTGATTTACTCACACATACAGAACTTTTCTAATTCATCGATACACTGCCAAAACAAGTTTCCAGCCTGTTATTCAAAGAGAAAAATCTTACATAGGCCAGGCGAGCAGGAAAGAAGATTGGTTAAGTGCCAAAGTCAGCGAGTTTCTCAGTTCCAGGACTAAAGTGATGTTCGTGGACTGAGGATGCTCTCGCCTAAGAGTGCCTCCAGTCTGCCAGCGGCTACCAGCTGAATAAAATAGTGTGACCTGCTTGCTTCTTTTTCTTGTAATCAAATCAACCATGAAGTGTTTCATGATATTTTGGTATAAATGACACTCTATAGACATAAATTATATGTACTCATGTGGTCGAAGATTTATATATCTTGGACTCTGCAGATGGCAGTGTTTCTGAGTATGGTCCCAATGTACAGTTTAGGTGGTTATTACATACACAAAGGAAAACGGAGACCCAAACCAATAATCAACATAACTCATATAGAAAAAACTTACATCTGACTTTCAATATCTGCAGATTTGAAGCAAGAAACTTATTTTACCTTTATTTAGAAGTGAATTTTATTTCTCCACTGGCTCTGTATCATTAAAATATTATGAAATTGTAGATGTGTAATTATAAGTTATGCCATAAATAAATAAACTTCAGTGTGAATTTAAGTCAATGAATAATAGGATAAGAAAACATTCCTATTAAGGCTGAATCTACATATGCCCCATGAAATGAAGAATTGAGGCATTATCTGAGTAATGAGAGCTCTAAATCTTGACATATGCATTGAGCCCGAGTTATCTGGATAAATGTCTTAATTATTCATGTTTTTTGTATAGTTCCAACCTGACTGACCATCCGAATCAATCCACCAATGGTTTGAGGGTCATTAAATATGGCGAACTTTAACAAATAAGAACACTTTCCAAGCTTTCAGAATGGTACTTTCTGCATCCATCTTTGAAGTAGTAAAATTCCTACCAGGAGAGAATCTCTCACAGACATAGAGGCAAGAGATACAATTCCTAATGCTCACTGTTTGCCATATATAAAAGTTTATGGTTTTGGTGATTTGGGCCATAAAATGAAAGTCATGTGTTTCTTCTATTCAGTTACAGGAATGATGAGTACAGTTAAGTCCCCGGGTTACGAATGTCTGGCTTCTGGACAACTCATGTTTGCCCTTTAATGTTATGTAAATTTGCCCTCACTTTCAAACAATTGAACCAACCCCTACTTGCAGCAAATTCTTCATCACAATCACCTTCACTTGCTGCACGTGCAGCTTTTAAATCATTGAAAAATCTCTGAGACTTTTCTTGCACTAAAGTAAGGCTAAATAAGAATCGTATGCACCTGTTCCAACTTACCTACAAATCCTTAAAGACACACTTAGGCACAGAGCTTGTTTGCAACCTGGGGACTGCCCATACTGTGTGTCAACAACGAGCACAGCTACAAAGACGAGCAGGACTAATGAAAAGAGGGTATGGAACTTCTCTGATTGCTCCCACATTGATGCACTACCCTGGATAGCTCATTAGGGGTACTCCGAAGAATACAAAGAGTCTTCTAAATAAAGCTTCCATGTTCCAAAAGAGTGTATTCATCACCTCATGCATATCCAGGATAAGGAGGGCTTTATCCTTGGAGGCTGAATGAAACAACCTGTAATCATTTGTATGGCGGTGTTGCTAAACATATTTGTATTCTCAAAGAAGTCTTCATTCACTGGAACAGGGACAACCTCAGAAGAAATGGATTTTCCCAAGGGCACCATTTCTATTTAGCCTGCTAGTACCTTTGTAACTTATTGGACTGAGGACACTGTGGGAATAGTCTAGAGAGACTTCCCCTTTACACAGAAAAAAAGAATCTAAAATGATGGGAGCCGTCTGACAAAGAAAAGAACAAAAGTGACTCATGTATGTCTAATGAAGCAGGCACCTAACTAAGCAATAATTACAACTTTGCCCACAATCTGTCAGAGGGGGCAGTCACAGGCTGGATTTTGGCATGTAGTCTTAATCTGTGAAAATAGAAGTTACTCTAAAATGGAAGGGAAGCCCAGAAACACAAGGTAGAGCATTCGTGACCGAATTGTACTAAAGGCAACATTGCCCGTTTAGTTAGATGAACTATATGTATTTGCACCTTGGTACGCTGCTTTCCTCTTTGAGCTGGAAGTTAAAAAGCTATAGGATTACTCTTACCTGCCAGAAAGAACAATGTGGCTAAATTGACACAAGCCAGGAAAGATTTCCTGAATAAATGATACTGCGCTCAATTTACAATAGCTTGAAAATAACAGTAATTATTAGTGGTGGAGGAGGAGGCATTCAGTGGAATTGGCTGAAAACTTGCAAACAATTCGGAGCTAGCAAAAATGCCTGTAAATATTTTCAAGTTAAAGTGAAAATAAAGGACTTAAATCACTAGAGTGGTCTCACATGGGTGAAATTTCATGCGCTAAAAGCATGTACTTTAGGAAAAACATAGATTTAGTCTGAGACTGCCTTGAGCAACTTCTTTTGTGGGCTTGTCGCCCTCCATATACAGTGATCCACGGATCAATTCCTTATTTCTTCATTGTTGAAGCACAGCTAATGCACAGTGAGCCAGAGGGAATCTGTGACGATGTTTGATGCAGATATGGAATGCAGATAGTTTATAAATCATTTTTAGATAGAAACTTCTTACAAATATTATTGTTAAAAATAATTCTTTAGATAAGTATTGCTCAATCATAATCATTTTCGAATGAGCACCAAAGCGTGTCTAAAGGGTGAGTGAGCCCCTATCTACAAAGAGTCCCTCTATCCCTGAGGCCAGGCTGCTGCTGCTGCGGGAATTCCACCTTGCTGGAGCCCTGGTGGAGTAGTGGTTAAGAGCTACAGCTGCTAACCAAGAGGTCAGCAGTTGGAATCCACCAGCCGCTCCGTGGAAACCCTATGAGTAGTTCTACTCTGTCCTATAGGGTCGCTATGAGTCGGAATCAACTCAACAGCAAAGGATTTGGTTTGGGGCTACTAAACTGTCTTTGTCTCTGGGAAGGAGAGGTTTGCAATTGGGTAGATACTTTACATTAGCAAATGGACAAGCTATTGACTAATCCTTGCCACTTAGTTATCAACATTCTTGTACCAGCTCAGCACACACCACTCTTGAGGCAATGTGAGACATGAAAGAATGAAATATTCAGTGGTTATTTTGCAGTTTACATTTTACCGTGATTAAAAGAGAGGCATCAATGAAGACAATAGCTGTAACTGTTTAGAATTTTAAACTTCAGTTCAAGTTTCAGTATTCATATTAAGAAAACCGTAATTAACCAATCTTTAAAGTATATTGCTGCCTAAACATTGGGAAGACTGGAAAAATGAATTCAGTTATGGTAAATTAAACTATGTGTATGCAGTTACAGATGACAGTTACACATATATGTGTGTATATATATATATATATAAACATGTAGACAATATAGATGTAGATATGTAGATAGTTATATATACGTATACAGTCATGCACTGCGTAACGTCCATTCGGGCAACGTTCGCCTGCGTATACATCTGTAAGGTTATAAGAGAGTTTAGAAAAATCCCGATCAGAGACCAGGACGTAGCAGACATAACAGGACATAGCGAATGCAACAGCTTCCCACACACAACACATGATTCTCATGTCTCTTGTATACAAAGAAATTGCACTGCTAGGCATATGATGGTACAGTAAATTGTAGAGGGAGGTTATTTGCCCCAGCAAATAATATCACATAATAATCACATAACATCCTATTTCACAGAACGTATGGATGTCGAGCGATGCATGACTGTATATGTATGTATACATATGTATGTATATACATACACATATATGTATGTGTATATATGTCTATATATCTATTACTGTCTATATATCACTATATGTTAGCTACATATCTATATTTACATACCTATATATACATCTTTAATGCGTATCTAACAACTTAAGTGCTTCTGTATTATATCTTAGTATAATTCTAGCTTGTTTTTTCGTAATATGTAAAATTTACATATAAAACAGAAAAGATTCTGTTTCAATTATGTTTTTTAAAGTCTGCCCAAGTATGTGAAATGGAAGAAAATCAGCAACCACTGCATATTTTTATTTAGGAAGTAAATCCTTATATTGTATAATTTACTGAGTTCCTAAAACTTGGATTAGCCGCCACTTGGTGTATATGTTTGTGTTTAAGCATTGGTGAGAAATCCCATCTGATTAGGGCCTGAACAATTGAAATATCTGAGGCTTTAGATGTGCATAAATTTATTATAGTACTGGTACTGGGATGACACTAAAAATGTGAACTTCCTGCTATTGAAGGAGGCTCCTAACTTAAAGGAATCATGAGATTTTGAAAGCACAAAAAACTTCCTTTGGGCCTTTCTCCTAACTTGGTGACAAAGTAGTCTTTCTGTTTTTGTTTTTAAGAAATTCTGTAGTCAGAAGAGGAGCCCCGGTGGCGCAGTGGCTAAAACGCTCGACTGCTAACCGAAAGTTTGAATCCACCAGCCACTCTTCGGGAGAAGATGTGGCAGTCTGCTCCCGCAAAGATTACAACCTGGAAACCCTATGGGGCAGTTCTACTCAGTCCTATAGGGTTGCTATGAGTCAGAATCAACTCGACAGCAGTGGGTGGATAGTCAGAAGAGCTCCCAAGTTAGATATCTGAAAGGGGAACACTTTGACTGATAGGAGGTACCTTCTCAATGACCCAAGAAGCTACACTGGAGGAATATTAAGAGTGAACGACGAAGACTGACTGGAAATGACTACGGAAGCTGGATGTGATTGACTTGTGCCAAGCAGAAGGGAGAAAGGAGCCCGTATTCTCAATTACCTTCCATCATATAATCATGCAACCCCAAGATCTTCACATGCAACTTTCTAAAGTGGACACCATGGGAGAGAGACAAGAAGATCCCAAGGAGAAAAAACTTCACAAACCCAGAGCTCTATCTTTGGAGAGGAGGAGAAATCCTGATCCCTTTATTAACTTATTAATTAATAAAGCAGCTGGAAATAGTTGGAATTTTTTACTACAGAAAATAGTCTCAAGTTGTATTTTTATTAAAATCAATTCTAAGATTGGTGAAAGATATTTTAATGCCTAAAATCCTAAAAATGTTTTGATGTGTTTGCCTTTGGAGCAATTTTCCTAAATAATCATAAAGTTTCTAAGCATAAAACTGAATTTAAACCCAGCTGATTAAAATATAGAAATGTCTTTCTGAGGCTGGAAGCACATATACTTTGGAAGTTACATTAATAATACATTCAAATATAAGAAGCATTATAACATGCAAGGTCTTCCAACTAAAAGAGCTTTTCTGTAGGTATCTAATTTAGAGACAGCATTGTTAACAATGTTGACATTTAAGTGGCCATAGCTAAAGCTTTGCAAAGAACATTCCATTACAATAAATGTGAAAATCTACAACTTTTCTTGGTGTTCAATTTAGCAGGATGTACGTGTGTTGGTTGACAGTGTTGAAGGCTGAGACAACCTTTATAACAAGAAAGTTTACCTGATAATTTGAACAAAAGGGGCTCTTAGAGAAAAGTCTTCAGTATAATGGGAATACACCAGAAATGGAAGACCTGTGGCATACTGAGTCCACTTCCTTGATCTCTGTACCTAAGACCAGGGTTGGTTTTCCAAGCCCACACTTTTCTCTTTCAAATAACAATCCAGTTCCCAAGACTTCAGTTAGTGAGACCCTGTATCTCTAGCCCAGCCTGGTCTCATGAGCTGCAGTCCTAGATCTCCAGCTGCTCCAAGACTAATCTAATTGGATGCCCCATCAAATTATACACAACGTTTCTATACCTGAGTGGGCCATATCCTCTACAATCCCTCTCCTCCCCACCCTAGCCCCAAAAGAAAATCCAAACCCCATTCCCTTTCTGATTTCTCTGTATTCCAGTTGGATCAATTAACAAGTACAATCAGATTTTTATTTTTCATAGTAACTCACTTCCTAACCTTACATCCATTATTTTAATTATACTTTAATCTGAGCCCTGGAGGTGCAACGGTTAAGTGAATGGATACTAACGGAAAGATGAGGGGTTTGAACCCACCCATTGTCTCCATGGGGGAACCATCTCCTCTGATAAAGATTATAGCCAAGAAGACCCTATGGGGGAGTTCTACTCTGTTACGGGGGATCGCTATGAGTCAAAATCGACTCGATGTCACCTAACAACAACAGGCCCTTAACAAATCATACCCAGACTATCACTATTCTTCTAAGTTTTTCTATGTCTTGTCTCTCTCCTTTCCATTCAGCCCTGAACTCCACTGACAAGTTAAACCCACAGAACTTCAATTTTAGCTGGTAACTCTTTTGCTAAAAACTCAGTGTTTGTCCACGCCTTCCTAAGGGAGGGAAACAATGACTCCCACAAGTGACTTCCTTCTTCTCAACACCAATGCCTGACTCCAACTCACTAATTTATTTTTCTCTGAAAATGCCTGGCTCTCCTTTACACATGCCGCTACCCTCTCCTTTTCCTATCCTCTTTGCCTTCTTATCCTTCAATATCTTACTCAAGTATCAACTCCCCCGTGGATATTTTACTGACAATGTCCATCTTGTCTGTTTTCTTTCCTACTTCATAAGCAAGCTTCATAGGGACAAGGATCTTGCAATTCAGAGATTATCTTGCAGAGTTTTTTGTCAACTTGAATTAATCAATATTTCTAATTTGTTCATTTTAATTACAGGAAAACATTTTAGACTGTTATGATTTCAGAAAAGCCGTGAGACCCTAAAAAGTAATGTAAAATGGAATTTCACTAATCAAATCACATGCTAAACATAGAGTAGAGCTGACTGATTAAAAGAAGCTTGTAACAAACCATTTTTAAAAGGAAAAATTGTAATATTGATAACCATTAGCAGATCTGTTTGGTGTGCTAGAAATTTAAATATTCGCAAATCAGCTTTTAAAAAAATATTGGGTCATGATTTAACATATTCAACAATCCTATGATTTAATTACATTTGGGAGTTAAGCAAACACTTTATAGGCTAAATGTGAAAGTTTACTGATTCAGAAATAAATTATAATGTTTCCAGAACTTTTAGTGATAAAAATTAACATTTGTATCATACTTAGCAGATTTAAATTTTACTTTCAAATGCATTATCTAAATTGGCCTCCATAACAATATTGTAAGTATCTAACAAATAAAATTCCCATTTTAGGGTGAAAAAACTGAAGTCAGAGAAACTTATGTATTTATAAGCTCTTTTGATTATCAACAGCAAAGTGTTGCTTGTCCTGTTTTTATTTTAGAGAAGAATCAGCTGAAGCTGTAAGGGGTTGAATAATGTGTCCAAAGTCACTAACTTGGCAAGTAACACCTTTGCGATTTATAAATTCAGGTCTATCCAACTCCAAAGTCTTTGTTCTTTCCATACTTCTTCCAACACGTACCATGATATGGGACAAAGAGCACATACCATGACTGGGAATAAAAGTATGTTTTACTGAGTGTCTAGGTGTTAGGCTTTGTCATTTATCTTAATGATAATCCTTTTGAAGTAGTTTTATTTAAAATAAGACTCTTTAATTATACCTAATATATGGTAGTGGAGCCCTGGTAGTGCAGTGGTTAAGAGCTCAGGCTCCTAACCAAAAGGTCTGCAGTTCAAATCCACCAGCTGCTCCTTGGAAGCCCTATGGGGCAGTTCTACTCTGTCCTATAGGGTCGCTATGAGTCGGAATCGACTTGACGGCACACAGCAACAATAACATATGGTAGGCATGCAGCTGGGAATAAAAGTTTGAGAATACTTTACAAATGACAAAATGGAGACAAAAAATTAAACAAATTGTCCAATCTTACAACTAATAAGTGAGAGACAGGATTTGAAATCAGGTCTACAAGAATCCAAAGAAATAATTCATACAAAATCTTCCAAGTTTGATTGTGGCCAAAAGACAAATGTAAAATTCACATCCATTTCATAACTTCACTAAATATATTTTGTGTAGGATTACACTTCTCACAAGTATAAGTCCCAGGATTTTTTTTGTTGCATGAAACAATTATTACAAATCATGGGTCTATGAAGCTTTGGTTCTCAATTAAATACTGTATTAGGAACGAAATAATTGGATTCTCTTCCCTCCTCTGACTACTTCAAGACCAGCTAGCTACTCCGAAGTTAAAAATTGTTTTGTTGGCTAAATTTTTTACACGTGACTTAAATCAGGTTTTCATCTAAATTTACAGTGGTTTAACCAAATGGGATATTATGTTATTATATGAGATATAAAAAGAAACATCATTGGACATGTATCCTGTACGTGGAGTCTATGAGTTAGAAAGATCACTATGTAAAGGGGAAAACACTTCTTTATAAGCCATGCCAACTTTCTTTGCATACAGTCTAAATATGAGAAGTTCAAACTATGTTGGAGTGCCTCTATCTCCAGCAAAATATATTTTTTGGTAATAAGCTCAATGACTAGATGGCGTTGTATACGTACCTCCTAAATTACCAGAAAATATTTGTGTTTGTGCGAAAAGAAATAACATATGTTAAGAGGGGAAAAAAATCTTGGATTATAATCCTGATTCTCTCAAAAACTTGCTTCATGACCTTAAGCAAGAAAGCTCTTTAAGCCTCAATTTCCTTTTTTTATAAGATAAATATAGAGCTAACCTCTACCTATGTGAAAATACAGGGTCGCTATGAGTCCAAATCGACTCAATGCAACGGGTTTGGTTTAGTTTTCACCTTAAAAATAAACATCAAGGGGACCTCATACCATCAAGAAAGCAGTGCCGGGAGCAGAGCACTTCCTTTGGACCGGGGTGCCTGTGCAGACAAGCTCCTAGTCCAGGGGAACACCAAAGAGAAGAAGGCCAACAGAGAGAAAAATCCTTCCCCTGGAGCTGACGCCCTGAATTTGGACTTTTAGCCTACTTTAACTGACACAAAAATTGCTTCATCGGAGCGGAACATAAGGGATCTTGAGGATGAGATCCAAATGTTAAAAGCCAATGGTGTGCTGAACACTGAGGACCGTGAAGAAGAGATCAAACAAATAGAGGTTTACAAAAGTCACTCCAAGTTCATGAAAACCAAGATTGATTAGCTGAAGCAGGAACTTTCACAGAAGGAGTCAGAACTTCTTGCCTTACAAACAAAGCTTGAAACCCTTAGCAATCAAAATTCAGATTGCAAGCAACACATTGAAGTACGTAAAGAGTCACTTACTGCCAAAGAACAGAGGGCTGCCATCCTTCAGGCTGAGGTGGATGCACTAAGATTACGATTGGAAGAGAAAGAATCTTTTCTCAATAGGAAAACAAAACAGCTGCAGAACCTCACGGAAGAGAAGGGGACGATGGCTGGAGAGATTCGTGACATGAAAGACATGTTAGAAGTAAAGGAAAGAAAAACCAATGTTCTTCAGAAAAAAGATTGAAAACTTGCAAGAACTAGGGATAAAGACAAGCAACTGACCAGCCTGAAAGACAGAGTGAAGTCCTTGCAGACGGATTCCAGTAATACAGATACTGCACTGGCCACGCTAGAGAAGGCTTTGTCAGAAAAGGAGAGAATCATCGAGCGCTTCAAAGAACAACGGGAGAGAGATGATTGGGAAAGGCTAGAAGAGATAGAATCCTTTGGAAAAGAGAACAAAGACTTGAAAGAGAAGGTCAATGCTTTACAAGCCGAGCTGACTGAGAAAGAGTCTAGTTTAATTGACCTCAAAGAACATGCATCTTCACTAGCCCCAGCAGGGTTGAAAAGGCACTCCAAATTAAAATCTCTAGAAATAGCCATCGAGCAAAAGAAAGAGGAAGGTAGCAAACTGGAAGCCCAGTTAAAAAAGGCTCATAATGTTGAAGATAACTCCAGGATGAACCCCGAGTTTGCAGACAGAATGAAACAGCTCGATAAAGAAGCACCTTACTACCACGATGAGTGTGGCAAAGCCCAAGCAGAAGTTGACCGGCTGCTGGAGATCCTCAAGGAAGTGGAGAATGAAAAGAATGACAAGGACAAGAAGATCGTGGAACTCGAAAGGCGTATGAAGGATCAGAATAAGAAGGTGGCCAACCTCAAGCACAATCAGCAGCTAGAAAAGAAGAAGAACGCCCGGTTACTGGAGGAAGTCCGCAGGCGAGAAGACAGCATGGCTGACAACTCACAGCACTTGCAGATAGAAGAACTGACTAATGCGTTGGAGAAGACCAGACAAGAACTAGATGCCACCAAAGCATGCCTTGCCTCAACGCAGCAGTCCCTGGCTGAAAAAGAAGACCATTTGGCCAATCTCCGGATAGAGAGAAGGAAGCAGCTGGAGGAGATCCTGGAGATGAAACAGGAAGCGCCACTTGCAGCGATCAGTGAAAAAGATGCCAACATTGCCTTGCTGGAACTGTCTACCTCCAAAAAGAAAAAGACACAGGAAGAAGTCATGGCCCTCAAGCAGGAAAACGACCGACTAGTGCATCAGTTAAAGCAGCAGACCCAGAACAGAATGAAGCTGATGGCAGGCGACTACGATGAGGACCGTCATCATCACCACCACCATCACCACCACCACCGATCTCCTGGGAGGTCACAGCGTTCCAACCACAGACCGTCTCCGGACCAGGTCAGTTTCCTTGCCGCCTCGCTCCAGGACCCCTTTTACCCTTTGGCTATTTTAAGATAAAATAAATAATCCTTAAGAAATAATAAACAGCATAAAGTGATATGTTCTTTGAACCGGAAAAAAAAAAAAAAAAAAACATCAACACTAAAAAATCTACCATGCTTCTTTAGGAATTCCGTTTATGTTAGTATACCAGACAAACTAGACATAGCTGAGTAGCTGAAGAAGCAGAGAGGCCAAAGCAGGAAATGTTCTTTCCAGCTTTTCCTACAGTGCATTAAACAACCAGGGGCAGGTTATTTAGAGTTTCTCTCTCCAAGTTTGTCCATCTGTGGTATGAAGGAGCTGTCAGAAGTTTGTTTTATTTTTATTCTCACCAAAACCAAAAACTCACTGCCGCCGAGTCGATTCGACTCATAGTGACCCTACAGGAAAATGAACTCCCTTGAAAAGCTCTGAATAGTCTCCTCAGTAATTTTATAACAATTAAATTAAAGTAATATGATAATTTTTTTTTTTTTTATTAACTTCGCAGTGACTATAAATCTTTGGCTGGGAGTAGACAAAAACAACTCAGTTAATTGAGAAATTTAAAAATCCAATTAGCCATTTTCTGTTTTATAGATTTCCCAACATCGTTAATTTACTGAATTCGTGATTCAGTGGTAGAATTCTCACCTTCTGTGCCAGAGATCGGGGTTTGATTCCTGGCCAGTGCATCTCAGCCCAGCCACCACCCACCTGTCAATGGAGGCTTGCGTGTTGCTATGATGCTGAACAGGTTTTAGAGGAGCATCCAAAAACAGACTAGGAAGACAGGCCTGGAGATCTACTTCAGAAAATCAGCCAGTAAAAACTCTACGGATCACAACAGTCTGAACCCATTGTGCATGGGGTCGCCATTAGACGGGGCGACTTGATGGCAGGTAACAATACCAATGCGGAGTTTGCATTTATTGGCTCACTGTCCTCTACTTTCCTCAAGCCAGCCTTCCCAGCCACGGCACATGCCTCTGGTGTGCTGGTGCCCTTCAGTCTTTGCCAGTTCAGTGTACCTTGGCCTGCATCTGCAGTGTCTCTTCCTCTGAGGGCTTTCTCTGGTCAGTGAGCCCGTTTCTCCTATGCTTGCAACAGACTGGAAACGCCTAAGAATTAATTGCCCCCTCTGCCCCTGCAGTGGCCCCCATCCAATGCTAAATAAACACCTGAACTACCGCTGAGGTGAGTGTTCTACACCTTCTGCTTAAAATGCCCTTTATTTCCCTTGTCCTATGGAAAATGTGTGATCAGTTCCGAGGACACTGCTCTTCTTTATTGTTTCTGGGAAGTCTCCCCTGTTCCTCTGGCTTCAGGCAGGAGGTTAGATAGACTCCTCTATGTTCCCCAAGACCCCATGCTTACTGATACTCTTTTATAATTTTTTGAGTACTTGGCTGTCTTCTCTACTAGACTGTGAATGAAACCCTTAATGTTTGGACCATGTCTTAATTATCTATATATCCATAGTGCCTACAGTTTTGCCTGTTCCACAGCAGATGTTTCTTAAATATTTGTTAAATGGTTGGATAGATGAAATAATGACATTTGAAAGAGCTAGCCATCTGCAGCAATTATTATAAAAAGTAGAAACAGGCTCTTTCAAAAGGAGCAGGCTTATATCAGCTAGCTCTGACTTACTTTACCTGGGGGTGTCTAAGTTCTGAGCAATTACCTTGGGTCAGTAGTCATACTCAGGCTGCGCTGTTATATGAAGCGGTCCTCTATTTGGAGTCTGAGATACTGTTTCCAGTTCTAGGGGCTGCACACTATTTCTATCAGGTTCTTCATGCTCATTTAAATATTTTCCAGTACATTCTTATCCTGTGATTAGGAGTCAAACCTTGGTTTGCATCTTAGCTCTACCATTTCTAGATGAAAACCCCTTAAGTTTTCTAAACGTCATTTTCTTCATCTGAAAACTTGTAAAATTGACAGTGCCTAGATAAGAAGGTTGTTATAAGGTCATTGATATAATAATAATATAATGTAACTAAATATGAGATAATAATTATTATATTATCTAAATTTATTAATATATTGATTTGATATAATTAATACTATAATTATAATATACAATTATAATAAGAACAATTTTTATAAAGTACTTAATACAGTAGCTGCACAAAATAAGACTCAATAAAAGTTATTACTGTTATTGAAACCCTGCTAGCACAGTGGTTAACAGCTCAGCTGCTCACCAAAAGGTCTGTAGTTTGAATCCACGAGCTGCTCCTTGGAAACCCTATGGAGAAGTTTTACCCTGTCCTATAGGGTCACTGTGAGTCAGAATCGACTCGACGGCAACAGGTTTATTATTATTGTTATTAACAGTAGTATTATTACTCCTTCTTTACGCCCATGTTCTCCTACCAGAGTGCAAACCTTGTTATCACCAACAATCTATTTAATTATTTCATCTTTGTCTTTCAGGACTCACATTAATTTTAAATGTTTCAGTGTACATCGTCTTCTCAAGATAAGCCCCACGACTTTAAATCACTCTACATATTCCACCCCTCCACTGAGATCCTGGTCTCCCATTGCCTAGCACTATTCCACAGAAGCTTTTTAAGTCAATTTCTGCTTAACCGACTCACCAGATTAACCAATCACCTTCATGCTTTCTCTAAGAAGCAGAACCTGTGATTAAAGTGCTGACACTTTATAGGGACATATAAGCCCAGGGTGGTGAATATGAGGAGGAAAAGAGAAGTAAGGTAATAAAAAATGTGAAGTAATATAATTCACTATCGTGATAGACAACACTTTATCATGAATTCAAAAGAGATACAACAGTTCACTTGGCAGACACATTTGCTCAGCACACATGACGTTCTCCAAAAAGATTCCAAGGAGAAGCTGTACCTTGGAGCTGTTCATGGAGGGAAGGAAGGGTTGGGAATTTACCTACTAGACCCCTCTTATCACTCATTTCCTATTGGTCATGACTCATTATAAAAGGAGATAACTCCCCTGCACTTACAGGTTGCACCATCTAGCCACTTGGTAACCACTCAAAACTGGATCCCATCACTGCAGTATGGCATTTCATTCAAACCCAAAAGCAGAAAGCTGACTTGGTGTGAATGGGGTGCCGCCCGAGAAAGAGAAGGAGGAAAGTGGTCTAGAGAATCTGTAAAGCTGCACAGGATTTATATCCAATGTATTGATTGTCTCAGTTCCCTACACAAAAAGAAGACTGGTGCCCTCTGCATCAAAAGCCATGACCAGTGGACTACTCTGCAGTATGGTGGTCTCCTGCTCTAACCAGTTGACTTACGTACTTATTAAGAATAAGTTATGTTTATTCCTAAATTGTTTCTGCCATTTATACTTATTATTTGAATTGTGTAATTTCATTAAATACTCCATAAATGGATAAAATATGAATGTGAAAAGGATGAGAGGTTTTTGTATGAAAACTAAGAATGTTTTGGAAAGACTTAATAAATACATGTCTCTTTAAAAAGTATTGTCAAAATCGGCTTAGAAGAGGTAAGTGTGAAATATTTTAGAGGGGGCAATGTAAAATTCCAGAAGGATCTGCAGTCATATTGTTTCATATACATCTTTACATTCTTGCTCCATGGAAAATCATATATAAAGCATGATCGATGTGGTAATAATGCAAGAAAGGCAATATGGAACTCTTGTCAGCAAATTCACAATCAAAGAAAAGCCATTGGCTAACAACAAAAATACTGATTATTATTTATATATATATATATATATCATAACGTAAAATGAATTTTTAGAGTTATGTATGCACTATGTTTTAGATTCTTTGCTTTAACTAGCTTTTTCTGATTAACTAACTGTAATAATTAGAATGGTCTAGTTATGTTGTGGTAGCAAACAACCCCAACATCTCGGTGAATAACACAACAAATGTTTGCTTCTTGCCTACCCTGGAAACCTGTTCTCCCTGGGTGACCATATGAAGCACTTACCGTGTGAAGGAGGTGGCCTACTAGGTCAGCTTGGAAGGACAAGGTAAAACGTAGAGAATCTGACACAGGCTCTTTAATGCCACGTAGAAGTAGTGCACTTCACTTCTGCGTATTAGTCAAAGCAAGTCACGTGATTCCACCTAAACTCAAGGAGATAAACACAATCCTCCTAAGCGTCCAGAAAGGGAGAGAGTTGGAAATACAGATGAGCAGCAGTAACATCTACCCTGCTAACCTACTACTGTGCTCAGGAGCCCAGGTGGTGCAGTGGTTAAGAGCTCGGCTGCTAATCAGTCACTGCTTGGAAACCCCATGGGGCAGTTCTACTCTGTCCTATAGAGTCTCTATGAGTCGGAATTGACTTGGGGGCAATGGGTTTGGTTTGGTTTTTGGGTACTGTGCCTAGCATATGGCATATGAGGGCTTCTCCTCAAGTAAAAAGTGAAGAGGAGTATGAAGCAGAGGTATATACCAGTGTATTCTTTTAACAATTAAAATAAATATTTGAAATTAATTGCTTAGTGATTATATTTTCAAAACTACTCTTTATTTCTGGGAGCTTATAACCAATTAAAGTAATTCCAGAGAAGACTTCCAAATAATACCCAAAATCATAAGCCCCTAAAAGGTGAATTCAGCCTACATAATTTATTCTGCGATGTCGTCAAATGTAAATATTCATCTAATCATGTATTCTGCTTTTATATATTAAAAAAAATAACCCCACAGAAACAAAAAATTCCATTATCATTGAATGTCAGTGTGGTGAAGTCTTTAAACAACCTAAAGTACAGCAAGCTCAATTTAAAAAATATTTTGGATTTGAAAAATGCTTTAAAAATCATCCATAAAGGTAATACTCCACATTTTTCTCCTCCTCTTTCTTCTTCCTCTTCCTCCTCTTCTTCTTTTTCTTCCTCTTTCTCCTCCTTCTCCCTTTCTTCCTTCTTCTCCTTCTCCTCCTCCTTTTTTTTAACTAATCCCATAGCTTTTAATGTCCATTGTTCACTTACACTGTTTTATTTTTCGGTTTTATTGTGGTAAAATATATATTTTTAAATGTTGCCATTTTTATCATTTTTAAATGTACGATTCAGTGACGTCAATTCCATTCACCATATTGTGCAACCATCACCACTATCCATTCCCAAAAGTTTTTCATCACCCCAAACAGAAACTCAGTGTCCCTTCAGCTATAACTCCCCATTCCCCCCTTCCCCTCAGCCCCTGGTAACCACTAATAATTTTTGTCTCTATATATTTGCCTATTTTGGATATTTCATATAAGCAGGATTATCTAATGTTTGTCCTTAGATGTCTGATTTATTTCACTCAGTATGTTTTCAAGGTTTACCTGAATCATAGCATGTATCATAGCATGTATATACCTATTTATAACTGGATAATATTCCATTGTGTGTATATGCCACATTTTGTTTACCCATTCATCTATTGATGGACACTTGGGTTATTTCCACCTTTTGGCTATTATGAACAATGCTGCAATACACATTGGTGTACGAGTATTTGTTTGAGTCCCTGCTTTCAAGTCCTTTGGGTATATACCTTGGAATTGCTGGGTCATACGGTAATTCTATGTTTAACTTTTTGAATAACCTCCAAACTGTTTCCCACAGCAGCTGCACCATTTTACAATCCTACCAGCAGTGAAGGAGGGTGCCAATTTCTACACAACCTCACCAACACTTATTGTTTTCCATTTTTCTGATCATAGCCACTCTTTTCCAGTTGCACTGAGTCAATTCCGACTCATGGTGACCCCCTGTGTTGCAGAGTAGAACTGCATTCCATAAGGTTTTTAAAGCTGTAAACTTTTGGAAGCAAATCATCTGGACTTTCTTCTGAGACACCTCTGGGTGAGTTCAAACCACCAACCTTTCAGTTAGTGGTCTAGCACTTAACCATTTGCACCACCCAGGGACTACCTTAGGCACCCTTATTGTTGTTGGGTGCCGTCAAGTTGTTTCTGACTCATAGCGACCCTGTAGGACAGAGTAGAACTGCCTCATAGGGTTTCCTACTCTGTAATTTTTACAGGAGCAAATTACCAGGTCTTTTCTCCCAAGGAACTGCTGGGTTCAAACTGCCTACTTTTCAGTTAGTAGCTGAGCACTTAATCATTGCACCACCAGGGCTCTTTATAGACATCCTAGTGAGGATGAAATGGTTTTGATTTAAATTTCTCTAGTAACTAATGATGTTGAGCATCTTTTCATGTGCAGGCTTTCTTTGGTGAGATGTCTATTCAAGTCCTTTGTCAAGTATTTTTTTGACAAGTATTTTTTGATTGGGTTGTTTGCCTTTTTGCTGTTCGGTTTTAGAAGTTCTTATATATTCTGGATATTAAATCCTTATCGGATACATAGTTCCCAAATATTTTTTCCTATTTTGTAAATTGTCTTTGCACTTTGTTGATAAAGTCCTGAAGTCTTACCCTTATGTTTTATTCTAAGAATTTTATGGTTTTAGTTCTTATAATTAGGCCATTGATCCATTTTGAGTTAATTTTTGTATATGGTGTGAGATATGGGTCCTGTTATCTCATACTGTTTTAAACTTATTTTTGACCTCCCTAAAAGGTGTCTATTTAACTGAATTAATTATATTTTAAGTTGTATTTCAACTTGTAAGCTATTGTTTTCTAGATTTCTTTGCTATAGTTTGCTTATAAATCAGTTCTTTGACAAATAAAATACTGTATAAAAATATATGTGTCCATAACGTTCTCCAAATCAGTTGTTTTTGTGTGTGTATTCATTCACCTATCTACTATATAAACCCTATTCCAGGTCCATTTCCATTGACTTCAGGCTGCTTACAATAAATGACAGCTCCACTTCAACAACTGGGTCACAGAGCAGTAAAAAGTGGTGTGCCACTGTTGGTAATTGTATTCTCAATACAATGCCTTGCTTTCTAATGGATGAGTTCTTTATTAGGAGAAGTAATACCTTCAAGGAGACACTAGTGCAAATGGCTAATACATCTGGCTGCTAACTGAAAGGATGAAGGTTAAAGTCCACCCAGAGGTGCCTCGGAAGATACGCCTGGTGATGTACTTCTGAAAAATCAGCCACTGAAAACCCTACAAAGCATAGTTCTATTCTAAAACACATGGGGTTGCCTTGAATCAGAATCGACTCAATGGCAACTAATAAGGTAAGGTAATGCCTTCAAATTATTATTTTGTCTTTGGAAACGGTTATAAATTGTACTTTTGTTTAATCTTTTAATATCTATGACTAATTGGTATAATTTCCAATCTGTCTGTGATATTTGTGAGTCACTAGTGAAGAGTTATATAAATAAACTATTATAATACAAAATGTCAAACTGGAGAGGTATAAATGTGAGACCTAATAGAATACTGAAGATAAACCAACCACCTTTTCCTTTTCCTTCAATTTACGAATTAGGCAAGTGTGGTATGGAGCTTAGGTGATGGAGAAGGAGAACGTGTGGTTGGAAAGGGCTCCTCAGGTGGTTCTGATACAGTTTTCCCTAGCTGAAGAGCTGTGTGGTGGAGAGAAAAATCACAGCACTTGGGGAGAACAAAGCCTCACCCACTTACTGACTCTCCTATAACCTGGAGCAAACGGCCTAACTCTTAGCCTCACTTTCTTTATCTGTAAATGATTTCTCTTATAATGTTATTTTGAAAATTTAATGAAATAATAAACTTAAAGAGCCTTAATGCTGTGCTAACTCACAAACTGACTTAAAACGTCATATAGAATTCAGTGTAGCAAGTGGTTAGTTACCATCAAGATCTTTCAAAAATAATAAGCAATTAAATTCAACACCTCAAATAACAAGAACAAATCACCTACTGTGTGTTTGGAGTTAGATCTATGTGTGCCTCCTACTTAATTTCCTTTAAGTCTGAATTTTTTTCTTATTCTTTGTGCTTATTTTCCTCAAAATTGTAGAAAAGCAGTTTATAGACTGTGTGTTACTACCCATTGGTAGGTAATGAAGCAAACGATGTGGTGCATTATAACCAGTGTATTTAAATGAAGTAAACAGAATGGAATAGACTAGAACCAATCAGAAAACATCACACGGTTTCTTAGCAAGAACTTGTACATTACAATAAATGGATCACAATGTAAAATGTATTTCTTATTGTAGGTAAAAAAAGAAAAAAAATAATTTGTAAAATACTCCTCTAGAACAAGCCCAAAGGAAATCTGGTTCATTTTTTTCTACTATCATATCAGTCTTATTTTATATCACCACCTCTTCAATTAAAAATAATACAAGGTAAAATGTTTTAGCCATCTATCCAGCCAATTTTCCCTTTAGTAACTCTTGTATCATTATGTATCCTTTAGAATGACTCTTAGCCAGCTGTTATCTCAAGAAAAGCAAATGTACATGATATTGGACAAGAAGTCATTATGCAGTAACACCCCAAGTTACTGTTGCTTGGAGGAAGTTTAATGGTGTTACACAGGCAGCGCCCTGCACTGAGCAAATGGTGGATCCAATTAGATTCACAGTCTCACAGGAAGGACTTGTCCTACTTAGGTGGCTTTAAAATGTCTTCTATGCCATATCAAGGAGAGAATGCAACACCGCAGGAGAAAAAATCCACTCATGACAAAGACCAGGAGCACAGAGACTCTGTGAGCAGCAAAATGAGTCCTGATGCAGTGAAGCCTCCCTGGTTATGACTGGCCGTTTGGGATGAGGTCAGCAAGCCAGGTTCCACCTATTGGGTCAGCATCGAGATACTTCCCCTAAAGACATGGAAACAGAGACTGACCGTGGGATGTCTTGTATGGCTTTTATAGATCCTTGCATTTCATTGTTCAATCATCCATAGTTCTCATTCCAGGCTTTAGTAGATCTCAAGCAACAACAATCATAATAAAAGTCATTTTATAATGTTCTGAGTTAAAGAATCTCTCCATACATGGGAAATAGATTATCTGTACTGATTAAAATCAAAATTTTGATGCCCAGGGTGGACTAAGCCCGGTAAGCAAACCCCTTGCCAATCCTGCCTCCACGAGGCATATGTCTACACGGGTGTGCTGCTACCCACCGAACACACATATACAGACAAAGCTTTTCTGGTTCATCACCGCACAGCAGGATGCCGTGAAGGAAGTCACGGGCTGTGGCTTCCAAGAAGCTTGTGACGACTTTAATAACTCTCTTACTTATGTTGTCTGCACGAGGATTTCATTTGGTGACATCTCTGAATACAACTGAAGTTGAAATTTGTGTGACATTTTTGCAGGTGTTGCTTTCACCAAAAACGTTACTTCACCTGGTTTAGCCACGGTGCAGTGCTTTAGGTCTCGAGCTAAACCTCTGGAAATCTAATGAGGTTGAAAAGAAAAGTGAAAGTTAACGGCCAAGGCTTTAACAAAGGCTCATCCTCCCTCAGGCTTTAAAGAGTCAGTAACTGAGTTCAGTAGCTGAAAATTAAATTAGGAGAAAATGCCATCTCTGCAGCTACTGCTACCTTTAGCATTAATGGTAATACAGAAGGGGGTGGGAGGGGGCAGTTCTGCTCAATAGAGACATCAAGAAACTTTTGGAGCCTCAACAATGGTGCGGAAATCTGGTCTTACCCGTGTTATAAGCTTCCTTACCCAAAACGCATTGCCTCGAGTAGAATTCCGACTCGTAGCAACCCTATAAGACAGAGTAGAGCAGTTGCGTAGGGTTCCTAAGGCTGTAGTCTTTATGGGGAGCCCTGGTGGTGCAGTGGTTAAGAGCTGCGGCTACTACTTGAAAAGTTGGCAGTTTGAATCCACCAGCCACTCCTTGGAAACCCCATGGGGCAGTTCTACTCTGTCCTGTAAGGCTGCTGTGAGTTGGAATGGACTTGATGGCAATGGGTTTGGTTTTTGGTTTTGGTAATCTTTATGGAAGCCGACTTCCACATCTTTCTCCCTTGTAGCGGGATGGTGGGTTCGAACCTTCTATCTTTCAGTTAGCAGACTCCGAAGCTTCCCTAGGTTTTATATTTTGCTCTCTCTCCATCCTCCACGTCCCTTCATAGCCATATCCTTTTCGCATTATCCTGTTCTCTTCCTTCTGTTGGTTTTTTCCCTTAGTTATTCAATCTTAATTTCCATTTTCCTCTCTTCCCCCACCTCGTCATTTCTTTCTTCAAGCCTCTCAGTTTGTTTTCCCTCCCCTCTCATATTACATCTTTACAAGACTAATGTAACTGATGGCAAGATTGTTGTGGTTTGCTGCGTTCTGAATCTGGGAGAAAACAGCTAAACATTCTCCGGTGCTAGAGAGAGCATAAGGCTTTTGACCTTATCGGGTCAGATCAAATGAACAGGAACCACTTTCTCAGGATCATATTACCACACTCCGTGATAAGGATGAGCAGGAAGAAGTCATGAGCAGTTGCCCATATTAAAAAATAAAGGGGAAAGGGTTAAGAAAGAAAATAAATTCAACCTTATCAGGCTCCTCCCCACTCTTCAGATAAGCACCTCTCAAAAACAATTAAGCAAGGTTGTCAATTTAGCCAAAAATCAGTGACGCTTTAATATAATAAGATAGAACCGCCACCCCTTTACTTCTAAACAAATTACTGAAGAACCTAACTATATTATATACTTATAAAGAAATAAAGGCTATTTTATCATAATTTGATTATACTACAAAGCACTATGCATAGCAATTCATGGACCTAATTTTAGTTGTAATAATCTCTTGCCCTGTTAAGTAAATGGAAAAAGACTTTATACAGGCTTCAGATAGAGATAAGCTTAGGATCGAAAGCATGCAAAAGCCATGGTTCAATTACTCTAAAATGATCTGCATCATATGTTACAGTACATCTTTTTGCCTTGCACAAAAGCTCATATCTGCTGCAAATTATCCAGCCTTTTCTAAATGCTACAGGTGCCCTCTGAGAGTTTACCAATTCAAATTAACCCAAATCCCACAACTGCAAAGTAATAGGAGGCTTTAAAAAAGTCTCAAAAAAAAAAAAAATTCTCCTTTCATAACTTTTCCCCAATGTTTGTCCTTCCTTCTCAAGAAAAGACATGTTGAAACTTTTCAGCAAGTACACATTAGTTTTCACTTCCAGTTCTTGTGATCCCACCCATTTTGAATGAGGATCAACCACCAGGACCGTCCTATTCCAAGTAAGCCTCTCTAACACACAGAGATGGCAGCTCAGACCAGATCCTTTCAGTACCTGAGCAGGCATAACTCAGACCCAACCGCACATCTGGGAATGCAAGCCTCTGGAGAGATAGGCACTTCCTCCATGCCTGTTCCTCAGATCTCTTTGGTTGCTCATTGAAATGCAATTTATAGCAATCCAAAAGTTAGTTACCTCTAGGCAGAGCAGGCTCTCAGGAACAGCTAAAACCACCCACTGGAGCTGCCAGGATTCCTGCTTTGCTGGCCTTCTTCCCTGCTTCTCTTCACGGTATAGCTTTATTCCCTACTCTGGAAGACATGGCTACGGACCACTCTCAACCCTTGTCCCACAGCTTCGCCACTTGAAGGTAAGATAGAGGAATGGCTCTCTACCTTAGATGCAGTATGGAAAATCCTAAGAGGGGACTCTCCTTGGTTCTGTTTGAGTCAAATGCTCCCGCCCGGTGAGTCTTTCCTCTCAACACTGTGATGCTTAATGTTAATATTATGTGGCAACTTGGCTAAGCTATGATTGTCAGTGGTTTGGCATGTGTTCTTCCATAATACAATCACCTTCCATTTTGTGATCTGATGTGAGCTGTCAATCAGTCAAAAGGGGAATTTCCTTGAGGGTGTGGCCTGCCTCCAGTATAAAAATGGATGTCCTGACAAAAATGTCGCCTGACCTGCAGATTTTGGGTTCGTCAGCCCTTGCAACCATGTGAGCCAGAAGAAGTGTTCAGCCTGATGCCTGACCCGCTGATTTGGGACTTGCCAGCCCCAACAATTATGTAAGCCTCTTTTTATTTATATATATGTTTCACTGGTTTTACCTCTCTAGAGGACCCAGACTGAGACACACTCCACCCACCCCCATGGCCCAGAAAATTGTTTAGTAACTAGTGAGCCTCACTGAGACTGACTGGAATGAGAGGACAGGCAGTTTCCCAGCAAAAGCGGTGATAGTCTATTTCTAGAAAAGCAAAGGAGTAAAATAACATATTTCTACCCTTCGTGAATTGTGGCTTTCTTAGTTTATGTGCAAGCAGGAAAAGAAGAGAGAAAAAACAAAATAATGAACAGTTAGATATTGATGATGGATGCCAAGCACATCTTTTCATCCTTTTTGTCTTCAATTTAAAAATTACTGTTATTTCCAAAGTTGTCTCCTTTCCCCTGGAACCAATACCTATTACTGTGTGTGTATGTGTATATATATAAGTATATATATATATACACATATAGATTGTTATTGTTAGGTGCCATAAAGTTGGTTCTGACTCATAATGACCCTATGTACAACAGAACGAAACCCTGCCCAATCCTGCGCCATCCTCACAATCATTGCTGTGTTTCAGCCCGTTGTTGCAGCCACTGTGCCAGTCCATCTCATTGAGGGTCTTCCTCTTTTTCGCTGACCCTCTACCTTACCAAGCGTGATGTCCTTCTCCAAGGACTGGTTTCCCTGATAACACGTCCAAAGTAAATGAGACAAAGTTTTACCATCCTCATTTCTAAGGAGCATTCTGGCTGTACCTCTTCCAAGACAGATTTGTCCGTTTTTCTGGCAGTCCCTGGTCTATCTAATATTCATAGCTAACATCATAATTTAAAGGCATCAATTCTTCAGTCTTCCTTATTCATTGTCCAGCTTTACATGCATATGAGGAAACTGAAAATACCATGGCTTGGGTCAGATGTACCTTAGTCCTCAAAGTGACATCTTTATTTTTAATACTTTAAAGAGCTCTTTTGCAGCAGATTTGCCCAATGCATACTTTTATAGCATCCTTTTCAATACTGACTTTTATTGATCAAGATACTAGATATTTCTAGAGAGTGGCAAATCTGGGATATGCCTATTGTTGATTGTTGATTAAGTTAGGTTAGAGCAGTTGTATGTAAGCAATACATGAGAGAATACAGAATGCCTATAGTTGGAGCGCTGGTGGCACAGTGATTAAGAGCTCGGCTGCCAACCAAAAGGTCAGCAGTTTAAATCCACAAGCCACTCCTTGGAAACTCTATGGGGCAGTTCTACTCTGTCCTATAGGGTCTCTATGTATCGGAATCAACTCGACAGCAATGGATTTGGTTTGGGTTAGTGCATAGTTGTATTACTTTATTCTTTGACTTTACAAATTTGTTACTTCTTTAAGATCCTTCAGACAGCTTTCTGTACCCACTCCACTCCCTCCCCAGGGAATGTAATTTTTTTTTATAATTTGTTTTATTTTTATGTTGTTTTTGAGAATATACAAAGCAGAACATACACCAATTCAACAGTTTCTACATGTACAGTTCAGTGACATTGATTATATTCATTGAGTTGTGCAACCATTCTCACCCTCCTCTTCTGAGTTGTTCCTCCCTCATTAACATAAACTCACTGTCTCTTAAGTTTTCTAGCTAATCTTTCGATTTGCTGTTGTCAGTTTGATCCCATACAGATAGATCTTAAAAGAGCACAATGCTCAAGGCAGACGTTCTTTACTAAGTAAGCTATTGTTTGGTTTTAGGAAAACATCAGGGGATATTTTTAAAATAGAAAAATCCTTTGCTAAATTCTCTTCAAGTTTTCTTGCTTTTTCTTTTTTCTTTTTTTAATTTCCCAAACTTCAATCCCCCGAAGTGGAATTCTATATAATTTTTGGAATATAAAAAGAGATGTTACTATTTCAGCCCAGATTGTCAATATGTTTCCTTCCCTACCCTCCCCAAAGTTTTCTGGTGCTTTTATAAACTTTATTTCTCTGCACAACAGTACAAATTCATTGCCATTACAAGCAGTGCTGTCAGGTTAGAGAGCATGAGCTTTCATTCAAGTCTTGTTTGGGTCACCTACTGGCTGTGTGGCATTTGTTAGGTCATTTACTCTTTCTGGGCTCCAGTTTTTTTAATCTATGACATAACAATATGGAGAGGTGCTTAGTAATTTGTAAAGCAATACACAAAAATAAGGTAAAAATAAGGCATCATATCAATCAGGATTCAGCCGAAGAAGCAGAACCAGACATTCACACATACATGCTCGTACATGCATACATATATGTACACACACTCATACACACACACAGGTGTATATAAAGTCCACAGGCAAACAAGCAGAAGAGAAGGTCACAAGCAGTCTGGAACCCCACAAGGATGGACTAAAACCTGTGTCTATTCTTGTTGCCTCTGACCTTGCTAATGAGGGTATTCTGAAGAAGCTGGGGCCCTTCACCATGGAGCTGAACACACACACTTGGCTCGGGAGTCAGAGAAATTAAAAGAAGATGAGGGTAGAGTGGGGAAAGCAATTGTAGACCCAGCTGCTACTTCGTGCCAGGAAGGTGAATGCAGAACTACTTTACACTTTTCCTTCACCTCTACTACCTGGAGTCTATGCACCTCAGGGAGGAGATTGTCTCTCTTTAAAGGGCTTCCATCTGATTATTCTCCCTTTTGGATATTCTACCTCTTTGTTAATTCAAAGCCAACTGATTTGTGACTTCAACCATATCTGCAAAACCCCTTCACAGCAGTACCTAGACTAGTGTTTGATTGAATAACAGTGAGAAAATATGTGTAGGCTGCAAAATGTCTGCTGCTTCCCTTTCGCCCTCTAACTCTTTTGAAAAAATCTCCCTTGAAGCCCACCCTAACCAGAAACACATCAGACATCACAAAGTCATCACAGGTATCAGTAAGAATAATTTCTGTCCTAGAAGACAAATGTCAGCAACCTACTATGCAAATGCCAAAGATGGTCCAGGGAGTCATTCTCTGTTCCTTTTCTTCTCTCTTCTCCCCCACCCCCCATCCCTCAACCAATCGTGCACACACACTCAACCTGACAAACAGCACACCTACGCAGTCAGTGAGGGCCCAAATGGGACGCGGTGCACCTGGAGAGAGACTTGCTCCTCCCCTCCCTGCTCCCAGGACATCCTGGGCTCCACATCATTACAGTGCAGTCATTTAGTTATGACCTAGATATGAACGTAAAACAATGTTGCCACATTTTTGCTTTAGTTTTGGAGAAAAGGTGCTTTTCTTCCTCTTTTGGAAGTCATTCTGGGCCCTCCTCCTACTTCTTTAGTGTGCTTTTAGGCTTAGGCTTTGGCTTTGAGGAACAGGTTAAAGGTGTCTTTTTCAACATTCTCTCCTCCTTTTCTTCGCTCTTCTGATTGTAGGGAGCATACAGGTCAAAGCACGGAAAGGACAGAGCTATTTGAAGAATTTATTTTCAGTACAGTAACAAAATAAATTCCTCAACTATACTGTAGGATACTGATAATTCACAGTTAATAGTGGAAGAAACTTTTGACACCATAGGTTCCAAGGATCCTGACTAAAATGAAATTCGATTTGCCCATTATCTCTCTAGCATTTAGAGTCATTCTCACAAGCTACAACTTCAAACCATCCCCAAACTGCCCTCCATCCTGTACCTGAGGAGAAAACAGAAGGCCACATTCAGTGTCTCAGCATCAAGTCAACGCTCCTGCCAGCCCTACTGTGATCTGGCTACTCACTTGCCATAATCAGTTCTTGCTTTGCCCACAGGTGAACAAGCCTCTGCCGTACAGCCCTGTCCTGATACCATGAGTCTCCATCCTATTGTACCGATTTTTTTCTTGATTCTTTGCTTCAACCCTGGCACCTACTAGAATTTTGACTTGCCCCTCATCCAGGGCTTCTCGAGGGTTGATAATTACCTCTGACTGTCAGTTACTTGGACTTGGTTTCCACTATATATTGGTGGCTCTCCCAGAACAAGCCTTCATTCCATGTGCTTGAGTCACTCCTTCTTTGCCACCAGCAGTCAGAAACCAGCCCTGTCCGCTCCCTCCCCCAATGCCCTGCTCGACTCAACTACTGACACATATACTTCTGGCCTACTCTTGGATCAGTTTCCTGGTGACTGACCAATTGTCCCAAATGTCTCTGAGTGCCGACTGCCGCACATCTCCTGGGAGCTTACCCTAAGGGTCTGTCTGGGTTCTCAGTTCTTGGCCCTACCAGGCAGGTCCGTTTTACTACTGATCAAACAATTATGCTGAATAATTATGAATATGTGATTTTTCATAGAGATACAAAAATCATGCAGATGTCAAAATATAGCACGAATAAATTTCACAAAATCTTAATGTTCCTATGTTGACAAAATAATTAGGCACAGAGCTCATGAGAACCTAAATGAAGCATTCATAGGTGTTGATTAGAACACAGTTTTTAGTATAGAAAAGGCCATCCTTCTTTATTCCTTTCTCTCTTTATATCATGTTATTAGACTTCCAGTTTTGAGCCAGAGATTATGCCAAGCACAGAGAATACAAGATGAATTTATATATCCATGATATTCATGAACAAACGCACGTTACTGACCATTCGAGTTTCACATCCTAGAGAAGGGAACAAATGAAAAATAAATAATTTCAGCTCATGATGAAAACCCTCAGAGATGAAAGTGCATGATTCTTTCTAGAAATCTGGAGGGAGGTATTTTAAGGAAATGAATTGACTCTTGAGAAATGATTATAATGAATTCACCAGGCAGATAAGGTAATAGAAGAACTTCCCAGATAAATGGAATAGCAGGACAAAGACATAAAGAAGAATGTGGTACATGTAGGGAATTTCAGGGAGTGCCATTCTGCTGGCATCTAGGATTGGTCTGGGATCAGTTGTAAGAAATGAGTCTAAAAGGTAGACACATCTGAACTTGTAAAGGGCAAGTCATGCTAAGAAGTCAGACCTTTATCCTGCAGTGATGGCGAAGATTTTAAACAGTGGAGTAAAATGAATTTGTTTTAGATTGAAGAGGGGCTAGACAGAGAAAGGGAGAATACTTAGGAAAATTTCAAACAAAAACTTCTAGAACGTAAAATGGGCTACTGCAAAGGAAACAAAAAAGAGGATTTAATAGACACAAAGATACACTTACTAAAATCACTTCAGGGATAAAAACCCTGACATTTTAGCCCAACGCAGGACAACTCAAGTGGGCCATTTTATTTCCCAAGGCCTCTATGGGGTTGACCTGTATCACAGCTCAACTTTCCCCTCTACCCAATCCTGCTTCTTTCCCTTCTCTTCTTCAGATGTTGACTCCAAGGTGCTCCCTAATAAGTAGAGACTAAACTCCATCTCAGAATCGGCTTCTCAGAGAACCCAACCTGTAGCATAGAAGAAGGAGTCAAGAGAAGGTAGAAGTGACTAAACTTAGATACCAGTTTGATGTGGCGATGAGGGAGATGAAGGAATCTCAAATGAATATAACAATTCAGGTTGGTGGTGGGTAGAATATGGTGCAGCCAACCCAAGTGGGCCACATTAGAAGAGCATATCAGGAGGATAAGATAATGGGTTCTAGTCACAGTTCCTGTGGGATATTTTGGTGGAGATATTCAATATGGACTTGGCTAGTGGAGGATGGGTAAAATTAGGGCTAGAGAGAAAAATTTTGTGTCCACAGAACATAAGTAGCCATCAGTGTAGATGAGATTGATAAGAACGTGTAGAGTGAGAAAATTAAAGAAGACAGATTTCTGAAAGGCTCTGGAATCTTTCAGTCATTCCATCTGCGGTGTCAGTCTCTAGGTAATTGTATAATGGTGGCCGTTCATCTTTTTCTTGGTAATATTCTTTTCTTACTTAATGTAACCATCTTCACTGGAATGTAAAGTCTTTAAAAGAAGGGCCTGGTTTTTCGCATCCTTTTAAGTCCAAAATATCTTGAATGAAGTAGGGGCTCAATATGGAATTGGATATGGCACAAATGTCAAAATGGATCAAGTCAGTGTGTTATATTCCAACTGTAGATTGACTCTGTAATTCTGTCTGTGGTGAAGATGATTGCTCTGGAGACTTCCCAGCCTCTGAAACACTCATTTTGCTTCTTAATCTGTTTCAGTATTTCTTATATCAAAATATGAAGTGATGATAGAATTTTGTGTCAGATTTCTGTTTGGTGCCCAATGACTGCCTGTATTTTGTACTGGCCCTCCAGAAGTTCTTCTTTTCATTTTGTGTGTGTCTTCCAGTTCAGAGTCATCAGCATACGGCAGTCCCAAATGACTCTCTCAATAACTTTTAAGGATCCTCACAGCCAGAAGAACCTCTCAGAGGATCAGAAGCACAATCTAATACCAGCTTGCAGATTCCTTATTACACCCTTAAGCATGAATAAAGCAAGCTAGACCTATTATGCAGCTATTTTCTCTCCATTGGTGATTGGGAACGGATCTAAAATAATTCATGTAAACCCAACATTCCACCTTACATAATTTCTCGGCAGCCGAATTAGCCAAGTCATAGCAACCGTGCAATACTCTTGCCCAAAATTCTAGGACTACCCAGTGGGCAAAATTAGAATGTAGCCAATCGACAACATCCCTGAGAAGTATCATGCCAGAGCAATTCAATGTCTAGACTAGTTGTTTCAGTCAGAAGATTAACTGGCTTATCTCAACCCCAAGGGCAACCTTTGGCCCACTTCCAGGAAGTCAGCAGTTTTCAGGTTAGCCCCTGACTGATCAAGCCATCAGCTGCATGGCTAATCATAGCGTCATACACAGACTTACACAATAGGACTTTTTTTCCCCATACAATTTTGAGTTTAACTGGTTATTTTTTAAGGGTTAGTATATCATTTTAAAAAGCATTTAATTTTTTTCCAATTAAATATTGATTAGAGATTTCAGAAAAAGATGATGTCTTCTTGGGTTACATCACAGTAATTCTTGAGCTAAATAGAAAAATTATATATATACCTATATGTTTATATTTACATTTATATATTTTTACAAAATAACTTATGTATATGATCTTAGAAACACTGCTTTATAAAAAGTTAACTGATTCTAGAAAACCAAACTACGCTTCTGTCCATTATTTCCAGCATTGTTCTTCAAAGTCATTTTCCTTCCTTGGATAGGCCACAATGACTTCAATGCCCGCATACATTTCACAGCTTTGAACCGACTTGGTTCAGGACCCTTATTAGTTCTATCTGCCCAAAAATTCTGTTTTAATCATTTTGAAGAATTTCTGTGAAGTCTTTTACTTTGCCACTGCATGATGGTTATATGCAAGGGAATTTTAATATATATTCTTAAAGAGAAACTTACTTATAACATTAGAATCTGACAATCACCATTTACACATGCATATAAAAAGCTATTAGAGTAGTTGGAATAACTGAGTTGCACATTTTTTTAAGTCCCTGACAATATTTTCAAGATGTGAAATTGGTGCTGATCTGAATTTGGTGCCACAATAGATGCTGTACAAGAGAAGTTAATCGGCAATAGTACATTCTCCGTAAGAACTGATAATATTCTGTAAGTCAGCAGACATCTCCTGAATGCTTATGTGCCAGGTACTGTTCTGGGCACTAGACAGCATCGACACAGACATATGCAAGAATTCACAGGTAAATTCTTTGAATAAAAACTGAGTACTTACTGTGCATTACGCACTTCACTCTGTCTTATAAGTAAAATACATGTAATACGTATGGGCGTTTTTACACATATACGTAATGCTACATACACACAGAAAAAGCTTTAGCTGGCATTTGAAAGAAAATGATTATTGAAAACCTCTTTGTAACTAAGATTATATTTAGCAATGACTTGCCAGAACACTACTTGTCAAGTCCATATGTCTTTTTATAAATGGACTACAGTGGTAGTAACTCTGTATCTTAAACTTCTATAAAGCAGATAAAAAATATTTTAACATCTTGTTAAATTAATGTCTGCATAGAAGTCAAAGCTTGTATTGGACTCCTATATTCCTAGAAAATAACTGCTCACCAGGCCCAGGAATTTTAGCAGTGAGAAGTGCAGAGCCCTCTCAGTTTTGTATGACACACTAGAAAGAGAATTAGAAGCAAAATCTGACCCAGTGCTGAACTTGTACAAACCACTTACTTCTCTGGCTTTAGTTTCCTCTTTATAAAAGGTGGTGGAATTGATGGGGATGTGCCAGGTGAGCCCTGAGGTACCCCTCTTCAGTTCTATCACCTTCAGGAGAAGGAACAGACTGTAGACCAGGACAGAGTCAGTTAAAGAGGGTTCATAGAAAAAACAAGTAAATAAGGACTAGAATAGACATACTTCATACTGCCGTTGTGGTGAGTGTTGAAATGGCAAAATTTCCAGATAAAAAGTAAAAATTGTTTTATTTTCACGAAGTCAAACATCTGCATGTTTGAAAACAAGAGATTCTTTTTTAAATGTGCATTTAACCTGAATGTTTGTATTCTATAAACAAAGCCAACACATTGAAAGCTCAGTACTGAATAAAGCTGCTACTTATAATGATTACTAACGATAGTTAATATATTTTGACCTCTTTACTCTTTGCCAAGTACTGTGCTAAGAGCTTACTTAAACTGTTTCATTTAATGCTCCCAACAAGTATTAGTTCATTAATGCTCCCAACAAGTATGTAGTAGTATATTAGTACTATACCCATTTCACCAGAAAAGAATCTGAAACTTAGAGGCTAAATAACTTGCCCAAGGTCACTCAGCAGCAGAAATTCAAACCCAAATCTGTCTGGCTCCAAAGTGCAGACTCTTACCCAGGATAGTCAATATTACTGATACCACATACTACTAAATTCAAAAATGTATAAAATTAAATACCATAGTTCTTTTTTAAAAAATAATGAAGTCCCTAGAACATTCATCGAATTCTAATACTACTTTATGGGACTTTCACTGGGGCTAGCTAAGGGGCTTTATAGACTAAAAAATCAGGAACTGACAACAGCAATTAATTGTTCAGAATAAAAGCCAGACTTGAAAGTCCTTCTTAGCGCTGAATTTCAAATGTTCCACTTTGAATGAAACAGATGTTGAACTTTAGATTAGTTGAATCTGCATTAGATTTATCCTGTGCACACAGTAAGATAGCACTAACATGGGCACTTACGCTACTTTCTCTTTAGGGACGCCTTTCCCCAGACCAGCTTCATCTGCAATTTAAAAGAGGTATTTTCAAAGAAATAGAGGATTTTTCTTAAAAGCACAAGAATTAGTCTAGTAGGTCTGAGCCATGGTCCAGCCAAGCCAATATTCTGTCTCTTCTAGATGCATAAAAGGACATGTCATATGATGGTGGTCTTTTATCATGTGAAATGCAAAAGGTTAGGAATATACCCTGAGACTTTCTGATATTTTCTGTCATGTGTGAATTTAGATGAATTCTTCTTGAAACCCATATTTTAAGTATGTAACATATTAATTTCCAATTATAAACTATCCTTTGGATAAGTTAGCATAGAAAACACTTTGGATTTGTGGATTCTAGCTCTACTGTTGCAAATATCTACATTGCTTCTCTGACATGAGTTCAACTTCCTCCTGTTCTCCCATTCGACTCTGTTATTTTTGGAACTCCTGATCTCTGTTAAAAGGGATATTGGCAAGTGTTAGGTATTAAAGACATATCAACACAAAACTGAGACTTGCTTTTTGACGTAATTAGAAGGATTGAATAAGAATCCTAAAAAAGGACTAGCTTTGGAAGTCAGCATTTTATGTTGGCTGCAATGTCTCTGCAAATGATCAAGCATAGTGTAGGGAAGAACAGCAACTGGGGGGTTGTGTGCCCCTAAATTCCCAAAGAAATCATTCTAATTGTCTAAGTACATTAAATTATCTGTGCAAAATAGGAAATCCAAATCACAATTCTGTTTGTTCTGTGAGTATAAAACAGACGTTTAGATCAAAATAGAAAATGAGAACATAACACTGCGCCAACAAATCTGGGCACCTACTCAAACAAATAAGATGTCCTGGTTTTCCTTATCGGTCTTAAATTTACTGGTTCAAGCTTTAAGAGTTTCCGCCTGCTTTTCACATTTTTTAAAATTTTATAACCAGTCTGTGTTCACTCTGTCTATATCCTCTGCGACTTTCATGAGCTTCAGTCATGTCCCCTCTCAGCCTTTGCCTCCTCAATCTGAAAAGACTGTATTTTAGTCTTTCCTCTTTTTTTTTAAATCATAAAAAATAACCTGAATCGTAAATTTGATAGTTTTCAGATTTTTATGTTGGATAAATGTTCTTAGTAGGTTCTAACTAGTATTAGGATTATCAAAGAGTCAGAATTGAGCTGAGTTCCTTCTCTCAAAACAAACCAATGAGAAGTATTAAAGTGGTCCCCACAAGAAAGAGCTTACCTAAACTACTTCATTTAATGCTCCCAAAAAGTATTAGTTCACTAATTGTTCTTTAACTTTCTTCCAGAATTTTCTTTATTTAGACTCTATCTCACCCTTGCCTACCAGAAACAGGTCCAACCAAGATGGGTTAGGGCTTGATGCAAATAATGAAAGCAGGCTAATTGATACTAAAGTTGATAGAACTGCCTGATGATGTTGAGGTGCAGGCTGTGAGTATTCTCTTATTCAGGTATACAGCTTCCAGGGGTCATTTCTGGATGGTTATATCAACCCTTCAGGTGCCTCCCACCCCTGGGGTATTTTAATCATTGCCATAGAGTCGATACCAACTCATAGCGACCCTATAGGGCAGCGTCAGACTGCCCATAGAGCTTCCAAGGAGCACCTGGTGGATTCGAACTGCTGACATATTGGTTAGCAGCCGTAGCTCTTAACCACTATGCCACCAGGGTTTCCCTGGGGTACTTTAAGTAGGAGGTTAATCAGGTGGTTCTGCATAGTCTAAAGACTGTTATACTTGGGTCTCATTCTGGTTTCCCCACCAGCCACCTTTACGACTAGAAAAAACAGGTTTGGGGATCTAGTTTCTTCAATGGAAAAGCAAGGAATTGGGAATAGGTTTGTAAATTTCTCCATGGAGTCGTTGGGATTTCTTGTGGTCCCCTTTCACAAGACTGTTAATGAGAAAGGGGATGTGGAGAAGGTGGGGCAATTGAGTGGGTGGAGTTCTGAGTACCACCTCTCCCCTTCAACCACAGCCCCTCTGATTTACCTGTTTTATGTCTTGGCTTCCTCCCAAGATTTTGTTTAAAACAAGAATTCTTAGGGGGCCAAATAAAGGGAAAAAAGAAGAGAAAAAGAAAACCACTATATAACATCTAAAGACCCTGAAATATGTAAACTTCTATCACTGTAGACTCAGTAAAAGCAATAGTAGTGGAACATTTTATTACATGTAAACTGTGCATATTATATACAATTAATATTCATTTTATCTATAAAATTTAAAATTCTAATACATTTTATCCTTTGTTAGGAGTTTGTTGTGGGCTAGGCATTTTGCTAAGGGCCTTACTTACATATTACCTTTCCTTAAATCTTCAGAACAACCCTTAGAGGTAGGTATCATTAGCCACATTTTATAAATGAGCAAACTAAGGCTTAGAGAGGTTAAGCAATTTGTCTAGGATTACAAACCTGGTAAGTGGCTTTGTTAAGGTTCAGACTCAAGTCTGTTGGACTCCACAGACTGAACTTGTAAACATTAACGTCTCTAAGACATTTCTCTAAGTAGGAACCATTTGCATGGCAAAAATAAATACAACCCAAATGGCCATATTACAAAAGCACATAAATTTTTTTATGGGAATTGTAAATTACAAAGAAATAAGGGAAGAACATAAAAGCTGACTCTACAACAACAATTTCATTTTACAGTAACTCGGTTATCGTAACAAGCCTAGGGTCCCTGACATATACCTTGGTAGATATAGATTACCTTGCAGAGAAACAACAAATTGAATTGTCTACCTTGTGTAGGTGAGATTTCAATTGCTTTCTTTCTTTTTCCTTCTAAACAACTATTTTGAGAATTTAGGAGAGTCTAAAAGTAGTTAACCATAATTCTATAATCGTTTTATATACCTAGTTTAGAGAGCTAACCAGAGATAATGATAAGCACTATAAAGTTCCCTAACAAGACTCACTTTGGGTGCATAATTTTGGTTTGACTATATTTTGTATATGCAATTACTCTTGCATATAGAGTAAACACTTGTAATTTAACTGACAATTGAGTAATTGTAGGTCAATCTTATGTACTTCAAAATGATTGCTATGACTTCAAGTGACCAATTGGAATGAAAGCTAATTGATTGCTGCCTATTTAATAATCTTCTTCATATCCCCCTCCTCTTCTGACCACTCCACTCACATAAATGTTATCGGCCCCTTTCATTCCAGAGATATTCCCATACTGTTCCTCAAAATGCAGAATCATCTTCCCACCTGTAACAACCAATCACCTTTTCTGCACTCCGTCTTCTACAAACCTCCTCAATACACCATTTTCCATGAAAATTTAGTTATTTTAAAAATACATTCATCTCTCCTTCTGTCAGCCAAATGGTATAATATAACCTTTTGTAAAATAATAAATATAACATTTAAATTTATTCATCTATTTATGATATAATTTTTTATATTTTATTCATGTTAAGCTTTTATATTGTTAACTTCTTAATGTGGCAAAGGCTGATTGTTCTTCAAACACATTTTCTCTTCCTTCTGGGCATACAGCCGGACTCCATTCCTAATCTTTCCTTGAGGTTAGATGTGGCCATGCAGTGGAGTTCTAGTCAGTAGAATATGATTAGAAATGAAGTGCCCTTCTACGTATGGCACACAAAACCTTTAAAGTACAATATTCCATGCTCTTTTCCACTTTGCTGGGTTTATACCGATGAGCATGACATTCTTGGAAGTCATGCAACGAAGATGGAGGAGCCCACAAGATGAAAGGAACCCAGGTCCCCGAATCACCTAGGCCATCAATGGGAAAACCTGTTTTCAACTTACATGAGTGAGAAATGTCTATTGTGTATGTGCCATTATACATTTAGTATATGTCTTAGGCTGGGTTCTCTAGAGAAGCAAAACCAATAAAGTGTATAAATATATATAGAGAGAGATTTATATCAAGGAAACTGCTGTAGAGGCTAGAACGTCCCAAGCCCATGGATCAGGCCTCTCCCAAGTCACGCAGCTGCAGAAGTTGGCAAGCCCAAGATCAGCAGGTCGGAGAGCAGAGCTCCTACTCATAGACCGTGCAGATCAACAAATCCCAAGTTTGGCAGATAAGCTGACAGCTCAAGTCCCAAGAACTGGAGATGAGGCGACAGGAGGCAGCCACAGGACCCAGAGAGAGCAAAAACCCAGAACATCTGCTTATATTCAGATGCGGGCCAAACCCCCAAGGAGACTCCCTTTCATCTGATTGGCTACTTCCTTTCATCTGATTGGCTATTCAATCATGGGAGTGATTACGTTAAAACACTGAGAATCATGGCCCAGCCAAGTTGACACACAATCTTAACCATCACAGTACACATTATACATTTTATATGCATTATATACTGAGTGTCATTTGGTATGATTTTTAAAAGGTACATTCAGCTATTGAACAAATATTTAGTAAAATAAGCATTGTGATAAAAATAATATAATTCATATTTATGGAGGATCTACTCAAAGTCACTGGCAATAGTCTGTCAGTCATTCTGGTAGACACTTTACATAATCTAGCACATTTAATTCCCTCACTATCTTTTGCACTGGACATTATTGGTGTGCCCTCCAGGATGAGGGAACCAAGGTTCGACAAAGTTAAGTTGCCTGAAGTCATAAAGCTATTAAGTGGCAGAGCTGAGATGTACACCATGTCTGTCTGGCTCTTCTCATTACAACATGACAGTTCCTTTTCCCCGGCAGTGACATCTACCTAAGGCCCTAAACTATGCCATCTCCTTAAACTGAAAAGAAATTCTCTAAACACATTACTTGAGTCATGGCCAAAACAAAGGAAAATAAAGTACGATAATAAAATATTTTTATATCTGTCTTGATTTTCCATTGGGCAGCGTAATTATTTGAAGAAAACCACAATAACCAATTCCACGATACAGATCCTCAGATTTAGTAATTCTCTTGCTCATAGTAAACATTCTGCGTCTTGAGCAACTATAAGTTTACAGCTCTTATCCTGAAAGTTACATGAAACTGAAGAATCTTAGTAGCAGTAGGTAGAGATTTACTGAAATATTTGGCCATTCCAGACCATCCTGCAGATAATATTTGTACTTCAGTATTTCTTGACCACTGGCCACCTAATTTTTGAATGCCATTCCCCATTTTAAAAGAAATAGGTGAGAGTCTCCTGCTGATATTTTAAATAGGAGATAGTCTTTTTTTGTTTTTCTTGCATAAATTGTATAATGGCTTTAAAAGTAATCCATTTGAGATCTTATTTCTCTCTTCCAGGCTTTTATTTCTACATTCTCCTCTTTTAGCTGGATTTACAGTCAGCCTCCTCCATACTGCCTTTTAAAACTCTCAGGCTTTGCTCTGCCCATTAACCAGTTGCCGTGGAATTGATTGCAACTCATAGTGACCCTACAGGACAGAGTAGAACTTAACTCCTAGGGCTTCCAAGGAGCGGCTGGTGGATTCGGACTGGCTTAATTCAGATGTCCACTCTTCAACTGGGAAATATTCATGAAATGAAATAACACTCTCATTCATAAATTTTATCCTCCTTAAATAATTGAAAAGAATGTGCAACTTTCCTAGGATAACTAACCGATTGAAGTTGGTTCCACAAAACAATCGTCTTCATACCCAATCAGGATACTTTCAGCACTCATTTAGATCAGTGAACTATCTCACCAAAGTTACTGGGCATGAAAATTCTATAAAGGGTTGGCTGATGTTAAGGTGAACTGGACAGCATCATCAATATACATGACATTTTATCTAGATGTCCATGTTTCTTAGATTCATCCCTCAGTTTTGCCATTGTCTCACTACTCCTTCGTCAGTTTGTGACAAGAAAGATTGTTTAAATTTAATTTATGGTTGTCTCTGTTTCAGTGAGGAGCACCCAAAACAGTAAAGAAGAAGAACCCAGTAGTGGAAAGCACTTACACTTTCAATAGTAGACATTTGTGGTTGGTCTCCCCATGACATCAGTTTTTCTTCACTCCTGTAAAAGCCTCCACTTTTCATTCTCCTGTCTCCTGCTCTGGTTCTATGTAGCCTGGAAAGGGCTTCACTCTTCTGACACTGCCACTGGAACCCAGGGCCCAGCTTCAGGCAAGTATTTCCTTGGCCATAACGTTGATTCAGGAGTGGGCATCTGAACTAAGCCAGTCCTGTCAGAACAAAGCCTGAGAGTTTTAAAAGGAAGTCGGGAGGAAGCTGGCTGTGAGTACAGCTAGAAGAGGAAAATGTAGAGATAAAAGCCTGGAAGAGAAAAAAAGATCTCAATGAAATCATTTTGATCCTTATATCCAGTCATACATGCAGCCAGCATAGCTCTGGAATTTTGAATTATATAACTCAAGCTTAAGGTAGGTTTTCCACCACATGCTATACAAATGATTCTAATTGCTCGCCTATCATAGTCTTTATTTTCTTGATTTTTTTCAGTGAAGGCACAGGAAAACTTAAAATGCCCTCCGCCAACCTAGGCAAACACTCAGAACAACAATAATAAATCTAGTAGGATATCCACAATAGCTAAAATTATTTTCTGCCACATCCTTCATGCCAGCAACTTTGTGGTTGGTGGTTTCCCATAGGTACACGGCCTCTTCCATCAGAGTATTCTGGGTAGGGGAAAAAGCAGAACATTCTCACGACATTGCTCATTCAAGTTGTTAACTAGTGTGGTTTGAATGTGGTGTTACTACACCACATGTGCTAAAAAACAAGAGTGATAGTGGTTTTACCTTCAAACCACTACTCTTATCTTGTGTACAAGACATTAAAACAAAAATAGCAACAAAAACAACCAAAAAAAGTGGTATAAAAATAAGAGATATCACTCAGCTTTATATACAAATGTTGCGATTAAAGAAACTCAGTGTGATACACTACTCGTAGAAAAAAATTTTAAAGTACTTCATTTTTTTCAAATTTTTGATTAAAAGTTATTTTTCTCTTTGAAAATGAAAATTGGTTTTATGTTCCCTGCTTGTCAGAGCCATTTAAGTAGAACAGGTTAGAGGTCCTAATTACAAGTTGTTGGCAGCCTGTGTTGGTACTGACACATAGTCTGACAGGTATACTGTTAGTTTGTTTTCATTTAAAGATAATTTACTACCCATACAAAGTAGGAGATTAACGGTCCTAGAAATTGAAATCAGTTCCCTATTCACCAACTAGAGAAGTCTGTGTTTCCCTACCAATTTGTCTCATTGGTGAGAATGTATTTTATATTCCACCATAATTCAGTCTTTTGCTTTTCCTCTTAAGATTGCCCACAAGGGTGCTAATTGCATTGGTGACTTTTGTTACAGGCACGTTAAGTGATAACCCATTAGCAATTCCTCAACCACTGAAAGCCCATTTCTTCTGTCTTAACAACACAAAACCATAATTGTTTTACATTTATCTCTAAAGTATTTGACTTGTTCATGGATTGGTCTTCCAGTATAAGAATATTTACTTAGACACTGTTTGGCAATTTAGAAAAGTCTACAAATTGGGTTGATACTATTAATAAATACAGATTTCTAATTTAAGGACTCACAATAATTTTACTTTGCCAAAATTTCTAGAAGTTTCATCCATATGACTTCCATATACTACCTTTGTTGTAATGCATTAAATGTTTAAAAAACAAAGTTGTTAAAGACAAGAAGGAAGACACCTCAAGAAAAAAATGCGCAAAGGACATGAATAGGCAATTTCACAAAAAAAGAAATACAAAGGTTCAATAAGCACATGAACAAGTACTTAATGTCACTAGTAATAAATGAAATGCTAAATAAAACAACCGTGATAAGCCATTTTTCACTTATTTATTGTTGTTGAGTCTGTTCCAACTCATAGCCACCCTGTGTACAACAGAACAAAACACTGCCCAGTCCTGCGCCATCCTCACAATCGTTGTTATGCTTGAGCCCGTTTTTGCAGCCACTGTGTCAATCCATCTTGTTGAAGGTCTTCCTCTTTTTTGCTGACCCTCTAATTTACAAAGCATGATGTCCTTCCCCAGGGACTGATCTCTCTTGATAACACGTCCAAAGTATGTGAGATGTAGTCTCACCATCCTTGCATCTAAGGAGCATTCTGGCTGTACTCCTTCCAAAAAAGACTTGTTCCCTTTTTTGGCAGTCCACGGTATATTCACTAATTAATCAATACAATTCATTAACTAATTTCATGTATTAGATTACCAAAACAGAGCCCTGGTGGTGCAGTGGTTAAGCGCTCTGGCTACACTACTAGTTATTGGTTGAAAAGACTAATAACTACTAGTATTGGCACCAATATAACACAGGTGGAAATGTGAACTGCTACAATAATTCTGTAGGAGAATTTGGCAGTGTTTTAAAAAAGCGTTTTTCACTTTTAGAAATTTATGCAAAGGAAATAATTGAAAATGGTGTGAAGATATTTGAACAAATATATTCACGGCTACATTAAAACTTATACCAGAGAGGAACCTCGCATTGTTATTTTTTTCCTTACTTTTGTATTCTCAGAACCATGCAGTTTCTGGCATATTATAGGAATTCACTATTTGTTAAATTAATTATTAACACTGTTAAAAAATTTTCTCTGTACCTACATACCTAGTATTAAAAGATTGAGCAAGATAAATTATATATAGCTTTTAAACAGAATATTATAAACTCTTGAAAAATGATTTAGTAAATATTCGTTGACATGGAATGACATTTACAATAAGTTAAGAAAAAAATCGTTACAAAATAGTATGGTTCTAAGTTTGTAAAAATAAATTGTAAAATATTTCCAGAATATATTCTACACTGTGATATTGAGAGTAATATGTATGGACTATGAGATTCAACTTTTTTTATTCATCATTATTTTTAAAACTTTTTATAAAGACCCTGACAGTACAGTCCCTGGACACCATTTTAGCTCAGTAATGAAGTCATTTCTGAGGTTCACCCTTTAGTCAAAGATTAGAAGGCTCATAAAACAAAACAAGACTAAAGGAGCACTCCAGCCCAGGAGCAAGGACTAGAAGGCAGGAGGAGACAGGAAAGCTGGTAATAAGGAACCCAAGGTCAAGAAGGGAGAATGTTGACATGTCGTGGGATTGTTAACCAATGTCATAAAACAATATGTGTACTAACTGTTTAATAAAAAGTTAGTGTGTTCTGTAAACCTTCATCTAAAGTACAAATAAAAAAAAGAGAGGGAAAAAAAGAAATACTACAAAAAAAAACCTTCTATAAAGGCTGCATATTAATGATAGATTTTTTTCTTATTCCTAGAGCAAAATACATCAGTTTTTATAAAATCATAGAGTCAGTAAAGTTTTTTCTAAAAATAACCACAAAAGTAGCAACCATAAAGAAAATGATTAAAATTATATAAAAATTAAAATTTTCTCTACTTTATACCATAATCTATAATTTTAGTTTTGTGGCTATGTTTAGAAAGGAGAATTTTTGTCTTTTGGAATACATATTGAAATATTTACAGATTAAAAGATATAGTGTATGAGATTTTCTTCAACACAATCAGGAGTTGGGAAGAGGTAAGATAGGGAATTGAGTAGACACAAGTAAAACAAGATTAGGCATGAGATGAAAATTACTGAAGCTTGGTGATAAATAAATGGGTTTATATATGCTATCTATACTTTTGTATTGAACACTAATGAATGAAAACCAGATGAGTTGTGGAATGATACCAAAGACATAATATATGAAGAAAGCAAGAAGGCATTAAAAAGACAAGAAAGAAAGAAAAGAACAAAACAGATGTCAGAAGAGACTCTGAAACTTGCTCTTGAACATAAAGTAGATAAAGCAAAAGAAAGAAATGAAGTAAAAGAACTGAATAGAAGATTTCAAAGTACAGCTCAAGAAGACAAAGTAAAATATTATAATGACATGTACAAAGACCTGGAGATAGAAAACCAAATGGGAAGAACACGTTTGGCATTTCTCAAGCTGAAAAAACTGAAGAAAAATTCAAGCCTTGAATTGCAATGTTGACAGATTCTACAGGGAAAATACTAAATGATGCAGGAAGCTTCAAAAGAAGGTTGAAAGAATACACAGAGTCACTGTACCAAAAAGAATTGGTTGACATTCAACCATTTCAGGAGGTAGCATATGATCAAGCACTGATGGTACTGAAGGAAGAGGTCCAAGCTGCACTGAAGGCATTAGTGAAAAACAAGGCTCAAAGAATTGGTGGAACACCAACTGAGATGTTTCAACAAACAGATGCATCACTGGAAGTTCTCACTAGTCTATGCTAAGAAATTTGGAAGATGGCTACCTGGCCAACCGACTGGAACAGATCCGTATTTGTATCCATTCCAAAGAAAGGTGATCCAACAGAATGTGGAAACTATCAAACAATATCATTAATATTACACACAAGTAAAATTTTGCTGAAGATCATTCAAAAGTGGCTGCCGCAGTATGTTGGCAGGGAACTGCCAGAAATTCAGGCCAGATTCAGAAGAGGATGTGGAACCAGGGATATCACTGCTGATGTTAGATGGACATTGGCTGAAAGCAGAGAATACCAGAAAAGATGTTTACCTGTGTTTTATTGACTATGCAAAAGCATTCGCCTGTGTGGATCTTAACAAATTATGGATAACATTGTTAAGAATGGGAATTCCACAACACTTCATTGTGCTCATGAGGAACCTGTACTTAGACCAAGAGGCAGTTGTTGAAACAGAACAAGGAGATGCTGCAAGGTTTAAAGTCAGGAAAGGTGTGTGTCAGGGTTGTATCCTTTCACCGTATTTATTCAATCTGTATGCTGAGCAAATGATCTCAGAAGCTGGACTATATGAAGAACGCGGCGTCAGGATTGGAGGAAGACTCGTTAACAACCTGCATTATGCAGATGACACAACCTTGCTTGCTGAAAGTGAAGAGGACTTGAAGCACTTATTGATGAAGATCGAAGACCACTGTCTTCAGTATGGCTTACACCTCAACATACAGAAAACAAAAATCCTCACAACTGGACCAAAAGCAACATCATGATAAACAAAGAAAATATTGATGTCGTCAAGGATTTCATTTTACTTGGATCCACAAGCAACGCCCATGGAAGCAGCAGCCAAGAAATCAAAAGACACATTGCATTGGGCAAATCTGCTGCAAAAGACCTCTTTCTAGTGTTAAAAAAAAAAGCAAACACGTCACTTTAAGGACTAAGATGTGCCTGACCCAAGCCATGGTGTTTTAATTGCCTCACATGTATGGGAAAGCAGGACAATGAATAAGGAAGACTGAAGAATTGATGCTTTTGAATTATGGTGTTAACAAATAATATTTAATGTACCATGGACTGCCAGAAGAACAAAAAAGTACCTTGGAAGAATAAATATGGTGAAAGAAGCCAGAATGCTCATTAGAAGTGAGGATAGCTAGACTTCATCTCACATACTTCCAACATGTACCAGGACGGACCAGTCCTTGGAGAAGGACATCATGCTTGGTAGAGTAGAGGGTCAGTGAGAAAGAGGAAGACCCTCAACGAGATGGACTGACACAGCGGCTGCAACAATGGGCTCAAGCATAACAACGATTGTGAGGATGGCACAGGACCAGGCAGTGTTTTGTTCTATTGTACATAGGGTCGCTATGAGTTGGAACCTACCTGACGGCGTCTAACAACAATAACAACATACTTTTGTATATGTTTTAAAGTTTATATAATATTAAAAAATTTAGTATCATATACAGTAGTGATAGAGATACCATGCACTGGAGAAAATATGTGTATGATGAGTATAGAAAGTAAATGGATTCTTATAAATCAAGGAAATTTTTTTAAAAACAGGATAAAATTTCTAAACTATCAAAACTTTTAAAATGATAAAAAATCTATTACAGAGTTGAGTAAAGTGACAATTTGAAATACTGTTAATGAGAGTGTAAATTGTCACAAACATTCTGGTAATATATATTAAAAATTTTAAAATTTTACTTATCCTGAGAAGCATCACTTTCACTTCTAAGAATTTAAACTAAGAAAATAAACCTGGATGTGCACAAAAATTTATCCAGAGATCTATCAAAGTGATGTTCATAACAGTAAAAGAAATGTAAATAACTTAAATGCCTAAAAATAGGTGGATTAGGTAAGTCACTTTGGTGATTTTATCAATGGAATTTTTTTCCTCCTTCATTCTTTGATTCATTTATTCATTCTTTTCTTTTCAAAAATGTATACTGAGTATCTACTAAGTGTCAGGAACTAGTTAAGCCCTGGAAATACAATAGTGAAAAAAAGACACTCCTTGTGTCTACTAGAGGAAACAGAAAATAAATAAGTAATAAAACAAAGGAAAGAGCAGGATTATGGGATAGAAAAAAACTGGGGGAGGCAACCACTCAGTTCAGTAACCAATGAAGACTCAAAGACTAATAAGAAAACGGCAATAAAAAAGACCAGGGGAAAGAGGATCCCAGACCATTTAATAATTCTGTGAAAGAACATTTAAAACATGGAAAATGTTTGTGATAAATTAAGCAAGTTAATTTAGCATATAAATAATAGACAAGTTTCCAAATCGTATATAGTATCATAACAATATCTATAAATATATATACCACATGTATAATTGGAAGGATATATACTGAAATTATAACAGTGGCAATTTCGCGTGTGAAAATGTGGATGATTTTTATTTTCATTTTATTCATTGCTAATTTTTAATGTTTTTATAATGAGTATGTGGTACTTTGTAATAAAAAATCACTATATATTGCTGTGGTGCTGGAAGTTATGCCACTGGTATTTCAAATACTAGCAAGGTTACCGGTGGACAGGTTTCAGCAGAGCAGACTGGGAAGAAATACAGATAGGCTTGGAAGACGGATTAGGAAGGAAGGCCTGACAATCTACTTCTGAAAATTAGTCAGTGGAAAACCTTATGGGTCACGATAGAACACTATGAGTCTCACTTGCTTTGGACACTTCATCAGGGCAGATCAATCACTGGAGGAGGACATTATGTCTGGTGAAGCAGAGGACCATCAAGGGCAAGGAAGACCCTTGGTGAGATGGATAGGCACTATAGCCATAACCATGGACTCGAACTACTGGCAATTGTGAGGATGACACAGGATCGAGCAACATTTCATTCTGTTGTACACACCGTCGCCATGAACGGGGGTCAACCCAGTGACAGCTATCTATCTAGCTATCTCTGTAATACGAAAACATTTTATTGAAAAAAAGATTCCTTAAGTGTCTTTGCATATACAAAATTATGTTTCTCAAACTTAGGTACCCTGGAGTTGAAGGTTTCTCTGGGGTATTAAAGTCACACCTTTCCTTAATATTTCCTTTCCTGGAATATTTGGGGTAGGGGAAGAGGATTAAATAAGCAGCAGATAATTAAAATTTTAATTTTATATTAAGGTAATAACAAACATGTTATGAAATTTAAAGCAAAATGTGCATAGATGTTAAAAAAAGACAACTTTAAAATAATCATGTTTTTTAGAGTTACTTTGAGCACCTCATAGTAGTGATTCACTATCCTTTCTACTTGGGAGAATATTTTGAGAAACAATGACAGTAATCCAGATAACTGGCTATTTAAACTGTTAGGGAGATCAAACTAAGATTGACAGACATGCTTTACTTGGGTGATTTCTACCGGAACATTAAATAAGACTATTATTTATTGAGCACACACTATGTTACCAAGGAACTTAGCTAAGTGCTGGAAAAACATCAGTAGACAGTAGAGACAGGGCTTCTATATTCATGGAACTTGCATTCCAATTTTTATAATCAGAGGATGGTAAATGTATTAAATTTGTTATTCAAAAATTTTTATGAATATTTATTCAACATATATTTATGGAGGGCCTAATATGTCAGACCACGTCCAAATAAGGAAAAAATAACTTAAAAATGACTGCTATCTACCTGAATTTTAACACTTGAACTGTTCTTAAAAGTGCAATATGTAAGAAAATGATTTTCATATTTATTTATATAAGTTAAAACTTAGCCAAATATTAGTGAAAGTATTTTCCATCTTTCTGATTTCCAAAATAGTAGTGTTGACTAGGAATACAGGATACAAAAGTAATAATATATTCTGATTATCACAGAGACACTGGAAGAACATTCAAATTGAAATGTTAGTAAGAAAAAGAAATTCAACTACTTCATGCTTTTCTTATTGCAGCTCCCTGGGTAAGCCTCATCCTCCCAGAGCTGCCAGAGAAGACGCCTAGTAAAGCTAAGTGACTTTCAGAATGTTGCAAATGCTAGATGGTGACTGACTGGAGAAGACATGATGTATAATATATCCAAGTGGTAAGCAGCTTGAGCAAGCTCTAATGTAATTTTGGGCTTAATTATTTGGAAAAAAGGCAAATGGCACATGAACGAAATCCATAAGTGGTACAAACCTGGGAGTTGTAAATGCCAATAAGAAGAAGAAATAGTGCAGAGGTATGGGGAAGCAGCAACTATCAAGAGGCGATAGCCCAGAGAAGCTCCACTTGAAAAAAATGTGGGAGATATGGAGGACTAACGCTGTATACTAGGCCTGTGAGCTGGAAAATTCAATTTAAAGGTTTGCAAATTGTGCAGTCACTCTTACACACACATCCCTGTATTGTATATACTTTTATGGTCAAGATCTGCAATCTTCTGTTATGGTTCCTATTTAAATAGTCTAGAGACGAATGGATTTCAACAGTGCCACAGATATGTTTGTTTAAAGTAGAACCCTGGAGCAGAGATAATCGTTAATGGTTGTTGTTGGGAGTAATCAGGTCAGTTCTGACTAATAGTAACCCCATGTGACAGAGAGAACTGCCCCATAGGGTTTTCTTGGCTGCAAATCTTTATAGGAGCAAATCATCAGGTCTTTCTCCCATGGAGCTGCTGGGTGGGTTCAAACTGCCAACATTTTGAACAGTTGAACCCTTAACCATTACACCACCAGGGCTCCTACAGTTAATGTGGAATCAATAAAAAGGAAATTGGAGGGCAATACAATGGGTATTATTGGATTTTGCATTTAAAAAAATCAAACATGATGGTTGCTGACAGGTACTGTCCCTTATCATGGTTCAAAATCTACTGCTTAGCTGCTTTGAAAATCCTGGATCCCATCACCCTCCTAGAGAAAGCCCCACACAGCTCCAGTTCTCCTAAATCCTTCACTGTCTTTCAGGTTAATTCTCCCACAAAGCTATTTGTTCGTTTTCTCATACTAAGACATGGAATTTTATAAGCATGACAACTTAGATTCTTCCTATCAGTCATATGGCACTCTGTGCGGGTCTGGGTTTAGCCCCAAGGCCGCTCATTTCCCAGTAGGCAGTACTGAAACACCTCATAAGCTGGTGGATAGTGCTTCTCTGATCATGGTCTACCACAGGCGTGATGCAAAGAAGATTCAAAGAAAATGGGACACTAAAGATTTAGGACCATAGTCTCATGGGACAACTCAGTCAATTGGGATAATACAGTATGTAAAGTTTGTTTTCTACAGCCTAGGTTGGTGAGTAGCATCTGGGGTCATAAAATCTTGCAAGCAGTCATCTATGATACAACAATTGGTCTCTATGTGTCCAGAGTAAAAGAGAAAGAAGGAAATCAAAGACTCAGAGAACCAACTAGTCCACAGGACTGATAGTCTCCACTAACCATGACCTCATCTATTCCAAGATCAGAACTAGATGGTGCCTGGCTATCACAACTGACCGTTCTGATCAGTAGCACAATAGACAGATCCTGATAGAATGGGAGCAAAATGGGGAACAGAACTCAAAATCTTAAAAAGTCCAGACTTATTGGACTGGTTGGAACTGGAGGACTCCCCAAGACTATTGCTTGAGGTGCTCTTTAGACTTTGAACCAAAACTATTCCATGAGGTTGTCTTTTAGCTCATTAACAGATCATAAGGTAAATAATATCTTCTGTGAGTACTGTGCTTCTTTAAAAAATCATCTGTGGGACCAAACAGTCAACATTTACTCAAAAGCAAAGATAGGAAGTCAAGGGGGCAGGAAAACTAGATTACTGGAAATGAACAACCAGAACAGAAATAATGAGAAAGTTGACACACTGTGAAAAATATAACCAATGTCACTGAACAAATTGTGTAGAAATTGTTAAATGAGAACCTAATTTGCTGTGTAAACTTTCACCAAAAACACAACAAAATATTTTAATTAAAAAAGAGAGTAGAACATTTTTCTCCATAATTAGTTTTCTCTATAGAAATAGCTTTTTTTCTAAAATCATGAAATATAAACATTAATGCTTATTAATATAAACACCATATTTTAAAGGAATATTCAATAAGAACCATCTGTCTGTCAGTTTGTCATACTGTGGTGGCTCACATGTTGCTATGATGCTGGAACCTATGCCACAGGTATTTCAAATACCAGCAGGGTCACCCATGATGGACAGGTTTCAGCGGAGCTTCCAGACTAGGAAGGCCTGGAGGTCTACTTCTGAAAATCAGTAAATGAAAACTCAATGGATCACAATAGAATATTGTCCTATATATTGCTGGAAGATGAGCTCCCTAGGATGAAAGGCATTCAAAAACACAGTGGCTGCAAAAACGGACTCAAGCATACCAATGATCATGAAAATTGGCAAAGGATTGGGCAACATTTTGTTCTATTGTACATGGGGTCACCATGAATCAGAGCCAATTTGATGGCAACTAACAACAACATTAAATCAAAGGAAAATATTAAAAATGCATTAGCATCCTGCTACAATTATCCTCTGTATCCTCTAACTCTTATTCTTCAATATTCTTTCTTCATACTAAACTACCTCTGACTTGTCCTGGTGTAAGAACCTCCCAAAATAGGCCTCCTCCTCACTTTGGAATCTTGATGTCTTAGGTTGGGTCCTGTTGGCAGGAGTGATTCAATGGAATTTAGGGGCTCAGTGTCCCTAGATTCCTAATTATATGCACATATGTCCCCATCCCAAGTTTCAGGATCCCATTCTTCCCAATTAATGCCTTCACTTTAACTTCAGACACCACTCAAGGTTGGGAATTCAGTTGTGTTGTAATTCAGTCACTCTTACAATAAGACTCTGGGTTTGGTTTTCAGCAATATCAGCTCTGTTACTGCAAGAAATAAACTTTTCTTTCAAGACACAAATGGAAACTTTGAAGTCATTTATGACTCTGAAGCCCTGAGCTCATCTCTTTCTTTCGACACTTTGTCTGGCAAAAGTAGGACAAACCAACAAACTTCCTTATACTTCTCATTATGACAAAATTGTAGAAAGGTATCAAACATGGGATCACTCAGAGCCTCACCTTTCACCAATACTTGATCTATTAGTGGTGATATTTTGCATATTTCTATTGCCACCTCATGCCATGGATTAGCAGTGTCCTTTTTACTACTAGGAGCAGAGTCATCAACATCTTTAAGGCTAGCTAGACTTGAGAACCATTTAGAAAACTCATCCTTATGATTTTGTTTCTCTAGAACCACTTCCAGTACCAAATGTCTTAGGCTTAGTTCTCTAGAGAAGCAAAACCAGTAAAGCATATAAATATATATAGAGAGAGATTTATATCAAGAAAATGGTTCACACAGTTACAGACGCTGGAACGTCCCAAGTCCATGGGTCAGGCTAGAGGCTCTTCTTGATTGACATAGCCATGCGGCTGGTGAACCCAAGATTTGCAGATCAGACAACAGAGCTCTTGCTCACAGGCTGCAAAGACCTACAAATCCCAAGATTGGCAGGCAAGACTGCAGGTAAGCTGCTAGCTCAAGTTCCAAGAACCGGAGGTCAGACGAACAGGAGCCAGCTGCAGGATCAAGAGCAAACAAAAGCCAGTGAGCCTTGCCAGAAAGTCCACCTGTACTGTATACAGGCCACATCCCCAAGGAAACACCCTTTCAACTGATTGGCTACTTAACAGCAGATCCCATCATGGAGGTGATCACGTTATATCAGATCTCATCATGGAAGTGATTATATCATTATACTACTATCAAACTACGTCATAACTGCCACACCACTGAGAAATCATGGCCCAGCTAAGCTGACACACAACCTTGATGATCACACCCACCAAGATTCAAGGGAAGGGGATACAGTTGCTACCTTTCAAAGGGAAGAGATCAAAGAATCGGTAACTATGTTTTAAAATTGCCACAGAAACTAGAGACTATATACAGGCCCTGGGTTTCCTATGGATTTCTTTCTTTTTTTTTTTTTCAGTGCTACTCTTTGTGGAAAAAAAAAAAGGCAATTAAAAAAAATATTTACCATCTCTTTCTGAGCTGAAAAACACACTTGATGGATGACTTAGTTATCTAGTACTGCTGTAACAAGAAATACTGAAAGTGGATGGCTTTAACAAACAAATTTATTCTCTCACAGTTTAGGAGGCTAGAAGTCTGAACTCAGGTTGCTGACTTTAGGGGGAGGCTGTCTCTCTCTGTTGGCTCTAGGGGAAGAATTTTGTTCTTTGGTTCTTTCATGTGGTGTCATCTGTCTTCCCCCATCTCTGCTTCCTTACTTACTTGTTTAATCTCTTATATCTCGAAAGAGATTAAGACACAACCTATGCCAATTCTGTTTTATTAACATAACAAAAAAAACCCATTCCCAAATGGGATTATAATCATAGGCATGGGGTTTAGGATTTACAACACATATTTTGGAAGGACCTAATTCAATCCATAACACCTTCCTAGGAAATCACACTTACCTCCTTCCCTTTGGTGCTGGCCTAGTCTGCAAATACAGTGATTGCCTTTCAAATCAGCCTCGATTCAGAGAAATCTACTGAAATTGATGTGAATCCAAGGACTTGGAGTTATAACTAAGGTTGTGCAGTTAAATGTTTAGGGGAGGGGGAGTCTAAGTTGTAGCATTTGACATGTCTGTGATGTAAATACTACAGTTATGGTTGATTTCAAGTTTCCAAAATGATGTCATTAAATGTGGAATTGGAAAGAGATGATAACAATTGGCCCTGCAGGTCAGTACTAGCAGCTCCAATATACCACTGGAGCACTCAGCTTATTAAGCACGAACCTTTAAAACGCATTAAACAGCACATATGTTTCAAAAATAGAGAAATGAGTTACTTTATGTGGCCACCGAGTCCTAAATCAAGAGGTCCCCACGCTGTTACACAGCGTTGCTATGAGTTGAAATTTACTCGATGGCACCTAATGACAATACCACCTTTTTATAGGACCCAGCTTCCTGCAATGGCTATGGATTACCTGAGTACAAAGCCAGTTGTGTTCCTACTATATACATTTTAAATGTAAAAACATTTTAAATCATTTTCGAGATCTAACACAGGTTAATGCTATTAGCTACTATTTATATCAAATCCATCACCTCCCAACATGATTGCATTAAGCAGCTCCCCCTGTTCATCCTCACATTAGCTGGATTTCAATTGTCCCATTGTTAAGATTATTTCAAATTAAAATGGACAAAGTAGTTAAAAAATATACACTCAGGAATAATCCTGAGCTGAAGAAAGTGGTAAGTTGTGGGAGTGAAATGGCCTGATTAACAAATAAGAGTTCTCAGATTGTATTTCCTGAGGTTTTATATTAACAGGATAACTATGCACAATGAATGATCCTTTGAGCCAAAATCAAAGAAGTAATTCAAAACCATTCAAACAACTTTGATATTCACAATTTATCATATACAGTTCAAGTTGTTCCTCTTCCATGAAGACGATCCACAACACCCTCCTGCTGAAAGACCTTGTCTCACCACCCCTGAAGGACATACAAAGGCCAGATATATTTTGTATCTTCCACAAAGCCCAACAGTATAGTTTGTTGATTGACTGTTTCATTTTAGCTAAATTTAAAGATTTTAATCCAATAATTCTCTCAATCTATAGGTAGGGTTGCTCTATGTTTATAAACTAAAAGCTGGGACATTTAGATTGACAATTTTTTTTTCTGATTTTCAAATTCATTTATATGAAAAGCCATAAAAACGTATAAAACACAGATCACACTTAGTCATTCGTTGAACACATTGTCTTTCCTGAAAAGAACAAAAATTTCAGTATTAACGTGGAAAATATAGAATATATAGTACTCCAGTCATCTATTGCAAAATCATGGTGTAAAATAAGTCTTTTATGATCTCTTATCATCCAACTGGGTGGGTCTGGTTTGGGGTCTCTCTCACGAAGTTGCAGTCAGATGATGGTTGGGGCTCAAACAACTTGGCAGTAGGAGATTGGCTGGATATTGTTTATCTGTATTTAGTCTCAGGGGCTCTTCAGGTGGTCTCACCACAAGGTCTCTCCAGCATGGATCCAGGAGACCCAGGGTAGCCATATTGCTTACATGGTGGTTCAAAGCTCCAAAGCCAAGTGTCCTAAAATAAAGCAGTAGAAGCTGAATGAACTTTCCTCACCTGATCTCAGAGGTCACTCAACTTGAATTCTACCATTCTCTTAGTTGAGGCAATCTCAAAGGGGAAGGGAATAAACTCCACCTCTATTGTTTTAAATACTTTCTGTTTTTTGAAGAATAACTGACATACAGTAAAACAAAGTGAACAAGCCTATGTTTTGACATGTGTATAAACTTGTGAAACAATCATCACAACCAAGAAAATGAATTTATCAATCACCCTTAAAGGTTTTCTCATGCCCCTTTGTAATCCCACTTCCTTCCCTTCTCCCCTAATCCCAGACAACCAATGATCTGCTTTCTGCCACTATTGATTAGTTTGCATTTTCTAGGGTTGTATATAAACCCTACAGGATATACTCTTTGTGCAGCTTCTTTTTGTCAGTATAATTATTTGAGTTTCGTCCATCTTGTGCAAGGCAATAGTTTATTCTGTGTTATTGTGGAGTAGTATTCATTTGTACGGACATTCCACGATTTGTTTATCTGTTCAGATGTTGATAGATACTTGAATTGTTTCCAAATCATAATCATATAGTATCTGACTTTTTGATATTGGCCTTTTTCACTGCACATAATTCCCTTGAGATCCATCCAAGTTGTTATGTGTATCAGTAGTACTTTTTTTTTATTGCCAAGTAGAATTCCATAGTATGGATGTACCACAGTTTATTGAACCACTCACCCATTGAAGGACATTTGTGTTGTCTCCAGTTTTGGACTATTACCAACAAAACTGCTACGAACACTTATGTACAGGTTTTGATAAGAATATACATTTTCATTTTTCTAGGATAAATGACCAGGAGCATAATTTCTGGGTTGTATGATAAGTGTATGTTTACTTTTTAAGAAACAGCCATACTGTTTTCCATAGCGACTGCATCATTTTACATTCCCAGCAGCAATGTATGAGCAAATCCAATTTCTTCACATCCTTACCAGCATTTAGCACTATCGCTATTTTTTAAAAAAATTTTAACCATTTATATAAGTGTGTCTCACTGTGGTTTCAATTTGCATTTCTCTGATGGCTAACAGTGTCAAGCATCTTTTCATGTGCCTATTTGCCATTTGTATATCCTCTTCAGTAAAATGTCTATTCATGTCTTTTGCAGGTTTTCTAATTGAATTTCGTTTTTTAATGTTGAGTTTTGAGAATTCTTTTTTAATCTATATACAACTCAATTTTCAGATCAATTATCTTTAAAAGAGATTTAAATAATAAGAAAACAATTGCTCATGAAATAACTGTTCCCAGTGCTCTTCATTTCCATCTGGTGTCATTTCTTTCTGCCTTAAGGAGTTCTTTTAACAGTCCTTGCAGTGCAGATCTGGGGGTAGTAAATTCTTTCAGCTTTTTATGCTCTGAAACATCTTTATCTGTGAAAGTTATTTTTGCTGGGTATAGAATTCTAGATTGACAGGGTTTTTCTTTATTTGTTTGTTTTTGTTTTTTGTCTTTCAGTATGGTAAAGATGTTGTTCCACTGTCTTCACTCTTGTATTGTTTCCAGTGAAAAACCTGCTGTCATCCTTTCCTTTTTTTCTCTGTACATAGTGAGAGTTTTTCTTTGACTAATTTTAAGATTTTCCTTTTAAAACTAGTTTTGAGCAAATTTTATTTTTATATGCCTTAGTGTGGTTTTCTTCATGTCTTGTGTTTAAGGCTCATTGGTATTTTTGGATATCTATGTTTATAGTTTTCATCAAATCTGGGAAATATCCAGTCATTATTTTGTCAATATTTCTTCTGTCCCCCTTCTTCAGGGAATCTAATTACACATATATTAAGCCTTTTGAAATTATCTCCCCAATCACTGAAGCTCTTTTCACTTTTTAAATTTCTTTTTCTCTATGTGTTTCATTTTGAATAGTTTCTATCGCTGTATCTTCAAGTTAATCAATCTTCTCTTCTGAAGTGGCTAATCTGCCATTAATCCCATCCGGGGTATTTTTCATCTCAGACATCGTAGTTTTTATCTCCGGAAGTCTGATTTGGTTTTTTGTTTGTTTGTTTGTCCTACCTATCTCCGTCTGTTTGAATATCTAAAATACAGTTACAGAAACTATTTCTTGTCCTGTCAGAGTTCCCGGCACTGTACCCTCTAATCTCTTAGATATTTTTTCCCCTTGCCTCAGGGAGTTTCCTCACATGCACACAATGATCAATACTCTGCTCAGAACTTGAGGGTAGACTTTGCAGACCTCTGGAGTTTATGTTCTGTGTATGTCTCTCCTCTTTGATACTCGGTATTGTGATACTTTGTTGCCTTCATCACCCAGACTGTTAGCTCCATCTCCTCAACACAGACAGTCTAGCGGGCTCTGCCTCAGTTCCCTCTCCCTCTGCATGGCCTGGAAACTCTCTCAAGGCATTAAGCTGGGGCAATCGTTGAGTCAATCTCATATATTTCCATCTCTCAGGGATCTCTGTCCTTCATTGTCTGATGTCCAGTGTCTTGAAAACTGTTGTTTCAAATATTTTGTTGGGTGTTGTGGTTGTTTCAGGTGAGAAGGCAAATCCAGTCCTTGTTACCGCACCTTGGTCACAAGCAGTATTACTCTATCTCTTGATAGAAGAAGTGTTACAGAATTTGAGGACCAGTTTTAAAACAACCACATATATTCATTATAAGTGTAAATTGTTGAGAAAAGATAAAGGGGATTAATTTTTGAGGATAATATTTGTTACGGGTTCTGGTTTCCCTAATTTCATCCTCGCAGCAACCTTGAGAAGCGGGCATCATTACACACCCTACTCCCATTTGACAAATCACTATAACATAAGCTTCATGAAGACTGGGAGCCTATTTGTCTTGTTCATTGTTGAATTCCTACAACCTAGCATAGTGTTTGGAGTAAATGAACGAAAGAGTGAAGATGACAAAACTAAGGGTTCAGGCAGTTAAATGAATTACCTAGTGTCACTGCTAACAAGTAGCGTATCTGGGATTTAAATCCAGGTAGTCTAACTCTAAAGCATATTCTGTTGTCTCTAGTTTGCCCTGTACTCACATAACGCACTAGTGACATGAAAATAAAAATGAACTGTCTTGTGCGGTTTAAATTCTGTTTAAGCTAATTGATTAAAGAGCCCACCTCACTCGACATTGATGATGGTGGCTTCTGGAAGAGTTACTACAATAGCTGTCAAGAGAAATTGCTGCCCAATATACCTCGAGTTTAAAAAAAAAAAAAAAAAAAAGAGTGTCATGCTGTGACTGTGAGCACAGAGCAACAAGGAATGATCCAGGATCTGCCTGACCTCAAAGAGCAAGGGCTGAAGAGCAGCCCGCCTCTTGCTCTCTTGCCTATCACGCTTCTCCCTCCATGCTCACCACACTGTGAAAGTGCCCACAGAGCCTGTGTAGTTATCTCAGTGTTATGTTTCCAAGTTTTAGGATAGACCACGTGGATGGATTTGAATACCTCTTGTCTCATGTGCATCTTGTCCTGGGTATTAGGTTGGAATATAATCTCAGTACATTGTGTATAATTTACACAATTGAAATTAGGGCTTTATGAACTCAATATGCAAATTTCACAAAATGATGTGGAGATAATTAAACAATATTTAAACAATGAAATCTTAGTTCCGGGGGAAAGTATGACATACTGATCTTCCTGGGAGGCCTTGAAAATGTCCTTTGATGACCAAGTCCCCTTGACAGATTGTGTGTGTGTTACTTTTACTCATCTCTTTGTAGATAAGATGTATCTTGTGTACTCTAATATAAGATAAGTAACATGCTAATTTTTAATGGGCTGCAGCTAGATTAAGAGAGTGCGGGGCACAAAGGGAGTTTGACAAAACTGTTGCAGAGAGAAGACTTAACTGAAATTCAGAACACCAGAAATTTAGTTTAGTTTTGCCATGAACTGTGTCTATGGTCTTAGATCGCTCTTGCTTTCTGGGCCATAGTTTCCTCAACAGTAAATTAAGGAGATTGAGATAATTTCTATTGTCCTTTCCAGCTGCAGTAATCTGAGCTCTATCATCCTGTCAGTTTGACTGAGAGAAGCTAGAGAGATGTACATACCAAGAAAGGAATAAATGGGAAAAGAGAAAGAGAGGAATTCATTTAATGTGTTTTGGGCTGCAAGTCACAGAATTTCCAACTAAAAAGGCCTGAATAATAGGAGGTTATAATTCCATAGAACAAGAAGTCTACACATAGGCAGTTTCCAGTAGTTAATTAGCATCTCACCAATGTCCTGACTCAGGGTCAGCTTTTCTGAGATTCTCTGGGCTTTCCTCTCATCGTTGCCCACAACTCCAAGTACCGGTCCTCATAAAAACAACATATGAAAACAGGGAGGAGGATGAAATTCTCCTCATGAGTCTCTTTCTTTTCATCAGGAGGAAAATTTTTCGCAACAGACTTTCCCTTATGTTTCATCGGCAGAATGAGTCACATGCTCATCCCTAAACCAATCCCTGGCAAAGGAGAATGGAATTACAGTGAAAAGTGAAGAACAACTATTATTCATCTCCTGGGGATACACTCACTTTCTCTGAGCCTATTTTTTCCTGAAACCTGAAAACTCTCTCTCTCACACACACAGAGGGTATTGTTAACAAATAAAAAGAGGAAAGAAAAACAACACGGAAAACAAGAAAATATGGACAAATACAGTAAAGACTAGGAAGAAGGATCTGGCAGTCTACTTCTGAAAAAATTAGCCAGTGAAATCCTTATGAATAGCAGCAGAACTACTTTGGAATGACCTTTTGCTGAAGATCATTCAAAAGCAGTTGCAGTAGTACATCGACAGGGAACTGCCAGAAATTCAAAAGAGGACATGGAAACAAGGAATACTGTCGCTGTTGTTAGATGGATCATGGCTGAAAGCAGGGAATACAAGAAAGATGTTTACCTGTGTTTTATTGACTATGCAAAGGCATTAGACTGTGTGGATCATAACGAATTATGAATAACATTATGAAAAATGGGAATTCCAGAACACTTAATTGTGCTCATAAGGAACCTGTACACAGATCAAGAGGCAGTCGTTCAAACAGAACAAGGGGATACTGCGTAGTTTAAAGTCAAGAAAAGTGTGCATCATGGTTGTATCCTTTTACCATACTTATTCAATGTGTATGCTGAGTAAATAATCTGAGAAGCTAGACTCTATGAAGAAGAATACCACATCAGGATTGGAGGAAGATTCATTAACGACCCGCATTATGCAGATCACACAACCTTGCTTGCTGAAAGTGAAGAGGACTTGAAACACTTTCTGATGAAGATCAAAGACCACAGCCTTCATTATGGATTGCACCTCAACGTAAAGAAAACACAAATCCTCACAAATGGACCAACACGCAACATCATGTTAAATGGAGAAGACACTGAAGTTGTAAAGGGTTTAATTTTACTTGGATCCACAATCAACATCCATGGAAGCAGCAGCCAAGAAATCAAATGATGCATTGCATTGGGCAAATCTGTTTCAAAAGACCTCTTTAAAGTGATAAAAAGTAAAGATGTCACTTTAAGGACTAAGGTGTGCCTGACCCAAGCCATAGTGTTTTCAATTGCCTCATATGCGTGTGAAAGCTGGACAATGAATAAGAAAGACTGGAAGAATTGTTGCCTTTGAATTATGGTGTTGGCAAAGAATATTGAATATAACATAAACTGTCAGAAGAATAAACAGGTCTGTCTTGGAAGAAGCACAGCCAGAATGCTCATTGGAGGAAAGGACTGTGAGACTTCGTCTCACATACTTTGGACATGCTATCAAGAGGGACCAATCCCTGGAGAAGTACATCATGCTTGGTAAAGTAGAAGATCAGTGAAAAGGAGGAAGACCCTCAACGAGATGGATTGACACAGTGGCTGCAACAACTGGCTCAAGCATAACAGCGATTTTGAGGATGGTGAAGGACCAGGCAGTGTCACTATGAGTTAGAACCGACTCTATGGCACCTAACAACAGAATTAAGACCTAAAACTCTTTGAATAGATCAAGAAACAGGACAAAAACAGTTTCGAAATCTTGTACTTCTACATGTAGGGTTAGAATAGTGTATGTAGATAAAGTAAATATCTTGGGCACCCAGGCAGAGGTAGCCCTTGGTGAAAAAGGGCTTTGGTTCTGTCTATGTAACAAGAATGGGCCTCAATTTACATGGTTTGCATAATGAGATTTTTCCTCTCTAGGGAAAGCAATTTTTGGCATTCTAAAGAGGAGCCCTGGTGGCATAGCGGTTAAGAGCCCGGCTGCTAACCAAAAGGTCGGCAGTTTGAATTTACCAGCTATTCCTTGGAAACCTTGTGGGAACGTTCTACTCTGTCTTATAGAGTCACTATGAGTTGCAATCTACTCGATGGTGGTGGGTTAAAGATGCTACAGAGTGATGGGGTGGATAAGGGAGTATACTAGAGCAAAGTAAGGTACAGCATGGCAATCTCAAACCAAAATCCAAAGAGGTATCCTAACTTTGCTCGGTTCCTCAAGTGGGGCCAGTGGACAAGGTGAGCAGAGTATTTGTAAATGCATCCTTCTGTATGTCCCAAGCAATTCATTGAAGAACTTCAGAGTTTAAAAGGCAACCTATCTGAGAGTCATTGCATTTAAGAACCCTGTTCTTAGCAAGTAAAAAGCACAATCTTTCAGAAATGTGGGAATTTAATAGCCAGACGCATCATCATAACCAAACAAAACTGTTGTTACCATGGCTCTCTTCAGATTGAAGAGTCCCTGAGTGGGCAAACAGTTAATACACTTGGCTGCTAATGGAAAGTTGGAGGTTTGAGTCCACCCAGAGGCACCTTGGAAGAAAGGCCTGATGATCTGATGTACTTCCAAAAATCAGCCACTGAAAACCCTATAGAGCACAGTTCTACTCTGAGACACATGTGGTTGCCATGAGTGGTTTTTCTTTAGATTGAAAGGTCCATATCAAAACCTTCATTACACTTCTTCATTGTAGTAATGTTACATGAAAATAAGGGCATGAGAGTACATGAGAAAACATCTTTCATGTAGTCCACTCTGATTTTATTTCTGAAAGAATTTCTGAAAAAGGGATAAAATGCACTAATAAAGCTTGGGCAGGCCCAGATTTGGCTTAGAATCATAGCTTCTCCTCTAAAAGAAGTATAAAGGCAGGAATAATTCAACAATTCTAACATGCTGTCCTTCTGGTACATGAAAATGGGTTATGGTTTGATGGAAAGTGGGAGAGTTTAGAATCTTTTCATAGTTATTCTGAAACTAGCAAATTAGGAATCCATTTATTCTATGTATTTTCTGGAATAAACAACACATACAAACCTCCTCGGTGGCCCAGTCAATAGGGAGCTCTCTGCCTACAGATGATGTTACACATCTCTCAGTTAATTCTGAAATTCAAATGTATGTCCAGCCCCTAGGGACACTGCCATGTGGACTTGTAACACTCTCTGAGATACTTTGGTTCTATATCTCAGAGAAGGGATTACACTCATCTGTATAAGATTTTTAGATGAAAAATAAAAAAGAGGTATATGATATCACTTTTACGTGTTGCTTTTTTATACTGAGAAGATACTAGCACTCGAATGAAAATGATGAACAGAATTCCTCCTATCAATTTGACATAGTCTTCATCTAACCATTTGAGTCACCAAAGCAAGAGCCATTCTCTAAAACATGGCATAGTATTTTTATCTGACCAATAAACTGTGTTACCCTTGTTCAGGGTGAAAAATCATGACCCAGCTGAAGGAGAGTGCCACACTTAAAATCTGGTTTGCAATGTGTCTTTCATTTTAGCAAATGACCTTCTTTCTGCCACATATCAAAGAAGCGATATATGGTCAGCTGACCTCTTAAAAGTGGGTGAGACAAAAGTTGGTGCTGCTACATCAATGCCAGGGTTTCCAAGTTTGATTCTTTCCTCTAGACCAGAATAGTGTGAATCAATCCATAGCCACCTGGGTAAGAGACAGTTTATACTTTTGGTTTATTTAGGTCATTTGAGGTAGGGTTTTTTTTTTTTTTTTTTTGGCATGGGGGCAGTTTTAATAGCAAAAAGGCATGGTTTTAGCAAATTGCTCATTTAATTTTATCCAACTGAAAGAGAACATTATCAATAATTATGCAAGGACAACAAGTATAAATAAGGCCTGTTCAAGAAAAGGGGATATATGGTCACCTTATTCATCTGTGGAAACCGTGGTGGCTTAGTGGTTAAAAGTTCGGCTGCTAACCAAAATGTTAGCAGTTCAGATCCACCAGGCACTCCTTGGAAACCCTGTGGGGCAGTTCTACTCGGTATAGAGTCACTAGGAGTCGGAATCGACTCAATGGCAACAAGTTTTGGTTGTACTCACCTATAAAATGAGGGCAGGATTGTAAACTATATGTAAACAAATAGGCAAAATTTATCTACTAAAACTCTACACTTTATGGTCATTATATTGTCATAGAAACACAAATGAGTCTGCATGCGGAAATCCCAAGACAGCACTGGTTGATGTTATTTGTATCATTATCACAGGAGGTGGAAACTGTAGACAGGAGACAACACTTCTACAAATAGCACAGGAGCTTCTGCTGATAGTTATAATCTGACTAAGAAGTAAAATGATACCTAAAAAGGTTTGAATGCATTAGGAGGTTTTGATTTTCCGCCCTCCATTTTGGTCACTTGTTCCTACCAGCACAGAGAAAAGAGAGTTTATCCAGAGCAAGTTGTGGCCTACCTACCCTTGTTCCAGCTGTGACACTCTCGTCGGAATGGGAGCTGCTCAGACTCCCCCAGAGAAACAGGGTGTCGCTGGAGGGCTCCCAACAAAGTTCTTTCAGTGAGCTCATACTTTTTCTAACCAAAACAATTTCTAAGGATGGAGAAATCCAGGAGTTAATTTTGTTTTACACCTTTTCAATGCAAAGCACAAACTAATGCTAATTGAGAAATCTATTTAGCAAATATTTGGGGAAGGGAAAAAAGCACACCTTTTTTCTTTGTTGTTGTTTAAATGTTTCCCACTCCTCACCCCCTCCGAAAAGGGGGATGCGGGTCTGGGGATAGAACAGAGAAAAGGAGAAAAGTGGCTTCAGCTCAGTGAAACCCTAAAAAATGCACATGAATCAATTATGAAAAAGAGAAGGTCCCTTTGAATGAGGAAAGGCTGATTGGAATTAAGATAGGCTTTGTTCCTATCTGCAAGGTACAAGGAGGGAACTTTTCAGCAGAACAGAAAAGGGGGATTTGTGACTGTTTGGCTGCTTAATGCCATAGTGCTTCAGAGCCCATGTGAAAATTTGCTGCTGGCTATTAATCATCATTGTGTCCCTGCAAAGAAGCTGTTACAATGATGACTATATGTCATTATATTCCCACTGTAAGTAACGAATCAGAGAGCTGGGAAAGTTGGATAAGAGCGGCTGGCAAACTTTTAAGCGGTCGAATCTATTTAAATAAATTTACATCACATTTGCTACTTTCTCTGGTATGGGAATCATACTTTAAAATGAAACAATATGCTGTGTTCATGGGGCCTGGTCTTTTATTCCTCTGTCTCTGAGCCTACTTTCCAGGTCAGCCTTTGCCAGCGCTGACAGCACGCTTTTCTCATAGCCTCTCCTTCTCATAGCCTTTGGTTGCTTTCAAGTTCAATTTAGCACAATAAAGTTGTTATGCATGACAGTTTGGAGAGCAGAATAGGTGGTGTCTGAGCCCGCTGTGTCGCTACAAAGTGGGTCCATTCTCTGTGGGCCAGCTCAGTTACTGGAGCCTTGCTGGTGGGATACAGCCATGGACTTCCAGACATTCCCATCCTGACGAAAACAATTAGCTTCAAACCGCACGAAGCCGCGGGGTCAGCCTCTCTTTGACTGAGACTGCGCCATTTAATATGCTGCAGTGGATTTCAAATTTATGTTGGTTTATCTTGTTGTGTTCCTCTTTTATGTGCTTTATTTACAGATATGTAAAGAACAGGGAAAGTTGGAGTCCCACATGATTCAAGAGTTTTATTAGAAATCTAAACCATTGTTTTATGTTTATTTTATAAAGAAATAGAGTTGAAACATGTCAGGCTTAATTCCATTAGGCTGAACTGCCCAGAACAGAGCCCTAGGGTTTGGAAGACAGAATCTGAAAGGAAGTGTCTCCTTGGCTAAGCATCATCAACAAGCCAAACAACAAACAACCCTGAAACACCACTCTTGTCAAGATAGTTTTCTACTGTGGGAAATTACCCCCCCCCCCACAAACTCACTCTGACCTAAAAGTGACAGGTCTTTAATAGAAACTAAGTGTAATTTTTCAGCCATTACAAGCCACCATGAGTATCTGTGTAAGTGCATACAGATGTATCAGATCAATTAGTGTTTCGTATTCATCGACGTCCATCCAAGTGCTTACTGTCTTTATGATATAAAACTCTGCTGCCTGAGAACAAATATTATTCATTTTTGACACCACCGAATTGTCCTCATACGGAGGACATAACATCTTCTCTTAACCCTCTGAAGAGAATTCACGTAACAAAGCAAATTTAGGTGTACTTTGAATTTTACCATCAGAGTGGTCTATGCCAGATGCATTCAGTCTCTTAGCTCTGCTACTAAAATAAATCACAGTTGTCTTGATTACTGATCTCTCTAATTATAGGTTACAACCATCAAATAGGCCTCCTTCTAGATTAGAAATGAACTGAAAGCATATCTCAAAAGCATATTTCACTTTTTTTAAAGTTTATTATTTTTCTGTGAGCTATTTGTAACATTCAAAATATTTTTTCTCCCAGAAGGGTGAAATTCCAACTATAACCATGCTACATAATTTTTGTCTTACCTGTATATTACCAGAGAAAGGTAAAAAGTAAAAAATTACACCTGCAGAGAGTTTTCCAAAATTAATTTTGTTTTCTAATATACAATATAAATTTGAATTTTTTTTTTTTTTACCAAGTTTCATCATTAAAAGTAGAAATCTATGTCCAGCTTCAGCAAAATTTCAGAAGAAAAGTCAATTGTTTACCCTGGTCATCTTGTTCCTTCTCTTATTATTGAATAGTATTTGGTTTCATTTATAGTAAGGTTTTTTTAAAAAAAGTCTCCATTTAGAATAGTTTTTGGAGATATACCTGGACAGACAAGGAAAAAAATGCATTTTGAAAGAAAATGAGTGTATCTGTGACAAAAGCACTATGCCTTTTCTAATTTTCAAATGGGGTAATTTCTTTGCCATTCAAATAAGTGAACACTCCAAAAATTGACCAGAATATTTAAGTGACAATATGCATTTAAGTAGTCTTTTATTTTCTTGAAAAAATATGTCCTAAGCATATAAAAAAATTCCTGCAAACAAAAATAGTGATAACAGAGATGTTGCACAGGGAGGGTACACCTGGAGCATACACACACACACACACACACACACACACACAGGTATGGTATAAGCTATAAAACTTAGCATACATCTCCTCACGTGGAATTTCCAGTGGAAATACAGTGCATCTGAATATAAAAATGTTTGTTTCCTCAACTCAGAAGGAATCTCCTAGAAAAAAAACTGTCAAATTAATAAACAGAAATAAAAGTTTTGCAGGGAAGCTTGAAGGTTCATAAAATATAATGACATAACAACATTTACAGGGAACCTGCATTTTAGACTATTGTTGTATTTTTTACTTAAGGAAAACAAAATTCCAACAGAAACAGTTGTGAATAGGTAGTTCAGCTTCACTTGTTTGGCCTTGAACACTGCTTCAGTTATGTCTGATATAGAAGCTAACCTATCTTCGACGTCCCCTAGGAGCAAAGGAAAGAAGAGAAAGGCAAAATGGAAAGCTCATTACAGGCAATGAGTCTGAAAAGAAATGAGGCAACATAAAAGAGAAAGAGACAGAAAGCAGTGTGCACTGTAAGTGGTATCAGCAACATCAGCCAAATCTTACCAAGGTCTTTCAAGTCCTTTGGCTGGAGCAGGTACACAAAACAGTATAAATTTCAGGAGAATACAGCCTTGAGTTTAAACCACAGCATTACCACTTACTTGCTTTGCAGTCTCAGGTAAACTTTTAAAGGTCCTGGAGCTTCTTGCTTCCCATCCATAAAACAGAATAGTAATAATCCCAAAATACACAGGATTGTTGTGGAGATAAACCGCATAAAGTGCCCAATACAACATCTGGAATGTAGTTGATATTTTATAAATATTTATTCCCTTTACCTCCTCGATCATTTGATATAGCTCTTGCATTCTCATCCTCAAATTTCTCTGCTGGTTGTGTTCCTAAAATAATGTTTTACACAAATAAAGACATTCTTGGTAACAAGTTTTATCATAATGGTTTCCTGCTGGTTTGGACTCAAGGGAAGCTATAGCCATATAACTGGTTTTTTACTTGGTTATGTTTAGCGTTTGCTCATGCTAGTTTGATCACTGAAGCAAATTAATAAAGAGCTGAAAAAGGTTACTCGATACTCTGGCAATGGTGTCTTCCCTTATGTAGACATAGGTTTAAAGAGACAATTTCATAACTACAACATAATCTCCACGAAAAGTCTCCCAGGGCCTTAGTTAGGAACTTGAGGGGTCAAGACTAAAAAGGCCCTTGACATTGTAAGAAAAGAGAATCCTGTTTTGCAGATAATCCTGTTGCACCAAAACAGTATTTTTGGAGGAATAATGTTTTAGTGCTCAAGGAAAAAAAAAAAGAGAGCAAATTCATTCATGTTCACACCATTCATTTATGAAACAAGTTCTCAGAGACAGAGAACCATGCTTCTCAAGTAACAGATTTCATTACTGTGAAAAAGTCATGGAATCGGGGATGTGTTTGGTGAGGGGCGGTGGTGATGGGAAATCTTTTCTCATTCAGTGCTAGAATTTTGCTTCAACAATATAACAATATATTTGGCAAAATTTAACTTAAGGTAAACCTTTGAGAAGAGTTTATTCTATTTCTACATATTGCACAGTGCAAGTTTTCCAGGTACTAGAAAAGATCTTGACCAAGCAATTGGCCAAAATTATTTTTTTCTAGTATGTTGCTGCCTAATTGAATTTGTTACATTGATGATAGCCTTATCTGAGATAGTACAGTGTATTTTATAGAATTAAATGAGCATATATAATCAAATATTATATCAAACTGGAAGAACTGATTCTAGCCTATGATGGAAATAACACATATGATAGAAGCCTGATGAACATTTTTTACTACATACAGTACACGGGCATATTGATCCTTTTATCCAAAGTCTATTGTTTCTAATGTCAGTTGATTACATTCCTTAATGAAGTGCTTTTTGCATATTTTAAATACAAAAAACATGAAACAGCATTCTAACTTGACTTTTAAACCCGCTCTTCACAAGTGTTGGTAGAAAACCAAAAACAGATTAGCTGCATTATATTTTTATTTCCATGTCTTTTAACTATTAAACGAGACATATTTTCTTATATAGCCTCATCGTTTATGTGATTTTTTCAAGACCCGTGAATACTGAATTAAACATATACATGTTAAATAAGCCATTCCAACAACATACAATCTTTAAACAATTTATTTTTTGTTTTTATGGGCAAGCTGTTAATAAAGAGACGTACGTGCTGTTTTATATATCCACATGCTTCACCACCATTTTTTAGATAAGCACCATAACTTGTCTTCCACACAAAGTTCTGGCAAGCTTCAATAGATTCATTAGTGAGTTTTTCTTTACAACCAACGAAGCTCAAAGAGCTCCTAACAATGGAGCTAATCACTGCCTCTTCCCTGACCCAAGCTTAGGTTTTCCCTCCTTTCAGTCCAGACTCTTATTTCATTTCTGAGCAATTGGATTTCCGTGGCACTCCTAGAACAAATAAATATCTCCCTTTCCCCCGCTTACATCTTTTGTGTATATTTTTTCTATACGGCTGCCCGTATTTAAACTAGTGTGGTAATGGCAGGGTTCTTCAGGTAATCTTTCATTGGACATAAATGGTGTAGCATTAAAATGCAGATAATGTTACCTCAATTAGAGAATGCTGTGCAAAACTTGAAAAAGACGTAGCTAAATGTTTGGACTAAACAAGTAAGTCTATGTTGTTAAGAGTGGGGCTGGGCAAGTTGCACTTTCAATAGATCCCTTAATGAATAAATGTTAGACTGTATCAACAGTCCTGAACAGGCTTGTGGTTTGTGTGTGCATGAAGTGTAATGGTATCAATTGACTGGCTCTTTGTGGTTGCTATAAAGTACTCTTGAATGTGTCAATGGAGAGAAGGCCTGCATACAATGAAGCCATGACAGCTGAATGTCAGCAGCGACCTTGAACCTAAACTGGTTTCACCATTCCAGTGACTCCACCTACAGTGAAGACATGCACTGGAGCCAGACCTTCGGCATTGCCTGTCATTTTCCGTGTTCAGATTCCAAGCACTTAAGTGACAATTTTACCACATTGCTAGACCCTGCTAATATGCATCAGTGAACGTTCACTTAATAGTGATGGGGCTAACGATATGTTCAGCATTTTAATCAGATTTGCATTGGCATTTAAAAATACAAAACACAAAGCCAAAGAAAGCATCATTCTAGACTAAATGTTTCACAGAAGCAAGCTCATCCAGCGAAGACACACAAAACATGCCTTTTCTGTAGCAATGGAATCTTTGATATCGATCTTGCATTACATAACATTACTGTATGTACACTACTGCACTCTTTATTGCCACAAATAGCACATGATTAGTTAATTAAAATATGGCATCAAGGAATAATTAGTATTTGTAATGCAGCGTTTCTTTAATGAAAAACAAAAGAATTCTTCTAAAGGTCACATTTACAGATTAAATGTGTCTTTAACGTAAATGGGATGTTATTAAGCTTGGCTCAATATTCAGGAGAGAACTACAAAGCCTTTTGTGGCAAAACACTATTAATGAATTCAAGAAACTGAATCCCTGTGCTAATGCTGGAGTTGAGCAAGGTTAGAAGCCCAGCCACAACTGAATGTTCTGAATGTGTTCACTGTACTCTGCAGTGGAGAACTGAGGGCCGGGGAGGAGGGAACAGGGGAGGGGGAGGGGGAGACCTGAGGAAATAGGGAAGGAAAAGAAGGGGGAGATGAGCAGAGAGAGAAAGAGAGATAGAGAAGGAAAGGGAAAAGATTTTAATTGGTGAGAAATATTTAACCACGTGTATGCAGCAGGGAGCAGAAATACTGGAAATTGGAAATTGGCATACATGTTCTGTAGGTAGCATGGCTCATATATTTTTTGCTGTTAAAATACATTATTAATAGTATAGCACTATAAGCTGATTATGATTCATTCTGAAAAATGTAACATTTGCCCAAAAAGAAAAATATTAACTTCTTAATTATGAAGACTTATGAGCGCAAACCTGTTATTAGAATGTTACTGTGGATTGATGTGAGGGTGACACAGACGCTTCATTTAACTAGCACATCTCTGAGTCCCAATCATCAGTAAAACTGGTGTGTGACACATTACTTTTCAAACAAAAGTTGACCACAACTAACCTCAAGTTCTTATATATCATAAATAGTAAACTGCCTGAATAAATCTGTCCTTATAAGTCCTTTACAACATAAAGACAAAAAAAATTCTTGAAGAATATATCTGCACCTTTTATTTGGAAAAGCTGAATGTTGGAAAAGATTTTTCAATAGATTTTCCAAAAGATAAGGTCTTATATGTTGTAAAATACAATAAGTATCTTAAAAAGAAATATGATACTCTGAGAAATGCTTATTGTCCAAAACCCTGGGCATAAAGTTTACTGTTTATTTATTTAGCGTAATAAGTACTATAAGTGTAATTTTCAGAGCATACAGTACTATAGAAACAAAGATAAACATGTCATCTTGACTTCATATTTCAGTTATAATCTTTATGTGAAAAAATGTGTTATAAAGATTATTAAACCATCAAAAATAATCAAGTGAGTACCAAAACAAGTGGTCAAATAATGACCTAAAATCATTAAACTAATCTTCCTAGGATAAAAAATAGCAATTAAATTTTGAATAAAGTGAGGTTCTCTCCTGGCCATAAAATCCAAGTGCAAAGAAGAAAATAAATACTGAACTAAAAATATTTTTTGTACTAACTTATCTATGTGTTTCCTAGAAAGAAAATTGTTGATTAATAGATTCAAAGAGATTCCTTTCCTAATCTTTAGAAATGTATTTGCAAAGGTGAACACTCACAGTACATTCTTTTACATTAGTATTATCACTTTTGGCTGGTATCATCAGTTGGCAGCTGTAAAAAATTCTCTGCTTTATATGTTTGTTTTTAATTGAAAGTGATCTGTATTTCCGTAACGTTTCCAACAGATAAGTTTCATACCAGAAAGAAAATATTAGCGTCACCCAGTTTTATTTTGAATCATTGAGACTTGTGTGAATTATATTCACTAGGAAAATATCGTTAAGAAAGTTTCTATATTTATATTGGTACTTAAAATGTATATATAAAAAAAGTAAAAACAAACCAGTTGCCACTGAGTCAATTCCGACTCATAGAGACCCTAAAGAACAGAGTAGAACTGCCCCATAGAGTTTCCAAACAGCAGCTGGCAGATGCGAACTGCTGACCTTTTGGTTAGCCGCCAAGCTCTTAACCACTACACCAGTAGGGCTCCAAAAATGTGCATAGATGTGGTATAATTTTTATGAATTCCAGAGAATAAAGGAACTCCACAGATGCCACCATTATTCATGAAGTTAAATCTCTGCAAACTCAGGCTATTGGTTTCATACTTTAAGTTGCCTCCTTGCTTTCCTGTCTAGGAGAGCTTTCAAGTGGACAAGCTTCAAATCCTGAAAAAGCTGATGGTTGGAATGAACTCCTATTTTTGCTGTTACAGTTATTTTAAAGTAGGATGGTAATTCTCAAATGAGAATTAATTCCCAATGCATATATAGGCTATGGAATTTAAGTTTAAATACAAAAGTAGTCAGAAATGAAATCCAGGTTAACAGGTCAACACAATGCCTACAGCTGAGGCACTCATTTTTGTTGGCCTACATATGTCAGCAATCTTGATTAAACCCAAAAGTATGTAGTCAAGTCTGAAAATATGTACTTCTTGATGAAATAGTTAAAGGGCATATTTAGTAAATATCTGACTATGTTATTTAAGAAAATATTCTAAACAAATGCATGTACTAAAAAGAAATGATAGACCATTCTATGAATAAATATATGAGTATGTGGTGAAAAATATTATGCAAGAAGCAGATATTAATATGGGTTTATTCTTATTCTTTAAGGTGCATTACATATATGTCAAGTCAGTTCTTCTCCAACATATATGAAGATAAAGATGGATCATTTTGGAGTATTCTTCACCCTCTTAAAGTTCCCTGAATTATCATTTTCAAAAGAAAAAAAGGAGGGGGTAAACTTGGAGTTATTTATTTTCAAATTTCAGGGGCTTACAGATTTAAAATACACCTTGATTTATTTGAGTACTTATTCAGCAAATGTTTTAGTTTATTATGTGTAGGTTCCGTGTTAAAAAGAAAAGAAAAATAACACTTTGGATTTCTATGGCAACTTTCATTCTTTCTGTTTGTTTTTAAACGCCCGGTTTTTCAACTCTCCCCTGTGTTGCAGCTATGAGGAAAGACTCAGAAGTTTCACGTGCTTTGGTTAAATGTGGCCCTCTGACCTGAGAATCCAACAGCAGCCCCATGCAGGGCCTTGCCACTTTTCACAGATGATAAAGGGGCTCTGTGCCCTGCTTATGTTTCCCCAGGGATAAAGCAGCTGATCTTAAAGATCTACTGAATTTATCCTGGACTCTATCTACACGTTCAAATTTAGATTCCATCACTGTTCTAGGGCACCTCTTGTGTTCCAGACACAGTACTAGTTACTTTGTTATATACTCTTTTATGCAATCTTAGAGTCACTGTATAAGAAAGTTACTGAGGCTCAGTATGACAATGCAGTTAGTTCCAGGTATGGAAAAGCTGCGATTCTAATCCAGATCTCCCCACTCCAAGGCCAGCCCTCTCACAGATTCCTGTATGCCAAAATAACCCCTGACTCACCCAGTCACAACAGGCAGCATCTAAATTCGTGAAAGTATAAGTCAAACTAGAATTTGGTTGAATGGATGACTTTTAAGGAAAGCCCCTAAAAAGTGAGTCAGCTTAGATCACACATTCAGTTCATACAAACATAAACTGAGGTTAGAACTTCGACTTTCCCCTTCAGTCAATTCTCTCTGGAAGAAAACATGCTTTTCTTCTCTGCAACACGAGTAGAGATTGGAAGGGATTCTTAGAGAGATTGTGCCTCTGGTTTTAACACTATTTAAGGTTGGGATGCTAGAACAGACACTGAGTTGCTACTAGGCTCAGCCATAATCCCATTCCTATACATATGTCCTTTCCCTACACATATAGATAGATAGATAGATAATGTAGACAATATACGTGAAATAAATATATAATATATATATGTATATAAGGCCCACAGTACTCAAGGTTAAAGGGTAGGAAAGAGCAATGCAGCAAATTTATTCTCATTAGAGCCTCGTTCAAGGATGTTATCTTTCCAAAAAGAGAACAACTCAAAAGAAGTTTATCCCGTGAGCAAATATTCAATACTACGATACATTTAATTTCTTTAGTTACACTTGAATGGTTATATTCTTACCAGACAAAATTCTTTCAAGGCTTTAGGAAGAAAAGTTGATTCTTCGTATTATATGATGTTTGGAATACAATAAACAAATATTTTGGTCATTTTGTTTTGGGGATATTTCTTCTTAATGGGAACTTATTTTATTGTATTCTACCATGTCATTATCTTAAAATAATCCAAATAAACACATATATGCTTTATAATGTTGTACTTAAGATGCAATACATTTTAAAGACTCTCTTGTAAATACTTTAGCTGTATGTTTTGTCCTGTTAGTACATAATCGATTGCGTCAGCTAAAATTGGTTGGACAGTTTTAGAAAGGGATGTATAGTGTAGCCACACTAATGCTTAAGTAACTATTAACAAACTTATAAAAAAGAGTTGCATTATTTAGAAAAACAAATGCACACTCATTTTACTTGTTATCACAAAAAGTTAAATTAATGCTATTGTATGGCTAAACACATTTAGAAACATCCTTCAAATCTACCTGTCATGTTTAATTATAAACTACTGAGGACACTACTAATAAAATTAACAAAAATATTCAGTATTAACTGCTCTTGGTCTGAAAGCATTGAAGAATTACCACTTATAAAAACCAGGTGCCATTTAAATAATCATCAATGAATTTATCGTAACAAATTCTCTGAGAAGTGTTTGTGATGTCAGCTCCCTACAACCTGACCCCATGTTTTAGGATGGAGTCATCTCAAAATGGTGACATTCATGATTTTAGAAGAGTGAGAAGTATATGGACTAGGAAATATGAGATATATTTGAGTAATTAAATGCCTACCGTTGTTTTGATGTATATATACCATGGGCCAAATCATGTCACCCAAATATAACAAATACATATTGGAAAACTTCAGTGGAACTCAGCACATAACTGAGTTGGTTGTATCTCCAGACATCAACAGAATAAAGGGGATTCACTCTACCCTTACTGGAACCACCAGTTTTCTTTAGGACATACAAAGCAAAAAAGGAGGACTTATTCATGTTCCAAAACCAAAAAAATCTAAACTCATTACCGTCGGTCGAGTCAATTCCGACTCATAGCGACCCTAAAGGACAGAGTAGAACTGCCCCATAGAGTTTCCAAAGAGTGCCTGGTCGATTCGAACTGCTGACATTTTGGTTAGCAGCTGTAGCTTTCAACTGCTATGCAGCCAGGGTTTCCTTATTCATATTAGGCCAATGTAAATTCAAGTAAAATATCCCTCAATAATTAAGGGACATTTTGGCAGTAATATTTGAGATATGGAATCTTACTTTACACACAACTGTAAACTTCTTGAATTATCTTTGTTGTCATTATGTGAGCATAGGTGTAAGCTTACCTTGGGTAACTCTATTATTTAAAAAACTCAGCTTATTAAAAAAATAGCTTGGCCTTTGGGTTTTTTCTTTAGTATAGTTAATTTAAACCCTCTTCCATAAAAAAATTATTTATTTCATAATTAGGCTGCTATATATATATATACACATATATATATATATATATATATTCATACAACCAAAGACAGATACAGATACATATTTATCTTTTCATATGTCTATAGAAAGTTACTTTCTAAAATTACTTGCTGTCCATATTCCTGTGTTTTTCATCCTAGACAAGGTAAAGTATATGATGGGTTTTCTCATAGAGTTGTGTCTAAAATACATAAGAATTTAAAAATAAAATAAAACGTTTTAGTTCTGACATAGGTGTTGCCTATTCCTCTTTTTCAGAATCTACAAAGAAGCCTGTCTCCTTTCAACATGCGTCTGAAGTTTAAGAGACACATATACATTATGAGCTTTTCCTGGGTAGGCCCTACACACAGAGTGTAGAATAGAAAGTACATTATTCCATTAAAGTGTTCTTGTTTCCTTTGGAATAATATCATTCAGAATGCGCCTTAGCCATATTAAGTGGTTGACAGATAGCATAAACAAAAATAGGTTTTACATTGCAGCTATACACAATATACCTTTGTACAGTTGACTGATTGCTTACAACAATAAAAAATAATTGTAACATTCTGCTGTCAAACTTTTTGGCTAGTTTATGGTAAACCTCAAAAATATAGTTCCTTTTCCTCAAATGCAATTAATTTAAAGATAAAAGTAATGTGGTGCCATGAAACATAAATGTTTCACCCTAAAGAGGAGATCGTTTGTAATCCAGTAACAACAGATAAAGTTTCACATCTCAGTTTTTCAAAAGAATGCGATAGTACTACTTAAGTATTCAAGGAAATGCTTTATGTGGCAAGAAGTGCAATATTATTAATATAAGAAATGAAAAGTATTTATTTACCAATTTTGACAGTTGTCATGGACATCACTGTTTCAAGTGGCATTTTTGACAAAACAATTGGTTGGCTGATAGTTACAGGGAACCAGAAAGAGTTTTTTTTTTCCCTTGTGTATTTACAATATTAAAAAAAAAAAAAATGCATCCTCAATGTAACTTTTCTGCTTAAGAGAAAAAGAATGAGTTCCATAAAACAACCCATCCAGTGCAGTTTCTATAAGAACAAATGAATGCAAGTGTTAACAAGGCCTAATCTTCCCTTTTGTATTTGTTTCTTCATTAAGGTCTAACTATGCGCTCGCTCTTGTACCCTGAAGATTTGATGTGAAGATGGTATGACAGGCTTGGCTTCTCCCGATGCAGCTGGCACTCCTGATGCCAAAAGCCAAAGCTTGTGGTAGTGGGATCAGGAGAGAATCGTTCAGAGCACAGTTTGCCTGTCAGTTTCCCATCCGCCTCGCAGTGCAGCGCTCCCTCCCCGAATCCCCTTAATGAGAAGTGGAGGACAATACCAGTATTGTTGTTTCTACTCGCAATCGTGTGGAAAGAACAGTCGCTGTTTACCCAAGCATTTGTATTACCCAAATTCTGTCGATAATTACTTTTAGAGTCCCTGATTAACTCTGCTCTCTGCTTCAGCACAAAAAAGCTATTGAGATAGACACCAGACAACTTCTCTATCTCTTATAGGCTATTAACAGTTTACCGAATATGACTAAGTCCTCATATTTGTCAGAAGAAAGGAACTGTACCTACATGATTTGCACTCAGCTCATCAAGAGCTTGTGAACCATATAAGAAACCCAGGTACTTAGGAAGACTTGAAAATTCTCCATGGCCTCCCCTCCTCCCCTCCCCCCATACAAAAAAGTTAAAAAGCACCTTCAGTTGACTTAGTCCTATACCTAGGAGCCTTGATAAATATGAGCACATTTCAAGTAACAGTGATATTTCTAGTCAGTTTATCATTGCTAACTTTTTATGGTGAAATATGTAGGAGAAAAATTTCTAGTTATTTAATTACCATGCAGTTTTATGATATGCTTTTGTTTTCCAAGACCTAACAAAATGGAACTGTTGCTATGTCTATTCCATGATACTGGTAATAATTTTAATCTGTCACATCACTCCTACCCCCCTTCACGTCCTACCCCACATGCAGTCTGCTGTTAGCACTATGCAAAACACATCATGAATATGCATAATTATGGAGATTCATGGTAATTTTTCAGGGTTATCCGATGTGACGTTTATAGGACAGCAGCATACATCAATTTAAACGAGAGTGACAAATATCTTATCCCTTATATTTCTATAGTATTTTTAATATTTGCTTGGACCCTCTCTAGGGAGTAGTGTGAAATGGTAAGAACTTGAATAATAAAAGTGTTAAACAATCAAATGCTTTAGTAGAATATTTTTTAAAGGCAAGTTTAATAATGATTCTCATACCTGTTGGAGTCTAACAAGTATAAATGCCGAATTTTTTCTTAAGTGATACTTTTTATCAAGCATCTTACACATTCCCAAACCAGCAAAAGCATGGACATTTGCCTGTGCCATTTTAAGACGTGACTGAATTGCTTAATTACTTTTAAACTACTACTGCTTGCCTGACAGAATTATTCGGCAAATATTGTCCACCAACTTTATTAAACCTAGGCATTTGAAACAATAATCTAATTGTGGCATATCTGAATTTTGTTCTAAGTCTGTTGCACTTCTTAGAGACTTACTTATCTATATCTCAGTGACTAATTAGGGCTAGCTTGACAATTTCATATTTACAAAGATTACCAAGTAGAAATCCTTTCCCTTGTTCAATATGTTTGTCATGAATACTGTACAATACTAATTACATTGAAGAAATAAAAAGCCCCACAATTTGATTGAGATACATCTTGAGTTTAAAGTGAGAAAATGTGAATTGGATTGAGAATTTTAAATCTATTTCATATGCAGTTACTAAAAAGATGAAAGAACTGTGTGAGCTCAAGTCATTGTATCAGCCATATTTTTAAGTGTATTAACAATAAAGTCATTAAAAATTAGCTTGATTGAAAATGACTCTCTCCATTCCAACCAACTGGATTCTGAATTCCTTTTTCTCAAGCATATACTTTCAGGATTTCGGGTTGGGGGTCAAACCTTCACAATTAAGTGTTCCTCAGTCCTATATTGGTAACACACCATTGTGAATACTCTCCATACAATTAGCAGGGTCTGCTGTGGAAGTATACTGCTAATAGAAACAATAATGAAGGATACTGGGGCATTAGTATGCCAGAGTAGGTTAGAGAAACCTAGTTTGCATGGTGCATATATAATTGTATGTTACATCTAAATATCACTGTATGTTGCTTTAAAAATAATTACATTGGAAAATATATTCAATCTCTCCCCCCTTTTAAGATTCAATTTGATTAATAAATAAGTTCAGTAGTGTATTAAGCCTATAAGGTAGCACTGTCGTAAATGAATGTATTCTGAATTTGCATTTTTTTTAAAGTGGCACTTTTGAGAACACACAATTGCTATGTCTATATACACATATAAAGCCAAATGAAGAATTGATGCAATCATCCAGATAATTCAAGGGAAAAACACTTCTACTTCAATTATCTATTGCAAAAAAAGTGAGGGGTTTAGCCTGAATTGTTCAAATAATTGCCTTGATTCTGTTCATTTTGCATGTGTAGACATATTTCACAATAATATTTATGTTAACATTTGCAATTTACATACATATAAAGCAGAAATATTTCTACACAGAAGATGACCAAAATCTTTTCACAGCAATAATTTCTGCTCTTTGGTTTTACCTATTTTTTGGGAGAGTCTGATTATTTCTGTGCATGTTTAAATGTATGGTAATTGAATCAAGGCAAAATTAGATGGACTTGTTATATTCATTTATTAAATGTTTGGTTAATAATCTAATTTGCATACATGATAGTGATATCATGCTATAAAAAGTTCATTGATATATTCTGTCTAAAACTTTAATAATATACACTTCTTACTGGGTATAGTCTAAATTAATTTGAAAAAGTAAATATAATTAATATCTACGCTCATAATAAAATGCAACATTAAAGCAAACAAAAATTTCCAAAGAATATATCCTAGATTGTGCACGTCTATTTGTGATAAATAAGTTAATATTCACAAAGAAATCAAATACAGGAACACATTTTCAAAAGTTCCATTGACACATTAAAAATTCAAATATGTAGCAGATTTTACTCTGTTTTCTCCATATGCACTGACAGAAACAGTAATAAATTTAATTGCCAACATTTGTATTATTTTACCTTATGTATATTAAATGTATAAAATGTATTTTCAATGCATTTGAAAAATCTATTGTGTTTACTAATACATGAAGAGTCCTCAATTTCTTCTGGGCCTGCTTAATCCCTTATTTGCAGTCTTTATTCTGGCTCACATAGAAAATACAATCCAGAAAAATGTAAAGCAGTTCAACCATGTTTCTTCATACTGTGTCCAAATATGTTCAAACATGAGAAATTAAATCTTGGTTTAGTTAAAATATGGCTAACGTATTGGATTATGAGTGTTTGTATAAACAATTAATACCTAAATGTTAAAAGACACTGGAATATTTTATGGATCTTTTTGGCAATGAAAATGAACTATCTACGTTATAAATTTAGGAGACAGGACTCGAGTGTAACATTCATCTATGATTTTTGTGTTTTATATAAAAGTATGCAATTGATGATTACAGTATAACCAAGATCTTCTGTCTTCATAAAAATACACGAAGCAGATGTAAAATTAAGCATTTCAGTGTATTTTACTGCCCCAATATTTTTTTCATTTGTCCTAAAAATCAAGTATCTGTCTCTAAATTTTGTTTATGAAAAAAAAAAAAAATCAACTTCCAGAATTAAATGGATACATTTTATAAATACTGAGTGGGACCTTGATAGATATTTTTCTTTAGAATTGCTAAAGAGCAAAATATAATAATTTGGTGGCAAACATCTGTCTGGTAATCATATAAGATAAATTCATAAGAAATCCAGGAAAGATATTTATTTACTGTTACTGCTAAGCCAGTCCTTATTTATCTTAGAAGATTTTTCATCTATGAGTGGAAAACAAACTTTCCTTCAAGAGGTCTGTGAACCGAATAATAAATGTCAGGTCTAAATCCTGTATGGAAATCAGTCCGGTTTAATCCTGGATATTCTTCAGCATGCAAATGAAGACTAGAGGTTTCCCTGGGCCCGCTGTCATACAGGCAGCCAATTTACAGACCCTGGCACAGTGTATGTGTTATGGGCTCGCCGGCTGCCCCTCCCCCCTATCCTAAGACTAGGTCTCAGCTGCCTGCCTTTCACAGAAAACCACAAACCAAGGAAACATATCAGTAATAGCGCCCTGTAAATTAACTTGACATTTGATGCAGAAAAAACCCTAAAAGCTTACAAAAGACATTGAAAACAAAAGCCACTCAGGACCTACACTACATATATTGTGGATTTAAGAGATCTGGAAGGTGGTTATTCTATTGTAACCAACACATACAGCCTTCATTTTCTTTGTTAAGACAATTCAGTCATTCTTTGTTACAGGCATAGTATCTATCAAACAGGAAAACAATATTTTCCACACAAAAAAAAACCAAAAAAACAAAACAAAACAAAAAAAAGTCCAAATGATAGTACAGTAATTCAATCAATAGGTTTCCTTTACATTAAAACATAAAACAGTACATTCCTAATGTTTAAAAAGCCAAAAATATGACTTTCTTTCCTGGGTAAATAAGACTTGCCGACATTGCTAAGATGTAAATAAAGTAAGACGCTTTCAACAGTGGTGTGAACCTTGCTGAACATGAGGTATTTACAAATATTGATGTGTCTTAAAATTTTGCCATTCAAGAGATTTAATTTTTCTCCTGCTTTGGAAGCCCCTGAATTCTTCTTATGGGAAAAAAAAAATTTTTTTTTTTGGTTCAAAGAAGGACTATTGATGAAATATTAAATGGTTCTTTGACATCAGCTGCAGTGTGCTGCTAGAGTGAGGCACAGGGCATATTTAAGCTATTAGACATGCAGGAATGTTAACATTATTATGCATTATTGTGTCTGGCTATGTGTGTCCCCCTCCCCTCTCTTCTCTCTCTCTCTCTCTGCCTCTCACTCACTTTCCCTCCCTTCTTCCCTCCTCCCCACCTTTCTCCGGGTCTCTCCTTCCTCTCCCTCCCTCTGCAGGGCCTGCTACACTGCATCTTACAAACGCCTGGTCTTATAGTTTACAAGCACAGAACTGTACTGGTAAAAATGCATAATCTTAGCATCTGTGCTTCTTGATATTCATGGATTTATTTACAAGTCCCTGTGTTCTACTTTCTTTGCCTGTTTCTAGGGTTTACATTACTGTCATGCCTATATTCTTGTGGGAATTTCAAATAAGAATCAAGATATAACTGGCAAATATTCTGTAATGCAGTCTGCATTTCCATAATTTAGCTATTTTTTAAAAGAGACAATTTAAAGAGGTTTATGGACTTAAGGATATATGAAGAGTATTTTGATTGGCTTTTTAGCACTTCAAGTGCTTAAGGTTCAGTTTGTGTAAAATGGATGTAATAAAATAAATTTATGTACATATGTGTGCTTGCGTATATGTAAATTTATTTAGAATGTAAAAGTTCATAAATCTCAGTCAAATTTACTGATTAAGTTCACTATATTCACAATTGGCAACATTAAGATATTTCACAAAAGGGTTCAAAGGTAAAAGGCTAGCATTTTATTTCTTCTTTAGAGACTAGCCTGCAAAAAGCTTAAATATTTACAAAGCAAGTATTCTGGCTCCTGTGTTCCTCCCTCCCTCCACACGCTCCCTCCCATACGTGAAGCTAGTTGAACAGAAGCCTTTTAATACACACTACCAGTGCTAAAGAAATCTTTTTTTCCTTTTTTTAAGCAATAAAGACATAAATTCTTCTGAATAATTAACATGAAAACTAGAACTTTAACTTACTTTACAATCATTTTTAATTCATTTCACATCTATCCAAAATAGAATTCCACCTTCATATTGTCAATGCATTTATTTTTATGGGTTAATAGTCACTAGTTTAACAAAATATTGAAATCCGAGAAGTCTGTGCATATGCTTTGCTGTTGTAGCTCCAGTTTTAATTACTGTGTGCTAAACTGCCTAGGCAATGAAATAAATTTATGAATATCTTTCAAAGCAAAGCAGCAAAATTTTGGAACTGCATATTGGAGAAAACGGGATGGTGGGGGACACTGCATTAAATGCTCTTTATACCAGAATTCTTGAAAATTCACATTCAGAGTAGGAAAATGTTAAATATGAGAACGTTATGATAAAGGCTTGTTATAACCCTATATTATATATATATTATATATATATATAATATAAAGTGTGGAATATGTAAAATACTCAGATTTTCCCATGTACATTTATAACACATGCTAAGCAGCATAGATTATTAAGCGACATTCATTCCTTTATTGGAGAGGGAGGGGAGTAATTTACAGACAAGAGCTAAGCAATTCTGTTTAACACAACTCTGTCTAGTGGATTGTAAGGCATGTGTAGTATTTTTCCAAAGCCCGTCACCAATAGTAAAGCAATTTACAGCTCAGGATATTTTTTAGAAGATACTCATTTTATTAAGAGTCAATAAGATAGGTTGTGTGGAAAGATATACATGTATTTGCAATTCATATTGTTGCTGTGTTCCCATTGTGTTCTGAGCTTCCATCATGGCTGGAGATGGGAAGCTGGCATGCAGCGCAGGAGGGTAAGAGGGAGCCTCACACGAACATGTGTAGCATTTTCTAATTTTCTCTAATTATGACTACATTTCTTTTCTTCCTTTCTTCTTATTTTTTTTCTTTTAAATCCTGGGGTGGGGAGAGTGATAGAAAGAAGATGATTTTACATGCAGATCATATCCGTGCTATTAAACAATAATAATTCTTTTGGTCCAGAAGATGATGTTTTCATTCCGATCTTCCAAGCACCTCAGTCCACCCATTCAACGTGATGACAGAAAAATGAATCTGAATGTGTAGGCATTAAACATTTAAATTCTCTACTCCCTGGTCATTATGCCGACTGTCATATTTTATACTTTCCCCTCCCCCACTATGCTTTTGCTGATTTGACTTCATTTACATTGGCTCATTATGCATCCGGTCTTTGTTCTACTGAACGGAATACAGTACAGTGACAAAGCAAAACTTACATGTAGGCCAGAATATTTTTCTGATTTAAAAATTAGGTTTCACTACTTCAATTTACATTTAACTTCCCAACACTGTTTAAACTAGAGGCAAGTCTTTTCTTATAAAATAACTATAATCTATATGCAATTATTTTAAAAGTGGTTAAAATTACCTCAAAATATCATTAGGAAATGACATTTAAGCGCTTTTATAACAAATATTCTACCGCCACCTTGGCAATATTATCATATTAGAAGTATTAGGTTGTGCTTTCCATGCCTCTGTCTGAATTTCTGTGTAGGCCCAAGGAGCAAGCTTTTTATCTATTTTATACGAAGTTCATTGTTTAGAGCTGTCCCTTATGGGCCTTATTTTAATGTATCAAACAACAAAGGTAATGTCGATCCTTTAAAAAAAAATCCCTACTTTGCATTTCTTGCAATTAAAAAAGGTTTTCTGATTTACAAACCAAATTTTCATTAAATAAAAAGGAAGCCTTAGCTGACCGATCACATGGAAAAAATATGAAAGTTACATTGGGCTTTAAATGTCTATCCCCATGACAGTGCACACTATCTTTTCATTTGTTACAGCCCGTGGAGACATGGGATCAATCTAATGCAGCCTAATTAAACACCCATTCACACAGGAGGGCTTTTAATGGTGCTAGTGACACAAGTGCTACTTGTATCACAGTTATATTTGCATTTATTTGAAGTCAGACAATAGATATTTTGAATACAAAGAAAAAGGAAAAATTAAAATATCGGGGAGCATGCTTTTGGAAGTGGAAGCAATTTCTTGTTTCCTACCAAGATAAATTGCCATATGTACAATTTAGGTTTCATTTCAGATATTTTGACCAAGAAGCTTTTCTAATTTTTTCTTACTTATTAAGATATATATTCACGGTCACAGTGGCTACACGTCAGAGGCACCATCTTGGAGGAAACAAAAGTCCGTAGTCATACCTTCTTGTCTCTGCGAATGACTCACTGTGTGACCTCTGGCTTCTTCCTTAACTTGCGTGTGCCTTGACTTTTTTCATCTATGAAAAGGGACTATTTGTTCGTTATCTACCCCATGGGGCTGTTACAAAGTGTAATTAGAATAAAATATTGCTCTTATGAAGAAAGTGTCTTATGAATGCAAGTTTTTATTTTTTGACTGATTATTTTTACGATACTGTGGGGAAATGTGGTGCGTATATTCATGAATATTCACTCTCTTTTACTTAAGTCACAAAGACTTTTGGTTCTAAGAGTTAATGAAAATAAAACCTAAATGCCTAATTGGATTTCTTGGAGGTGGGAGGAATCTCTCACATCTTGAAAATTTATATTATATAACCTTGTTATCATCTGCAAGATACTTCTATGAGCATAATTAGTTTTAGGAAATGGCTTCTGCAGTAGAAGTAGTCAGCACAGTCGCATTCAAAACAAGCTTAATCTTGTAGAAGAACCCGAAATTTGGCAAAGCATTCTTACCCCAGTGGCAATTCAAAGGGTAGTAAGAAAATAAATGTCCTATAGATCTAGTTGTTTTGTTGTGGTTGTTAGGTGCCCTTGTGTCAGTTCCGACTCGTACTACGGAATGAAACACTGTCCGGTCTTTCTCCATCCTCACAGCAATTAGTATATTTAAACCCCTTGTTGTAGCCACTGTGTCAATCCATCTCATCAAGGGTCTTCCTCTTTTTCGCTGACCTTCTACCAAACTTGATGTGCTCTCCAGGGACTGGTCCTTCCTGATAACTTATCTGAAGTACGTGAAAGAAAGTCCCGGCATTCTCACTTCTAAGGAGCATTCTGGCTGTACTTCTTCCAGGACGGATTTGTTTATTCTTCTGGCTGTCCATGGTATATTCAGTATTCTTCACCAACACCATAATTCAAAGGCATAAATTCTTCTTTGGTCTTTCTTATTCATTGTCTGACTTCTGCATGCAAATAAGGCTATGGAAAACACCATGACTTGGGTCAGGCACACCTTAGCCCTCAAAGTGAAATCTTTGCTTTTAACACTTTAAAGATGTCTTTTGCAGTAAATTTGCCCGATGCAATACATTCTTTGATTTCTTGACTGCTACTTCCAGAGGTGTTGACTGTGGATCCAAGTAAAACGAAACCTTGACAACTTCAATCTTTTCTCCATTTATCATGATGTTGCTTATTGGTTCAGTTGTGAGGATTTTTGTTTTCTTTATGTTGAGGTGTAATTCATATTGAAGGCTGTAGTCTTGATCTTCATAAGTAAGTGCTTCAAGTCCTCTTCACTTTCAGCAAGCAAGGTTGTATCATCTGCATAAGGAAGGTTGCTAATGAGTCCTCCTCCAATCTCAAGTTATTTGCTCAACTCGCAGATTGAATAAGTACGGTGAAAGGATACAACCCTGATCAATACCTATCCTGACTTTAAACCATGCAATATCCCCCTTGTTCTGTTCAAGTGACTGTCCCTTAGTCTGTGTACAGATTCCTCGTGAGCACAATTAAGTGTTTTGGAATTCCATTCTTCAAAGTGTTACTCATAATTTGTTATAATCAACACAGTCAGATGGCCTTTGCATAGTCAATAAAACGCAGCTAAATATCTTTCTGGTAATCTCTTTCAGCCAGGATCAATCTGACTTCAGCAATGATATCCCTCATTCCACAACCTTTTCTCAATCCTGCTTGAATTTCTGGCTGTTTCCTGTTGATGTACTGCTGCAACTGCTTTTGAATGATCTTCAGCAAAATTTTACTTGCATTTGATATCAGTGAGATTATTTGATAATTTCCACATTCTATTGAATCACCTTTCTTTGGAATGGGCATAAACATGGATCTCTTCCAGTCGGTTGGCCAGTAGCTGTCTTCCAAATTTAGCATAGACAAGTGAGCACTTCCAGCATTGCATCTGTTTGTTGAAACATCTCAGTTGGTATTCTATCAAATCCTGGAGCCTTGTTTTTTAGCAATGTCTTCAGTGCAGCTTGGACTTCTTCCTTCAATACCATCAATTCTTGATCATATGCTACCTCCTGAGATGGATGAACATCAACCAATTATTTTTAGTATAGTGACTCTCTGTATTCCTTCCATCTTCTTTGGATACTTCCTGCGTAGTTCACGATTTTGCCCGTAGAATCCTTCAATGTTGAAACTGGAGGCTTAAAATTTTTCTTCAATTCTTTCAGCTTGAGAAATGCCAGGCGTGTTCTTCTCTTTTGATTTTCTAACTCCAGGTCTTTGCACATTTCATTATAATACTTATTTTGTCTTCTTGAACTGCCCTTTGAAATCTTCTGTTCAGCTCTTTTACATCGTCATTTCTTCCATTCATTTTAGCTGCTCTACATACAAGAGCAAATTTCAGAGTCTCTTCTGACATCCATTTTGGTCTTTTCTTTCTTTCCTGACTTTTTAATGAACTTTTGCTTTTTTCATACATGATGTCCTTGATGTTATCCCACAACTCATCTGGTCTGTAGGGTCATTAGTGTTCAATGCTTCTAATCTATTCTTGAGATGGTCTCTAAATTCAGCTGGAATATACTCAAGGTCGTACTTTGGCTCTTATGGACTTGTTTTAATTTTCTTCGGCTTTAACTTAAACTTGCCTATGAGCAATTGATGGTCTGTTCCATAGTTGGCCCCAGCCCTTGTTCTGACTGATTATTTTGAGCTTCTCCATGGTCTTTTTCCACAGATATAGTCGATTTGATTCCTCTGTATTCCATTCAGCTAGGTACACATGTATAGTCACGTTTATGTTGCTGAAAAAAGGTATTTACAATGACTAGGTCGTTGGTCTTGCAAAATTCTATCATGCAATCTCCCGCATCATTTCTATCACCAAGGCCATATTTTCCAACTACTAATCCGTCTATGTTTCCTACTTTCAAATTCCAATCACCAGTAATTATCAATGCATCTTGATTGCATGTTTGATCAATTTCAAACTGAAGAAGTTGGTAAAAATCTTCAATTTCCTCATCTTTGGCATTAGTGGTTAGTGGGTAAATTTGAATAATAGTCATTGTCATGATCCTGCTTCTCAGCAGAGGCTGGCATCCCCACCCTGGTGCTCTTCTGTGCCTGACAGGTGGGTAGGAAGTAGCCTAAGGGAGTGGCTGGCCAAAGTGTGTGGTTGTCATCTGCTAGCTAAAACCATACATGGATGTTGCTGCTAAGGATTATTAATATCTTCATTTCCCTTTCCCTCCTATCACACACACACACACACACACACACACACACACACACACACACACACACTCACTGTCACACTTGTAATTAACAGCTAATCACCGTGACTTCAAAGCCACTTGAATGATCCAGGTCACCCACCACCAGCTGTGGTGAGGAACATTCATTTTTGTTTCCCAGAACTCATTAAGCATCAGAAGAATTGTATGAGCGGCTGTAGGCTGGCCTCAGATTGTATTGCTGAAGTGCTTTATGATTCCTAAATTATTTAAGGCAGACCCTTAGGGAGGGAAGCTGGCCCACCCAAGGTCAACATCTAGGTCAGCAGCTGGAAATAAGATGTCAGGAAGCTTACCTCTCAACTGCTTAGATGGAAATCCAAAAGAAGGGCATGAGGAACCTGAGTATGTGCTTCAACTGTTTGAACAGTTTAATAGTCCATGAAGGACAAGGAAGCAACGTGGAGACAATTTTAGTTTTCCTAGGAATGGATCTTCAAGGGCCTGACTGATTGCCCTCCTTGGGGCCTCTCTTCTCCTTTTTTTCATTTAACTCCTCATTAGCACGTTTGCCAAAAGGCAAGGGGAACAGATTGTGGCTCTGAACTCTGGCTCTTCTCACCACTGTGTTTGTCGCTATATGACAGCGTTCCCACTTATGGTAGTTTGTGAGCATATGAAGTGAGCCCTGAAGGATGGGACTCTGTGCTACCACTGCTGGTCTTTGCTCCTGGTACATTTGTTGTTGTTGTTGTTAGTTGCAACCTTATATATGACAGAATGAAACATTGCCTGGTTCTGTGCCATCTTCATGATCATTGGCATGTTCGAGCCCATTGTTTTGGATATTGTGTCAATTCATCGTTTCCCTTGTTTTCACTGACCCTGTACTTCAGCAAACATGATGCCTTTTCTAGAGATTGGTCTTCCCTGATGATGTGCTCAAAGTAAGCAAGTTGGAGTCTCCCTGTCCTCATTTCTAAGACCTCATTTCTCAAACCCATCGGAGTTGAGTTGATTCCGACTCATGGCTACCCCCTGTGTTATAAAGAAGAACTGAGCTCTGTAGAGTTTTCTTGGCTGTAATCTTTATGGAAGCAGACTTCCAGGCCTTTCTTCCTTGGCACCACTGAGTAGGTTTGAGTTACCAACCTTCAGTTAGTAGTGGAGGGCAAACCATTTGCATCACCTAGGGACCTCATTGTTCTTCTAGCAGTCCAGTGTATGTTCAATATTCCTCACCAACACCACAATTTGAATGCAACAATTTTTCTTCTATCTTCCTCTTTCTTTGTCCAGCTTTCGCATAAGAAATGATTGAAAAGACCATGCCTTGGATCAGGTGCACCTTAGTCATTAAAGTGACATCATTGCTTTTTAAAACTTTAAAGAGGTCTTTTGCACAGATTTGCCCAAAACCAATATATCATTTGATTTCTTGACTGCTGCTTCCATGGACGTTGACAGTGGATCCAAATAAAATGAAATCCTTGACAACTTGAATATTTTCTGCACATAAAAGTGTTCATTGCTTGTTTGTTGAATAAGTGAAATTAAAATTTGTCAGTTTGGTGCATAAATGTATGAAACATTAGAAATGAACAGGCCTCAGGGTTTATCTAGCCCAGGCTCCTCATTATATCCATAAAGAAACTGAGACCCAGAAAGTTGATAGGCGACTAGTCCAAGTCACCTAACTTCTGCCTCCTGATCAGCAGGTTTAGAAAATTATGTGTGTGTGTGTTGTGTGTGTGTGTGTGTGTGTGTGTGTGTGTGTGTGTGTGTGTGTATGGAGTGAGGTATGGTTAGTGAGATTTTAACCTTTGCCTATATGACTGTCTTAGGCTGGGTTCTCTAGAGAAGCAAAACCAGTAAAGCGTGTACATATATAGAGAGAGACAGATTTGTATCAAGGACATGGCTCATGCGATTGTAGAGGCTGGAACGTCCCAAGTCCATGGGTCAGGAGAGAGGCTTCTCCTGATTCATGTAGCTGCAGGGGCTGGTGAACACAAGATTGCAGATCAGAGAGCAGGGCTCTTGCTCACAGGCTGTGAAGATCAATGAATCCCAAGATCAGCAGGCAAGACCTCAGGTAAGCTGCTAACTCAAGTCCCTAGAACCAGAGGTCAGATGAACAGGAGCCAACTGCAGGATCCAGCACGAGCAAAAAGCCCCTGAGCCTTGCCAGAATGTCAGCTTCTGTTTGATGCCAGCCACACGCCCAAGGAAACTATCTTTCAACTGATTGGCTACTCACAGCACATCACGCCATGGTAGTGATCACATATCAAATCTCAACAGGGAAGTGATCACAACATTATACAACTGCCAAAACACGGAGAATCATGGTCCAGCCAAGTTGACACACAATCTTAACCATCACAGTCGTATTAACTGATCTTCCCTCTAGACATTTGGATATTATCTGTCATGGTTTGAATTATGTCCCCCAAAAAATGTGTGTATCAGTTTGACTGGGCCATGATTCCTGGTACTGTGTGATTTCCCTATGTGTTGTAAATCCTGCCTCTATGATGTTAATGAGGGAGGATGGGTGGCAGTTGTGTTAGTAAGGCAAGACTGGATCTACAAGACTGGATTGTGTCCTGAGGCAATCTCTTGAGAGATAAAAGACAGAAGTGAGCAGTGAGACAGGGGGACCTCATACCATCAAGAAAGCAGTGCTGGGAGCAGAGCACTTCCTTTGGACTGGGGTCCCTATGCCAAGAAGCTCCTAGTCTGGGGGAACACTGATGAGAAGAAGACCGACAGAGAGAGAAAGCCCTCCCCTGGAGCTGACACCGTGAATTTGGACTTTTGGCCTACTTTGACTGTGAGGAAATAAACTTCTCTTCATTAAAACCACCCACTTGTGGTATTTCTGTTATGGTAGCACTAGATAACTAAGACATTATCCTATCATTGACAGCATTGTACTTCAAGATAGATCTTGAAGTGTTCTTTTTGACGATGAATGTGACACCATTCTTTTTCAATTTGTCATTCCCAGCATAGTAGACCGTATGACTGTCTGATTGAAAATGGCCAGTACCAGTCCATTTCAGCTCACTAATGCATAGGATATTGATCTTTATGCATTCCATTTCATTTTTGACAATTTCCAATTTTCCTAGATTTGTACTTTGCATTCCATGTTCCAATTATTAATGGATGTTTGCAGCTGTTTCCTCTCATTTTGATTTATGCCACACTAGCAAATGAAGGTCCTGAAAGCTTGACTCCATCCATGTCATTAAGGTTGACTCTACTTTGAGGAGGCAGCTCTTCCCCAGTTATCTTTTGAGTGCCTTCCAATCTGAGGGACTCATCTTCCAGCACTATCTCAGATATGTTCCACTGCTATTCATAATGTTTTCACTGGCTAATTTTTTTCAGAAGTAGACTGCCAGTTCCTTCTTCCTAGTCTGTCTTTGTCTGAAAGCTCAACTGAAACCTGTGCACCATGGGTAACCCTGCTGGTATTTGAAATACCAGTAGCATATTCAGCATCACAGCAACAGGGAAGCCACCATAGTAGGACAAACTGACAGATGCATGGGGTAGAACTAATTAAACATATCATTTGTGGAGCTCTGTGGCTAGACATACTATAACTTTAAGAGTATGATTAGAGTCAAGCAGATTATTTAGTTATTTAACAGAATCAAATGGAACTTTTTTATGTGGTGTAAAAAAAACCAGTTAGTGCCTAATGCAGCTACTATCATAATCAGTCTAGACATAATAAACTATCTCAATTTCCTCGAATTTTGGTAGGATTTGACAGGGAGGACTTTTCTCTTTACTCTGTAGAAGAAAGTAAATGTAATTTCTTGGAATAAATATGAAAATAAAAACCAAACAAACCCATTGCTGTCAAGTCGATTCTAACTCATAGCAACCCTATAGGACAGCATAGAACTCTCCCAAAGGGTTTCCAAGGAGCAGCTGGTGGATTCGAACTGCCAACCCTTTGTTTAGCAGCCTGAGCTCTTAACCACTGTGAGACCAGGGCTCCAAGTGTGGAAACATATAAGCTAAATTATAAATCACCTTACAAGTGTATTTTTTTTTCTAATTTATAGGACAAGGGTCATAGGAGAGAAAATAGAAGGAAGTTGATCTGTGAGATGTTGTAAAAGTTTCAAATCATGCTTTTGACAACCATGTAGACACATCCTGACTGGCCACTACACACCTAACCCGTGCAGAAAACCACCTGAATGAGAAATGTTTAGGCCCATCTTTCTCTTTTAGGTCAGCAGAGTTTCTATATTAGTTTGCTTTTATTGACTTGTTGGTCCATAAATGGATTTTCCATTGTTTCAAGTGTTATGTGCATTTATTCAACTGGATCAAAGATCCTTTGAGGGTAGTGATAGTATTTTTTATGGAATTTGCCCCCAGCAACTCTGCCTAGCACCCTATGCAAGGCGTGGACTCCAGAACTTGGACTCCATAAACGCAGATTAGATAAAACAAGATAACATCTCTAATTTCATAGGTATTGGCAGGTGTTATGGATTGAATTACATCCCCCCAAAATATGTGTTGAATTCCTGGCCCCTGTACCTGTGATCCTGTTTGGAAACAGGATTTTCTTTTTTTATGTTAATGATGGCGTACCAGCATAGTGGAACCTAATCAGTCTTGAGTTATAAGAAGTGCAGATTAGACACAGAGACACATGGAGGAAGACAGATGTCAAGGAACAGTGAGGAAAGCTAAGAAAAGCCAAGGAAATCCAAGGAATGCCAAAAAACACCAATGAACTCCAAACATTGATGATAGTCACCAGAACCTAGGAGAGAGGCCCATAGAAGGAATAGAAGGAATTGACATGGCTAAGGCCCTGATTTGGACTTTCAGCCTCCAGAACTGTGAGAAAATAAATGTCTGTTCTTTAAAGCCACCCACTTGTACTTCTGTTATGGCAACACTAGGTAAGTAAGACAGCAGGAAATAAAATAAGTTAAAAAAACTTGTGGGGGAAGAAAAGGTTGACTATTATTTCCTATTAGCTTAAATACAGCTATCATTACATAGTTTATATTCTACGAAGTATTAGAAGCCCTGGTAGTGGAATTGTTAAGTGCTCGGCTGCTAACCAAAATGTTTGGTGGTTCGAACAACCCAGCTATTCCATGGGGGAAAGATGTGGTAGTCTGTTTGCGTAAAGATTACAGTCTAGGAAGCTCTGTGGGGCAGTTCTCTGTCCTGCAGGGTCGCTGTGAGTCAGTATCGACTCAACAGCAAACAACAACTATGAAGTATTAAATGATTATCTAAAGTAAAAATAAACAGATCAAATCCAGCACCCACGTCCCAGTCAAGAAATACTTTCCCTGTTCAGCATAACTCTTTAGGTTATGCTCTATTCTGAATGTGGTAAGAAGCATTTTCGTTTAAATATATCTTCCTTCATTATGTTACTGAGTTGTAGAAACTCTTAAAGGAGTCTATTATCATAAAACATAATATATTTATTTTGTAATTACCAATTCACTGGATTTTTCTACAAATCAGTTGACCAATCTCAAAAAAAAGAAAAAAGTTTTATGTGTATGTGGAGGATTGAATCTAACCAGAGTCACTTGGAAGTAAGGACTAGCGATTTATTTCTCAAAAATCAGCCATTGAAAATCTTATGAAGCACAGTTCTACTCTGACATACATGGAGTTGCCATGAGTCAGAATCGCCTAGATGGCAAATGGGTTTTTTGCTTTTTGTTTTAAATGTATGTGTATAAAATTTATGTAGAATTTCCTTGTTTATATACACTATCTACACTGTATACATTTTCCCGCCTGATCTCAATGAACTTGTAAAATAATTACTTTGTTTACTCCTATTTTATAAGTAACAAAGCTAAAGCTCTGGTTGGCTAAGAGATTTGTTCAAGAATATATATCTATCTAGTCAATGATGGAGAGAGAATTCAAATCCAGAATCAACTGGATTTGTTTAAATTAAATTCTTTACATTCATATTGCTTTTTAAACTGTTAAGATATAAACATAACTGAAAAGTTTCTTTTTTTCTTCTATTAAAGAAGACAATATTGTCTACCTCAGATGATTTCTAAATTGTATTATACAAACAAACTGTTTTTCCACAGCTTGAGTGAATGAGGGCATAGGTGAATATTTTTACTGTAAATACGGGCAAATGGAATTTTTACATACATTCCTGAGAACCTTTTCAAGGTTCAAACTGTTTATTTTTATTCAATTTTTATCACATCCCTTAATTTAATTTTCTTCTTTTTAAAAATGATTGCATTTATTAATTTGAACAAAGTATCAATGTTAAATAACTCAAATAGATTGTCTTGGAAATAACCTAAGATACTTACACTTCTTCAAATTAAAAAAAAGAATATTATGATATTATGGTAGCTCTTATCTTAAGATTGCTCATAGTTTGACTGATGGCTATTGTTAACACCATAGTTAATCTATTTGTATTATCAGCAGGTATTATCATAAAAATAATTAATGGTTCTTTTATTCATATTTTCTGATGAACTGTTAAAAATAGATTTGTATCTCATGATAATTCTCTAATAAATCAGTTAAAAACCCTTATCCAAAATCTAAAACACAGGATAATGTAAAGTGAGAAGCAAACAATAAACTCTATACCACGACTGATAAAAACTATGGATTAGAAAACGGTATTTTACCTAGTTTTTATTGGTAATAGTCATAAAAGCATAAGTTTCCATCTTCCTTTATCCCTAAAGAGTTTGATATAAAAAATCATTTCACCCAAACTCTCCAGTTGAGTTAGAGGCCATTTCAGAAGGTTTTAATGGTTTCTAATACCATACAAGTGTAGGCAGGGTAGATGGAAACAACACTGTAGAATGAGTTGCTATTACTCTCCCTTTCTTTCTGGAAGATTGAAATGGTACCTCAGGTTACTATTGTTGTTGTTGAGGCTAGCTGCCATCAAGTGATTTCTCACTCTTGACAAACCCATGTGTGCAGAGTAGAACTACTCCATAGGATGTTCAAGGCTGTGACCTTTCAGAAGCAAATCACCAGACCTGTCCTGTGAGGCTCCTCTGGGTGGGTTCAGACAGCCAATCTTTCAGCTAGTAGTGGAGTGCTTAACCATACTATAGAAATGTCCAGTGACTGTAAGCATACTCTAATTCTTATCTTACAGGAATATGCAAACCAGGGAAACTCAGTGGTTCGGAAGTTATTTTCTTAATATCTCAAAATGCATAGCATAGCATCTCCCTGACATGAATTCTTCCTTTGTTTCCAACTAACAATATTTCCCCTTGGCACTTCCCATCTGATTAGGATGGATGCTCTCAGACATTCCAACCATACCAAACTGAAATCCTTTAGTCTTTAGTAACCTCCTACTTTAACCTCTTCTCCCATTCTAAAAGATGCCATATTAGTTTGAGTGGCCTCCACAACCTGAACCATATTTACATGTATATGAGAACCACAAAATTACCTACCAATTGACTCTTGATGTTTATAGGTTTATCATTCTTTGTTTACCCTCATTACATTGTAGTCTACGAAAACAGTGACCTTGCTTTAATCATCAGTAAATCTTCAGGTGCTCAATATTTGTTGAATTAAACAGATGACAGCTAATGAACTCAATGGTCTATCATGTTTAATCTATAATGTTGTTAGATATAGATTTGTATTTATTGAGTGATGAGGCTAATCTATAGGAGAGCAGCAAGCTCTTGAATGAGCTTAGGAAACCACCTGCTGTTCATAGGGTAAATGGTTTCCTGTGATGACATTGTCAATCTTAGAATTCTCAAAGGCCTCATTATACATTCTTGGTGAAATTTACGGGTCTATATAGGGTCACTACAGAGTCACTATGAGTCTTTTTTCTTTTTTCTTTCATACAATGATTCTGTCAGGAGACAACACAGTGCAAGAATAAAAGCAAGGGCTTTATAACCAGAATGTGTGGATTCAAGTCCCAGTTTTGCCACTTACTATGTGACCGTGGAACCTGTACATAGACCAAGAAGCAGTCATTTGAACAGGACAAGGGGATACTACATGGTTTAAAATCAGGAAAAATGTGCATCAGGGTTGTATCCTTTCACCATACTTACTCAATCTGTATGCTGAGCAAATAATCCCAGAAGCTGGACCCTATGAAGAAGAAAGTGGCATCAGGATTGCAGGAAGACTCATTAACAACCTGTGATATGCAGATGACACAACCTTGCTTGCTGAAAGTGAAGAGAGTTTGAAGCACTTATTGATGAAGATCAAAGACCACAGCCTTTAGTATGGATTACACCTCAACATAAAGAAAACAAAAATCCTCACAACTGGACCAATAAGCAACATCATGATAAACGGAGAAGATTGAAGTTGTCAAGGATTTCATTTTACTTGGGTCCACAATCAACACCCACGGAAGCAGCAGTCAAGAAATCAAACAACATATTGCACTGGGCAAATCTTCTGCTAAAGACCTCTTTAGTATTAAAAACAAAGATGTCACTTTGAGGACTAAGGTGCGCCTGACCCAAGCCATGGTATTTTCAATCGCCTCATATGCATGTGAAAGCTGGACAATGAATAAGGAAGATTGACGAAGAATTGATGCCTTTGAATTATGGTGTTGGCAAAGAATATTGAATATATCATGGACTGCCAGAAAAAGGAACACATCTGACTTGGAAGATGTACAGCCAGAATGCGTCTTAGAAGCAAGGATAGCAAGACTTCGCCTCACATACTTTGGACACGTTATCAGGACGGACCAGTCCCTAGAGAAGGACATCATGTTTGGTAAAGTAGAGGGTCAGTGAAAAAGAGAAAGATCCTCAGCGAGATGGACTGACACAGTGGCTGCTACAATGAGCTCAAATATAGCAATGATTGTGATGATGGTGCAGGACCAGGCAGCATTTCACTCTGTTGTACACAGGGTTGCTATGAGGCAGAAGTGACTTGATGGCACCTAACAACATAACAACAGGTGACCTTGGAGATATAAATACAACTCACTTTCCAACATTATGAGTTTAAAGGAGACAATATGTGTAAAAACGCACAACAGAATGCTACATATGATAGATGCTCAGTAATTGTTATTTTTACTATCATAAAATTTTAAGTGATCTCCAGGGCTGTGAGTTCAGGCCTCTAATTTAAGATAAATAAGTTAATTAATTGAAGAATGACAGAAGAAGAGTTAATTAGGTTTAGAATTCAGTTTAGAAGAAATACTTTAAGTTATGAGGGAGAATTTGGAACTGTCGGAGGTTACAATATAGACATTATCGTGGATTGAACTATGTCCCCCAAAAATGTCTGTGAAGTTGGCTAGGTCATGATTCCCAGTATTGTATCATTGTCTAACATTTTGTCATCTGATGTGATTTCCCTGTGTGTTGTAAATCCTATCACTATGATGTTGGTGAGATGGATTAGCGACAGTTATATTGATGAGATCTACAAGATTAGATAGTGTCTTAAGCCAATCTCTTTTGAGATACAAAAGAGAGAAGCCAGCAGAGAAACTTGGGGGACTTCATACTACCAAGAAAGCAGTGCCAGCAGCAGAGTGCATCCTTTGGACCTGAGTTTCCTGCACAGAGAAGCTACTAGACCAAGCGAAGATTGATAACAAGGACCTTCCTCCAGAGTCAACAGGAAGAGAAAGCTTTCGGAGCTGACGCCCTGAATTTGGACTTGTAGTCTACTGGACTATGAGAGAATAAATTTCTCTTGTTGAAGCCATCCACTTGTGGTATTTCTGTTATAGCAGCACTAGATAACTAAGACAGACATCTATAATCTAGAATAAGTTAAGTGGAGATTTTAACAAGGTTATTTATTATGTAACTCTTTGCTGTAAGCTTCAACTCCAGTAAAGATCAGTAGGAATTAGGCATATACATTTCAGCAGGTTGAAAAAAAAAAATATATATATATATATATATATATATCACTTATCATAGGGGCCTAAATAGCCAGCGTAACTTCAAGGCAAAGTCTGTTTATCTTGATTTTGAAAGCATTAAATACTCCAAAACAATGAAATAACCACCTCCAGCTTAAACTGCAGTTGTAAGAAATTTTGTTTTCCTACATTTTAAAATAGGCACAGTTTTTCTTAAATTGCACTTCAATTCTTCTCTTCAAGTTCAATTATTGTGGGTAGTAGAATCCTCAGTGGAAAGGGACTACTGCTTCAGCACAATTTATTGTTACAAATTAAATAATCTTTTCATATTTAAAGGGTCAAACCCTGGAGCATGTTTTTGAATTTGTAAGAAATTTAAGTGAGTCTGCCATTCATAGCTTACTCTGGTTTAAATTCAATTCCTGCAAAGATACACTATAGAGAAATGAACTTCCCAATGTCTATCTATTAAGTGCTTCCATGAGACAAGGACAACTATGAAGAAAGTGGAAATATCTCTTAGCCTAGACATCCAGAAGTAGGAACCCTCCCAAATGGGAACCATGGTTGTAGAGGGAAATGCCCCAGCCTTATCAATGAACTGATGACACATCCAATGGGAACTAACTTTTATCTAACCTGTTTTGCCTGTTGCCTGCCATATTGTTGACCTCTTTCTTCAAATTCTCTCCTAACCCATGTTATCAGTCTCTTAAAGTTTACCTTCTACTTCTCCAGCCATTTCTTTTCAGACATTTTCATGGGTTCTTCTGCCCTAAGGTTTCATTCTCAGACCTCTTCTGTATTCTGAAGTTACTCAAAGCAGGGATAGGGGACCATCTATAATAAAACAATATCTTTAATCTCTGTTAAAAATTCAGATTCCTAGGCCCACTTCTACTCTCCTGAATTAAAATCTCTGGATATGGGAGAGGGTAAACGGTGCCTTATGGCACTGTGGATCTTAGAGTTCTCAAAGGCCTCATGATACTCCTCTGTGAAATGTAAGGGCCTATTTTATACAATGCTTCTATCTGGAGGCAAAGCAGTGCAGGAGTAAGAGCAGGGGCTGTACAGCCAGACTGGGTTCAGGTCTTAGTTTTGCTACTTACTGTGTGAACTTGGGGATATAAATAACACTCATTTTCTGAGATTGTGAGGTTTAATAGATAACATATGTAAAGCAGATAATATATATAAAGAGCTTAATACAATCTCACACATAATAGGTGCATTTTATACAAATTTCTTGGCTGATTTTAATGTAGATCAAAACTTGAAAACCACTGCTGTATACCCTCCCTGGGTGATCTCATCCACTCCAAGATTTCAAACCCACTTTGAAGATAATTATTTAAAATTCTCCAGTGGCCTCCCATTGTTTGAGGCCTTGCATCACCTCGCCCTTGTTTGCCTTTCCAGCCTCCTTTTGCCTTCCTGTTAGAAACCAGTCATTCTGAAATTCTTACAGAGGTATTCTCTTTTGGCTCCAGCTTTGCTACTGGTTCTTCACTCTTCTTAAAATAACTTTCCTTTCTAGGTTCCTTTGCCTGACTCATCCAATCTATCCTTTAAGACTCAGCCTAGATGTCCGCTCCTTCCCTGATTACCCATCTGTGGGTTGGTGCCTGTTTTAAGAGTTCCCATAGCAACTTGGATATCTCTGATTATTGCACTTACCAGATTTTACTGTACTTGCTTGTTTCTATTCCCTATCAGATATCCCCAATAATATATCCTGATATATATTAAGAAGCTTAACATATGTAAATTGATGAATGACTGAATGAATGACTCACAAATATACCCAGTTCAGACCTCTTCCCTAGGCCTTAATATGAAACCAGATACATAAAAAAATAAATTCATTACCTCCCTCCATTCTTCTTTTCAGTGAAATACATACAAATTTGCTCAATTGCAAAACCCAGACAGTAGAGGACTGCTCTATGTCCCTTACCCCTATATCCAATCTGTCACCAGTCTTTGCACATCAAGAATAGCCTAGTTTAGATTTTTTCCAAAGTGTGATTATTGAGGTTTGATTCAAGATGGTAATTTGAGTACATGTGTTTACCTTCCCTCCTTACTAAAACCCCATTGAGGGAAGAAAAGCCATAAAGAACAAAAGCGAAAAAAATTCATAACAATTCTAAGACTAGAAATACTAAAGAATTTGATGACTTTCTGTAACATGGGAAGCAGGTGGAAGTTATCATATTAATAATCAAGCAAAAATAAGAGCCTCCCTCTCAAAACAAACATAGGGGAAAGCTCTAGTAGAAGGAGAACCACTGCACCTGGCTGTGAAGGCACAGAGAGATTCTAAGGGAACAGATACAGAGAGAGGGAGTGGGAAGTAAGACGGATTGGTGGATAGGGAAAGTGACTAAAGGGTTGTTTGTGGACGGTGTTACCAATCCTGACTGATCACAGAGTTCTTGTTTAACATAGAGAATCTCAGGACCCTTTCCTGGAGACTCTGGCACTCCCTAATAAACCTCTTGCATGTTAATCTGCAACAAGAGATTATTTAGTAAACAGAAGATAATGTTTTTTAAAAAAGTAATTGGTATCCTCAAGGAGATTCAAGATGATAATGCATCTATAAAACAAAAGCATGCAGCCAGGGGAAAGAAGAGAAGAAAAATAAAGAAGGATTGGAGATTAAAAATATGATATTTGAAATAAAACATGCAATAGAAAAACTGAAACAAAGTTGAGAATACATCACAAAAAATAGAACAAGAGAAAAATAGATGACAAGTATAAGATAAATTTAAGAGGCACAGAGAATTACTCTATGAGGTCTAATATTGTGAAACTAAGGCTGAAAAATAGAAAAATTGTGTTTTTAAAAGGAGAAATAATCAAGGAAAAAAGTAGAATAAAATGTCCCAAGCTGGCGAAGGGCAGTCTTCAGATCAAAAGTACCAAAACATGCTAAGCAGAATGAGCAAAAAAAGATCTACAACTGGATATACCTTGTAAAATTTCTGAACATCATGATTCAAGATAATTTCTTCAAAGCTTCCAGCATAAAAGAACAGGAGTTTAAAAGGAGTAGGAGTGAGAATGGCATCTCAATACTGGGTGCTAGAAAAAAATGACACAATGTCTTCAAAGTTTTAGAATTAAATGATGTTGAACCTAAAATTCTACATCCAGATCAAAGGTGAGGGAGAAAACAAAGATGTCTTTAGGCATGCAAGGACCCTGAAAATTTTCTTGATAGATATCTTTTCTAAAGAAAAAATAGTGAAGATATATTCCAATAAAATAAAGAATCCCAAAAAGAGGAGAACATAAGAGCCAGAAAACTGAGACCCTAATACCAAAGTACAATGAAAAGTAATTTAGGATAAAAGTCATGCAGCAGTTGCAGAAAGGAATACGTCTTAGGTCCCGTCCCGGTTCAGCTATCACTGGGTGCAGGATGTGGTTGAGCAGGAAGAGAGCAGAGAACCAAAAGACCCAGTTGCAACATAGCAGCCGTCTCCTTGGTCCACCACCAAGTGATCAGTCAGCAATTCTCTCACTGTCTCGATTTCATAGATGGCATTCAGAACCCAGATCACAGCTTTTTCTGGCAAGAAGCAGGTGTAACCCACTGTGCTTCCCAAACTTAGGGAATATATTTCTAAGATCGCCAAGTAATGCCCTTGAAGATCTCCTCTCTGGGCTGTGGATAGAAAGTACTCCCTCCAAAAGGCAACTTCTATAATTATCTACATATGGCAGTGGCAACGAGGGTCTGACATTTGGCTTAGATAAAATGTCTATTCTACCTGCCTCTCAGTTCACACTGAGGCAGGAAAAGTCCCTTTATTAGCTTCCTATTGATGTTGTAATAGGCACCACAAATTTAAAAGCTTAAAACAACACAGATTTATTCTCTTGTAGTTCTGGAAGTCAGAAGTCTAAAATCAAGGTGTTGGCAATACTGTGTTCCTTCTGGAAGCTTCAGGGGAGAAATTATTTCCTTGCCTTTTTTAGTTTCTAGACGTTTCTTCTTTCTCCAGCATTGTTTCTATCAGCAAGGCCAAATTTTCCAACTACCGATCCTTCTTGGTTTCCCACTTTCACATTCCAATCACAAGTAATTATCAGTGCATCCAGACTGCATGTTCGATCAATTTCAGGCTGTAGGAATAGGTAAAAATTTTCCATTTCTTCATCTTTGGCCTTAATGGTTGGTGTGTAAATTTCAATAATAGTCGTATTAACTGGTCTTCTTTGTAGGCATATGGATATTACCCTATTACTGACAGCTTTGTACTTCAGGATAGATCTTGAAATGTTTTTTTTTGACGATGAATACAATACCATTCCTCTTCAAGATGTCATTCCCGGCATAGTAGTAGACCAAAATGGCCAATCCCAGTCCATTTCAACTCACTAATGCCTAAGATATAGATGTTTATGTGTTCCATTTCATTCTTAACATTTCCCAATTTTCCTAGATTCACACTTCATACATTCCACATTCAGTTACTAATGGATGTTTGCAGCTGTTTCTTTTCATTTTGAGTCGTGCCACATCAGCAAATGAAGGTCCCAAAAGTTTGACTCCATCCACGTCATTAAGGTCAACTCCACTTTGAGGAGGCAGCTCTTCCCCAGTCAGCATTTGAGTGCCTTCCAATCTGAGGGGCTCATCCTCTGGCACTACATCAGACAATGTTCCACTGCTATTCATAAGGTTTTTCACTGGCTAATTCTTTTCTCAGAAGTAGATCACCAGGTCCTTCTTCCTAGTCTGTCTTAGTCTGTAAGCTCAGGTGAAACCTGTTCACCATGGGTGACCCTGCTGGTGTTTGAATACCGGTGGCATAGCTTCCAGCATCACAGCAACACACAAGCCCCCACAGTACAACAAACTGTCAGATGCGTGGGGGATGCCAGAGATCACATGATAGAATTTTGCAAGACCAATGTCTTGTTCGTTGTAAATACCTTTTTTCACCAACATAAATGGAGACTATACACATGGACCTCACCAATGGAATAAACAGGAATCAAATCGACTACATCTGTGGAAAGAGACGATGCGAAAGCTCAATATCATCAGTCTGAACAAGGCTGGGGGCCAACTGCAGAACATACTGCTCACATGCAAGTTCAAGTTGAAACTGAAGAAAATTAGAACAAGTCCACGAGAGCCAAAATACGACCTTGAGTATATCCCACCTGAATTTAGAGACCATCTCAAGAATAGATTTGATGTGTTGAACACTAATGACCGAAGACCAGACCAGTTGTGGAAAGACATCAAGGACATCGTACGTGAAGAAAACAAGGGGTCATTAAAAACACAGGAAAGAAACAAAAGACCAAAATGGATGCCAGAAGAAACTTTGGAACTTGTTTTTGAACGTGGAGTAGCTAAAGCAAAAGGAAGAAATGATGAAGTAAAAGAGCTGAACAGAAGATTTCAAAGGGCAGCTTGAGAAAACAAAGTAAAGTATTATAATGACAGGTGCAAAGACCTGAAGATAAAAAACCAAAAGGGAAGAACACCCTGGGTATTTCTCAAGCTGAAAGAAATGAAGAAAAAATTCAAGCCCCAAGTCACAATATTGAAGGATGTCATGGATTGAATTATGTCCCTCCCCAAAATATGTGTGTTACCAATTTGGCCGGGCCATGATTCCCAGTATTGTGTGGTTGTCCTCCATTTTGTGATTGTAATTTTATGTTAAAGAGGATCTAGGGTGGGATTGTAACACCCTTACTAAGGTCACATCCCTAGGAGTTTCCCTGGGGTAGGCCTGCACCTCCTTTTATCTTACAAGAGATAAAAGGAAAGGGAAGCAAGCAAAGAGTTGGGTATCTCATACCAACAAGAAAACAGCACCAGAAGCAGAGCGCATCCTTTGGACCTGAAGTTCCTGCACTGAGATGCTCCAGACCAAGTGAAGACAGATGACAAGGACCTTCCTCCAGAGCCAACAGAGAGAGAAAGCCTTCCCCTGGAGCCAGTGCCCTGAATTCGGACTTCTAGCCTACTGGACTGTGAGAGAATAAACTTATCTTTGTTAAAGCCATCCACTTGTGGTATTTCTGTTATAGCAACACTAGATGACCAAGACAAAGGATTCTATGGAAAAATATTAAGTGACATAGGAAGCATCAAAAGAAGATGGAAGGAATACACAGAGTCATTATACCAAAAAGAACTGGTTCAACCATTTCAGGAGGTAGCATATGATCAGGAACTGATGGTGCTGAAGGAAGAAGTCCAAGCTGTACAGAAGGCACTGGTGAAAAACAAGGCTCCAGGAATTGACAGAGTAACAATTGAGATGTTTCAACAAACGGATGCAGCGCTGGAGGTGCTCACTCATCTATGCCAAGAAATTTGGAAGACAGCTACCTGGCCAACCTACTGGAAGAGATCTATATTTATGCCTATTCCCAAGACAGGTGATTCAACCAAATGCAGAAATTATCATACAATATCATTAAAATCACATGCAATTAATATTTTGCTGAAAATCATTCAAAAGCAACTGCAGCAGTATATCGACAGGGAACTTCCAGAAATTCAAACCTGATTCAGAAGAGTACGTGGAACCAGGAATATCATTGCTGATGTTAGATGGATCCTGGCTGAAAGCAGAGACTCCCAGAAAGATGTTTACCTGTGTTTTATTGACTATGCAAAGGCATTCAACTGTATGGATCATAACAAATTATGGATAACATTGCGAAGAATGGGAATTCCAGAACACTTAATTGTGCTCATGAGGAACCTATACACAGACCAAGAGGCAGTCGTTCAAACAGAACAAGGGGATACTAAGTGGTTTAAAGTCGGGAAAGGCGTGCGTCGGGGTTGTATCCTTTCACCATATCTATTCAATCTGTACTGCTGAGCAAATAATCCAAGAAACTGGACTATATGAAGAAGAACGGGGCGTCAAGGTTGGAGGAAGACTCATTAACAACCTACCTTATGCAGATGATACAACCTTGCTTGCTGAAAGTGAAGAGGACTTGAAGCATGTACTGATGAAGATCAAACACTACAGCATTTAGTAGGGATTACACTTCAACATTCAGAAAACAAAAATCCTCACAACTGGACCAATAAGCAACATCGTGATACAGAGAAAAGATTGAAGTTGTCAAGGATTTCATTTTATTTGGATCCACACTCAACACCCATGGAAGCAGCAGTCAAGAAATCCAAAGACACATTGCACTGGGCAAATCTGCTGCAAAAGACCTCTTTAAAGTGTTGAAAAGCAAAGATGTCACCTTGAAGACTAAGGTGCTCCTGACCCAAGTCATGCTATTTTCAATCGCATTATATACATTGAAAGCTGGACAATGAATAAGGAAGACTGAAGAAGAATCAATGCCTTTGAATTATGGTGTTGGCGAAGAATACTGACTATACCATGAGCTACCAAAAGAACAAACAAATCTGTCCTGGAAGAAGTACAGCCAGAATGCTCCTTAGAAGCAAGGATGGTGAGACTACATCTCACATACTTTGGACATGTTATCAGGAGAGATCAGTCCCTGGAGAAGGACACCATGCTTGGTAAAGTAGAGGGTCAGCGAAAAAGAGGAAGACCTTCCACAAGATGGATTGACACAGTGGCTGAAAAAATGGGCTTAAGCATACAGATCGTGAGTATGGCACAGGACCAGGCAGTGTTTCATTCTGTTGTACCTAGGGTCGCTCTGAGTTGGAACCAACTCCGCGGCACCTGACAACAACAGATGTCTCTTGCAATTCTTTGGCTGGTCACCCCTTCCTCACATCACTCCAACTACTTGCTTCTGTTATCACATTGTCTTTTATTGAGTCTGATCCTCCTGACTCCTCTTATAAGGATGTTTGTGATTACACTGGGTCCACCTGGAAAATGCAGGATCATCTTCCCATCTCAAAATCTTTAACTTAATTACATCTGTAAAGTTCTTTTTACCACATAAGTTAACATCTTCATTGGTTCCAGGAATTAGAATATGAACATCTTTATAGATTCCAGGATTTAGAATGTGGACAGTCCCATTTTAACATCCTGCTACTCATGTGTTTGTTTTATAAAAATATACATATTTAATGAGATTATTGTTAATCTCTCACTGAATTTTATTAATTCTATTCTCCTAAATAGCTCAGTCTTCTAAACTACCCTTTCTTCTTCTTACTGTTTAAGTTCAGTCCTTTATCATTTTTTGCCTGGACGACATCAGTGGTAAACTGTTTTGGTCTTTCACCTTCTAACCATTTGGTCCCCATAATTACTAGAGTGAGTGCACCAAAAAGCAATCCAATCCATTTCTTCCTATTGTAAAATAAAATCTATCTTCATGATCTTCAGAATAAATTATAAATCCCTGGCTAACTCTCTCCTGCCACATCCACTATTAGTTCTCCAAATGTAACCAAAAGTTCAGCTATATAAACTATACACTTCCCTGAGCAACCAATGTTCTCTCAACCCTCTTCCTGAAAGATCCATCCCCTTCCTCCACCTGACCTACTCCTTTATGGCCCGTAAGACTATGTTCACATTAATTGTATGTCTTCTTATATGCCTTACCTGACCACACCTTCATGCCCTTCACTTCTCTCCTATAAACTTCTTCAGGATGCTGAAAAAATCTTCAAATGTAGCATTTATTACTTTGTATTATAAATGTTGATTTACTTGTCTGTCACTATAATTAGCCTGTGAATTGCTTGAGGGTATAGACAATGTCATTCATTTCTTTGTCTTGGCAGAGGGCGTGGCATATATTTATCCATCCCCCAAAAGAATATTTGTTGGATGAGTGAATAAACTATGAAATTTTTAGGCCAATTGCCTTTTTTTTTTTTTGGTCTCAAAATATCTTTTTACGGTTGATTTGTTCAAAATAGGATTCAAAAAGGTCCACACATTGCATTAGGTTATTATGTCTCCTAAATTTCTTTTTTTTTTTTTTTAATTTTTTTTATTTTGGTGACAGTATTCACAGCCAAAAATATACCATTTCAACAATTTCTACATGTACAATTCAATGACATTGATTACATTCTTCAAGTTGTGCTACCATTCTCGCTATACTTTTCGAAATTATTCTACCACCATTATCTTAAACTCACTGCCCCCTAAGCTTCCCATCCAACCTTTCAATTGCCATTGTCAATTGATCTCACACGGATAATTCTTTAAGAGAGCAATATGGTCAAAACAGACATACTTTAACAATTAAGCTATTTTTTGGTTCAAAGAAGACTTTAGGGGACAGTTTTGGTTTAAGGTTTAGTGTAAAGATTATCTCAGGGCAATAGTTTCAGGGGTGCATCCAGCCTCAGTGGCTCTGGAAAATCTGGATTCCATTGAGAATTTGAAATTCTGGCCTGCACTTTTCACCCTTTTGATCAGGATTCTTCTATAGACTCTTTGATCAAAAATTCAGGGGCAGATTAACCAATAAGTAAGGTACTCATGGGCCTACATTAAGCAAGGTATGCACAGGCTTACTTGTGTATACTTACTAATCTGTAGTGCATAATTTCACATGGGTTTCATTACATCCATGATGTAGTGAAAAACAGATAAAATTGTGCACTGCAGATTAGTAAGTAAGCGCAAGAAAGCCCGTGTGCACCTTGCTTATTGGGTAATCTTTCCCCACATTCAGTAATGGTAGCAAGGCACCATCCAGTTCTTCTGGTCTCATGGCAAAGGAAGCAGTTGTTCATGGAGGCAACCAAACACACAGTCAATTTTCTTCTCTGATTCCTGACTCTCCTTCTTGTTCTTCAGGTGAATGGAGACCAATTGTTGAAAATCGTATGGTCGCCTGCTAGTTTTTAAGACCCCAGTCACTATGCAATGAGCTAGGAAGTAGAAAAGAAGTACTGAGAGACTATATTATTTCAGTTAATTGCCTTTTCACTTGTTTCTCACTGTACCCCTTAAATCTATAAAAAGAGTTTTCTCCAGATATTTACATGGACAAACCTGTACACACACACACACCACCTCCACTATCACTTCCCACTGTCTAGTGTTACTGTGGGGCTGACAGAAATCAATTAGCATTGCACATACAAGTATAAAATATATATGCAAGTAAAAACAGACTAAGTTTTATCAAGGAATCAACGTAGAAAATCAAGGAAAGTGAAGATGGGGGATGGTTTTTCTAAAAAGGTTTCTTCAAATTTTACTCTTACATTACAAGAAAGCTAATCTGACTATCATCATCTGGTCTCACATTTGTACAGCATGTCATAGTTTTAACAAGTTTTAAAATTCTTTCTCCATTTGATCTTCACAGCTGTGTAAGCCAAAGAGACCAGGTATATGTTGCTCCAATTTTAGAGATGCAAAAATAGAAGTTTAAGGGGGTTTGAGTTCCTGAAAGGAATTCACAAAACTGAGATGTGGTAAAATGGGAAGTAGAACAGTGGACTCACTTGAGGAGTTGGTAAAATTACTGATGGCTGAGCCTCACCTTAAAACAATTAAGTTAGAATCTTTGGGGATGGGAAGTGTCTCTAGCATCTATGCTTTTCAAAAACTTGCCAGATGTCTCTAATGCACAGCCAGAGTTGAGAAGCCCTGGATTAGAAGCCAAGCGTTCTGACTTTAGTTCAACGGTTTTACCATTGCCTCTATTAGATGATGCAATGGGTGTTGGCATTGGATGGTCATTTTTGCTACGTTACTTTAAGAGGAGATTGAAATGATGGTTTGTATTTGGTTTTACCTAACTAATAAATATTTTCTGATGGTCTTTAAGGGGGAGGGCAGGATTGCCAATACTTAAATAGTTTAAAACTGAGGTTAAAAATTCCTGAATCCTAAGCCTGTATTTCCCTGACAGCTTGATGACTAGGTGGGGGAAAATGCAAGAAGCAGAGACAACAAGGCTGACTATAGAAAAGACGAGAGTAAGGAGGGAGGATGGAGAGGCGTGCATGGTACACAGCAACAAAAGTGTTCCATGTCTCTTAGACAACACAACAGAGTGACTCCTTATGAAATTCAATCCAAATGCTGCCACTCAAGTATTTGAGGCAAGTTCTTAACCCCCATTAACGCTCAATATGCACAAGGGCATACTTATGGAAGCTTAGCTGACCACTTAAAATATTAGATCTTAAAAACTGAATGATAAATGTGTCTCCTTGTCACTGTCACATAGGACTAATTGGTAGGAGACGCACACCTCACAAGGACATTCTGAGGGATAAACAGTGGTTACACAGCTCTTGGAAATATAAATAGCGCTCATAAAAAATGTTGCCGTGCGCATGCTTTCTGCCAAGGTAAACTGTAATTTACACTTTTGCCGGGGGCATAATTGTTAGTTTATCCTTTTTTCTGTTCACACCCATCTATTCCTCCCTTGGGCCTCAAAGTCACAAGAGTTTTCACAAAAATAATCTTTAAAACATATATTTACCCTCTTACCGACCCCTTAAACTAGCTCCTTATTACTCAAGGGCATTTGAAATTGTTCTAAATTTGTTTTGGAGGCCGTGGGTGTATTCTCCCCTCTGTATGTATGCATAACCCCCATTAACTTCCATGGGAATCAGATACACATATATCAAAGTGAAACCAGGCCCTCATATGTTTAAATCATGATTAAAATCTATTTATGATAAAATAAAAACTAAGAACTAAAATCTGGGGGAAAATGTAGGAAAAAAATGAGACCATGTTGTGCTTAATTAAAGAAGTTTACATTTATGGATAACTAAAATGGCATACCAGCCCCCTGGCACTATTTCCAATATATCTTTGGTCTCAGGTTATTTACTGAAAAGTGCCCATATTATAAAACGAAATGTGTGTGAGTAACTGTCTCATAAACTCCACATGGCCCCGTAAGTCCTGGATCTGTATTAGAAAGGAACAGAGGCACTCTTCTGACCAAAATTGTTACCTGTGGGTAGAATTTGATCTTACCTATTTATTGGCAGATTTTTAAAATTATGTCAATAAACACTTGCAAAATTTGCATATATGTTTGCCTACATGGATGCCCATGAAAATTGGGTAATGGAGTTCCAAATATTCCAATTTTTTTCTTATAAACCCAGATCTGTGTAGTGCATACCCTGTTTATGAACATTACTAGGAGGCAAATACAAACTTTACATACATATTTTGGTGAACCTTTGAAATACAGATATATCATACATGCAAATAAATACACTAATTCATCCATGCATTTAATGATATGAAGTCGACTCTAAACCCCACAGCAGTAAGAATTGAAGTATTAAAATTCATTTCTCCTTTACAAATAAATGTTGTGCAGTTCTCAGATAAAATATGGGAAAATATGAACCTAGGTTAGGTGATTTTCAAAAGTAGTTTAAAATAAATGGATCTTTACTGAAGTATAGACCAGAATGGTCATTTTGATGAAATCTGATAAGGTATTTCTTCACTTCTACTAAGATAGTGTTTAATCATTAACTAAATAAACAATACTTTAAGTAACACCCTTACGAAAGGAAAGTGTCAAATGCAGCTTTCAGAAGCACCCAAGGAACATCTAGGAAGTCAATAACTTGGGAGAATATTTATTTCCTTTATATACAAATTGCATCAAAACTGGATTTGAAATAAACATTGTATAATTAACAGATATGTATGACAACATACCCCATTGCAGTGGAGTCGATTCTGACTCTTAGTGACCCTATAGGACAGAGTAGAACTGCCCCATAGGGTTTCCAAGGCTGTAAATCTTTACAGAAGCAGCTTGTCACATCTTTCTTCAGCAGAAAGGCTGGTGGGTTCAAACCTTCAGGTTAGCGGCCAAGCACTTAACCACTGTACCATCAGGGCTCCTATGATGACATACAGATGGTTTAATAATATGCCATTTTAAACACAATATAATTTTCCACCCGTAAACCTATTTGAATGGAGCAGAATGAGGTTATTTGAAAATCCTGAAGATCTTCACCTTTCTACATTCTCTTGGATTTCAACCTCACATTCTCCTTTGGAGCAGTTATAGCCTCTCTAAAGGAACAGAGCTACCTGGACCCAGACACAGGGCATTTCATTAAAGTGGCTAATCACTGGCAACTCTTAAAATAACCTTTTTTCCTAACCCTTTTAGCAACAGTTGTGAGGATGGAGCAGGACTAAGCAGTGTTTCGTTCTGTTGTGCATGGGGTCGCTATGAGTCAGAACTGCCTCAACGGCACCTTACGACAACAACACTTTTGCAATAACCATAATAACTGAATCCATTTATTCAGCTCCTGAGGGTCCCTGGGTGGAGCAGACAGTTAAGAGCTCAGCTGCTAACCAAAAGGTCGGTGGATTTAGTCCACACAGAGGCACCTCAGAAGAAAGGCCCGGAGATTTGCTTCTGAAAAATCAGCCATTGAAAACCCTATGAAGTACAGTTCTATTCTGACACACATTGGGTCACCATGAGTCAGAATCTACTCCACAGCAACTGGTTTGGTTTTGATTTTTTATTCAGTTCCTACTACAATCCAAGAACTATACTAAATCCTTTATAAACAGAAATGTTAATCCTCAAAATAATTTTCCAAGATAGGTATATGAAAAGTTAAAAAACAAAAAAGTAGGAAATCAGATGGTTGTGTGTGAGTGGTGGAACAGGATTCAGGAACATCAGCCTCCAGCTGTGGGCTCTGTTCTTCCTCCCGTTGACTCGCTCAGAAATCCTAACCTCATAAACCCCATGCAATAATCTTAACCTCACAAACCCTATAAAGTAGAGACCCTGCCCTTGTTTAAGAAAACCTTACAGAATGGGCCAAGTCAGCATAATTTTTAAATTCAGCCCAAGCTAGAAAGCCAGATGAAAGCTCCCCAAACCAGCAGGGTGCTGGGATGGGACTCAGACCCCCATGATTAAAATGGAATTTTTATAACTCCTCTCTTTCTTCAAAATAGACGTTGAGTATAAAGAATACCCAGACTTTATAATGAAGACCAGATACCACATTGGAGTCTCCAGCATGACAATAGCCCAAGGGAAAAATTTATTATGTTCTAGGAGTCATCTATGAAAAACATGAAAATTCAAACGTTTTAAAAATTATGATCTATTTATAAACTATTGACTACCCTTAAATTGGAGCCCTGGTGGCGTAGTGGTTAAGAGCTCAGGCTGCTAACCAGAAGGTCTGCAGTTTGAATCCACCAGCTGCTCCTTGGAAACTCTATGGGGCAGCTCTACTCTGTCCTATAGCGTTGCTATGAGTCGGAAGCAACTTGACAGCACACAACAACTATCCTTAAATTATGCTTAATAAATTCTTAAGGAAAATATGTTGACATTGAACTTCATAGCATGGAGTAAGATTATTATTATTATCACTTTTTTTTTTTTTTTTAGCTAACAGAGACCTTAGAAAATAATTTAGCCCAATCCCTTCATTTAAACAGAGGAAAAAACAATGATTTGTATTTTGTTTAGCCCTTTGGCGACTCTTGCGGTACACAGTATCCCAACTACTTTCTATGTCTCTGGAGTTCTTTGTGAAGGCAGTAGTCCGATTTTAAAGTGTTTAGCCTCAAGGTGGGAGCCTTTTGAAATGCGTGAAACTCAAAAAAATTGAGTTGGACCCTCATAATTGTGCAGAATGAGTATTGTGTTTGGTGATGTCTCCTGTTATTTTTAGGTGCTGTCCAGTCGATTCTGACTTATAGCGACCCTATGTACAACAGAACGAAGCACTGCCTGGTCCTGCACCATCTTCACAATCGTTGTTATGCTTGATCTCATTGTTGCAGCCACTGTGTCAATCCATCTTGTTGAGGTCTTCCTGTTTTCGCTGACCCTCTACTTTACCAAGCATGACGTCTTCCTCTAAGGACTGATCCCTCCTGATAACATGTCCAAAGTATGTGAGACATAGTCTTGCCATCCTTGCTTCTAAGGAGCATTCTGGCTGTATTTGTTCGAAGACAGAATTGTCTGTTCTTTTAGCAGTCCATGGTATATTCAATATTCTTTGTCAACACCATAATTCAAAGGCGTCAGTTCTTCTTTGGTCTTCCTTATTGATTGTCCAGTTTTCGCATGCACATGAGGTGATTCGAAACACCATGGCCTGGGACAGGCGCACTTTAGTCTTCAAGGTGACACCTTAGTCTTCAAGGTGAATTTTGTAATCTTTTGACAGATTTGCCTTTATTTCTGTGAGATAAGCCTCCTTACTGTGTTTCCCAGTTACTATGTTCTTGTGAGAATGTACTTATCGCAAGAATAAGCTATTCCTAGTCTTCATTCAGTCATAGTGGCCATTTTCTCCCTGAAAGACATTCACTGTTTCCAGGTGTTACTGGCTTCCTGCTCTGCTCTGAGTCTTTGCTCTGCAATCTTCCAGGACTGCTTTTCCAGCTTCTGACCAGTAAGTAATGCCTTTGCAATAAGGAATAATGCATTGCAGTGGTACTTTTCAAGAGGCTCGAATTCCTATAAGTTATTCTTACACCACATTCAGTCTTAGGGCCCAATCATTGCTTCCACATGTAACAGGTGGAATGCATCGCTGTGAACAGGTCTGCAATATTCCAGGACAGCTGTTTCTGCTTCTTAGCTGTTGGTGCTGCTTTTGTTATAATGAAGACTACATAGTAGTGATAATTTTACTGTGATATAATCACTTGGCTTTATTTGTTTAGGCTGTGAAGTACTGCTTTTGCAGTAAGGAAGAATGCATTGTACCATGTTTTGAAAAACTTTATGAAAAATAATAAAAAGGCTATAGAAGAAAGAGACTAGAATAAAATGTCCATGCAGCCATTTCCAGATGTCTTCATGTTTTGCAAATTTTCAAGAAATAAATTTTTTTTTAATTTTAAAAAAGATTTTATCACTGACTCATATTGCTGGGACATACATGATCCCAGATAATAGGTATCAAAACCCATAAATCATAACAAAAATTATGAATTGGTCCTTTAATCAGCATGTCTTCCATTAGTGAAAACACATGGTATCACAAAAAAATTCAAAGGAAAAACTAACTGGGTCATCAAAGGGTTAGGTATAACAGAATTACCACAACTCCTAACTGTAAAAGTTCCTATTAATTAATTAACTTTTACAATTACATTAAAAGGGTACCTCCTTTGTTCCATGACTTCTTCCTGGTCAGTTGTGTCTGACGTAAGTATAGTTTAATGAATACTCTGGATCCAACGTAAAATAAGTCAATGCTCTTATTACTGTTTCTGTGTAGTTGCATGCATGCACACATACGCAAATTACAATTTGTCCTCATTTCCCTGCTACCTATAACCTCCAAAAGGGCACAATCTTGTCTGTATTACTTGTGGCAGTCACCAGAACATAGGACAGTGCCCAACACATAGTAGACAATCAATAAGTAGTCCGTGAATGAATAAAATACCAACTTTTCTGCCAGAAACAAGAAAAGATGAATCTTAAAACCAACACTTGCCTCTCTCCTTTTATCTCAGTAAATAGTCCTTCATCAAGTCCTCTCAATTTTACCCCCTAAGTAGTTCTTTGATTTACTTCCACTGCCATCCCCCTAGTCCACGCAAGTTCCCATCAATTACTGCCTCAAATAAAAATAAAGTGAAAGCCTACTCCCTGGCCCAGCTGAGTCAGCTCTGACTAGTAGTCACTCCCTTTATTCGTGTCTTAGGGCTGCTGTAACAAATTGCCATTTAACTTGGTGGCTTAAAACAACAAAAATTTATTCTCTCACAGTTCTGGAGGCCAAAAGCCCAAAATCTTGGTGTTGGCAGGATTGTGCTTTTTCCAGAGGCTCTAGGGGCAATTCTGTTCCTTGCCTCTTTCAGCTTCTGATGGCTGTTGGCTTTCATTGCCTTGGGATTGCTCACACCAGTCTGTTGCTGGTGTCTTCTCCTCTTCTGTCTTTTATAGGGATATAGGAACCCCGTGTCATTGAATTTAGCGCCCACCCTAATAATCCAGGTTGACTTTATCTCAAGATCCTTAATTTAATTAAATCTGCAAAGATCCTTTTTCTAAATAAGGTCGCATTTACAGGTCCTTGGGATATGGACTTGAACATATCTTTTTGTGGGTCACCGTTCAACCACTATACCCTCTTTCAAAACACTTCCACAACTTTCACTTTCTCTTAGGATAAAGACTAAAGTTTATAAATGGCCTAAAAATTCCTGAGTGCTTTGGCCCCTGATTCATCTTGTGCTTCTGTCCCCCTTGCTATCTGAACACCTGCAACGTCCATGTTCTTTCAGTTCCTCCAGGTCACCACCTTCCTCCCACCTCGGGCCCTTGCAAATGTTTTTTCTTCCCAGAATTGAAAGCTCCCTCATACTTCACCCCTACTCAACCTTCAGTGGAGCCTTTCTTGTCACCCATACCTCACTCCCAAAGACTAGGTGCTTTGTTATACTGACTATCAAGTTGCTTTCCATAAAGCAGCATATCGGTTTATAATTATATATTCATTAGTATGATGACCTGATTAACGCCTGCCTTGACTACTCGTCTGAAACTTCATGAGAGCAGGAATCATGTTTATTTAGTTTTTGTTTTGTTTCATTTTTGCTTACCAATATATTTTAGGGACTAGCACAGGGCCTAGGATATACAAGGAAGGTAACAAGTATTTATCGAATGAATAAATGAATGCGTAGATGAATGAATATGTTTAAAAACAATCCTACTCCAATCCTTCAGGGTCAACCTAGTAAAATGAATTAATTAAAGCTGATGGAATATTGCTATAAATCTAATCAAGGAATTACACTTATACTGATACATTGATAAATTTAAGCAGAATTGAGTCATTAACTCAGAATAAAACTTCCCTTTTCTTGATCAAATCTCCAAATAACCTAAATAACTATCCTTGACTTTGTTTTTTTATGTGCAGGCATAGCTCAAGGATCAAGTTAAGACTCGGAGATACCTAATCACTAAACTTGAATTAATGGCCCCAGTAGCTTGGAATCCACTACAAAATAGCAAACCATTGCCTAAACTGTAGAAAGTGTAACAGATTTTATATCAAATATACCAAAAAATAAAAAACAAAACCATTGCTTCAAGTTGATTCTGACTCATAGAGACCCTATAAGAGTAGAACCACCCTATAGGGTTTCCAAGGAGCGACTGGTAGATTCAAACTGCTGACCTTTTGGTTAGCAGCCATAGTGCTTAACCACAGCGCCACCAGGGCTCCGTATAAAATATAGCTCTCATTTTTATGATTCTGTGGAACTCCATTCTAACAATATTGTTAGCTGAGAAGACTGGCTCGTGTTAAATCCAAAGCCATGCACTATCCATGCTATAGTAGGGGTACATTTTATTTTATGACTTAAATAAAAACATTTCTAAAATCACATACCCTTTGATAACAAGATTCAAAAGAGAGCCTAGAGTTATTGGAACACATGAAATTCAAGCTTTAAAAGAATTTAGTTGGTTTAAAATTATTTGAAGACCTTATGAAAGTAAGGAATCTCCTTCTAGCTTCAGTTTAATACCTACTATCACTATGGGGATATAAGTAGCTAGTGAGAAATCTTTCTCCTAGATGATTCATATCCTTACATAGAATTTTGCCTAAACTCTATGTTCACTGCATGAAGGACTATAACTAAAGGATATTTAGTTATTCATTAGTTCATGTATAACAAAAATCCCAAAGAATTTTCAAAGTTACGATAAAGCAAAGCTGTGTATATTATGGCCTCTCTTAAAATAAGGAAATAAAATTACTAGTATATTATGTATATGATTAATTTTCTACCTCCAAAATTATTAGAATGGTATATCTAGTCATTGTGTATATAGTACTAATTACTTAATTCTGAATACTTTTAAAATAAAAATCACTTAAAATGCTAAAGTTAAAACAATAATTAGTGAATTTCCTGTTAAATAATTTTAAGAAGCTCAATAAAGACCAGAGGAAATTTTATAACCATAAGCAAATACTCTAAACAAAGAATTATGTTTCACAGTATTTTTAGAAGCTATGGATTTAAAAAATATTAGTGATTTTGAAATTTTACATCTAGATCGCTATTCTATTGACCACTAAAATAACATTGTAAAAATTAAATTTAAAACTGAAAGATTTCCAAATCTAAATAATATAATCAGTGGAAGATAATAGATGATCCAATAGTATAGCATAACAAGTACAAAATTCATGTTATTTGTTAAATAACACTTCAAAACTTTACTTCCTTTGCTTCTTAACATTAAGGAGAATTCAATATGATAGCCATCATGTTCAATCATCAAAAAATTCTGTCATTGGAGGCCATGAGGAAAGTCAGAAGTTTTAATATTACTTTAAGCCCTTTGACTAAAAGTCCTTTGAAAATGTGTTTACAATGTTTCTTCCATAGAGAGATGGCATCCTCAGGCTTACCTACTCTCTGATGCTCTGGGCTCCAGGCACTGGCGTTTTTGCTGGGCAGACACTATCAAGGTAGAGTCCCCTGGACATACATAATGGACATTTTCTGCTTTTCAGCAGTGTCACCATACCTTTGCAGAAGCTACTGGTCTGATTTCTAGAGTTATTGTCAACAGTCATTTTGGGAATTTTTTTTCTAGAAGATAAGTCAGTAAGTTATCTTTGCTCCAAAATGCACAGTTTTAAATGGTGTTTAAAAAGAGTTGCCTACTATCATAGAAGACAGTTCATCTGCTAAGCACTAAAAAGTGATTCAGGGAAAGCTTCTTTTGGTCTTTACTGCAACCCTTCAGGGCAGACTGATATGCATAGATTAAGGGATACCTATGTTTACATACTTGCAAAAGAGATGATACAAGTATTCTAATTTAACTGTTGTTTTCAAATGGGATCTGCAGTAGATTCTATTTAAAAGACATTTCAGCTAAATTTAAATACTCTTCTGTGCTTGAGTGAGAACTGACATATCAAGTATGCAGTAGATTAAATACATAGATACCTTATAAGCAACAGAACGGAACGCTATAAGGGGTAAGAGAAACTGAAGGAAAAAATTAATAAAAAAAAATTTCCTTATTCTTGTACAAACCGTCTTACTTTTTAAAGGAAGGTAGAGGAGAGGGGTGAAATACATTTTAATCTTCATACAGACAAAACCAATTGTGAATTTGGGACTTTGTCCTCAAAATGATTATGTAAAGAAGATAAAGGTTTCAAGGAAAAAAAACTAAAGAGGCAGTATATGTTATATTAAACATATGGACTCTAGAGTTAGACTGCCTGGCTCTGAAATCTGACTCTGCCACTTAATAGTTGTATGACTCTGGGCAAATTACTTAACCTTTCTGCTTTCAGTGTTCTCATCTGTAAAATGGAGATAATAAGAATGCCTATCTATTAGGGTTGTTATGAGAATTAAGTAAGTAAAGGCATGAAGTACCCTTCAAGCAATAGGTATTGACCTATAGTACGTGCTATGTATTAGCTATTACTATTAACAACTATCTGATTACAAATGTGGCCCATTAGGGTATATTGCTGTTGTCGTTGTTAGGTGCCGTTGAGTTGGTTCCGACTCACAGCCACCCCTATGTACAACAGAAAGAAACACTGCCCGATTCTGCGCCATCCTCACAATCGTTATGCTTGAACCCATTGTTGCAATCACTGCATCAATTCATCTCATTGAGTGTCTTCCTCTTTTTTGTGACTATCTACTTTACCAAGCAAGATGTCCTTCTCCAGGGACTGTTCCCTCCTGATAACACGTCCAAAGTACGTCAGAAGAAGTCTCGCTATCCATGCTTCTAAGGAGCACTCTGGCTGTACTTCTTCCAAGTCAGATTTGTTTCTTCTTCTGGAAGTCCACGGTATCATCAATATTCTCCACCAACACCATAATGCAGAGGCATCAATTCTTTTTCAGTCTTCCTTATTCATTCTCCAGCTTTCCCATGCATATGAGGCGACTAAAAACATCATGGCTTGGTTCAGGCGCATCTTAGTCCTTAAAGTGAAATCTTTGCTTTTTAACAATTTAAAGAGGTCTTTTGCAGCAGATTTGCCCAGTGCAATAGGCCTTTTGATTTCTTGACTGCTGCTTCCATGGGTGTTGATTGTGGATCCAACTAAAATGATATCCTTGACAACTTCAATATTTTCTCCTTTTATCATGCTTACTAGTCCCGTTGTGAGGATTTGGGTTTTCTTTATGTTGAGATGTAATCCATACTGAGGACTGTAGTCTTTGGTCTTCATCAGTAAGTGCTTCAAGTCCTCTTCACTTTCAGCAAGCAAGCCTATGTCTCTGCATATCACAAGTTGTTAATGAGTCTTCCTCCAATCCTGATGCCCCATTCTTCTTCATATAGTCCAGCTTCTGGGATTATTTGCTCAGCATACAGACTGAATAAGTATGGTGAAAGGATTCAACCCTGACACAAAACTTTCCTGATTTTAAACCACACAGTATCCCCTTGTTCTGTTCGAACTACTGCTTCTTGGTCTATGTACAGGTTCCTCATGAGCACAATTCAATGTTCTGGAATTCCCATTCTTCACAATGTTATCCATAATTTGTTATGATCCACACATTTGAATGCCTTTGCATAGTCAATAAAACACAGGTAAACATCTTCCTGGTATTCTCTACTTTCAGCCAAGACCCATCTGACATCAACAATGATATCCCTCATTCCATGTCCTCTTATGAATCAGGCTTGAATTTCTGGCAGTTTCCTGTGGATGTACTGCTGCAACTGCTTTTGAATGGTCTTCAGCAAAATTTTACTTGTGTGTGATATTAATGATACTGTTCGATAATTTCCACATTCTGTTGGATCACCTTTCTTGGGAATAGCCATAAATATGGATCTCTTCCAGTCAGTGGGCCAGATAGTTTTCTTCTAAATTTCTTCACATAGACAAGTGAGCACTTTCAGTGCTGCATCCATTTGTTGAAATATCTCAATTGGTATTCCATCAATTCCTGGAGCCTTGTTTTTGGTCAATGTCTTCAGTGCATCTTGGACTACTTCCTTCAGTACTATTGTGTCACGGATTGAACTATGTCCCCCAGAAATATATGTCAGCTTGGCTGGGTCATGATTCCCAGGACTGTATGATTGTGTACCATTTTGTAACCTGATGTGATTTCCTTATGTGTTGTAAACTCTATCAATATGATGTAATAAGACGGATTAGTGGCAGTTATACTGATGAAGTCTATACGATTAGATAGTGTCTTAAACTAATCTCTTTTGAGATATAAAAGAGAGAAATGAGCAGAGACACATGGGAACCTCATATCACCAAGAAAGCAGTGCTGGGAGCAGAATGCGTCCTTTGGACCTGAGGTTCCTGTGCTGAGGTGCTCCCAGACCAAGGGAGGACTAATGTATCACAAGGACCTTCCTCCAGAGCCGACAGAGAGAGAAAGCCTTCTCCTGGAGCTGATGCCCTGAATTTAGACTTGTAGCCTACTGGATTGTGAGAGAATAAACTTCTCTTTGTTAAAGCCATCCACTTGTGGTATTTCTGTTATAGCAGCACTAGATGACTAAGACACACTGGTTCTTAATTATATGTTACATCCTGAAATAACTGAATGCTGACCAATTCTTTTTGGATCAGTGATTCTCTATATTCCTTGCATCTTCTTTTGATGCTTCCTGCGTCATTCAGTATTTTGCCCATAGAATCCTTCAATATTGCAACTCAAGGCTTGAATTTTTTCTTCAGTTCTTTCAGCTTGAGAAATGCCAAGCATGTTCTTCCCTTTTGGTTTTCTAATTCGAGGGTTAGCGCATGTCATTATAATACTTTACTTTGTCTTCTCGAGCTGCCCTTTGAAGTCTTCTGTTTGGCTCTTTTACTTCATTATTTCTTCCTTTCACTTTAGCTACTCAACATTCAAAAGCAAGTTTCAGAGTCTCTTCTGACATCCATTTTGGTCTTTGCTTTCTTCCCTGTCTTTTTAATGACCTCTTGCTTTCTTTATGTATGATGTCCTTGATGTCATTCCACAACTCATCTGGTCTTTGGTCATTAGTGTTCAATGCATCAAACCGATTCCTGAGATGACCTCTAAATTCAGGTGGTATATACTCAAAGTCGTACTTTGGCTCTTGTGGAATTGTTCTAATTTTCTTCAGCTTCAACTTGAACTTGCATAGGAGCAATTGATGGTCTGTTCTGCAGTTGGCCTCTGTCCTTGTTCTGACTGATCATACTGTGCTTTTTCATTGTCTCTTTCCACAGATGTAATCGATTTGATTCTTGTGTATTCCATTTGGCAAGGCCCACATGTATAGTCAACATTTATGTTGTTGAAAAAAGGTATTTGCAATGAAGAAGTCATTGGTCTTGCAAAATTCTATCATTCTATCTCAGGAATCATTTCCATCATCAAGACTATATTTTCCAACTACCAATCCTTCTTTGATTCCAGCTTTCGAATTCCAATCACCAGTATTTATCAATGCATCTTAACTGCATGTTTGATCAATTTTCAACCGCAGAACTCGGTAAAAATCTTCAATTCTTCATCTTTGGCCTTAGTGGTTGGTGTGTAAAAATGAATAATAGTTGTATTAACTGGTCTTCCTTGCAGGCGTATGGATATTATCTTATCACTGACAACGCTGTAGTTCAGAATAGATCTTGAAATGCTCTCTCCAATGATGAATGCAATGCCATTCCTCTTCATTATCATTCCCAACATAGTAGACCATATGATTGTCTGATTAAAAATGGCCAATACCAATCCATTTCAGCTCACTAATGTTTAGGATATCGATGTTTATGCACTCCATTTGTGACGACTTCCAATATTCCTAGATTCATACTTCGTACACTCCGCATTCTGATATTGATGGATGTTTGCAGCTGTTTCTTCTCATTTTCAGTCACACCACATCAGCAAATGAAGGCCCCAAAAGCTTGACTCCATCCATGTCATTAAGGTCGACTCTACTTTGAGAAGGCAGGTCTCCCCTAGTCATATTTTGAGTGCTTTCCAAGCTGAGGGGTTCATCTTCTGGCACTATATCAAGCAATATTCTGCTGCTATTCATAAGATTTTCACTGGCTGATTTTTTTAGAAGTAGATTTCCAGGTCCTGCTTCCTGGAAATGCTCACACGTCTATGCCAAGAAGTTTGGATGAGAGCTACCTGGTCTGCTGACTGGAAAAAAATCCATATTCATGCCCATTCCAAAGAAAAGTGATCCAACAGAATGCTGAAGTTTTCAAACAGTATCACTGATATCACATACAAGTAAAATTTTACTAAAGATAATTCAAAAATGGTTGCAGCAGTACATCAGCAAGCAACTGCCAGAAATTCAAGCCTGATTCAGAAGAGGATGGGCAATGAGGGATATCATTGCTGATGTCAGATGGATCTTGGCTGAAAGCAGAGAATACCAGAAAGATGTTTAACTGTGCTTTACTGACTATGCAAAGACATTTGACTTTGTGAATCATGACAAATTATGAATAAGATTGAGAAGAATGGGAATCCCAGGACACTTAACTGTGCTCATGAGGAACCTGTACATACACCAATAGGCAGTTATTCATCAGGAAAGTTTTGTGCCACGGTTGTATCCTTTCACCATACTTATTCAATCTGTATCCTGAGCAAATAATCCGAGAAGTTGGATTGTATTACAAAGAACATGGCATCAGGATTGGAGGAAGACTCATTAACGAACTGTGATATGCAGAAGGCACAACCTTGCTTGCTGAAATCATAGAGGACTTGAAACACTTACTGATGAAGAGCAAAGACTACAGCCTTCAGTATGGCTTACATTTCAACATAAAGAAAACCCAAATCCTCACAACTGGACCAATAAGCAACATCACGATAAATGGAGAAAATATTGAAGTTGTCAAGGATTTTATTTGACCTGGATCCACAATCAATGCCCATGCAACCAGCAGTCAAGAAATAACACAATATACATTGCTTTGAGCAAATTTGCTGCAAAAGATCTTTTAAAGTGTTAAAAAGCAAAGATGTCACTTTAAGGACTAAGATGTGCCTGACCGATGTCACGGCGTTTTCAGTTGCCTCATATGCACGGGAAAGCTGGAGAATGAATAAGGAAGACTGGAGAAGAATTGATACCTTTAAACTATGGTGTTGATGAAGAATATTAAATATACCATGGACTGCCAGAAGAAGGAACAAATCTAACTTGGAAGAAGTACACCTTGAATGCTCCTTAGAAGTGAGGATGATGAAACTTCTCACATACTTTGGACATGTTATCAGGAGGCACCAGTCCCTGGAGAAAGATATCATGCTTGGCAAAGCAGAGGGTCAGCAAAAAAGAGGAAGACTCTCAATGAGATGGACTGACACAGTGGCTGCAACAATGGGCTCAAACATAGCAACGATTGTGAGGATGGTGTGAAACCGGGCTGTGTTTTGTTCTGTTGTACGTAGGGCCTCTATGAGCCGGAACAGACTTGATGGCACTTAATAGCAGCAACATTACCATTAAAATTTTAAAAAGTGGAGGGAACCAAGTAACATACTTAATATAATTGTTTATAGTACATATAAAACTACAACCACATTTTTATCATTGTCATTATATTCTTGCAGATAAGCAAGTATACAAAACCCAAATCCATTGCCTTTGAGTCAGTTCTGACTCATGGCAACGCTGAAGGACAGAGTAGAACTGCCCTCATTGGGTTTCCAAGGCTCTAAATCTTTACAGTAGTAGACTGCCACTCTTTCTTCCCTGGAGCGACCAGTGGGTTTAAAACACTGACCTTCTGGCTAGCAGCCAAGCATTTAACCAGTGTGCCACTGGGGCTCCTAAGCAAGTATGCATAGGTCTTTTCCATCCAATAGTCCCCAAATGACTCATAAATAAGAGAGAAAGGAGCAATATAAGTCAACGCATTGCTATTTCATTTCAGGTTTGACCACATTCTGCCTTCATTTTTTTTGCTAAAAGCAGAAGATTGAATAAAAATAATATATTCCAAATGGTTTTAGTGGTTTATCCCATTCTCTATGGCTTAAGTGTGAGAGGTCTCCAATGACTGGCCCATGGTTTTTTGCATCTGAGTGTCACTTTAAATAGATTGGGCCATAAAACTATACGAGCTCCTTAAGGCCTATCTGGGTAGCTCAGCGAATCAAGAGAGTGTTTACGTTGTTGTTGTGTGTCGTGGAGTTGATTCTGACGCATCATGTCCCTATAAGACAGAACAGAATTGTCCCTCCTAGGCTGTAATCTTTACCAGAGCAGATTGCCTGGTCTTTCTCCCCAGACCAGCTGGTGGGTTTGAACTGTCAACCTTTAGGTTAGCAGCTGAATGCTTAACTATTGCGCCACTAGGATAAGTTTTTAAGTGCAGGCATTCCTTGTATTGTTGCAGTTTGCAGATACTGCATTTTTTTTACAAATTGAAGGTTTGTGGCAACCCTACTTCGAGCAAGTCTATTGGCGCCATTTTTCCAACAGCATGGGCTGAATTTGTGTCTCTGTATCACATTTTAGTTAATTCTTGCAATATTTCAAACTATTATTATTATATCTGATATGATGATCTGTAATCAGTGATCTTTGATGTTACTATTGTAGCTGTTTTGGGGTGCCACAAACCATGCCCATATAAGATGGCGAACTCAATCAATAAATGTGTGTGTTCTGACTGTTCCACCAACCAGTCGTTACCCCATCTCTCTCTCAGAAAATAGGGAGGATCTATTCTCTGAGACACAACAGTGCTGAAATTAGGCCAGTTAGTAACCCTACAATGGCCTCTAAGTGTTCAAGTGAAAGGAAGAGTTGCATGTCTCTCACTTTAAATCAAAAGCTAGAAATAATTAAGCTTAGTGAGGAGGGCATGTCAAAAGCTGAGATAGGCTGAAAACTAGGTGTCTTGTGCCAAACAGTTAGCCAAGTTGTGAATGCAAAGGAAAAGTTCTTGAAGGAAAATAAAAGTGCTACTCCAGTGAACACACAAATGACAAGAAAGCAAAACAGCCTTATTGCTGATATGGAGAAAGTATTAGTTGGCTGGAGAGAAGATCAAACCAGCCCCAACATTCCCTTAAGTCAAAGCCTAATCCAGAGTAAGGCCCTAATTCTCCTCAATTCTATGAAAGCTGAGAGAGGTGAGGATGATGCAGAAGAAAATTCTGAAGCTAGCAGAGGTTGGTTTACAAGGTTTAAGGAAGTAAGCCATCTCCATAACATAAAAGTGAAAGGTGAAGCAGCAAGTGCTGATGTAGACACTGCAACAAGTTATCCAGAACATCTAGCTGAGATAATTGATGAAGGTGGCTACACTAAACAATAGATTTTCAATGTAGAAGAAAGAGCCTTATATTGGAAGAAGATGCCATTTAGAACTTTCATAGCTAGAGAGAAGTCAATACCTGCCTTCAAAGCTTCAAAGGACAGGCTGACACTCTTGTTAGGGGCTAATGCAGCTGGTGACTTTAAGTTGAAGCCAATGCTCATTTACCATTCCAAAAATCCTAGGGCCCTTAAGGATTATGCTAAATCTACTCTGCCTGTGCTCTATAAATGGAACAACAAAGCCTGGATGACAGCACATCTGTTTACAACATGGTTTACTGAATATGTTAAGCCCACTGTTGAGACCTACTGCTCAGAAAAAAAGATTCCTTTTAAAATATTACTGCTCATTGACAATGCACCTCGTCACCCAAGAGCTCTGATGGAGAGGTACAAGGAGATTAATGTTGTTTTCATGCCTGCTAACTCGACCTCCATTCTACAGCCCAAGGATCAAGGAATAATTTTGATTTTCAAATCTTATTATTTAAGAAATACAATTCATAAGGCTATAGCTACCATAGATAGTGATTCCTCTGATGGATCTGGGCAAAGTAAATTGAAAACTTTCTGGAAAGGTTTACCATTTTTTATTCATTGGATTTTTTCCCCAAAGAATGTGTGTCGACTTGACTAGGGCATGATTTCCAGTATTGTGTGGTTATCTGCCATCTTGTGATCTGATGTGATTATCCTATGTGTCGTAAATCCTAAGCTCTATGATGTTAATGAGGCAGGATTAGAGGCAGTTATGTTAATGAGGCAGGACTCAATCTACAGGGTTAGATTTTATCTTGAGTCAATCTCTTCTGAGATGTAAAACAGAGAATCGAGCAAAGAGAAGAGGGACGTCATTACTACCAAGCAAAAACAGCCAGAAGCAGAGCACGTCCTTTGGACCTGGGGTCCCTGCACTGAGAGCTCCTAGACCAGGGGAAGATTGACGACAAGGCCCTCCCCTATAGCTGACAGAGAGAGAAAGCCTTCCCCTGGAGCTGGCACCCAGAATTCAAACTTCTAGCCTCCTAAACTGTGAAAGAATAAATTTCTGTTTGTTAAAATCATCCACTTGTGGTATTTCTCTTATAGCAGTACTAGATAACTAAGACACTGTTCTAGATGTCATTAAGAACATTCATGATTCATGGAAGTAGGTCAAAATATCAACATTAATGGAAGTTTGGAAGAAGTTGATTCCAATCCTCATGGATGACATTGACGTGTTCAAGACTTCAGTGGAGGAAGTAATCGCAGGTGTGGTGGAAACAGCAAGAGAACCAGAATTAGAAGATGTGACTAAATTGCTCCAATCTCATGATAAAACTTTAACAGATAAGGAGTTGCTTCTTATAGATGAGCAAAGAAAGTAGCTTCTTGAGATGGAATTTACTCCTGGTGAATATGCTATAAACATCATTGAAATGACAACAAAGGATTTAGAATATTACATAAACTTAGTTGATAAAGCAGAGGCAGGGTTTGAGAAAATTGACTCTAATTTTGAAAGAAGTTCTACTGTGAGTAAAATGCTATCAACAGCATCACACACTACAGAGAAATCTTTGAAGAAAGAAAGAGTCAGTTGATACAGCAAACTTCATTGTTGTCTTATTTTAAGAAATTGCTGAAGCCACCCCAACCTTCAGCAACCAACACCCTGATCAGTCAGCAGCCATCAACATCAAGGCAAGACCCTCCACCAGCAGAAAGATTATGACTTGCTGAAGGCTCAGATGATGGTTAGCATTTTTTTAGCAATAGAGTATTTGTTAATTCAGGTATGCACATAGTTTTTTTAGACATAATGCTACTGCACACTTAATAGATTACAGTATAGTGTAGACATAACTTTTATATTCACTGGGAAGCCAAAAAAACTAGTGTGACTCACTTTATTGCAATATTCATTTTATCGCGGTGGCCTGGTACTGAACTCACAATATCTCTGAGGTATGCCTGTACAAACACTTCCTGACACCTCCTCAGGGATTCCTGAAAGTAGTTCCTCAATAAACAATTCTCATTTATGTGTGCAACAAGTTCATAGCAAAGTATTATTGCATCTGAAAATTGATTTTACTATCTCAATGGACACCAAGAAAATATTTCTGTATTAAATTTTTAACCTCCTGTGCTTGTGTTGATCTAGCTTTAATATCTAGCCCATTTCATAAGAACAAATTGATTCATCATTTAAACCAAGTTTTTGTATAATTTTGTTAGTGTTACCAATTTTTCTAGCATGTAGAAAAATTAACAAACATAACAAGGCTTAATTCTGTCAAGTTGTATCATTAACTTTAGTATTGATTCCACCTGTCTGTGAGCCATGAGGACATTTCAAAGATATTAGCTATTATTAATAAATACATATTTTTAGGGTCAAGAGCTGAAAGCATTAGAAGAGCTCCATCATAAAATTTGTTAAAATAAAACCAAATTATTTCTCAATTAAATTCTACTCATATATGGTATAAATGAGACTCAAATTCAACTAGAAATATCAAAATTCTAACAGTATCACAAAACATTGAGTGAAATATACAATATCTTTGTCTCCTAATCTGGATCCTCTTTCTCCCTCCAGCTTCTGACCAGCAATAAATCTCAAAGTTCATTTATTCAATTAATGTCTTTTTCAGAACACATTCAGACACACATATTTAAAATTTTCTTTTCTGTTTATGACTCCAGAGCTTAGAACTTCAACCCTCAACCCATGGTCTTGCTCCAATAACTTTTGTCTATCTGCCTAGTGGACCTTTTCATCATCTCAAACTTAACATATTTAAAACTAGCTCCCTTGTTTTACTTCTTTTCTAATAAATGGTCCCACAATTTTTCTAATCACTCAAGTTCATATTCTTCCATATTTGATACTCTTCTTTCCTTACACCTACAAGTGTAAGGTCCTCCAAGTGCTTTGTTGTAGACAGTTACGTTGGTGGGTCCCAATGAACCATACCTCCCAGTATTCATATCTCCCACATTGACAGGCTTTGGCTAATGGGACAGTCTCAAGTGTAGCAAAAGCAAAGGCTTGATAAGTACTTGCACACTGAGGTTCATGCTCCTGATATGCTCTCTCGGAGCCCTGAGCCACCAAATAAATAGGTTCAACTACTGAACTGGAAAGAGCTCATGGAGAGACACAGATGCCCAGACAGCTCTCAACTCTTTCAGTCATCTGGAAGTGTTGCCAGACATATAAATGAGGAAGCCATCTTGGACATTCCAATAAGAGCAGACATTGTGTATAGCAGAAGACATATGAACCCAGCCCAGATGGTACAATTAAGATAAATACAAGTTGTTATTGTTTTAAGCCACTATTTAGTTATCTATTGCTGCATAATAATATTTTCATGTGGCTATTATGCAGCAGTAGATAACCAAAATATGTTTTATGAAGCATTCTTGGAAACAGCAGTTCCACAGAAATTTCTATTCCCATTGAATGCCTATTGCACCTCCTGCATACTCTTTTCCTCATATAATGTATCGTCTTAAATCATGGGACTTTTTGTATGTTCGTGTCTTCAGTGTGACTACAAGTGCATTACTTTCTGAATCTAGAACATCATGGACCCAACAATTATTTGTGGAAAAAAGAAAGGGAGGAGAGAGGGAGAGAGAAAAGGGGGAAAAAGGAAAGAAAGAAATGAATCAAGTCAGATGGAATAAAAATAAATATAAGGCCACGGGCAAAGGGTAGGGGAGAAGTGTACTGACATTTTTGCACATTGGGGATATTGGGCAAAGACAAAAGAAAATTCTGCATAGATAACTATGATTTTGAAATCTAGGTCAAGATAAATGCTTAGAACATTTTCTATTTTGCCTATAAGATGATGGGCAATAAAACTGTCTTATAGAAACCTTGCTATTATGTGCTGACATCACTTCTTTTTCAGCACATGTTTTTATAAGTGAAGAGAATGCTATCAATGTAAGCACTATCAATATATTTCCATATATATTTCACACACACACTGAATTAAAGGAGACTCAGTTTGTGTTGAAAAGAAGTTCCCAACAAAATCTCAGGGATATGGCGAGTGATTATAATTGATGACAGTTTTAGCGTGGTAGTAATGACAACAAGGTAGGTTTTTACCATTTTCCACTCCTATATTTATCACTAAAGTAGATCCAGGGTGTGCCATTTTCCCTCTTATTAGTCTTTCTCGTAAGAATATGGCATCAGAATGTTAATGTCTGAAAGAATCCAAGAAAAAAAAAAGTTTTGTAGCTTCAAGTCTCTGGTGTACAGTAGGGTTGCTATCTAAGAAAAAACTATTCAAGGGCTTCTTCAAAAATTTTAGTGAAAATTCTCTCACGTCTAAGATAAAAAAAAGTTTTTGGAACAGTGTTTTATTTATAAAAAGGACTAAATGATAAATATTAAAATATTACAATTTTTTAATATATACTTTTATTTCTTCTTTTGTTTTGCAAGGAAAGCTCTTTCATAGTAGTATAAGCCAGATAAATCTCACTTGCAACGTTATCACATGGCTCCAATTGTGTTAAACTAAAGAGGAGAGTGGTTGGATCATATTTATTACATGTCTAAATTAGACTAAAAATAAACTCTGATCAACTCATCTTGTCTAGAAACCATCTTGGACATTCAAATTAATTAAATGGAAGCAGAGATGAAGATGTAAGTTCTTTCTGTTCCCAGGGGTCCCTTTGTTTACCTGCCAGTGAAGTCTCTACAGTTTACTGGAGCAGCATTTTTAAAAATTCAATATCACATAGAGGCCTTTTAGGGCAATGCCAAGAGCACTTGACTGAAAGCCACAAGACTTGGGTCTAACCAGCCCTGTCAGTCACTTCTTCTGTGGTTGTGGGAAAGTGAAATTAAGTTCTCTGAGCCTCAGTAGCCTCATCTTCAGAATAGGCATAATGATTATGGTAATGTGAATATTAAAATGTTTTGTAAACTCTATTACATGGTTCTCAGAGGGTGGTTCCTGGGCCAGCAACATCAACAATCTTTGGAATTTGTAAGAAATGAAAATTCTTGGGCCCTACCCCAGATCTACTGAATCAGAAACACTGACATTGGGGCCAGCAATCCCTGGTTTAACAAGTGCCCTAGGTGATTCTAATGCAGGCTGGAGGTTGAGAAGCACTACTCTAAAGCATTGCCACTTACTAGCTTAGGCAAGGGTCTTAATGACCTAACTCAGTGCCAGTTTCCTCCCACATGAGGAGGTTTTAATAGTGATTACCTCATAGATTTGATGGGAACATTAAATGAGTTAATATCTAAAACATGCTAAGAACAGTTCTGGCAAGTGGTAAGCATAATGTTAATGTTAGCTATTACTCTATATGACACACATTGTTCTAGGCCTGGGAATACTAAGGTGAACAAGACAGACATGGTCTCTGATCTCATGGATGAGATGGACAATATGTGTATACAAATAAATAATGTAATTTTAAGAAGTGACAAAAAGTGCTATTATTTTGTGATAATGAAGATTGAAGGAGGGGTAGGGAGGCTCCCTTAGAAAGGATGAGAAAGAAATTCTGTCTAAGGAGATGACGTTTGAGCTGAGATCTGAATGAAAAGAAGCCATTCACATGAAAATCTGAGGAAAGAACACTCCAGAAAGAGGCCACAGAAGTGCAGAGGCCATGAGGCATGAAAATAATGCCTTGTTTAATTTAAAGAAGAGAACAGGAGGCAGAGCCAAGATGGTGGAAGAGTCAGATGCACTAAGCCATCCCACTGCAACAAGTAAAACCAAGTAAAATAGATACAGACATCAATTCTAGAACCCTGAACCTTAAATGAAGAGATAAAGTATTAGATTGGAAGTCACCGAGGAAAAGAAGAAATTAATAGAAAATGGGGAAGAAATAGAGGTATGGAGTGGAAGTTCCTGACCAAATGGCATGACTCAGCATTGCCATCTTGGAATAGAGCCAACAACCCTGCACACAGAAAGGCACCTCCACAGAATTCCCAATAAGAGACAGGGGTACAGCGCAGACACACCCAAAACTAAGTAAGACCATGTTTGCTGGCTGCAGCTCAAGGAGAAGTCCAGACTCTCTCACCCAGTAACCACAGGAGCAGGAACCTACAACGCCAACCCCTGGGGTGAAAGAGGCTATAACCGCCCCATCACAGCAACCCCAACTGCCAGGAACCAGAGTGCCAACCCACCGTACTGCCCTCCTCCATCTAGCCCCCTCTGCCCCTGCCTTCACCCCTGTCCTACCTCTCTCCTCCACCCGCTGCTCGCAGCCCCAAGTTGACCCAGCCTGGACCACAGGCCCCTTCCCTGATGCACACCTTTCTTGACTTTAAACCACAAAATATACCTTTGTTCTGTTCAAATAACTGCCTCTTGGTCTAAGCACACGTTTTTCATGAGCACAATTAAGTGTTCTCGAATTCCCATTCTACACAGTGTTATTCACAATTTGTTATGATGAACACAGTGGAATGCCTTTGCACAGTCAATGAAACACAGGTAAACATCTTTCTGGTATTCTCTGCTTTCAGCCATGATCCAGCTGACATCAGCAATGATATCCCTCATTCCACATCCTCTTCTGAATCCAGCTTGAATTTCTGCCAGTTCTCTGTTAATGTGCTACTACAACCACTTTTGAATGATCTTCAGCAAAATTTTACTTGCGTGTGATATTAATGATATTGTTCGATAATTTCCACATTCTGTTGGATCACCTTTCTTTGGAATGGGCACATATAGGGATCTCTTCCAGTCAGTTGGCCAGGTAGCAGTCTTCCAAACTTCTTGGCATAGACAAGTGAGCAATTCCAGTGCTACATCCTTTTGTTGTGACTCTGTACTCCTTCCATCTTCTTTTGATGTTTTCTGTGTCATTTAACATTTTCCCCATCGAATCCTTCCATGTAGAAACTCAAGGCTTGAACTTTAATTCAGTCCCTTCAGCTTGAAAAATGTCAACTATGAAGATGCCCCAAGTTATGCTACAAGAACAAACAACCCTCAAATCCCAGTGAAATAATCTTCTGCCATCCTACCTGCCTTCCAAGTCCCACCTGTGATCCTGGCTCTTCAGGATTGGAAAACAGACAAAGAGATATCTTTTTCAGATGGCTATTGAAGTAAAAGAGCAAACAGAAGATTTCAAAGGGCTGCTCCAGAAGACAAAGTAAAGTATTATAATGCCATGTGCAAAGACTTGGAGTTAGAAAACCAAAAGGGAAGAACACAATCAGCATTACTCAAGCTGAAAGAACTGAAGGAAAAAATTCAAGCCTCAAGTTGCAATATTGAAGTATTCTATGGGCAAAATATTGAACGACACAGGAAGGATCAAAAAAGATGGAAGGAATACACAGTCACTGTACTAAAAAGAATTCATCGATGCTAAACCATTTCAGAAGGTAACATATGATCAAGAACTGATGTTACTAAAGGAAGACGTCTAAGCTGTACTGAAGGCATTGGTGAAAAACAAGGCTCCAGGAATTGACGGAATACCAATTGAGATGTTTCAACAAACAGATGCAATACTGGAAGTACTCACTCATCTGCGCCAAGAAGTTTGGAAGTCAGCTACCTGGCCAATCTACTGGAAGAGATCCATATTCATGCTCATTCAAAGAAAGGTGATCCAACGGATTTTGGAAATTATCGAACAATATCATTAATATCACATGCAAATAAAACTTTGCTGAAGATAATTCAAAAACAGTTGCAGCAGTATGTTAACAGGAACTGCCAGAAATTCAAGCCGGATTCAGAAGAATATGGGCTATGAGGCATATCATTGCTGAAGTCACATGGAGTTTGACTGAAAGTAGAGAATACCAGTAAGGTGCTTACTTGTGTTGTACTGACTATGCAAAGGCATTTGGCTGTGTGGATCATAACAAACTATGGCTAATATTGCCAAGAATGAGAATTCCAGATGACTTAACTGTGCTAATACAGAACCTGTACATAGACCAAGAGGAAGTCGTTTAAACAGAACAAAGGGATACTGCATGGTTTAAAATCAGGAAAGGTGTAGTCAGGGTTTTATCTTTTCGCCATACTTATTCAATCTGTATGCTGAACAATCCATCAATCCTAGAAACTGAACCATATGAAGAAGAACGTGGCATCAGGATTGGAGGACAATTCATTAACAACCTGAGAAATGGAGATAATACAATCTGCCTTGCTGAAAAGAGGATATGAAGCATTTACTGATGAAGATCAAAGACTACAGCCTTCATTATGAATTACACCGTAACATAAAGAAAACAAAAATCCTCACAAGTGAACCAATAAGCAACATCATGATTAAAGAAGAAAACATTGATGTTGTCAAGAATTTTATTTTATTTGGATCCATAATCAACACCCATGGAAGCAACAGTCAAGAAATAAAATGACGAATTGCATTGACCAAATCTGCTGCAAACGACCTCTTTAAAGTGTGAAAAAGCAAAGATATCACCTTGAGGACTAACGTGCACCTGACCCAAGCCATGGTATTTTCAATCACCTCATATCCATGTGAAAGCTGGATAATGAATAAGGAAGACTGAAGAAAAATTGATACATTTTAATTATGGCGTTAGCAAAGAACACTGAATATACCATGGACTGCCAGAAACAAGAAAAATCTATCTTGGAAGAAGTATAGCCAAAACGTTCCTTAGAAGCAAGGATGGTGAGACTTCGTCTCAGGTACTTTGAACATGTTATCAGGAGGGGCCAGTCCCTGAAGGACAACATCAAGCTTGGTTAAGCAGAGGGTCAGTGTAAAAGAGGAAGACCCTCAAGGAGATGGATTGACACAGTGGCTGCAACAAAGGACTCAAACATAGTGAATGATTGTGAGAATTGTGCAAGACCGGGCAGTGTTTCCCTCTATTGTACATAGGGCCACTATGAGTTGGAACTGAATGGACAGCACCTGAAAAGGAACAACAACATTGTTAAATGCCCCAAGGGCATGCCCTAGCACATCCCGATTATAACAAGACTGTATTATCGTTTTACTTAGTTGTCATCTTCAAAGGAACAGAGAGACACAACATGAAGTACTGAATTCTGGTGCTAGAATGGATGCCTTTAATAAATTAAAAATAGCAAAACTTTGCATTAATAGAGTTTCAAAGCGTTTACAGAGAATTTTTCATGTGCATTATGTATTTGATCCTCATAAGCATCTAAATCTATTACCCCCTTTAAAGATGAGGACACTTTGACTCACATAATTGAGGAGACGTCCTAACCAAAGTCATCTACTAAGCCAAAACAATATTTAAACAAGACCCTTTAAAGTGGGAAATAGGAATAAAGGAGGGTCAGGTAAAGCAAGGGCAGGGCAGTAAGGAGGGAAAGACAGAGCAAATGTGAGTTTGCCAAAATACAGACATCAGCAGTTAGCTCCAGGGTTTTCCCAGCTATCAACCTGGTGGAAAACATTTTAAAATTTATCTTACTTATAGGGTTACTGCCATCCATCTAATTACTAGTACTTACTGAGGGGGAAGAAAAGATATTACAAATAAATGAGAACTCAAATGCCTATGTTGATGACAAGCCCTAATAAAAAAAATCAAATAATTTGGTCATTCCCTTGCCCAACCGTAATTTTCATGTTTTTGTAGCAACTCAGTTGGGATTTTCCAGTGTAGACAAACATAAAATTTAAGTTCCCATACTACATTACTAATGCATGATTTACTCAAGTTGAATTTAAGGAGAAATTAAGAATTGTTGTTGTTGTTGTTAGATGCGTCAGGTTGGCTCTGACTCATAACGACCCCAAGTGCCATAGAAGGAAACATTGCCCAGTCCTGCACTATCCTCACTGTCATTGCCATGTTTGAGCCCATTGGTGCAGACACTGTGTCAATCCATCTCACTGAAGGTATTTCTCACCATCCTCAATTCTAAGGAGCATTCTGGCTGTACTTCTTTCAAGACAGATCTGTTCCTTATTCTGGCAGTCCATGGTATATTTGATATACTTTGCTAACACCATGATGCAAAAGCATCAATTTTTCTTCGGTCTTCTATACATTATCCAGCTTTAACATGAATATGAGGAGATTGAAAATACCATAGCTTGGGTCAGGTGCACCTTAGTCCTCAAGGTGACATCTAAGCTTTTTAACACTTTAAAAAGGTATTTTGTAGATTTGCCCCAGTACAATATGACATTTGATTTCTTGACTGCTACTTCTATGGGCGTTGATTATGGATCCAAGTAAAATGAAATCCTTGACAACTTCAATATTTTCTCCGTTTATCATGATGTTGCTTATTGGTCCAGTCATGAGGGTTTTTGTTTTCTTTACGCTGAAGTGTAATCCATACTGAAGGCTTTAGTCTTTAATCTTCGTCAGTAAGTGCTTCAAGCTCGCTTCACTTTCAGCAAGCAAGGATGTGTCATCTACATATCGTAGGTTGTGAATGAGTTCGCCTCCAATCTTGATGCTGGATTCTTCTTCATATAATCCACCTTATTGGATTATTTGCTCTGCATACAGATTGAATAAGTACAGTGAAATAATACAACTCTGATACACACCTTTTCTGATTTTAATCCACACAGTATTCCCTTGCTCTTTCGGAATGACTGCCTCTTGGTCTATGTACAGGTTCTGCATGAGCACAATTAAGTGTTTTGGAATTCCCATTCTTTGCAATGTTATTTATAATTTGTTATGATGCACACAGTCAAATGCTCTTGTATATTCAATAAAGCACTGGTAAGCATCTTTCTGGTATTTTCTACTTTCAGCCAAAATCCGTGTGATATCAGCAATAATATCCCTCGTTGCCTGTCCACTTCTGAATCTAGCTTGAATTTCTGGCAGTTTTCTGTCAATGTACTGCTGCAAGCGTTTATGAATCATCTTCAGCATAATTTTACTTGCATGTCATATTAATGATATTGATCAATGATTTCTGCATTCTGTTGGACCACCTTTCTTTGAATGGGCATGAATATGGATCTCTTCCAGTTGGTAGGTCAGGTAGCTGTCTTCCAGACTTCTTGACATAGACAAGTGAGCGCTTCCAGCATTGCATCCCTTTGTTTTTTATTCCACCAAATCCTGGAGACTTGTTTTTCGCCAATGTCTTCAGTGCAGCTTGGACTTCTTCCTTGAGTTCCATCAGTGCTTGATCATATGCTACTCCCTGGAATGGTTCAATATTGACCAGTTCTTTTTGCTGCAGTGACTGTGTATTCCTTCCATTTTCTCTTGATAATTCCTACATTGTTCAATATTTTGCGCATAGAATTCTTCAGTATTGCAACTCGAGTCTTGAATTTTCTCTTCAGTTCTTTCAGTTTAAGAAATACTGAGTGTGTTCTTCTCTTTTGGTTTTCTAATTCCAGGTCTTTGCACATGTCATTATACTTTATTTTGTCTTCTCGAGCTGCCCTTTGAAATCTTCTGTTTAGCTTTCACATCATCATTTCTTCCATTAGCTTTAGCTACTCATTCAAGAGCAAGTTTCAGAGTCTCTTCTGACATCCATTTAGATATTTTCTTTCTTGTCTTTTTAACAACCTCTTGATTTCTTCATGTATGATGTTCTTGATGTCATACCACAGCTTGTCTAGTCTTTGGTCATTTGTGTAAAATGCATCAAATCTTTTCTTGAGATGGTCTCTTAGGTGGGCTATACTCAAAGTTGTACTTTGGCTCTCGTGAACTTGTTTTAAATTTCTTCAGCTGAAACTCGAACTTGCATAAATTGATGGTCTGTTCCACAGTCAGCCTCTGGCCTTGTTCTGAATGATGATATGGAGCTTCTCCATGGTGTCTTTCCACCATGTGTCTGTCAGTTTGTAGTATTGTGGTGGCTTGCGTGTTGCTGTAACACTGGAAGCTTTATCACTAGTATTTCAAATACTAGCAGTGTCACACATGGTGGACAGGTTTCAGCTGAGCTTCCAGACTAAGACAAACTAGGAAGAAGAACCTGGAAGTCAAATTCTGAAAAAATTGGTCAGTGAATACCTTATGAATAGCAGTGGAACATTGTCTGATATACTGCCGGAAGATGAGCCTCTCAGGTTGGAAGGCACTCAAAATAATACTTGGGAAGAGCTGCCTCCTCAAAGTAGAACTGACCTTAATTACGTGGATGGAGTCAAGCTTTCAGGAGTTTCATTTGCTGATGCGGTATGACTTAAAATGAGAAGAAATAGCTGCAAACTTCTATTAATAATCAGACTATGGAATGTACCAAGTATGAATCTAGGAAAATTGGAAGTCTTTAAAAATGAAAGGAAATGCATAAAGAGCCATATCCTAGGAATTAGTGAGCTGAAATGGACTGGTACTGGCCATTTTGAATCAGACACTCATATGGTCTACTATGATGGGAATGACAAATAGAAAGGAGTGGCATTGCATTCGTCGTCAAAAGTACATTTCAAGATCTATCTTGAAGCACAACATTGTGATAGGATAATATGCATATGCCTACAAGGAAGACCAGATAATACGATTATTACGCAAATTTTCACACCAACCATTAAGGCCAAAGATGAAGAAATTGAAGATTTTTACCAACTTCTGCAATCTGAAATTTATCAAACATGTAATCAAGATGCATTGATAATTACTGGTGATTGGAATTCGAAAATTGGAAGCAAAGAAGGATTGGTAGTTGGAAAATATGGCTGTGGTGATACAAAGCATGCTAGAGATTTCATGATAGAATTTTGCAAGACAACAACTTCTTCATTACAAATACCTTTTTTTAGCAACATAAATGGTGACTATACACATGGACCTCGCCAGATGGACTACACAGGAATCAAACCAACTGCATCTGTGGAAAGAGAAGATGGAAAAGCTCAATATCTTTAGTCAGAACAAGGCCAGGGGCCAACTACAGAACAAACTATTGATTGTTCATACACAATTTGAAATTGAAGAAAATTAAAACAAGTCCATGAGTGCCAAAGTACGACCTTGAGTATATCCCACCGGAATTTAGAGATCATCTCAAGAAAAGATTTGACATCTCAAACACTGACTGAAGACCAGACAAGTTGTGGAATGACATTAAGGAGATCATAGATGAAGAAAGCAAGAGGTCATTAAAAAGACAGGAAAGAAAGAAAATACCAAAATGGATGTCAGAAGAGACTCTGAAACTTGCTCTTGAATGAGTAGCTAAAGCTAATGGAAGAAATGATGATGTAAAAGCTAAACAGAAGATTTCAAAGGGCAGCTCGAGAAGACAAAATAAAGTATAATGACATGTGCAAAGACCTGGAGTTAGAAAACCAAAAAGGAAGAACATGCCTGGCATTTCTCAAGCTAAAAGAACTGAAGAAAAAATTCAAGCCTCAAGTTGCAATATTGAAGGATTCTATGTACAAAATACTAAATGATGCCGGAAACATCAAAAGAAGATGGAAGGAATACACACAGTCACTGTACCAAAAAGAACTGGTTGACGTTCAACCAATATATACATGCTGAAGAACCGACAGTACTGAAGGAAGAGGTCGAAGCTGCACTGAAGGCATTGTCGAAAAACAAGGCGCCAGGAATTGATGGAATACCAACTAAGATGTTTCAACAAACAAATGCAGCGCTGAAAGTGCTCACTCATCTATGCGAAGAAATTTGGAAGATAGCTACCTGGCCAACCAACTAGAAGAGATCTATGTTTGTGCCCATTCCAAAAAAAGGTGATTGAACAGAATGCAGAAATTATCAAAAAATATCATTAATATCACATGCAAGTAAAATTTTGCTGAAACTTGTCGACTATGCGTCACCCTGATGGTATTTGAAATACCGGTGGCATAGCTTCCAGCATCACAGCAACATGCTAGCCACCACAGTACGACAAACTGACAGACAAGTGGTCTGTCAGTTTTAGATTGAAGAACCAAATTTCCACTTACTAAATGTAAAAGCATGGTAACCGTGAAAGCAAACAAGCAACAACAATTAAAAAAAAAAAATCATTAAGGACAAGCAAGAAATTGTGTAGCAAAGAGACAACAGAAGTACACATGGGCATTCATTTTTTTTATCCATTTATTAATTCTTTTATTGTTTCAACAAATGTTTATTGTCTATTTACCGAGGGTCAGGAACTGTACTAGAGAGGATAATAAATGAGACATGGCCATTGCTACTGAAGAGCTCTCATCTAGAAAGACATACACCATTAAGTGAGTAAATCATTAGAAAACACAGAATTGCTATAATAGCATCATATACGAAGTTCTATGACTGTAGAAGTTAACTCCATCTGAGGATATGAAAAGGCTTCTTGAAGACAAGAACATGTTTGCTGAATTTGAAAGTTTGCAAAAGTGAACATTTTGAGTGAAAGTACTCGATAGATGTTTACAGTCATGGGCAGGAGAAAGGTAGAGTAGGAGCTTGTTTTTTCCTTTTAGTAGAAGAAATGTTCACTGTAAGAAGTTTGCTACAGACTTTCTGAGATAAGACCCCAAACGAGCAAGGAGAACAATATGGAGACACTATAGGCAACATGAGTTGATTAGAGCAGAGAAATGTTCAGCATCAGGATTCATCAAAATGTCAATCTGATCTTGAGGAAGGAAGGTGTCAACATAACAAATCTAAAAAACCCAGAACCAAACCCATTGCCATCAAATCGATTCTGATTCATGGAGACCCTATAGGACAGAGTAGCAGAGTAGAACCGTCCCATAGGGTTTCCAAGGCTGTAAATCTTTATGGAAGCAGACTGCCACATCTTTCTTCCATGGAGCAGCTGGTGGGTTCGAACCTCTGACCTCTTGGTTAGCATCTGAGCACTTACCCACTGCAAAACTAGGGCTCCTTATTACACATCTACAAAAGTAAAAAAGTACAGAGCAATTTCCTTGAGTCATGGATTTGAGGATCCCAAAGCTAATAATTTAGTGTCTTAGAGTTTGTTATAAACTTAAGCTAAAATGCATTCCTCCATAAAATACTAAGGAGTTTTTGAGATGACACCAAGTTTCAAGGAATAAAGAATTTTAGGAAGTCTAGGAGCTATGGTGGTTCAGTGGTTAAGCACTCAGCTACTAACCCAAAGGTCTGCAGTTTGAACCCTCCAGCCACTCTGAAAGAGAAAGATGTGACAAAGGCAAGAGTCCCAGGTCTGCCCATAGTCAGGCTCAGGTGAACGAGGCAGCCAGGTAGGCCTACACCTACCTACAATATGGATTATAAGTCCAGCTTGATCCAGGATGGGAACCCAGTGGAGAACTTGGTGAAGCAGCTGATCTGTCCCATCTGCCTGGAGATGTTTACCAAGCTGGTGGTCATCTTGCCGTGTCAGAACAACCTCTGCTGGAAGTGTGCCAATGACATCTTCCAGGCTGCAAATCCCTACTGGACCAACTGGGGTGGCTCGATGTCCATGTCTGGTGGCCATTTCTACTGCCCCTCCTGCTGCCATGAGGTGATCATGGACCAGCTTGGAGTGTACGGCCTGCAGAGGAACCTGCCGGTGAAGAATATCATCGACATCTACAAGCAGGAGTGAGCCATTCAGCCTCTACAGAAGGGCAGCCATCCCATGTGCAAGGAGCATGCTTTCATAAAGATTACAGCCTAGGAAACCCTATGGGGCTGTTCTAGTTTGTTCTTGTCATGGATTGAACTGTGTCCCCCAAAAGTGTGTGTCTACTTGGCTAGTCCATGATTTCCAGTATTGTGTGATTGTTCACTATTTTGTCATCTGATGTGATTTTCCTATGTGTTGTAAATCCTACCTCTATGATGTTAATGAGGTGGGATTAGAGGCAGTTATGTTAATGAGGCAAGACTAAATCTACAAGATTAGATTGTGTCTTAAGTAAATCTCTTTTGAGATATAAAAGAGAGAATTGAGCAGAGAGACAGTGGGACCTAATACCACCAGGAAACAAGAGCCAGGACACCAGCACATCCTTTGGACCCAGGGTCCCTGCACTAAGAAGCTCCTAGAGCAGGGGAAGATTGATGACAAGGACCTTCCTCCAGAGCTGACTGTGAGAGAAAGCCTTCCCCTGGAGATGGCACCCTGAATTCAGACTTGTAGCCTACTGGACTGTGAGAGAATAAATTTCTCTTTGTTAAAGTCATCCACTTGTTGTATTCCTGTTATAGCAGCACTAGATAATTAAGACAGTCCTATAGAGTCTACTTTGTCCTATAGGATCTGACCACGAGTCACAAGCAACTTGACAGAAACAGGTTAGTGAACATTGGAGGAAAACACCAGTGAAATCTTCACTTTCCTATATTCGGCCCTCCACTTTTTCTCCACTAATATATATCCTTTTAAAAGAGTCAGTTGATTCTTTCATTTAAAAATAGCACAACTGGGAAGGTGGAGCCAACATGACCCTCTAGACAGACCCATCATTCTGTCCCTCTGAAGCAAAGACCTGAAAAACTAAGTAAAACAGGTACAAGAGTCAATACTGGAACCCTAAGCATCAAATGAAGCTATAAAAAAATAGATCAAACACCAAATAGAAGAAGAAACTGCAGGAAAATAGAATGAGGAGAGATACAGACTGGAGGTAACCTGCCATCTACCAGGGCACAGCGTCGCCATCTTGGAGCACAGCCATTAACCACCCTGGACACAGAGTATGGGAAGGCAACTTCACAGAGCTCCCAACAGGAGATTGAGCACCCAGTAACCAGAGAAACATACTTTTCTGCCCCTCACCCTTCTGCCCTGTATACCACCTCCATCCCTCCCAACAGGCCATGCCAAGCCACCTTGGTTAGAAACCTACAAGTCCACTGCCAACCTGGGTCTTCCCCACCCATACCTGTTGGCTCCTGCCACACCATTTTTTTTCTCCTCTTCTTTCTCCCTCCCATCTAGCTCATACCTCACCTCTACCCGGTCTCTCTGGGCCATGCCATGCCACCTTGGCTAGACAAAGCTAGAGAGACACTGGCCTATCACCAGCCTGGGTCTACCTTGCCCTACCCACTGGTCCCTGACATGTCGTTTTTTTTCTTTTTCTTTTTTGCCCTTTCTTCCTTTTCTTTCTCCCTCCCACCTAGCCCTGTATGCCACCTCTACCCCTTCCCACCAGGCCATGCAGCACCACCACAGATAGAGCGCTACCAGCTTATCACCAGCTGGGATCTCCCCTACCCCCACCTGCCAGCTCCTGCCATGCCATATTTTTCCCCTTTCCTCCTTTTCTTTCTCCCTTCCACCTAGCCCTGTCTGCTACCTCCTCCACTTCCTGCCAGCACCCAGGTCCACCCTGCCCCCACACACCAGCTACCCTCTTTTTTTTTCTTTTTTCTTTTTGTCTCTTTTCTTTGTTCCCCCCAGCTAGCCCCATACCCTATCCCCCACTTCCAGGCAGCCATTGCCATGCTGCTGTGGCTACAGCATCCCCAGCTCAGGCCACCACTGCATCAGGCCCACACTGCCTCTCACCTCTTGCCCACTTGACCAAATGCTGAATGGAGGAAAACAAGCCTGTACTGCTCCCCATCTAACACCCATACCTATTTGGCAAGAGGCTATGAACACCTGCGCACCACTGGACCACATCAGGAGGCAGACAGCACCCACCTAGTCGACCCTCAGCCACCTCACCAAACCAGAGTACAGCAAAGCAGGCTTACCCTAACTGCTGTTGCTCTGTGCATCTGGACAAGGTGGTGAGAATTATCGTGCCCAAGGACGAGCAAGTAGCAAAGCATGCCTGGCCCACCCACCCTGACATTTCAAAATAAAACAAGGAAGCAGGATGAAACAAATTAACATACAATCAATCAATAGAGGAAATAATACTTTAATGTCTCAAAGGCAGCAGAAAAACATATAAAAAATCAAAACGTATAAAAAAGCAGGACAAGATGACTCCAGCAAGTCAACAAAATAAAGACTCAGATGACCTTCCAGTAGAAGAAAAGGCAGTGGAACTACCTGATATGGAATTCAAAAGAATAATATTTAGGTCTCTCCAAGAGATTAGGAAAGAGAACAAGAAAAACACAGATAAAACATAGGAAAAACTGGACAAAATCATGAAAAACACAGATAAAACCAACAAAAACATAGCCAAAATCAAGCAAAACACAGGAAAAGCAATAGAAGAATTCAAAAACTAATACAAGAATAAAACATCAAAATAAATGAACAATTAGAAATCAAACAAAAACAGCAGCTAAAAATCCAAAAGATAAACAAAATTTCAGAAATAGAAAACTCAATAGGAAGTTTTAGGATAAATTTGAAACAATGGATGACAGAATCAGTGAGATGGAAGACAAATCCATGGGTGCCACTTTAAGGAAAAACCAGAGAAAAGAATGAAGAAAACCTGAGGATTATGCGGGACACAATCAAGAGGAAAAATATGCATGTGATCAGGGTTCCAGAACAGGGGGAGAAAATGGAAATACAGAGATGATTGTTGAAGACTTGCTGGCAGATAACTTCCCATACATCACGAAAGACTAAAAGCTGACCATCCAAGAAGCTGAGTGAACCTCATATAGGATAGACACAAAAAGAAAGTCACCAAGACATATCATAATCACACTTGCCAAAACCAAAAAAAAAAAAAAAAGAATCCTGTGAGCAGCTCAAGAAAAACAAAGTCATTTACAAAAGGGAAATGATAAGAATAAGCTCTGCTTACTTAGCAGAAGCTATGCAGGCAAGAAGGCAATAGGATGACATACATAAAACCTTGAAAGAAAAAACTGCCTGCTAACCAAGAATAATATCTCCTGGAAAACTCTCTCAAATACGATGATGAAATTAGGACATTTCCAGATAATCAAAAAAGAAAGGAATTTGTAAAAACCAAACCAAACTTAAAAGAAATATTAAAGGGAGGCCTTCAGTTAGAGAAAAAACAACATCAAACAACAACCAGAGTCTAGGACACAGGTCAGCATCAGCCAGATAACAACTTAAGTAAAAGACTCTCAATAATAAAACAAAGCTAAAAGATTTAAAACAAGGAAACACAGATGTCAATGTGAAAATGATAACAATGTCAAAACAATAAAAGGGGGAATAAACGGTGTAGGATAGAAGTTTCAAATGGAGAGGAAATCAAGGGGATATCAAGTAATAAAAGACTGGTTCAAACGCAGGAAGATACAAAGACCTGGAGATAGAAAACCAAAAGGGAAGAACACACTCAGCATTTCTCAAGCTGAAAGAACTGAAGAAAAAATTCAAGCCTCGAATTGCAATATTGAAAGATTCTACAGTGAAAATCTTAAATGATGCAGGAAGCATCAAAAGGAGATGGAAGAAATACACAGAGTCACTATACCAAAAAGAATTGGTCGACAGTCAACCATTTCAGGAAGTAGCATATGATCAGGAACTGATGGTACTGAAGGAAGAAGTCCAAGCTCCACTGAAAGCATTGGCAAAAAACAATGCTCCAGGAACTGACAGGATACCAATTCAGATGTTTCAACACACAGATGCAGTGCTGAGTGCTCACTCGTCTATGCCAAGAAAATTGGAAGACAGCTGCCTAGCCAACAGACTGGAAGAGATCCATATTTATGCCTATTCCCAAGAAAGGTGATCCAACCAAATTCGGAAATTATTGAACAATATCATTAATATCATACGCAAGTAAATTTTTGCTGAAGATCATTCAAAAGCGGCTGCAGCAGTATATCAACAAGGAAATGCCAGAAATTCAAGCTGGATTCAGAAGAGGATGTGAAACTAGGAATGTCGGATGGATTTTGGCTGAAAGCAGAGAATACCAGAAAGATGTTTACCCGTGTTTTATTGTCTATGCAAAGGCATTCGACTGTGTGGATCATAACAAATTATGGATAACATTGTGAAGAATGGGAATTCCAGAATACTTGACTGTGCTCATCAGGAACCTGTACATAGATGAAGAGGCAGTCATTCAAACGGAACAAGGGAATATTGTGTGATTTAAAGTCAGAATGGTGTGTGACAGGGTTGTATCCTTTCACCATACTTATTCAGTCTGTACGCTGAACAAATAACCTGAGAAGCTGGACTGTATGAAGAAGAAAGGGGCATCAGGATTGGAGGGACACTCATTAACAACCTGAGTTATACAGATGACATGACCTTGCTCGCTGAAAGTGAAGAAGACTTGAAGCACTTACTGATGAAGATCGAAGACCACAGCCTTCAATATGGATTACACTTCAACATAAAGAAAACCCAAATCCTCACACCTGGACCAACAAGCAACATCATGATAAACAGAGAGAAGATTGAAGTTGTCCAGGATTTTATTTTACTTGGCTCCACAATCAACACACATGGAAGCAGCAGTCCATAAATCAAATGATGCATTGCATTGGGCACATCTGCTACAAAAGACCTCTTTAAAGTGTTAAATAGCAAAGACGTCACCTTGAAAATTAAGGTGCACTTGACCCAAGCCATGGTGTTTTCAATCGCCTCATTATGCATGTGAAAGTCAAACGATGAATAAGGAAGACTGAAGTAGAATTGATGCCTTTGAATTGTGGTTTTGGCAAAGAATATTGATTATACCATGGACTGCCAAAAGAATGAACAAACCTGTCTTGGAAGAAGTACAACCAGAATGCTCCTTAGAAGCAAGGATGGAGAGACTATGTCTCACATACTTTGGTCATGCTATCAGGAGGGATCAGTCCATGGAGAAGGACATCATGATTCATAAATTAGAGGGTCAGCAAAAAAGAGGAAGACTGTCAATGAGATTGACCGACACAGTGGCTGCAACAACGGGCTCAAGTATAACAATGATTGTGAGGATGGCACAGGAGGGGGCACTGTTTTGTTCTGTTGTACGTAGGGTTGCTATGAGTTGGAACTGACTCAACAGCACCTAAAACAACAAAGAAAGTTAACAAACCTACTTAACAGAATAAAAAAGAAGAAAAACATAAAGTTTCAATAAACACAAAATCTATAATAATGAAAGAAAAGAAAAGAAAATCCACAAAAAAGCAGAATTCAGCACATGAGAGTAAGAGGAGCAAAGAAAACATCAGCACCAGAAAAAAAAGCACAACAATATGACAGCAATAAACTCATATCTATTGATAGTCACAAATGAATGTAAATGGCTTAAATGCACCTGTAAAGAGACAGAGAGTGGCAGAATGGATAAAAAAAGTACGACCAATCAACACACTGTCTACAACAGGCACACCTTAGACACAAAGACATTAATATATTAAAATCAAAGCAAGGAAAAAAATATATCAAAATCAAGCAAATAGTAACCAAAGGAGGGGAGAAGTGGCAATACTAATCTGAAATAAAATAGACTTTAAGGCAAAATCAACAATAAAAGACTAGGAGGGACATTATATAATGATTAAAGGAACAAATCACCAAGAAGACATAACTTTAATAAAGAAATATGCACCCAACAGCAGGGATCCAAAACATAAAACAAACTCTAACAGCACTGAAAAGAGAAATAGACTGCTCCACAATAATAGTAGGAAACTTTAACACACCACTCTCGGTAAAGGACAGAACATCTAGAAAGAAATTCAACCAAGATACAGAAGAACTAAGGGCTAAAATCTACCAACTTGACCTCACAGACATATAGAACACTCCACCCAACAGCAACAAGTATACATTATTTTCCAACAACATGGAACATTCTCCAGAATAGACCACATTTTGAGTCACAAAGCAACCCTCAATAAAATCTAAAACATTGAAATAATACAAAGCTTTCTCTATGATCACACCATAAAAATAGAACTCAATAACAGGAAGAGCAAGGAAAGAAAATCAAATACATGGAAACTGAATAACACCTTGCTTAAAAACAACAGGGTAATAGAAGAAATCAAAGAGGGAATCAAAAAATTCCAAGAATTAAATGAGAATGAAAACATATCATGCCAAAACCTTTGGGACACAGCAAAGGCAGTGCTCAGAGGTGAATTTACAGCAATAAAGACACGCATCAAAAAAGAAGAATGGGCCAAAATCAAAATGTTAGCCCTACAACTCGAACAAATAGAAAGAGAACAGCAAAAGAAGCCCATAGCCACCAGAAGAATGGAAATAATAAAGATTAGAGCAGAAATAACTGACATAGAGAATAGAAAAACAATAGAAAGAATCAACAATTCAAAAGTTGGTTGTTTTAAAAGATCAACAAAATCAACAAACCATTGGCCAAACTGACAAAAGAAAAACAGAAGAGCACACATATAACCCAAATAATAAATGAGATGGAGGACATTACAACAGACCCAACTGAAATAAAAAGGATCATAATAGAATACTCTAAAAATTGTACTTCAACAAATTTGAGAACCTAGCAGAAATGGACAAATTTCTAGAAACACTACCTACGTAAACTAACACAAGCTAAGATAGAAAATTTGAACAGACTCATAACAAGAAATTGAAAAGTAATTAAAAAAAAACTCCCAACAACAACAACAACAAAAGCCCTGGCCCAAACAACTTCATTGGAGAATTCTACCAAACATTCAGAGAAGAGTCCACACCAGAAGTAGTCAAACTATTTCAGAACATAGAAAAGGAAGGAATACTCCTGAATTCATTCTATGAAGCCAGCAGCATAACCCTGACACCAAAACCATGCAAAGATACTACAAAAAAAGAAAATTACAGACCAATATCTCTGCATGAATATAGATGCAAAAATTATCAACAAAATTCTAGCCAATAAAATTCAGCTTCATATAAAAAAATAATATACCATGACCAAGTGGGATTCATACCAGGTATGCAAAGATGGCTCAACATTAGAAAATCAATCAACCTAATCCACCATATAAATAGAACAAAAGAAAAGAATCACATGATCATCTCAATTGACACAGAAAAGGCATTTGATAAAGTCCAACACCCATTCCTGATAAAAACTCTCAATAAAATAGGAAAAAAGGGAAATTCCTCAACATAATAAAGGGTATCTATATGAGTCAGAACCAATTCAACAGCAATGGGTTTGGTTTTGGTTTTAGTTATCCAAAACCAACAGCCAACATCATTCTCAAAGCAGAGGGACTGAAAGCATTCCTCCTTAGAATGGGCACAAAACAAGGATGCCCTTTATCACCACTCCTATTTAACATTGTGCTGGAAGTCCTAGCTAAAGCAATAAGGTAAGAAAAAGAAATAAAGGGCATCAAATTGGAAAGGAAGAAGTAAAACTATCCCTATTTGCAGATAATTATGATCCTATACATAAAGAATCCCAAAGATTCCAAAAGAAAATTACTAGAACTAATAGAAAGATTGAGCAGAATAGCAGGATACTAGATCAACATACAAAAATCAGTTGGATTCCTATACATAAACAAGAACTCTGAAAAAGAAATCAGGAAAACAATACCATTTATAACAGCCCCTAAGAAGATAAAACACTTAGGAATAAATCTAACCAGGGATGTAAAAGACCTACATAAAGAAAATTATAGAACACTACTGCAAGAAACCAAAAGAGACCTACATAAATAGACAAACATACCATGCTCATGGATAGGAAGACTCAACATTGTGAAAATGTCAATCCTACCTGTCATGGATTGAATTGTGTCCCCCCAAAATATGTGTCAGCTTGGTTAGGCCATGATCCCCGGTATTGTGTGGTTGTCCTCCATTTTGTGACTGATGTAATTTTCCTGTGTGTCGTAAATCCTAACCTCTGCTTGTAGTTAATGAGGCAAGATTAGTTTATGTTAAAGAAGATTAGGGTGGGATGTAACATTCTTACTCAAGTCACATCCCCAATGCAATGTAAAGGAGTTTCTGTGGGGTGAGGCCTGCATCACCTTTCATCTTACAGGAGATAAAAAGAAAGGGAAGCGAACAGAAAGTCGAGGATCTCCTACCAGCAAGAAAGCAGCGCCAGGAGTAGAGCACATCCTTTAGACCCGGGGTCCCTGTGCCCGAGAAGTTCCTAGATCAGGGGAAGATTGATGACAAGACCTTCCTCCAGAGCTGACAGAGAGAGAAAGTCTTCCCCTGGAGCCGACGCCCTGAATTTGGACTTCTAACCTGCTAGACAGTGAGAGAATAAATTTCTCTTTGTTAAAGCCATCCATTTGTGGTATTTCTGTTATAGCAGCAATAGATGACCAAGACGGCTTTAACCAAATTCTGTCTTAGTCATCTAGTGTTGCTATAACAGAAATACCACAAGTGGACAAAGAGAAGCTTATTCTCTCACAGTCCAGTATGCTAGAAGTCCGAATTCAGGGCACCAGCTCCACGGGAAGGCTTTCTCTCTCTGTCGGCTCTGGAGGAAGGTCTTTATGATGCGTCAGTCTTCCCTTGGTCTGAGAGAATCTCAACGCAGGAACCTCAGGTTCAAAGGATGCATTCTGCTCCCAGCACTTCTTTCTTGCTGGTATGAGGTCCCCTTGTCTCTCTGCTCACTTCTCTCTCCTATATCTCAAAAGAGATTGGCTTAAGATACTATCTAATCTTGTAGATCTCATCAATATAACTGCCGAAAATCCATTTTATTACATCATAGTGACAGGATTTACAACACATAGGGAAATCACATCAGATGACAAAATGGTAGACAATCATACAATACTAGGAATCATGACCTAGCTAAGTTGGCAGATATTTTTTGGGGATACAATTCAATCCATGACACTACCCAAAGCAATCTACAGATGTAATGCAATCCTGATCTTAATACCAATGGCATTCTTTAACAAGATGGAAAAACGAATCACCAACTTTGTATGAAAAGAAAACAGGCCCCAGATAAGCAAAGCAGTACTGAAGAAAAAGTACCAAGTAGGAGGCCTCCCACTACCTGATCTCAGAACCTAATATACAGCCACGGTAGTCAAAACAGCCTGGTACTGGTACAATGACAGACACATAGACCAACAGAACAGAATCAAGAACCCAGATGTAAATCCATCCACCTATGGCCAGCTGATCCTTGACAAAGGACCAAGGTCCGTTAAACGGAGAAAAGACAGTCTTTTTAACAAATTGTACTGGCAAAACTGGATGTCCGTCTGTAAACAAATGAAACAGGACCCACACCTCACACCATACACAAAAACTAATTCAAAATGGATCAAAGACCTAAATATGAAAATGATAACAAATCATGGAATAAAAAATAGGAACAACACTAAGGGCCCTAACACATGGCATAAATACAGTACAAAACATAACAGTGCACAGATACCAGAAGATAAACTAGATAACTGGGAGCTCCTAAAAATTAAGCACTTATGCTCAGCAAAATATTTCACCCAAAGAATAAAAAGAAAATCTACAGACTGGGAAAAAGTTTTGGCTACGACATATCCAACAAGGGCCTAATCTCTAGAATCTATGGAATATTTCAACACCTCAACAACAAAAAGACAAATATCCCAATTAAAAAACGGGCAACGGCTATGAACAGATACTTCATCAAAGAAGACATTCAGGCAGCTAACAGACACATGTGGAAATGCTTGCGAACATTAGCCATTAAGAAATGCAAATCAAAACTACAGTGAGATACCATCTCCCCCCACCATTACTAGCAGTAATCAAAAAAACAGAAAATAACAAATGTTGGAGAGGTTGCGAGGAGATTGGAACTCTTATGCACTGCTGGTGGGAATGTAAAATTGTACAACTATTTTGGAAAACAAAATGGTGACGCTTTAAAAAATTAGGAATAGAAATACCATACAATCCAGCATTCCCACTCCTGGGAATATATCCTAGAGAAATAAGAACCATCACATGTATAGCCATATGCACACCCATGTTCATTGCAGCATTACTCACAAAAGCAAAAGATGAAAACAACCATCAACAGATGAATGAATAAACAAATTATGGTGCACACACACAATGGAATACTACACCACGTTAAAGAACAATGATGAATCTGCTAAACATCTCACAAATATGGATGAATCTGGAGGACAATATGCTGAGTGAAATAAATCAATCACAAAAGGACAAATATTGCAAGAGACCACTATTATAAAAACCCAAGAAAAGGTTTACACACAGAAAAAAACAATATTTGATAGTTATGAGGAAGGGGAAGGTTGGGGAGTGGAAATCATTATCTAGATAGTAGAAAAGTGTTAAGCTTCATGAAGGGAAAGGCAGAACACAATACAGGGGATGTCACAGAAGCTTCCTAGACACATCCAAACACGTCGAGGGACTGAGTTACTGGGGCTTAAGGCTGGTGACCATGGTCTCAGGGGACATCTATGTCATTTCATAAAGAAAATGTTCTACATCCTACTTTGATGAGTAGCGTCTGGGGTCTTAAAAGCCTGCAAGGGGCCATCTAAGGTACATCTATTGGTCCCATCATGTTCAGAGCAAAGGAGAATGAAGAAAACCAAAGACATATGGAAATTATTACTCCAAAGGACTACGGGACCACACAAACCACAGCCTCCACCAGCCTGAGCCCAGAACTAGGTGGTGCCTGGCTACCACCACCAGCCATTCTGGCAGGGATAACAGTAGAGGATCCAAGACAGAGCAGGAGTAAAATGTAGAACAAAATCCAAATTCACAAAAAAAGACCTGACTTATTGGTCTGACAGTGACTGGAGAAATCTCTGAGACTATGGCCCCCGAACACTCTGTAATTCAGAACTGAAGCCATTCCTGAAGTTCACCTTTCAGCCAAAGATTAGACGAACCTATAAAACAAACAATAACACATGTGAGGAACATGCTTCTTAGTTCAACTAAGTTTTTCGAGACCAAAAAGCAAAGAGGAGAAGGCAGGAAGGGACAGGAAAACTGGATGAATGCACACTGAGAACCCAGGGTGTAAAGGGAAAGAGGCAGGGTGCTGAGACATTTTGGGGACTGCAACTAATGTCACAAAACAATTTGTATATAAAATTTTTGAATGCAAAACTAATTTGCACTGTAAACTTTCACCTAAAACACAATTTAAAAAAATAGCACAACTAATTTTTTATTCAACTATATCACTGACAAGAATATTATTTAATAAATCCCTACTGTTATGGATTGAATTTTTGTACCCCAAAAATGTGTTGTAAATCCTAACCCTTATACACATGGATAATCCCATCTGAGGAAAAGATGTTTGCTATGTTGATGAGACCATATCAGTGTAGGGTATGTCTTAAACCAATCACCTTTGAGATATAAAAAGAGCAGATTAGGCCCAGAGAGGAAGCACAAAAGAAGGGCAAGATACATACTGCATGAAGATTGCCAAGGAACTAAGGAGCAGAAGATGAAAAAAGACAAGTACCTTCCCTCAGAGCTGACAGAGAAAGCCTTCCCCTAGAGCTGGCACTCTGAATTTGGACTTCTAGCCTCCTAAACTATGAGAAAATAAATTTATATTATAGCAGCACTAAGAAACTAAGACATCTATTAAACTGAACTAGTTGCCATTGAGTCGATTCTGACTCATGGTGATGTATGTGTGTCAGAGTAGAACTGTGCTCGATAGGGTTTTCAGTGACTGATTTTTTGGAAGCAGATCACCAGGCCTTTCTTCCAAGGTGCCTCTGGGTGGACTTGAACTTCCAACCTTTTGGTTAGAAGCCAAGCACGTAACATTTTGTACCACCTAGGGACTTCACTAAGTCCCTAAATGCTCCAAAGTTGATCTCGTAAAATGCTAGAATCCGAGCATAGGTGACACTAAAATTGCGGCAGATATAAAATGTATCTGGCATGCTAAGATGAAGGAAAGAGATGTTTTCCAGTATGCGGTGGAAAGTGACAGAAAGGCATTTTATTTCTGAGATTTAAAAATAGAATGATTTTAATGTATTTAATGTTTTAATGATTTTAGATGTTCAAAGTACACCCACTCCTCACTTATCAACGTGGTTAGGTTCCAAAGATCAGGTCATTAGCCAAAAATCAGTGTTATGTGAAAATGGAGGATGACTACATCAGATCACAAAATGGAGGATGACTATAGCATTACATAACTGCCAGATTACATCATTACATAACTGCCATTCCACTGAGAATTATGGACCATTCAAGTTGACACACAACGTTAACCATCATAGCCAGCATTACTCTCGCTTCACACCTCGACATTCATTACTGCAGACATATGTCATTAATGAGCAAAATAGTCGGATAGATTTTTTTCCTATTGTTGCAAATGTGAAATGTCAGCTAATGACATAGTTGATAAGTAAAGAGTAAGTGTAACCAGACAGATGCGAAAAAAGAAAAATCTCTTGAAAGAAAAAGTTGGATAATGAGTGATATGACTTGAACCTAAAAAATATTAGGTAGTTCCAAAACTGAAGAACAAGCCCTGAATAATCAGAAATAGCCAAGGGCCATGTTGGTGATTGTGCTATCACAAAGGCTAGTTCTTTATAGGTTATATTTTAGTACTTTGGAAATGAATCAAAAACAGAGGTCATGGTTAAAAGATCAGAGGTGAAGTAACAAAAAAACTTTAATGAATTTTTATTTTAATCACTTAATACACAAGTTTAAGTCTGACTTTCTTTAAACAAAGGGCTATTATTTGAAGAATACTAAAAGACATTGACAAAGAGACGATTACTTGAAGTTTAATTTCTAAACCCTTTTAAGGGTTTAAAGTATTGTGAGGATACCCTTTAAAACACACCACCACTGTTGGGGACTCAGAAAAAGGGAAATAAGGATGAACCCTATTTTTAATGTCTTTGAAAAGGAGATTCTGCCTTTAGAAGAGTTCTCCAGACTTCACAGGTTGGAAAATCGGCTTATTATAACTGATTTTGTATCTGGAGATTTTAATAATCCTTAGGATGACATGATGAACCAGATGAACACTTATGGGCACTTCCAGACCTGCAAATCTATGATGTCCTTTCCAAAGTAAATCCTTGATGTACCATAAAGATCAGTTTAAAGTATCTGAGAACAGCTGAAATCTATACCCTTTTCTCAATATCATTTGAAATATTCTTGCCTAAAATAAGTTTCTACCGTAGGCTTTATAAATGTGATGATAATCTGTGCAATTGAATTCTGAGAGATAAATTATATTAATCAATCTACTACTTAAAATATTTATTAGGTAATCTCTTAATGTTCCAAACTTGTATAATGGATAAAGGTTTGTCTTCATTTGGATATTTTGACAATATCACTGATCTAGAAACATCTCTTTGGATCATTTAAAATCCCTTGCTTTCTTAAATGTAATATTAAGATGTTTTGAATCTACCACAAAAGTTCTCAGTTCAATTCATTTGAAGACATAGTCAGAGCTGCATTTCAATTAGATGTTCAGTAGCTATACTTTCTTAAATAGGTATATATAACTTGTATTTTCACATATACTCCCATCAAAACCAAAAATTCACACAAGACTGAATGAGGACAAGGAAGCGTTTTATTTTAATAAGCATAATGTAATCTCTTGGAAGAATTTTTATTTAACTTTATTATTGTCACTTAGTTTACAGCAACGTCTAAGGAGTTCTTACACCATAGACAGATAAGGCCTTCAATGTGGTAGTATATTAATTGTAATTGAAATCTATAGCTAGATAAGTAAGTGGATAAAACATTTTTCATACATACACATTTTTATGGAAGATAAGCTATCTGGGATTTGCTTTAAAATCATACAGTAAAAATGAATCTGTCATTAAACTCATTAACATTCAACAGATCCTATTATTCCTAGCTTAACATTAACAACTGTACATAAAAAAAAAACATTCCTGGCATTCTGGATAAAAAGATGATTTTAAAAAAATCCAAGTCCTATCAATTTAAATGTAAATACTAAATACTATAAAGAAATGCTTACTAAATTCTTAAAGTTCTTTGAATAAAAAATAAAAGTTTCTAATGGGTGTTGTGGCCAAAACTGATATGAAGTTCATTTATTTCAAGTCTCTAAGATTGCTGATTTTTCACACAGCACACAGCAAATCCCAAGTCGCAATATGAGCAAACAGAAGTTAACCATGTTCAAAACTAAACTTTTAATGCTCCACCTCCTCAAACAGCTCCTCCCAGTTCCCAGCACCCTCAACTCAGCAAATGGGAGCTACAACCTTCCAGCTGTTCAAGGTAAAAGTCTTAGAGTCCACCTCAACTCCTGTTTTTCTCACTTCACCCACCTAATCCATTAGCAAAATGGGTCAGCTCTCTTTGCAGAATATACTAGATCTCTGAGCACTTCTCACCACCTCCATTGCTACCAGTTTGCTTCAAGCCATCATCACCTTATTTTGATAGCAGGAGTAATCTTTCTAAAATGTAAATCAGATGATGTCCACCCTTGCTCAAAACCATCCAAATATATCCAGTACACTAAGAATAAGATTCAAAATCCTGATCTTCCAGTTCTGACAAGATGAAGTAAGCACATTCTGTCCTTATCCTCCCACTATCATTAAACAAACTAACAAACAAACCCTGAATAAAATTTATAAAACAGCTGAAGGAAGAGAAACTAGAGAAAAGAAAGCAGACAGCCTAGGAACCTCAAGACTCAAAGAATGACCAGCAGTGGGTCTTAACAGAAAAAAAAAAAAAAACACCACAATCCTGGGTTTTGTTTTCTTTTTGCCCCCTATATATCCCTACCTGGGCTCTGCAGAGGAACACGATTTGAAAACACCAACAACCACAGACGAAAAAAAAGCCAGAACCAAAAAAGATCCTCTCTCTCTAGTCAAAGGACAAGGGAACGGGTGGCCCTCAGGATAGAAACCTGCCCTAACCATGCCTGCCCTACTCCAGGTGAACACCATGAGGAAAGCCACACCTTTGACCCTCTCACTAGGCCTTGCCCCTCCAAGACTGTGGGCAAAGCCCTGTCTTCTATCCCTGTCCTCCACTAATAAGATGATGATTTTCCTCCACCCAACTAGAGAAAGGAGGTAGATAAAGGGATTTTTTATATCTGTATTTGAAATCCCGTATAGACCTCTGAGCAGCCCATGCAAGTAACTGACCAGAAACAACACAGCAAAAGATTTGAAAACTGAACACTGTTTTGGAACACTGCCCAGAATTCAGATTGGTCTCTGGGAAGAACACAAGTGGGGCAGACCAGAATAGCACCGCAAAGGCTTTGAAAACTCAATCGACATTTGAACCACAGCCCACAAAAGTGGGCTAGAATGTGCATTCTTAACATAAACAGGTTGACTCCTTGCTAAAATGGAGCTTTTAAAAAGGAAATAGAATCTCATAACTCAGTACCCATGGTGAGTAAGGCCAGAGAGGATCTGGCCCCTGGCCCTCACCCCTTTTCACTCTAGCCTTGCTCAGTGCACCAAGACACACCAGCCTGCTTGCTCTTCTTGAAACTCACCAAAAATACTCCTGCCTCTGGACCTTTACACTTGCTGTTTTTCTCCCAAGAAAGCTCTTATCCAGCTTTCTGTGAAGTTAGCGCTCTGCCTCCCTGAATAAATCTCACGTTCTCAGAGAAGACTTCTCTGACCATTCCATCTAAAATAGCATTCTCCAACACAATGTCCTAATTCAGCTTTAGTTTTCTTTATAGAAATTTACCTGACATATGTTTATATTCTGTCTTCCCACTGGAACAAAAATCCTATAAAAGAAAAGACTTTGTCTTATATTTTCACTGATCTATCTCCAGCACCTTAAATAGTGCTTGGCATATAGTGTTCAACAAACACTTTTTTAATGAGCAAATTAATGAAGGAAGGAAGTAAAATATTCATTGGATTTAGTGGCACCTAAATTTTTAGGCCTTTGGCACAAAGAAACAAAATTCCATCACTTGGAATGGTAGACTGCTTCCAACTTAGAAACATAAGGGTAAAACTCATGGTAACCACAATGAAACTTAACAAACATACTCATAAAAATAAAGAGGAAAAACATAAAGTCTCAGCAAAAACAAAACCTACAAAAACAAAAGAAGTGAAAAAAAAAACTACAAACAAAAGTAACTCAGCACAAGAGAGTAAGAAGAACAAAAAAAAGCCAGCAGCACAAAAAAAAGCACTACAAAATGACAGCAACAAATTCACATCTATCAATAATTACACTGAATGTAAATGGACTCAATGCACCCGTAAAGAGACGGAGAGTGGCAGAATGGATAAGAAAACAGGATCCATCAATATGCTGTCTACAAGAGACACACCTTAGAAACAAAGATGTGAATTTATTAAAAGTTAAAGGTTGGAAAAAAATATATCAAGCTAACACCTACCAAAAAAGAGCAGGAGTGGCAATACTAATCTCAGATAAAATAGACTTTAAAACAAAATCCACCCTAAAAGACAAAGAAGGACACTATATAATGATTAAGGGGACGATCCGTCATGAAGACATAACCATAATAAACATCTACGCACCCAATGACAGGGCTCCAAAATACATAAAACAAACTCTAACAACACTGAAAAGAGAAATTGACAGTTCCATAATAATAGTAGGAGACATCAACACACCACTCTCAGTAAAGGACAGAACAACTAAAAAGAAACTCAGCAAAGACACAGAAGACCTAAAGGGCACAATCAGCCAACTTGACCTTGGAGACATATATAGAACACTCCATCCAACCGCTGCAAAGTACACATTCTTTTCCAATGCACATGGAATGTTCTCCAGAATAGACACATCTTAGGTCACAGAGCAACCATCAACAAGATCCAAAACGTTGAGATAATTCAAAGTATCTTCTCTGACCACAATGCCATCAAGGTAGAAATTAACAACAGAAAGAGAAGGAAAAAAAATCAATTACATGGAAACTGAATAATACCCTGCTTACACATCACTGGGTAACAGAAAAAATCAGAGATGGAATCAAAAAATTCGTAGAATCAAATGAGAATGAAAACACATCATACCAAAACCTTTGGAACACAGCAAAGGCAGTCCTCAGAGGACAATTTATAGCAATAGATGCACACATCAAAAAAGAAGAAAGGGACAAAATCAAAACATTAACTACAGAACTCAAACAAATAGGAAGACAACAGCAAAACAAGCCCACAGCCACTGGAAGAAAGGAAATAGTAAAGATCAGAGCAGAAATAAATGAAATAGAGAACAGAAAAACAATAGAAAGAATCAACAAAACCAAAAGTTAATTCTTTGAAAGAATTAACAAAATCGACAAACCACTGGCCAGACTGACAAAGGAAAAACAGGAGAGGATGCATATAACCCAAATAAGAAACGAAATGGATTACATTACAACAGACGCAACTGAAATAAAAAGGATCCTAACAGAATATTATCAAAAACTATACTCCAACAAATTTGAAAACCTAGAGGAAATGGATAAATTTATAGAAACACACTACCTACCCAAACTACAACAAAGTGGTGTTGAAAATCTGAACAGACCCATAACAAGAGAAGAGACTGAAAAGGTAATTAAAAAAAAAAAAAAAACTTCCAAGGGAAAAAAAACCCTGGCCGAGATGGCTTTACTGGAGAATTCTACAAAACATTCACAGAAGAGTTTGTACCAGTACTACTCAAGCTATTTCAGAGCATAGAAAAGGAAGCAACACTTCCAAAATCATTCTATGAAGCAAGCATAACATTGATTCCAAAACCAGGAAAAGATGTCACAAAAAAGAAAATTACAGACCAATATCTCTCATGAATATAGATGCAAAAATTCTGGACAAAATTCTAGCCTATAGAATTCAGCAGCATATCAAAAAAATAATACACCACGACCAAGTACGATTCATACCAGTTATGCAAGGATGGTTCGACATTAGACAATCAATCAACGTAATCCACCACATAAATAAAAGGAAAGAAAAGAATCACATGATCATCTCAACTGATGCAGAAAAGGCATTTGACAAAGTCCAACACCCATTCCTGATAAAAACTCTCAATAAAATAGGTATAGGAGGGGAATTTCTCAACATAATAAAGGGCATCAGTGCAAAACCAACGGCCAACATCATTCTTAATGGAGAGAGGCTGAAAACATTCCCCTTGAAAACACGAACAAGACAAGGATGCCCTTTATCACCACTCCTATTTAACATTGTGCTGGGTGTTCTAGCTAGAGCAATAAGGCAAGAAAAAGAAATAAAGGGCATCCAAATTGGTAATGAAGAAGTTAAACTGTCCCTGTTTGCAGATGATATGATACTATACATAGAAAACCCTAAAGACTCTACGAGAAATCTACTGGAACAAATAAAAGATTCAGCAGAGTAGCAGGATACAAGATAAATATCCAAAAATCAGTTGGATTCCTATACACCAGTAAGGAGAACGATGAAAAGGAAATCAGAAAATAATACCATTTTCAATAGCCCCTAAAAAGATAAAATACTTAGGAATAAATCTAACCAGGGATGTAAAAGACCTATACAAAGAAAACTATAAAACACTGCTGCAAGAAACCCAAAGGGATCTACATAAATGGAAAAACATACCATGCTCATGGGTAGGTAGACTCAACATTGTGAAAATGACAATTCTACCGAAAGCAATTTACAAATACAATGCAGTCCCGATCCAAATACCAACAACATTCTTCAAAGAGATGGAAAAACTAATCATTAACTTTATATGGAAAGGGAAGAAGCCCCGAATAAGTAAAGCACTACTGAAGAAGAAGAATCAAGTTGGAGGACTCACACTACCTGACTTCAGAACCTACTATACAGCTACAGTAGTCAAAGCAGCCTGGTACTGGTACAATGACAGATACATTGACCAATGGAACAGAATTGAGAACCCAGATGTAAATCCATCCACCTACGGTCACCTGATCTTCGACAAGGGCCCAAAGTCCATCAGATGGGGAAAAGACAGTCTTTTTAACAAATGGTGCTGGCACAACTGGATATCCATCTGCAAAAAAATGAAACAGGACCCATATCTCACACCATATACAAAAACTACTTCAAAATGGATCAAAGACCTGAATATAAAGCCTAAAACTATAAAGTTCATAGAAGAAAAAATAGGACCAACACTACAGGCCTTAATACATGGCATTAACAGGATACAAACCATAACCATCAATGCACATACCCCAAAAGATAAGCTAGATAACTGGGATCTTCTAAAAATCAAACACCTATGCTCTTCAAAAGACTTCACCAAAAGAGTAAAAAGAGAACCTACAGACTGGGAAAAAAATTTTGGACAGTACAAGTCAGACAAAGGTCTAACCTCCATAATCTACAAAAAAATCCAACACCTCTACAACAAAAAGACATATAATCCTATTAAAAAATGGGCAAAGGAAATGAACAGACACTTCACCAAAGAAGACATTCAAATGGCCAACAGACACATGAGGAAATGCTCGCGATCACTAGCCATTAGAGAAATGCAAATGAAAACCACAATGAGATACCATCTCACCACAGCATTACTGGCATGAATCAAAAACACTGGAAATAACAAATGTTGGAGGGGCTGCGGGGAGGTCGGAACTCTTATGCACTGCTAGTGGGAATGAAAAATGATACAACCATTTTGGAAAATGATATGGCGCTTCCTCAGAAAGCTAGAAATGGACATACCATTCGATCCAGCAATCCCACTCCTAGGAATATATCCTAGAGAAATAAGAGTCATCACTCGAATAGACATATGCACACCTATGTTCATGGCAGCATTGTTCACAATAGCAAAACGATGGAAACAACCTAGATGCCCATCAACAGATGGATGGATAAACAAACTATGGTACATACACACAATGGAGTACTATGCAACGAGAAAGAACAAGGATGAATCTGTGAAGCATCTCATAACATGGATGAAACTGGAGGACATTATGCTGAGTGAAATAAGTCAATCACAAAAGGACAAATATTGTATGAGACCTCTATTGTAAAAACCCGTGAAAAAGTTCACACACAAAATGTAACAATCTTTGTTGGTTACCAGGGATGGGAGGGGTGGGGGGGAAATACTAAACAGGCAATAGATAAGTGGTATCTTGGGTGAAGGGTGAGACAGTACACAGTACAGGGGAAACCAGCACAACTTGTACAAGAATAGGTCATGGAAGCTCCATAGACACAACCAAACTCCGTGAGGGACTGAATTGCTGGATGGAGGGCTGTGGGGACCATGGTCTTGGGGAACATTGAGTTCAATTGGCATGACACAGCTTATAAAGACAATGTTCTACATTCTACCTTGGTGAGTAGCGTCTGGGGTCTTAAAGCCTGTGAGCAGCCATCTAACATATTCCACTGGTCTCATCCCTTCGGGAGCAAGGGAGAATGAAGAGAACAGGATACAAGGGAAAGATGAGTCCAAAGGACTAATGGGCCACAGCTACCAAGGCCTCCACCAGACTGAGTCCAGTACAGCTAGACAGTGCCTGGCTACCACCACTGACTGTTCTGACCAGAATCACAACAGAGGGTTCTGGACAGAGCTGGAGAAGGATGTAGAACAAAATTCTAACTCACAAAAAAAGACCAGATTTACTGGCCTAAAGGAGACTGGAGAAACCCCGAGAGTATGGCCCCCAGACACCCTTTTAGCTCAGTGATGAAGTCATCTCCAAGGTTCACCATTCAGCCTGGGAGTGGACAGCCCCATGAAACCAAATGGGACTAATGAGGTACAGCAGTCCAGGGACAAGGGCCAGAAGGCAGAAGGGGACAGGGAAGCTGGTGATAGGGAACCCAAGGTTGAATAAGGATAGTGTTGATGTGTTGTGAGGTTGTTAACCATTGTCATAGGGCAACATGTGTACTAACTGTTAAATGAGAAACTATTTTGTTCTGTAAGCCTTCATCTAAAGTGAGAATAGCAGCACAGCTGGAAGAGCGTAGTCAGTGTCACTGACCTGTGCACGTAGAAAGTTTTGAAATGGTGTATCTTTGGCTATGTATATTTTCACCAGAAAAAAAAGGTTGAGAAGGGAGAGGGTTGACATGCTGTGGGGTTGTTAACCAATGTCATAAAACAATATGTGTACTACTGTTTCATGAGAAACTATTTGTTTTGTAAGCCTTCACCTGAAGCACAATTAAAAAAAGAAAAAAGCAATTCCATCACTTGGGTAGATTCAAAAAAAAAGTAATCTGCTATTAAGACCATGTGTCTTGCTGAAGCTTCAAATAAACCATTAATATATAGCTTTAGGGGTAACACACCTAACACTTCTAAAGGAATTTTTTTCATTAACTAACCAGTCTCCTAGCAAAGCTAGAGAGTAACTTCATATTAGTTGAAATAGTAAGAAGAGTAGTTGAAAGTTTTAGAGGTGAGATAATTCTCAGGAAGTATAGGTCCAAGTTGGGAGTCCCTGGTTGGCGCAAACAGTTAACGCCTTCATTTTTGGTTCCACTGCTAACAGAAAGGTTGGAGGTTCATGTCCACCCAGAGGTACCACAGAAGAAAGGCCTGGTAATCTATTTCCAAAAAAAAGAAAAAATCAGCCATCAAAAACCCTGTGGTGCACAGTTCTACTTTGACACACATGGGGTGGCCATGAGTCAGAATCAACCTAATGGCAACTAGTTTGGTTTTATAAGTCCAAGTTAAGGAGCTAAAATGACAAACTCAAGATAGAAAACTTAATTTGAAGATAGCAGGTGCCTAGGACCATAGGGAGGTGCTATGGACTGAATTGTAGCCCCTCAAAATATGTGTTGTAAATCCTACTATGTTGTTGTTAGTTGTTATACTTGTGGTTATAATTCCATTTGAAAATGGGTTTTCTTTGTTATGTTAATGAGGCAGTATTAGTGTAGGGTGTGTCTTAAGTCACTCTCTTTTGAGATATAAAAAGAGCAGATTGATCAAGCAACCAAGTAAGCAAGCACAGATGTCGGAAGATGGATGCCACTCCACGTGAGATCTCCAAGGAACCGAGAAACACAAGCTGAAAAGAGACAAGGACCTTCCCCCAGAGCCAACAGAGAGAGAAAAACTTCCCTTAGAGCCAGTGTCTGAATTTGAATTTCTAGCCTCCTAAACTGTGAAAAAACAAATTTCTGTTTTTTAAAGCCACCCACTTGTGGTATTTCTGTTGTAGTAGCACTGGATAACTAAGAAACCAAATCAAACCCGTTACTGCCAAGTTGATTCCGATTCATAATGACCCTATAGGACAGAGTAGAACTACCTCATAGTGTTTCCAAGGAGCGGCTGGTGGATTCAGACTGCCGACCTTTTGGTTAGCAGCCAAGCTCTTAACCACAGTATCACCAGGGCTCCAGATAACTAAGACAGGAGGTAAAAAGTTTAATGAAGATACTAAGTTCTGAAACGGGAGATAAGGAAGTCAGTAGAAAATTATATACTGGTTAATAATTTGCATATTGTCATGGATTGAATTGTGTCCCCCAAAAATGTGTGTCAACTTGGCTGGGCCATGATTTCCAGTATTATGTGACTGGCCACCATTTTTCCATCTGACGTGATTTTCCTATGTGTTGTAAATCCTACCTCTATGATGTTAATAAGGTGGGATTAGAGGCAGTTATGTTAATGAGGCAAGACCCAATGTCCAAGATTAGGTTGTGTCTAAAAGTCAATCTCTTTTGAGATATAAAAGAGAGAAGCAAGCAGAGAGACATGGGGACCTCACACCAGCAAGAAACAAGAGCCAGGAGAATAGCGAGTCCTTTGGACCCAAGGTCCCTGTGCTGAGAATCTCCTCAGCTGGGGAAGACTGATGATAAGGACCTTCCTCCAGAGCCAGCAGAGAGTGAAAGTCTTCCCCTGGAGGTGGCACCCTGAATTCAGACTTCTAGCCTTCTAGACTGTAAGAGAACAAATTTCTCTTTATTAAAGCCATCCACTTGTGGTATTCTGTTAAAGCAACAGTAGATAACTAAGACACGTATCAATCAATATTCTATACATAGGAAAAAAAAACCCACATCATAGACAAGTTACTTTAGGAGATATCAAATTATAGGAGTTGGTCACTTCATGAAATTTAGAAAAAGTTGGGGACATTGGAAGATTAATATGACAAGATAATAACGTAGGATTTGGTTTGTGGTTCTGATGATATGAATTTTAAATTGTTCTCATTCACTCATTCCTTCATCAACATTTGCTGAGTGCCCACTGTGGGCCAGGCCAGCCTCATGTTACTCTAGAAGTCCAAAATATTTACAGCTGCCAAAACAAAAAGTATCATATTATGAATTGAATTGTGTCCCCCAACAACGTGTGTCAACTTGGCTAGGCCATGATTCCCAGTATTGTGTGGTTGTCCACCCTTTTGTGATGTGATGTGATTATCCTATGTGTTGTATATCCTAACCTCTATGATGTTAATGAGGCAAAACTAGAGGCAGTTATATTAATGAGACAGGACTCAATCTACAGGATTAGGTTGTATCTCGAGTCAATCTCTTTTGAGATATAAAAGAGAGACAGGAGCAGAGAGGAGACGGACCTCATTATCACCAAGCAAAAAGAGCGAGAAGCAGCGTGCATCCTTTGGACCTGGGGTCCTGGCACTGAGAAGCTCCTAGACCGGGAGAAGATTGACGACAAGGACCTTCCCCCAGGGCCAACAGAGAGAGAAAGCCTTCACCTGGAGCTAGTGCCCTGAATTCAGACTTCTAACCTCCTAAACTGTGAGAAAATAAATTTCTGTTTGTTAAAAAGCCATCCACTTGTGGTATTTCTGTTACAGCCGTACTAGATACCTAAGACATATCATTTCATACCTCCATGTATTTCTACATGCTATACTTGCTTCCTGGAATACTTTTCTTCTCCATGTTCTCCTGTCAAATTTCTACCCATGCCACGTTCAAAAATTAGGACTGAGAGTCAAGCTCTGTAATGCCTGAATCTGGAAAGATTTTTCTCCAGCTGGAAACATAAGAATTAAATAGTGTATTAAGAGGTCTACTGTGGCTTACCTGCCTGAACTAGATAAAGAAATCTGCTCCACTCCCCAATTTAGGTGGCAGACATCAAGGTCTATATGTGGGCAACCATTCTTCTGGCAGAATCATAAGAGCTGATTTTCTTGAAACCATCAAAGTATTAACCTACTCACTCTCCCTGCCCTGACTCCCTCCTTTCTTCAAACAGACAGGCAGATCATCAACACCTAGAAAACATATGAGTAAGAAATAGGTGTATGGTGTATGTGAGGGGGTCTTCTAAGAGTGGCCTGCTAGTCCCTGAAAGATCGCATTCCTTAAGAACTTTAAGTACACCTGAAGTAAGAAAGTATCCCATTAGCATATGTCCTTTCTTTTTAGAATATGAGAGAACAAGAGAATGGGGTAGGATCAAGTTCCATCTCAGTTCCTAATCTAAAAGTCTCCTAGAGCTTGGCAAATGTGCTAAGAGCAAAACACCTCAACTTTCTGTCCAGCTGTAGGGCTGAAAGAGATCTGACCAGCTCCCAAATGGGCAGAAAGGAAGCCCAATAGTAATGTACATATCCTATCTGTTGGCAAAAGCTCTCCTACTTCAAGGAGGAAAGAAAAATGGAACCTTAAAGAAAAAAAAAAAAAAACCACAGAACATCATCGTAAACACTAAACAGAGAAAATGACCTGTAAACATTTACTACAGAAACAAGAAAAAAACATTATCTTTAAAAATCTTCAACAGAGCAATACGGTCTCAATGAATAAGCCAATAAAATCAGGAGTGAATCATTACCTGGGCTTAAAAGACAACAATCTGAATGATTATCTCTAATCAAGGATTTCAATAAAATAATAACTATCACATTGGAATTTAGAAACTCCACAATTGTAGAATTGACATTATGAAAAATAGAATCACTAGCATATGGACAAATTTGAGAAGTTTTCCCTGATTGCAGAAGAAAGGAATATAGAGAAAAAAATGGCAAAAATATAAAAATAAAATGGAAAACAGACTCCAAGCTCAGCACAAGAAGTGCCAAGACAATGAAAAAAATACGTATGAAATTAATATTAAAATAGAGAAATGGAAAACAAAGATTCAACATAAAATAACAAGTACTTACGGGGAAGAAAACACAGTATTTGAAACAGAAACAAGAACCAAAGGTATAATTGGAAAAAAAAGATTTTCTAAATTTTAAAAAAGCCCGAAATGCAGATAAAATGGTTCATGGTATTCCAGAAAGAATCAGTTAAAATACAAGATCTAGAGAAATCTTAGCAGAATTTTTTTGAAATACAGGCAAAAAGAAAAATTCCTACAAGAATTCAGGCACAGAAAAAAGTTACTTTAAAATAAACAGTTAATATTGTTCCAGAGCATTGATGGGTTGTATATTGAATTTTCCCCTATTAAATTCTAGAAGCCAATAAAGCAATGTCTATAAGTCAGAATCAACTCAACAGCAATAGGTATATGATTTTGAGGAAGAATATCTGTGATCCATAAATCTTATACCAGCTGCATTATCTTTCATGTGTAGAACGTGAAGATACTCTTATATTAAAATACCTGCACATATTTCTCTAAACATTTACTTAAAAACATTGTCTAGCTAACTAAAAGTTGTATAAGAATAAAGTTCTCATGAATTGCATAAAATACTCATAACAGACGTTTCTGGTTGTAAATCAAACTGCTATTCCCACTTCTTTCTTTCCAATGAAAGCTCTGATATTGATCAGGTTGCAGAGGTACCTTCACCAAATAATGAGGCTTTTTTACATAGTTATAAGTCAATCATAATAATTCCCTTGTGCCAGGAATAGAACCAAATCTGGATAATGAGATTTAAGAAAAGATACACTGGGGTCTTCTGAGACACACTTTCTTTATTGACAAAAACTAACAGATAGGAGAACTTCTTCTCTGTCTTTGGTTGCATTCAGGTGATGACATGATACCTTGAACTACGGCAACTGTCTTGCAAAAATGAGGGGATAAGCCTGAGACCAAAACCAAGTTGCTGAGGAAGATAGAACTTCAAAAAGGAAAATACAAAGATTCTTGACTATATAGTGCCAGAGATTTAAGAATCTTGGGCTTCCTTTGTTATGAGATAATAAATTTCTCATTGTTTAAGACTTTTTATTTGAGTGCTATTATCACATAGAGCTGAAAGCAACACAAACAGATACAAAATTAGGGCTTTAATTCTTTCCTTTTAGAGATTTTTTTATAAATTTGTTTTAAATTAAATTTTTCTGAAATCAGTAGAAAATTAGTTGAAATGCATAGAAAAATTTATTTACAAAGACATTTGTTACAGAATTATCCCATAATTATTTGCAATAGTAGAATAGGAAACATACAGACATAGAGAAACATCCAAATAATTGATGGTTATGCAACCATTATATTTATGCATGTGAAAGTTTTAAATAACATAGAATATTATCATGCTAAAGAAAATTAATTGACACTCATCAGTTTGTCAAACTGTGGTGCCTTGCATGTTGCTGTGATGCTGGAAGCTATGCCACCAGTATTTCAAATACCAGCAGGGTCATCCATGATGCACAGGTTTCAGCTGAGCTTCCAGACTAAGACAGACTAGTAAGAAGGACTTGACAATCGATTTCTAAAAATTGGTCAGTGAAAATCTTATGAGTAGCCAACGGAACATTGTCTGATATGTGCCAGAAGATAAGCCTCTTAGGTTGGAAGGCACTCAATATACCCCTGGGTAAGAACTACCTCCTCAAAATAGAGTCAACCTTGATGACTTCAATGGAGCCAAGCTTTCAAGACTTTCTTTTGCTGATGTGGCATGACTCAAAATGGGAAGAAATAGCAGCAAACATCCATTAATAACAGGAACATGGAATGTGTGAAGTATGAATCATGGAAACTGGAAGTCTTCAAAAATGAAATGGAATGCAGAAAGATCAATATCCTAGGCATTAAGGAGCTGAAATGGACTGGTACTGGCCATTTTGAATTGAACAATCATATGGTCTGCTATGCTGGGAATGAGAAATTGAAGAGGAATAGTGTCCCATTCACCATCAAAAAGAACATTTCGAGATCTATCCAGAAGTACAACACTGTCAGTGATAGGATAATATCCACATCTATGAGGAAGACAAGTTAATACTACTGTGATTCAACAGTACTACTCAGTACCATTATGCACCAATCACTAATGCCAAAGATGAAGAAATTGAAGATTTTTACCAATTTCTGCAGTCTGAAATTGATCAAACATGCAATCAAGATGCACTGATAATTACTGGTCATTGGAATTCAAAAGCTGGAAACAAAGAAGAAGGATTGGTAATTGGAAAATATGGCCTAGGTGACAGAAACAACGAGGGAGGTCGCATGATAGAATTTTGCAAGACCAAGGTATTATTCATTGCAAATACCTTTCTTCATCAACATAAATGGCAAATATACACATGGACCTCAGCAGATGGAATACACAGGAATCAAATCAACTACATCTGTGGAAAGATAAAATGGAGAAGCTCAATATCATCAGTCAGAACAAGGCAAGAGGCCAACTGCAGAATATACCATCATGTGCTTATACACAAGTTCAAGTTGAGGCTGAAAAAATTAAAACAAGTCCACAGGAGTCAAAACACAGCATTGAGTACATCCCATGTGAATTTAGAGATCCTCTCAAGACTAGATTTTGCACACTGAACACTCATGACCAAAGACCAGACAAGTTGTGTGATGACTTCAAAGACATCATACCTGAAGAAAGCAAAAGATCATTAAAAAGACAAGAAAGAAAGAAAAGACTGAAATGGATGTCAAAAGAGACTCTAAAACTTGCTCTTGAATGTAGAGTAGCTAAATAGAAAGGAAGAAATGATGAAGTAAAAGAGCTGAACAGAAGATTTCAAAAGACAGCTTGAGAAGGAAGACAAAGTAAAGTATTATAATGAAATGTGCTAAAACCTGGAGTTAGAAATTCAAAAAGGAAGAACATACTTGGCCTTTCTCCAGCTGGAAGAACTGAAGAAAAAATACAAACCTCGAGCTGTGATATTGAAGGATTCTATGGGCAAAATATTGAACGATGCAGGAAGTGTCAAAAGATGGAACAAATACAGTCACAGTACCAAAAATAATTTGTCGATGGTCAACCATTTCAACAGGTAGCATACAATCAAGAACCAATGATACCGCAAGAAGAAGTTCAAGCTGCGCTGAAGGCATTTGTGAAAAAAAAAGGCTCCAGGAATTGACAGAATAGCAACTGAGATGTTTCAACAAACAGATGCAGCACTGGAAGTCACTCGTCTTTGCTAAGAAATCTGGAAGACAGCTACCTGGCCAACCAACCAGAAAAGATTCATATTAAGAGCCCATTCCAAAGAAAAGTGATCCAACAGAATGCAGAAATTATCAAACAATATCATTAATATCACATACAAGTGAAATTTTGCTTAAGATCATTCAAAAACAGTTGCACCCATGTACCAACAGAGAACTACCAGAAATTCTAGCCAGATTCAGAAGAGGACTTGATTAGAAAGATATCATTGCTGATGTCAGATGGCTCTTGGCTGAAAGCAGAGACTATCAGAAAGATGTTTACCTCTGTTGTATTGACTATGCAAAGACATTTGACTATGTGGATCATAACAAATTATGGATAACATTGGGAAGAGTGATAATTCCAGAACACTTAATTGTGCTCATGGGGAACCTGTACGTAGACCAAGAGGCAGTCGTTCCAACAGAAGAAGAGGATGTTGAGTGGTTTAAAATCAGAAAAGGTGTGCATCAAGGTTGTATCCTTTCACCATACTTATTCAATCTGTATGCTAAGCAAATAATTCAAGAAGCTGGACTATATGAAGAACATTGCATCAGGACTGGAGGAAGACTCGTTAACAACATGCGATATGCAGATGACACAACCTTGCTTGCTGAAAGCAAAGAAGACTTGAAGCACTTACTGATGAAGATTAAAGACTGCAGTCTTCCGTACGGATTACACCGCAACATAAAGAAAAACAAAATCCTCACAACTGGATCAATAAGCAGCATCACAATAAGCAGAGAAAATACTGAAGTTTTCAAGGATTTCATTTTACTTGGATCCACAATCAATGCCCATGGAAGCAGCAGTCAAGAAATCAAACAATATATTGCCTTGGACAAATCTGCTGCAAAAGACCTCTTTTGAGTGTTAAAAAGCAAAGTTTTCACTTTGAGGGTTAAGGTACTCCTGACCCAAGCCATGGTGTTTTCAATTGCCTCATATGCATGCGAAAGCTGGACTATGAATAAGGAAAACCAAAGAATTGATGCCTTTGAATTATAGTGTTGGCAAAGAATATTGAATATACTGTGGACTGCCAGAAGAACAAATCTGTCTTAGAAGAAATACAGCCAGGATTTCCTTAGAAGCAAAGATGGTGAGACTTTATCTCATGTACTTTGGACATGCTGTCAGGAGGGGCCAGTCCCTGGAGAAGGACATCATACTTGGTAAAGTATAGGGTCATAGAAAAAAAGGAAGACCCTCAACCAGATGGATTGACACAGTGGCTGCAACAATGGGCTCAAACGTAACAATGATTATGAGGATGGTGCACGGCTGGGCACTGTTTCATTCTGTTGTATATAGGGTAACTATGAGTCAGAACTGATTAGATGGCACCTAACAACAACAAAAAAAAATTAAGATATACAAAATTTAAAAGCCTTTTAAAGTCTGAAAGTATATATACTAAAATGTTGCTTTTGCAGACAGAGTAATAGGTTCATAAATTTGGTTTATTTTCCTTTTTTCTACTTTTGTATATTTACTTAATTGTCTACAATTGGCATGTATAATTTTTATAAACAAAAATAAATTTAAAACATTTGCAAGATTATAATTGTGAAGAGTCCATGAAAAATGTTTCAGTAATATTAAAACCAAACAAATCCATTGTCATTGAGTTGATTTCTACGCATAGTGACCCTATAGGACAGAATAGAACTGCCCCACAAGGCTTCCAAGACTGTAAATTGTTATGCAAGCAGACTGTCACATCTTTCCTTGTGGAGTGGCTAGTGGGTTTGCACTATTGACTTTTTGGTTAGCAGCCAAACACTTAACCACTGTGCCACCAGGGCTCAATTCAGTAATATTAGTAAATAAGTAAACAATAGTTTACTAAAAATGCTTGCAAATATTTACACATCTATACCATGAATCAGAAGCAGATCAACAACAAGCAACAACTAGAAATGTATTCACTAAAGTGATATACCTTTTCTGTTAAGGTAATAAGATTATATGTGGTTTTCATAAAACATTACCTTTACAAAGAACACTATTAAAATAAAAACACTAACCCAAATTTTTCCTCCTCCCCAGTGAAGCTTTTCCTTACCTCCCGGAACAGAGTGAGTCGTTCTCAACTACCAGCACTGTATCATTTCTTTGCTCCTGTTATTACAGTTAGTATATATGGATTCCAACATAACTAAAATCAAATAGTAAAAAAGCATATTCTAATATCTTATTTGATTACAAAGTCATTACTGCCATGCCAAAAAAAAAAAAAAAAGGCTGAATATTAAATGAATATTATTAAGTGAAAGAAACAAGTCTGCAAAGTCTACCAAGGGAATAATTCTATTTATATGACATTCTGGAAAAGGAAAAACTATAAACAGAGCAATGGCTGCCAGGGTTTTAGGGCGGAGGAGGTGAGGGTTGATTAGGTGAAGCACAGGGATTTTTTAGGATGGTGAACTATTCTGTATGATACTGTGATGGCAGACACATGACTATGCATTTTTCAAAACCCATGGAACATATGAGCTCAAAGAATGAATCTTAATATATGCAACTTTTAAAAAATCATTTACGTAGAATACAGACTGTGACAAAAGAATCTAACTTTATTTCAAGTGTATGAACTAATCTCACTGAAGGGGATGGTAAAAAAAAGATGCTGATTTAAGTAACTTTGGACAAACCTCCTGTGAGAAGAACTGCAAATAATTTATATAAATACTCCACCCTCAAAGAATATTTTGTGTGTGGGGTGCTCATGATGACTTACTTCCATAGCATACAGTATGAAAAGAGGGAAAAAAGACTAAATTTATAATGAAAAAATCTGACAAACACTAACACTGCCAGGTGATCAAGGTCAACATCAACAGTGATAAGCCATGCTGAGAGTACGTACCTTTGATGTGATGAGAATGGTATTTTTACTTCTGTAGTCTTCCTGCCCAAAACCTACAAACTCAGTCTAATCTTGAGAAAAACATCCGATCAATCCCAATTCAGAGATATGATACAAAATACCTCATCAGTACTCCTCAAAACTGTCAAAACCAAAAACCCGTTGCTGTTGAGTCTGTTTCAACTAACAGTGATCCTATTAGAAACAGAGTAGAACTGCCCCATAGGGTTTCCAAGGCTGTCATCTTTATGGAAGCAGACTGCCACATCTTTCTCTGAGGAGTGGCTGCTGGATTCAAACCGCTGACCTTTCAGCTAGCAGCTGACACTTAAACACTGCGCCACCAGGGGTCTTTCAAAACTGTCAAGGTTATCAGAAACAAGGAAAGTCTGAATAACTGTCATAGCCAGAGGAACCTAAGGAGATGTGATCACTAAATATAATGTGATGTCCTGGATAGGATCCAGGAACATAAAAAGACACGAGGTTAAAAAAAGAAAAAAACTAAAGAAATTTCGATAACATTACAGACTTTAGTTAATAATAATGCATCAATATTGGTTCAGTAAATGTAACAAATATACCACATTAATGTAAGATGTTAATGATGGGGTAAATATGTGTAGGATATATGGGAACTCTCTGTACTAGCTTCACAATTTTTCTGTAAACGTGTAACAATTCTAAAATCAGACGTTTATTTAAAAAAAAGTTAATAATTCCATCCAAATACTGTGCATGAGACAAGAAGTATGATGTAGTTGTAGGAATCCTGAACTCAGAGTCATCACCAAGGTTTAATGTCAAGAACTATGCCTGACATAAAAATACAGCTATAGATCATGACTGTGCCACCAAGCAGACACGTGGCTTTAGGAGTAGGGTCAGTATCCTCAATTTTAAAACAAAGAGTTGAACAGATGATCTCTAAAGTGCAGCCCTAAAAGTCTAACACCTTATCAGAGCTGAATTAGAGGTCTGTCCTCACTACCTCCAAGAAAGAAGAGCTGGGAACAGAGCACATCCTTTGGACCTAGGGTCCCTGTGCTGAGAAGCTCCTAGACCCAAGGGAAGATGATGCCAAGACACATGGAGATCCCCAAGAACACCAGCCCACAGATGTTGAAAGGAGACAAGGGCCTTCCCCCAGAGCCAACAGAGAGAGAAAGCCTTCACCTAGAGCTAGCACCCTGAATTTGGACTTTTAGCCTCCTAAACTGTGAGAGAATAAATTTCTGTTTGTTAAAGCCATCCACTTGTGGTCGTTCTGTTATAACAGCAATAGATAACACAGATAACTAAGACTAGCTCCATGACTTTAGGAAATATCCTTTTACCCTCCTTAACCTCAGTTTTGTCAGCTTTAAAATAAGAAGGCTAAAATAAATCAATTGCAAGGGCCCTTTCAGCTCTAAAAATCTTCAGCAACTATGTACCATTAATATTCCCTTAAACTTCAAATTCACTTTAGAAATTTTAAGTTACCTCACAAAGCTACTAGTTATTACAGGACACGATTTAGACTGAAAGTTTCATGAGGACAAAGACTGGATCTATTTTGCTCACAATGTTGTCCTTAGGGCCTAGCATAGTTCTTGGCACTTAGTGGACATTGAATCAGTATCTGTGGAATGAACATGAATAATGTTTATTTCTCAAAGTCATCCTTGGGCAAAAGAAGAAACAGAAAACTACAAGTCTCCAAACGAAGATATGGAAGGGAAGAACCAAGATGGATATGTCCACCAAACCAGGGAGCCCTTATAATAGTAACAATATCACTCCACTCAAAAACCACAATTATTTTCAAAACTGGCTCTTTATAAACAGGGTTACTGATAGGTTTATTAATTCATCATCACTGTCTTATGAAAGTGGAAAAAAATTAAGACAGAAGGTATTAAGGTGCAAAGCACAACCTACAAAGTCCTAGCTCATAAAGACTACCTGTTGTGTTTGCACAAGCTTTACTAGAGGAACATAAGGTGAATAAAGTAATATTTTCCATGTGAAAAACATAGACTGTTGGGAAAAACCAGATGTGTTACAAATTGTAGGTTTTAGGGCAAGTAGGTTGATGGAGAAACTGGTATACGAACTTTGGAGTAGTGAAGAGAAAACTAATGGGAAGATAGCAGGAAGAAAGAAAACATTTATGTCTTACTCTAAATATTTCACTAAATCTATTTTAGATTTTGGCCTGTAGCAAGTGTTCTTAAAGTATAAGTCTTCAACCACCCTCTAAGAATGGCTGACATCAGAATGACAAGGAGTGACTGAGAAAAATAAAAGTTCCTAAACTCCACTCCTAACCTACTGAATCAGAATCATAGGAATAGACCCAAAAATTTGAATTCTTAACAAACTCCCCAGGTGATTCTTACGTACAACATTGGAGAACTGCTGCTATAGTGAATTGTGTTAATCTCTGTGGGAAGAAAAATGCTGGCTTACATTAGACATATATTAGACATAGCTATTGCAGACAATCAGGATGTAATTCAGCATCCTCGAAGTAAACAGTCAAACGTCATCCAAAATTTGGTGAATATAGAGAAAAATAAAGACTAACTTGAGGTTAATTTAAGCTCATAAACGTAAAGGAGGGCATTTCACTGATGGAGAAAGAATCTGACTCACCCAATCTCACAATGGAATTAAACCACGTTGATAAATAAAAAGTAGTTGTTATTAGCTTTAGTTTCAATGTATTGAAATTATACCATAGACTTGGTTTGAATTCATCCTTTCTTTTATTGTAATTAAGCAAATATTTATGCCTCAAATGTAAATCAACAATCTAAGTTTCTTTTGTTTTTGTTTCTTTAATTTGAGTATATTGTCAGATTGAGAAATGGTATGATTTGGGACAATGTGTGTGTGTGTGTGTGTGTGTGTGTGTGTGTGTCTGCGTGTGTGTTTACTGAGCACAGCACTCATGTGATACAGCTATGAAAAGAAACTTTCAGGTGAAAGTTCGACCACATTACTCTTGGTTTTTGTTTCAGCTTATTCTTTTTATACACTTTCATCAAGTAATGATAGTATCACAACGAGAACCTGGGACTCATGGAAACGTATTTAATTCCTAAAGCTTATTCTCTGACCATGAGCTAACTGATTCTATTTACAATTGCAGTAGCCTAAAGACTCGAGATTTTCTAAAGATCTTCAAATTTCGAGGTTGGTTTTTTTGTTTTTGTTTGTTTTTATTGTGCACAAACAAACCTCACAGAATTTCTGTAAATAGGTGAGGATAGATATACCTGTTTTAACAATGAGAGACTGGAAATCATAAATGCCAAATCTCACAGGTATTCCTTCAATCATCTATCTTATATTCACCGCAGTTTGCATCATCTCCATTCCAGTGCTTTTTTTCACCACTGAACACACCTTCCTCATGGTCAGAAACATTAAAACCCATAAGGGGGAGGTAGTTGCTCCGTGAATAGCATGTCTCAGTCTGGACCTCTGGCCTTCCTGAAAGAAAAGCTTCCTGGTTCTTACTGTCTTAACTGAAGACTTCCACTAGAAAGTAAGAATGAGACAGGTGCAGTAAGTGGTTTATTTTCATCAAGTATTAGGCATAGGTTCAATCAACTCTGGAACTTTCGGTCCTAGGAAAGCACAGAGAATATATAAATCCTATCCACCTAGAGTAGAGACTAAAGTCTACCTTTTGACTAGTGTCAGGTACTTGAATGTACAAGACACGTTGAATTCCACAATACCTACTACAGTGCTGTGCACACAGCAGAGATCAATAAATATTTGTTGACTTGATTTCATAAATTCATTCTATAAATTCTTATCCTTTCTATTTTCTTTGAAAATATTTCAGGATAGGCCTTAAATTCTCTATAACAGGACTGCCTTGATTTTAAGACTCCTGGGGTCCTTAAATAAAATTTATGATTAAGAGTTGAATTATTTTTATTTTATGTATTTTCATAACATGGCAAAAGAATGATGTCTACTTAATCTTCAGACCATTCGTCAGTAAGCAAAATTTATTTTGAAGATTCAGTTGAAATATTTGATTCTAATTTGCTGAGTTTGAAATACAGGCCTGCAACTTTGATTAGATTTAACATTTCTAAGGGATTGGGTAAATGAAATAGAAACTGGAATTCCTGGAAAAGGAATTATGACCAAGGAAAACATTCTTTACTCAGTTCTTTGAGGTGAAAAGTCAATATTGGAATCATTCCAATTATAATAGTTCAAGAAGTTATCCTGGTTGATATCTCTTGTGCTGGGTGGTAATTCCACAGAAAAATACAGTAAACTGTGGACATCCAACACTAGATGCAGAGTATGCAACTACAAACCATAGGTAGCAAAAGTTTGGAATAAAGTTTATTTGCTCTTTGCGGAAATACTTCCATCTTTATTTTTAAAATATGAACATTTGAGCAAGCAGAAACTAACCTGAGGTGCTCAAAGACAATGAAGTCTATAAAACGGTTTAGCTCTGAGTTTCATTCGATTTTCCTAAAAACTGTGCTTTCGTGTTAAGATACTATTGCTTTTCACTCCTTATTGTGCAAGCATACCATGTTCAAGTAAGGAACCTCACATGCATTTATTGTTGATGGCAGTAAAAGCACAATCATTCTGGAGGGCAATTTTGCATGGCCTCTCAAATATTCAGATACACATGTCCTTTGTCCCAACATTCCACTTCTAGGAATCAATCCCTTATAAATAATTTGCACATGTGCGTAATATTAAGTGAACAAGAGTGTTATTCATTGCAACATTGTAACAGTGAGGAACAAGATATAACCTATATTCCCATCAATAGGGGACTTGTTAAATATATCATGGATCAGTGTGCTGTGGACACAGGTATTTGTTATTTTCATTATTTTATTCTCTATTCTTGCCTGACATTAAATATTTTATAATACAAATAATCTCAAAAAGTAAAAAATAATAATAAATTATAGTATATTGGTTCTTTGGAATACCGTGTCACCCCTAGATAATGGTGTAAATCTATGTCCATTGACTTGAAAATATGTCAATGGTTGCTGCTGAGCAACGCATAGAACACGCAGAGTATGATTTAGTCACATAAACAGAAAAGCAAACAAACCCTGTGTGTAGGGAGGGAGCGGGGGAGGTATAGAAAAAGATCTGCAAGATGTACACCAAATTTCTATCTGCCTCTCAGGAGAAGTTTGGGAATGGAGAAGGGAGGGATAGCATATGAGAATTTTGACTTTTTGGTCTATAAATCTTTCTATTGTTTTTTCTTCATAATGAGCATGTATTATTTTGTGAATTTTTTTTGCATGTTTTTTTTCTTTTTAATAAAAAGGAGGGAAAACAACGTGCTCTGGTAACTTGTTAGCCCATATTTGTCCTAAAACAAATTAGTTTTAGAAATTCAGATGAAAATTTAGAATAAAATAATTGCAATCAGATTTAGACAATAAAATATACACTATTACAATTAAAAAAATGTGAGATAGTTATAAGATGTGGATTAAAAATTCTGAATTAATATCCTATTCTCTTATGGTTACAGCATGGATATAGTAATTAATATAAATTGCATACTTTATATATGTTTTTATATATATGTATATATTTCAATTTAAGGTAGAATTTTTCAGTTGTTGTTTATAAATTAATAAATAAATTATAGTTAATAAGCGCTAAATATGTATAACTTACTTTGCTTAAATTTAAACTTCACTTCAAACACAATGGACACTGAACAAGAAAGTCCTATTATAATTGAGAAAGTTTCCAAGTTCAGTTTCAGACATGAGGATAACACTTTTGAGGTTGGTTTAGTTTTCATACACCTGGCTGATAGGCTTTAATCTGCATTTTACATGATAGGTATCTCCTTATTCATACATCTACCTCCATCTAGCTCAGAGACTGATGAATAGAAAATGCTCAATACTTTGTTAAATGGATTTTTTTCCCCCGCTACTTTAAATTAAATTTTATATCCCCTTCTCACATGTATTCTTTTAAAAGGATGTTTGATCCCAAATCCTACCGTACGCCATTGCAAATGAACACTGACCTTAAAGTTTTAAATTCTGAATCCTGAAGTTACATCTTCATAGCCAAATTACAAGTTTGGTTAAATCCAGGTAAAGGACTTCATCTAATACTAATGATACTGCCTCTGCCTCACCCTTTACTCTCTGGTCATACTCCCCTTCTTCCTCTCTTTGCACACACCAAGCACAGGGCCATTGTACTTGTTTGTACTGCCCCTAAACCTCCACATGGCTAGCTCCTTCATATCATGCAGGCCTCAACACAAATGTCACTTTCTCAGAGAAATTATCTTTATCAACCAATTTAAAGCACTTCTCATCACTCCCAGCCTAACCACAGCCCGCCTAGTCTCTCCTTTTTACATCATCCTGTGTTATTATTTTCAAAGCCCTTGTCCATTACCTGAAACATTTTGTTCATTTGTTTGTTTACTTTTGTATTGACTCTCTATCGCTCTGATTGAATGTAAACTCTATAAAAGCAGGCCTTTTCCTGTGATTCACGCTGAATCCTCCAAGCCTGGAGTAATGTTCTCCTCATAGAAGGTATTCAAAAAGTTTGAGGAGGTGAACAGTAAATATGAAACATCAAGTGCATGCCTGTGTTGAACCCTTCCTTGTTTCCTTGAATTATTCCTGTCATAGTAGATGTTTAACATTTTCAAAGGCTACATCTGAGCTCCTTTAGAATCACTGAATTGACTAAAGGACCATAGTTTACAATTTCATCAGTTTCCTCATCTGTAAAACTGGTATACCACTGGGCATCTACTTCACACAGTTGTCATGAAAACCAAATAAGAACAGCACATCCATGTTAGTATGTGGATGCAGGGGTTCAGTTGCCTCACTCACTGGCCAACTGCATGATTTAAATGTGTGTCCCAAAAAGATACCAACTACTACTACATACCATATATCTTTGTGGGTGGCTGGTAGAGTCAAAAGCGTGTTGGGTATCAAGAGGTCAGTTTTCTTTATTTCATGATCTCTTTCACAAACATCTGGCTGGATGAGAAGTACAGGCGTGAGGAAAAGTTGGGGCTCTATTTGATACGAAAAATATAATGGTTCATTAAAGATGAAACGGAAAGGCACACCAAATTACTTGAGTAATTCTACTTCCAAGTATGAAAATCTTATTATCTATGTCATGGACTAAGTTTCTACCAATAAATGAGATAATGAATATTGAGCAAAGTCAACAGGATTTGAATTTTAAAATAACTAAATTTCCTGGATAATCCAAATGAAAATATCATCAGAGAAGATCTTATTTTACTTGCATTATGTAGGGAAATCTGTAACTTTATAGCTTAAAAAGATAAATCAGAAAAACATTTTGATCTTGGCTATGTCAAATCTGTCATCAAGCTCAACAGGCAAATAGGGAATGGTACTTAGAGGAAAATGGCAGACCAAGTTAAAGAGGTGATTTGGTATTATATACCCTGGGCAAGATGAATGTCAAATTTGTGTATCCTCGCAGTGTCTAACAGAAAAAAATTAATGCCCATGCTCTGAAGGCTCCACTGCCAAAATGGAGTACTCCATTTTAATTTTCAAAGGAATTTGGTGAACAAATGACTAGATATCCACCAAACCTTGGTACTAATAAAAATACAGTGCATTCTAAGAAAATCAATATATAGTTTGCTTGAAGGTATCCCAAAGGAAACATTCAGTTATTGAGGTTTAAAATACGTTAGCCCCAGAATAATAAAACTCTTGAATTGCAGACATTTGCAAGAAGAGCAAAGGGGTTAAAGACATTTTATATTTTATCAAAGCTCTAAAACGGCTGTGCAGAGTTTTTATGCATTTCATATTTTTTTCCTTGCTGCTTCTTCATGCAAAAGCCTTCACCAATTCCTCAGAGCATCGCTTCACCGTTTAGCCCTTCTTAATTTACTCTTCAAATAAAATCTCGTCTGCCCCACTCCTACCTGGCCTCCAACAGGTTCACCCAGTCACTGAAGATTGGGTTGGGGGTGCTGGGAGCATATCTTGTGGGATGGATATTTGTCACAGTGTCTTAGTATTGTAGTTAGTCACCAAACTGCTATTTCTTTCTTTTACAAAATGAATACTTCGTTAGCCAAGCTACTTTTGCCTTTAACTTTAATTACTAACCTTATTTTGTTCAATGACATTTTTCTATTTACAAAAGTAAATGCAATAAAAATGTCAAGACACAAACATAAAGGACTAAGACTGTCTATGGCTGGAAAGTAGATTAGAAGTATAGATTAGAAAATTAGCAGCTCAATTTGGACTAAATCAGGGGGTCAATTCAAATACTAATATAGTTTGACCCTAGCAGTCCCCATTTATTAGTTAATTCTTCAGTATTTGTTTAATATTATGAACTGAAGTCCTTCCTATGGAGGAAAACAAACATTTGGCAATAAATCTGACAAAGTGCTTTAGTACATGCAACATGCTACATTTCCCTTCTTTTACCGAGTTACAAAACTCAAAAAGGATGACTGAAAGATAAGAATCCATTGAAGGACTATTTGCAGAGAAGCAATACTAAATTTTGTATAGAGATATTTAAAACTAGTACCAAATTAATAAGTTTTTCTTCTAATTAAAAAAATTACTTGAGCATACTAACAAATACATTTTTGTCTTCTGCAAATACTACTATACTTGTTCTAGAATTGTTGATGAGAAACCAAAACCAAACCAAACCCGTTGTTGTCGAGTCAATTCCGACTCATAGTCCCTAAAGGACAGAGTAGAACTGCCCCATAGGGTTTCCAAGGAGCGCCTGGTGGATTCAAACTGCCAACCTTTTGGGTAGCAGCCATAGTTCTTAACCAGTACACCAACAGGGTTTTTGGTCATGAAAAGGATCATTTAAAAAGATGTTTACAAAGAAGCTAGCTTCATAATCATCTTTGAGAAGTTACTGACAGTCTTATGATCCACTAAGTCACAAACAGAAAGTTAGGATTGTCACATCCAGAACTCATCAACAAGAGACGGTTCATTGTAATTTTCTTTGTCAGTGTAGCCCTAAGACACTTATTCTGATCTCTTATTTTTCGAACACTTCCAAATGTCCCAAAGTTAGATGGTATTATGAAAATTCCTTACACTTTCAAGAAAAAATTTTATTTCACTCTAAGTAAAGGGGGGGAAATCATGCAGCACATTTAGACATGGCCTGTCACCACAAAGATAGAGTGTTGTAGTTCTAAAGAGACTGAGTACAACCATTTCAAATACTGCTTGCACTATACTGAACTAGACAGGTGATGAGTTCTGAATGTGAAGATGCTGTATTGGTCATTAGCTCTGTCCCAAAGAGTTGAAAACATATCTAGTGATCTATTTATCCAACTCCACCGAAAATTAAAATGCCTGTCTACGTTTATACAATCATGAAGACACAGATAAAGTAGACTTGCCTATCTTCCAAGGTTCCTGCTGCATGAATGTTCTCAGAGGGATTACAGAGGCTGATTTTATAGACCACAAATTCTTAGCCAAGAGTGCCCTGCAACTGGGTTGAAATAATGGATCTCAGCAAATTCTTTAAATCCAGCTACAAAAAAAAAAAAACAAAAACAAGCCCGTTGCCACCAAGTCAATTGCAACTCATAGCGATCCTGTAAGACAGTAGCACCATCCGGTAGGGTTTCCAAGGAGCAACTGGTGGATTCAAACTGCTGACCTTTTGGTTTGCAGCTCAGCTCTTTAAGCACTACACCACTGTGGCTCCTTAAACCCAACTAGCAGGAAAATATTTGCCATGTCCTTGTAGATTCAATTAGGAAATCACCTATAGACGATATGAGGAGTGAACTCCTGAGTTACATATTCCTGATGTAAAATCTGTGCTGCTTTTCAGAAATTATCAAAACTATAATAGTGAAAAATAGCTCAAAATCCCAGTTTTAAGAATCATCACAATCCATTTGGAGATCTTAATTGAATTTGAGTCCCTTCACTATGACTTGGTTTATTATTAGTGAATGAAACACAAAATATGACCATTTCTTTGGCATTAAAAAAAAAAAAACTCACTGAACACTAAGGTGAATAAAAAGTTAAGAAACTATAATTATCACCAATACACAAGTTTTAATAGACCATTCGGCCTATGAATGATTTCTTTATTGCATAAGAATTTATTGATATTTTACTTAGGTATTTGGGCTATGTTAATTTGTTTTCTCCCAGAAAAGTTTATTATAAAATTTATCAATATTATAAAATATCAGCAGTGAAAATTATGAAAATAAAGCCAAAAATAAACTTTAAGACAGAAATGTGATTTTTAATGTCCAATACTGACATAGTAAGAAATAAAGTAAGAAAAACATAGCATTTTTTTTATAGAATACATAAAGGTTAATAATAAAAAATATCTGACTTTTCATGAGTATTTAATACATTTCATAGCACTAGATGAAAAATTGTTTGGTTATGAAATTGTAGCTTTCCACCAAATTAATGAATGAAAATTGCCTGCTGTATATTTAACAGGCAGCTCTGTGTAGTAGACAGAACAAGGGCTTGGGAGCAAACATAAGAGTGTCAGATGTATCCATTTTCTAGCTGTATGATAACGGGTAAATTGCTTTATCCCTATAAGGTTATTGTGAGGATTCATTGAAATACTATGTGCAAAACTCAGTTCAGAGTCAGCTTTTACTAAGTAATAGTGCCTCTCATTTTGTAATTCTCTTTCCTTAGGCTGTGCAGATATTTGTTCTACTTTTTAGATACTGACAATTAACCAACATAGCTGGTGATTTTGACAGTTACCTAGATTTTCAGAACACAGTCTGCGCAGTGAAGGGCACAATCTATGCATGTGCCTGGTCAAATCTGTCAAAGACAAACCCATTTTTTTTTTTCAAAGCATGTTTATTTGCTCATTTAAAAACAAAAAAAAAAAAAAACACTGCCATCAAGTTTATTCCCACCTATAGCGACCCTATGAGGACTGAGTAGAACTGCCCCATGGAGTTTCCAAGGAGCAGCTCATGGATTCAAACTGCTGACCTTTTAGTTAGCAGCCAGGCTCTAAACCACTGCACCAGCAGGGCTCCTATTTGCTCATTAGACAAATAAAAGGGTGTGAAGACCAACCACCTAGTAGTTTTTTGAATTAATGCTTTGTTTTCTGTTATTCCTATTTTTTATGAACTGTTAACTCATTTTTTATTTTATAAACAAAATTCAATGAGAAAAATAATAAAATATTGTGATTTCAATAATTCTAGAAAATATTTTTCATATAATTTAAAAATGTTTTGCAAGCTCTTATGAAAAGACACATAAGTAAAATATATTGAACTATTCAGTTGTCTAAATTAAAGTCATTCTAGAAATTAGTATCTGACTTAAAACTGTAACACAGTAAAGTTTCAAGTAAACCAATCTAAATAAAAGTAACACTCAGATCCAAAAATGCAGTGAACTCTAGGTCAGTCTTATTTATTTACAACAGAAGTCCCTGGCTAGCACACTGAATTCAGAATAACTCTGTGGATGGAGTTCTCAGTGTCTGCTTATTTAAGAAAGAATAATGATAGATTTCTTCTGATCTTGCAAAGCCCCAATCATTTTTGCCCCAGCAATATCTTTCTAGTCTTTAAAATACTCGTTGGAATATAGAGTAAGGTTAAAGGCAACATTCTGTCTTTGAGGCTTTCCTTGGGCAGCAGAAGAAATACAGAAATGTTAGTTTTATATATTATGGCTTGAAGAAAGCCTAACAGCCAAAACATCACCTTTAACATGGTTTCTATTTCTGACTAGTTTATCAACCAACCCCTCCTTTATTCTTTGGTCTAAAAACTGGTATGGGATGCACTCTCAGTATTTTAAATGTAGTGTGGCTCTTTCAAACCTCATTAGAAAGTCTCTCAATATGACTAAGCTGTTTTCCTCTTCATTGTACAACCGCAAATGAACGCTTAGTCAAGTTGCAGAAGAAACATCACAGTTGGTTATATTGTACATATCAGAAGTTTGAAAATCACTTTTAGGTTGTGTGTCTTTTTAAACTATTAGCTGAAAAAGAGTCTTCTTTCTCATTAAATAATAGGCTTGGTCATAATGATATACTCATTAATTCAGCACATGTTCTGAACTTGCGATTGTCATAAAGGAGAACACACAGATTGCACTTCGTTTAAAAGTACAAACTTCATGCTTATGATCTCCACACACTGCTTCCTACCAGGATCCGAAACAAGATCTGCTTCAAGGGTCAAGACTCCAATGACAAGAAACTTCAGACTCTCGATGAATTCCAAATAGTTATGCATTCACTTTTATCACTTATTCTCCCTGCAGGATAGCCTAAATATAGTTGAAAAGGAAAACAATAAAATGAATGATTAAGTCACCATAAAGGTACAAAACACTTAATTTTAGACATGCCTTAATTCATTGATTTTGATTTTGGAGCTGGGTATCAGTTAGCTTGTTGGTTGGTTGATTAGTCGGTTGCTTGGATGAGTGGTTGGTTTCATCCAAACAAAATTACCCACCCCATCAGCCTAAATATCTGAAGTTATTTTTTGTGAAAAAAAAAAGATAAACATTTATTTGCAATACTTGACTGAAGTACTATATTAACACTTAAGATAATACCCACTCCAATCCAAACCCTTGGATGTACTCAGAATCCAACTATGTTTAATACATAGGAGCAATTAAACATGTAGGAGCTCATTTTCTCCAAAATATTTTATCATCATGTATTGGGTAACCAAAACATTTTTATTTATTTCAAAATACCAAATCTGTTGCCATCGAGTCTCTTCCGACGCATAGCGACCCTACAGGACAGAGTAGAACTGCCCCTAGGTTTTTCCAAGGCTGTAGATCTTTACAGAAGCAGACTGCCACATCTTTCTCCCACGGAGCAGCTGGTGGGTTCAAACTGCCCACCTTTTGGTTTAGCAGCCAAGCACTTAACCACTGTGCCACCAGGGCTCTTTTATTTATTTATTTACTACAAAATAAATCTTATTATCAACTATTTGTCTTGAAGATCCAATCTGGGCACTATTTATGCATTAATCTGTGACTATGTTGGCAAAAATATTAGTTAAAATTCTTTAGAAATCCAAATCACAATTCAAGAGGTAGTCAGGTTGAATCAATCAGTCAGAGACCAGTCAGGAGACAGAAACCACACCAGTTATTTGAAAATAGAAAATTTAATATAAATAACTGTTAGCTATTAATAAATGGTGTTGGAACTATTGAATATTCATATAAAAAAACTTTAATTCATACCTCACACCACATATAAAAATTAAAACAAAATGCATCATGTACCTAAATGTAAAACCTAAAAATAAAAATTCTAGAAGAAAATATTTGCAACATTGGGTTAGGGAAAGATTTCTTAGATACAAAAGCATGATCGATAGAACAAAACTGATACATTGGATTTCATCAAAATTAAAGGTTTCTTGCTCTTCAAAAGACACTATTAAGAGAATGAAAATAAAAGCCACATACTAGAAGAAAATATTTGCAAATCATATATGTAATAAAGGACTTGTATTCAGAATGTATAAGTCAAAACTCAATAAAGAAAATCAACACTCAATTTAAAAAAATAGGCAAAAGATTGAACAATGGCTTCACCACAGAAGATACATACATGGAAAATAAGTACATGAAAAGGAAAATCTGGAGGGCGATGGATTTGTTCACTGTCTTGATTTTGATGACCGTTTCACTTGCTATTAAAAAATAAATAAATAAACCCATTGCCTTCCAGTTGATTCCCACCCATAGTGACCCTACAGGACCCACAGGGTTTCCAAGGAGTGTCTGGTGGATCCCAGCTGCCGAGCTTTTGGTTAGCAGCCAAGCTCTTAACCACAGCACCACCAGCGTTCCCATTTGTCATTGGGGAAATACAAATTAAAACCATAATGATGTATTAGATTGTCTAAAATTCAAAAGACTGACTATACTAAGTGTCACTGAGGATGCAGATCTAAAGCTCTCATATACTGATAATGGGAACAACTTTGAAAAAATGTTAGGCAGTTTTTTAAAAAGTTAAACATATTCCTACCATGTAATGCTATGAAGGCATTTCCTAAGACCAGGAATGATGGTGCTGGCAGGGAAAGGCAAACCCATATCCAGAATACCTATGTTATTCCAGTGAGGACAAATCTATGCCCCCTCCATGACAGAAGTAGTCTAGTATAATCAGTCAGCCACCAGGTAGCTAGCTAATTCTCCCAAGGGAATGATGCTTTACTAAGGACTCAGTATTGTCTCTGTTGCTGGCAGATTAACCAACCAGCAGTAGTAGTTTGCCAGGTCAGCCTTGTTGTTGTTAGTTGCTGTCCAGTCGGCTCTAATTCATGGCAACCTTATGTATAACAGAATGAAACACTGCCAAACCCTGAGCCATTTTCTTGATTTTGGGTAAGTTTGAGTCCTTTGTTACAGTTATTGTGTCAATCCATCTCATTGAGGATTTCCCTCGTCTTCATTGGCCCACTCCTTTACCAAACACGATGTCCTTTTCTAGAAACTGGTCTTTCCTGATGACTTGTCCAAAGTAAGCAATTTGAACCCTCATTATCCTCATTTCTAAGGAACATTCTGGTTGTATTTCTAAGAATGATTTGTTTGTTCTTTTGGCCATCCACAGTATATTCAATATTTTTCACTAACACCACAGTTCAAATGCATCAATTCTTCTTCTGTCTTCCTTTTACATTATCCAACTTTCGCATGCATATGAAGCAACTGAAAAGACGATGACAATTGTTAAAACGGCACAGGATCCAGCAAAATTTCTTTCTATTACACATGAGATCGCCATGAGTCAGAGTCAACTCAATGGTAACTAATAACAACATAGCAATGTTACAAAGAATAATATGATTCATTCTCATTATCATGAAGAGGATTTTTAAAAACTAAAAGCCACTATTGTTTATGGATAACTCATTTTTTTAAAATTGGAATCATAGTAGGTGTCATGGTTTGAATTATGTCCCCCAAAAAACGTGTATATCAGTTTGGCTGGCCATGATTCCTGGTACTGTGCGATTTTCCTATATGTTGTAAATCCTGCCTTTGTGATGTTAATGAGGGAGGATGGGTGGCAGTTGTGTTAGTAAGGCAGGACTGGATCTACAGATTGTGTCCTGAGGCAATCTCTTGAGATATAAAAGAGAGAAGTGAGCAATGAAACAGGGAGGGGGACCTCACTCCATCAAGAAAGCAGTGCTGGGAGCAGAGCGCATCTTTTGGACTGGGGTCCTTGCGCAGAGAAGCTCCTAGTCCTGGGGAACACCGAAGAGAAGAAGGCCGACAGAGAGAAAAAGCCTTCCCCTGGAGCTGACGCCCTGAATTTGGACTTTTAGCCTACTTTACTGTGAGGAAATAAACTTCTCTTCGTTAAAACCATCCACTTGTGGTATTTCTGTTATAGCTGCGCTAGATGACTAAGACACTAGGATACTCCAAAAGTCAGGAAAGTAACTTGTTACCATATTAAAATATTAGATATAAAAGGTTTGAGATATTACTTACAGCAAAAAATTAATCCACAGTTCATTTATAACAATAGTAAAAATTTAAGAATTAGCATATCTCTGAAAAACTTTTTAAGCTTAGATGTGTAATATTACCACTTAAAACTCCTGTCCATGGCTGTCTAGTTGAATCTTATCATTGGCTGTATCATCTTTGCCCCACAGAGAATCAGACTGACCACATTATATACTTGATTCACCTTGCCTTGTAATTATTATCTTGGGAGTAACAAACAGGGCTGGTCTTACAAACAGTACTTCCTTTCGTGATATAATTTCAAAGATACAAGGATCAATTGCTTCCCAAACTTTTTTCTACTGATTACCTAAAATTCTACGATTAAAAACCTACTTCATAAGTTATTATGAGGAGGAAATGAGTTAATGTTAGTAAAACAAAACAGTGAGTGAATGTTTGCTAAATAAAACAATTTTCGTGTCTTTGGCCTATATTAAAACCAAAACCACCCATTGCCATCAAGTCAATTCTGACTCAAAGCAACCCTATAGGGCAGGGTGGAACTACCCCATAGGGTTTCCAAGGAGCAGCTGGTGGATTTGAACTGCTGACCTTTCGGTTAGCTGCTAAGCTCTTAACTACTACGTCACCCGGGCTCCTTGGCCTACGTTGGCTTTTAAGAAATAAGATATTAAGCCACATCAGTCATTTTTACCTCAGGAATTAGTTTCTTCAATCCTGTCCCCACAGTAAGTATTAGTAAGGTAAAATCAGAAAAGGCAAGAAAAAACAGAGTATCTTCAAGGAGTAGGAGGATGGGAAGAGACTATAAAACTGTGAAGGTAAAAGGCACAGACAGACGAAGAAGATCCATAACTAAGATACAAGATAGAAACTTTCCTTCCTTCACAATTTTGCCCAGTGTCAACTTGCCTTTCATGAAGTTAGGCAATATCAAACTGCAGGAACACAGCATGCTCAACCCTTCTGCAGGGCATGCAGAACCAACCAGTAATTCATTTCTGTGTTTAAATTCAGAGGCTTAAGAAAAAAGTGTTAGTATAGATTGGACTGAAGCAATGCTTGAGTACCAAGTGTAGGTGATTTTAACTTTACTTTCATCATCAAAGACACCTCTCCTCACACATTTAGTAAAGTAAAATTGTCACTTATTTAACATTAGAGTTAACATGTTTATAAAATCAAAATATCACATATGGTGAGAATAATTTCAATGCACATTTTCTTTCCATGAAATTAAGGACAAAATTTCACACATAAAAATGGGCATTTTGTTGCTGTGGTTGTTGATAAGGAATTCTTTGATCCTGAGATAATCACAAATATAGATTTAATTTCTAAGTACGTAAAATTTGAAGCAGCAAGTATATATGTGTGTGTTTATAAATTGTACCTCCATGACACCATAGCAATTGAATGCAAAATGAAATAGTCAATTCATTTTGTAGACACTGTTGTTGTTGTTAGGTGCCATGAGTCGATTCCAACTCATAGCGACCCTATGTACACCAAAACCAAACACTGCCTGGTCCCTCGCCATCCTCACAATCGTTGCTATGTTGGAGTCCACTGTTGCAGCCACTGTGTCAATCCATCTTGTGGAAGGTCTTCCTCTTTTTCGCTGAGCCTCTACTTTACCAAGCATGATGTCCTTCTCCAGGGACTGGTTCCTCCTGATAACATGTCCAAAGTATGTGGGACAAAGTCTTGCCATCCTCCCTTCTAAGGATCGTTCTGGCTGTACATCTTCCAAGACAAATTTGTTGGTTCTTTTGGCAGTCCATGGTATATTCAATATTCTTCACCAAGAGCATAATTCAAAGGCATGAATTCTTCAGTCTTCCTTATTCATTGTCCAGCTTTTACATGCATATGAGGCAACTGAAAATATCATGGCTTGGGTCAGGTGCACCTTAGTCCTCCAGGTGACATCTTTGCTTTTCAACACTTTAAAGAGGTCTTTTGCAGAAGATTTGCCCAGTGCAATATATCATTTGATTTCTTGACTGCTGCTTCTATGGTGTTGATTATGGTTCCAAGTAAAATGAAATCCTTGACAACTTCAGTATTTCCTCCGTGTTTATTATGATATTACTTATTGGTCCAGTTGTAAGGATTTTTAGTTTCTGTATGTTGAGGTGTAATCCATACTGAAGACTGTAGATTTCGATCTTCATCAGTAAGTGCTTCAAGTCCTCTTCACTTTCAGCAAGCAAGGTTGTGTCATCTGCATATTACAGGTCATTAATGAGTTTTTCTCCAATCCTGATACTGCATTCTTCTTTATATAGTCCAGTTTCTCGAATTATTTGCTCAGCATACAGTTTGAATAAGTATGGTGAAAGGATACAACCCTGATGCACACCTCTTCTGATTTTAAACCACACGGCAACCCCTTTTTCTGTTTGAATGACTGCCTCTTGGTCTATGTACAGGATCCGCATGATCATAAAATTAAGTGTTCGGGAATTCCCATCACAGCAACATGCAAGCCACCCCTGTACAACAAACTGACAGTTGAGTGGTGGTTATAGACATTAGTTTGATTTTTTTACCCATCGAACAGTCTCCTGTTTTTCCCTTAAATGATCTGTTATTTTAATAATTTATGAATTCAAAATACTGGGGTTTACGGACTTATAGTTTCTTTTAATTATTCAGATAGACAAATAAATCATAATCTTCTCTAACTGAAGTTTCCATTTAAATATAAGCTCATCCTGACCCTGATTCTAGAATGTTAGTAACATCTATGCATTTCTCCTTTTGTCCCTTCTTTTTCTTTACTTGCTTTAAGTAACCTTTCCAATCCTCAGTTTCTTCCTCTGAAAAATGAGGCTGACATAAACTACAAAAGGTTTTCATGAGAACCAAATGACATAAGGTATGTAAAGCACCCAGCACATTGTCTAGTACAATATGATTTCAATAATTGTTAATTTCCTTTCTTCTCACCTCTCTTTTTCCTGTCAGTTCTAAAATAGAGTAATTGTAATGGATGAGAAAAGAAATGTTTGCTCACTCACATCCCTGGTTTGTTCCCCATTTTAGGCACTGGTTAGCAATATATTTTATGTTCAAAGTTTTCTTTATTAAACTATTTGTTCTGTAAACCTTCACCTGAAGTATAATAAAAAAAATTTAAAAAAGATGTACAAAAATTAAAAAGTTTTCTTTATTATATGCTACCGAGAAAACCTATGACACTTGCCCACTTACCTAACTGCATAATGCTCCATGTCCATTCCACCAGGGGATGCTTCATGGTAGGTTTGCCGTAAAATTTCCCTTTGGCAGCCACAGTTGCTCCAAGATGGATGATATAAACTAAAGGTTTAGCTATAGAACGAGAAAGAATAGCTTCACAGCTTCACAGAACATCTGATTTAATATAAATTCTGATGGAAGGGTAAACAGTAAGAATTAAGGGGATTTCAGCAGAATAGATGTATCTATTATTAATCCTTGTGCTAATGAAAGACCTGACAGGACACTAGACCACTGTTCTTGCTGTTCTAATGATTCCAGGAGTCCATTGCACGGGGCTGGGATCTGGCAGCATCTTTTTCTGATTCCATGAAAATACTCCATCCTGGGAAATTTTAACTGATTCATAAGTGTTTGGAGTTGACAAGGATTCGGAAGTGGACTAGCTAATTTTCAGTGGAGAACCATTAATTTTCTTGGCCATTTGAAAGTTGGTCAAGTACATGGAGTTGTGAGGGAAATAGTTTACAAACTAAACCATAATTGCAAACGCTATGCATTCACCTGGTTTAAAATCAGAAAAGGTGTGTGTCAGGGTTGTATCCTGTCACCATACTTATTCAATCTGTATGCTGAACAAATAATCCGAGAAGCTGGACTATATGAAGAAGAATGCAGCATCAGGATTGGAGGAAGACTTATTAACAACCTGCGATATGCAGATGACATAATTTTACTTGCTGAAAGTGAAGAGGACTTGAAACACTTACTGACGAAGATCGAAGACTACAGCCTTCAGTATGGATTACACCACAACGTAAAGAAAACAAAAATTCTGACAACTGGACCAATGAACAACATCATGATAAATGGAGAAAATATCAAAGATGTCAAGGATTTCATTTTACTTGGATCCACAATCGACACCCATGGAAGCAGCCGTCAAGAAATAAAACAAGCACTGCATTGGGCAAATCTACTGCAAAAGACCTCTTTAAAGCGTTAAAAAGCAAAGATGCCACTTTAAAGACTAAGGTTTGCCTGACCCAAGCCATGGTGCTTTCAATCATCTCATATACATGGGAAAGCTGGACAATGAATAAGGAAGACTGAAGAAGAATTGATGCCTCTGAATTATGGTGGTGGCGAAGAATATTGAATATACCATGGACTACCAGAAGAAGCAACAAACCTGACTCAGAAGAAGTAGAGCTAGGATGCTCTTTAGAAGCGAAGACGGTGAGACTTTGTCTCACTTACTTTGGACACGTTATCTGGAGGGAACAATCCCTGGAGAAGGACGTCATGCTTGGTAGAGAGTCAACAAAGAAAGAGGAAGACCCTCAACGAGATGGATTGACACAAGTGACTCCAACAATGGCTCAAACAGCAACAATCGTGAGGATGGTGCATGACTGGGCAGTATTTCATTTTGTTGTCCACAGTGTCGCCACGAGTCAGAACAAACTAGACGGCACCTAACAACAACAACATGCATTCACAATAATGTTTATAAAATCCCTAGAAGCAAAAATAAATACATTCTTGGGGGAAATTACCCATAACTTTCCTTTAAGTCTCTGAAATACAAATCAAAAAAGAATTGCTTGTCCTTTGAGAAGAATAAGCAATATTAATTCACCGAAGCCTAGTTTACACCAAAGACAACCTCAACAGTTCTGAGTTACTTAATGATTTATGTTTAAACCCAATCTTTTCATAAGTACGACATTGTATTTTAGAGAAAGTTGTAAAACAGCAGAACTATTTCACATAAGCAAAGTAATTTTAAAACAGTTTCTAAACCTCAAGAAACTGGTAGTTACCATTGGGGAAGGGAACTGAGGGCACTGGGAGACTTGTTTCTTACTATATATTTTTCTGTGAAACTTTTGACTTTTTAAAAACTATGTGCATGTGCACCTACTTTAAAATGTGATTGAAGTTTTTAAATAATTGTTTCAAGACTGATCATGAATTCTCAAAACTACATTAACAACAGCTGATTAGAAAACACCAATATTTCTCAAAACTACGACATAGACAACTAAGAAATGTATTGAAAAGCAAAATTTCTTTGATAACTTAAACAGGTTAAAATTTTTACATTAAATTAGAAACATAATTAGAGATAGAAAAGAATAATCCTTATCAATATCTATAAATAAATATAAATTGTAGTTGCTAATAAGAAATTAGAAGAATAAATTAAAATGTCTCAAGCCCTCACTTTTTTGTTTATTATAGACCTAATGGTCAACCTCAAATTTCTTAGCCCCAGTTCCAATCACTATTCTTTGAATTACTCGATTCCTCAGTCAATACCTGTTATAGCACTTCAAAACCATAGATTTCTGTACACATCCATTATTTTATTGGTTTTATTAAATATTTTATGACAATATAGCTCAAAAGTCTTCACCTGAATACCATATCAATTAAAAGCTCTTTTAAAAAATGGTCTCTGAAGTTCAAAGGCAAAATACACAGGTAAGAAACTATTTCCTGTAGTTTCTTCTTTGAACTTGGACACATAATTATGGAAGTGAGCGCGTAGTCAAAAAGTCATAATGTTTTGCTCTTTACCCTTCTCTGTCTTTTATGGTCCTGAATGGAGAACCAAAAGAGATCCAGTCAAAGTTTTTGTTGCTATTAAACCCAAATAAGTTCATAAATCTTATGTAAATTGAGAGACAAGGGTATGTGCTACTTTTATAGATTTAAATAATATAAGTATAAAGCTCTGATATATTAAGGTGTCATTTTAAACATCACATCCTCAAGCAAGTCTTGCCTGACCACCCAATCTAAAGTACCTCCCATTACTCTGTTTTATATTTATCACAGCACTTATAACTACCTGATATTTTCTTTTATTTACTTGTTTATTAACTATCACTCCTCTTTGAAATGTATATTTCATAATCAGAACTAAAACCTATAGAGCCGAATCTATTGAGGTACATAAGCTCTCAATATTTATTGAATCAGTGAATAAGCTTATATTTTTCTAAAAGAGATTTCCATGAACTTGAGCATATATTGGACAACTTGGCAATCATTTTTTAATTAAATGTTTATGAAGCATTACTTAAATTCCAATTATTTCTAGAATTATATGAACACTCTCCAACTAGTCTCTCCTTTTCCCTTTCTTTCTTTCAACATAGTGTGTTCTTGGATATGTCAAACTACAAACATTTTCGGGAAGACTCTACTTATTTCGACTGAGCACAAACTAAATAGCTAAAATTTAAGTTAACTTCAAAAGGGAATTGTTGAGAGGGACTATGTCTCCACATGTAAGCTAATCCATGGGTGACACCTGCTTTCCTTCCATCAGTTTACAAAATTGGTGCTTTGACTTGCTTTCTTCTCCCTCTATATTCTTTCCTTGGCAAATTCCATAGATTTTAATGACTTTATTCCAATCACAAATCTCTACTGATGTCTACCCAAATAGAATCACACTCCCATATCTGAACTTTCGATTTAGCTGTTCACACTAACACTGCAAACTCAACACTTCTGAAATGAGTCGGTCATTTTCCTTCCCCACCCTACTTCCTTCTTCTGGCCACTAAGGCTACTGAGATCATTAAGACTCAAAATTTTGAGTCAAAAAATCCATATGTTGTTCTTTTAAAATGTCTCTAACCCATGTCTCCTCCTCTCCATTCCCAATTTCAAGTTCCAATATCCTCCAACTGGCTTTTCTAATTCCATACTAGGTTCAGTTTGGCCCACATGAATACTGATGGCAGTAAACCCTTTTTAAAATATTGCCCTCTTTGTTTGCTTACCTGGTCATAGTTAACTTCAAAAACATCTCTCAAATCTATCTGCCTCTCTATTTTCACAACCACCCTAGTCAAAAATACCATCATCCCTTAATTCAACTACTCCATCAACGGTATTACTGGTCTTCCCTCACTCATTCTTGCCTTCCTTCAATCCCTACTGTAGCAGAGTGATCTTTTTAAAATGTAAATCCAAACATGCCATTCCATGACTTAATCATTCAGTGGCTCTCCATCAAACACCAAAATCCTCTAAAGTGTGCATAATCTGGTCCAGCTGTCTCTTTAGCTTCATCTTAGGCCATTCTACCTTGTTTTCTGTGGATTTCTGCACTCCAGTCACACTGATCTTGAAGCTTCTCAAACATGGTAGGCTTTGTCCTGCCTAGGGGCCTTGACATGTATTGTCTCCTCTGCTTATAAATTTCTCCTGCCTGTTGCCCCACCCCCTTTGCTCAGTAATCTTCTCCTCCTCATTTATTTCCATTCAAATATTACTACTTAAGGGAAATATTCTCTAACCTGTCAAGACTACTTATACCCTCTCAGGATATGTTGTACTTCTCCTCTGCAGAAGAATTCAAAGTATCATCATAGTTATAATTAAAGAGTCAATTGTGTAATTAATTGTTTAAAGTCTAGCTTCCTTGCTAGGATACAAATTCATGAGGTTGGAAAAGAATTGGATATGGTTAATCACTGGACCTCCAGTGCTTAGTGTAGTACTTTGCACATAGTAGATGCTCAATAAATATTTGCTGAATATATTAAAGAAAAAGCCCAGAGTAACTACCATAATTTCCATTATCATGTCTATCTCCAATTGACAAGTTTCAAGAATATAAATAATCTGGCCCAATCTCACCCAATGACAAATATTAATCACCGTTACTGAACATGAAACTCTTCTCCCTTTTTATTCTCAAAAACATGCTCTATTCATTCATGCATCCATATCATCATTGATCATTTTGTTTTTGTGGCCCAGAATTCTCTCCCTTGTTGCCATCTATTGCTCTTAATTCTATAACTCTTTTAAAACTGAAATTCAAAGCTAAAAATATTATTTTCTCTAACAAAATGGCTATTTACACTTGTTTTCTTTCTGTTGTTGTTTGTTTCTTTTACTATGGATTTCTATATTATTAATAGGTGTCTCTCATTCAGGATTTAATATTATCTTACTTTGTTCATAGTTTCATATTTACTAATCTAGTCTTCCCAAACAAATCTTAGGTTCCTTAAAGTTAACATCATTTCTTATACTTATTCTAAGTCCTCTTACAAAGGTTAAACACACAAATAATACCTAGTACAGTACATTTGCTATGATGCTTAACAGGTTTTAGCAGAGTTTCCAGACTAAGACAGATTAGGAAGAAAGCCCTGGTGATCTACTTTTGAAAATCAGCCAATGAAAACCCTAAGGATCAACACATACATCTATGGTCAACTGATTTTTACAAGCGTGCTAAGTCCATTTAATGGCGAAAGAAGAATCTCTTCAATAAATGGTGTTGGGAAAACTAGATTTCCACATGCAGAAAAATGAAACAAGACCCATGCCTCACACCATACACAAAAACAAATTCAAAATGGATTAAAGACCTAAAAGCGCAAACTAAAACAATAAAATTCTTACAAGAAAATGCAGGGGCAGCACTGTCAGGCCTAGCTTTAACAATAGATTATCTAATGTAATAAAAAAAAGCACAAACAGCAAAAGACAAAATAAATAAATGAGATCTCATAAAAATTAAAAACTTTTGTTCATCAAAAGATTTTACCAAAAAAATAAAAAGACAAGCTACCAAGTAGAAGAATATCTTCAGAAACCATATATCCAATGAGAATCTAATAGTCAAAATATGCATAAAACTTCAACAACTTAACAACAAAAGACGGATAACCCAATCATAAAATGGGCAAAGGACTTGAATAGATATTTCACCAAAGAGGACATTCTAATGGCCACCAGATACAAGAAAAGATACTCAATGTTACTAGCCATCAGAGAGATGTAAATCAAAACCACAATGAGATACCATTACACTTCCACTGGGATGGCTAAGATTTAAAAAAAAAAAAAAAAAACAAATATTGGTGAGGATGTGGGGAAATTGGAATACTGATCCATTGCTGATGGGAATGCCAAGTGGTACAGCTGTTTGGGAAAACAGTATGGTGGTTCCTCAAAAAACTAAAAATAGAACTATCATATGACACAGCAATTCTACTCCTAGGTATATACCCAAAAGACTTGAAAGCAGAGACTCAAAAAGAGACTTGTATACCAGTATTCATTGCAGCACTATTCACAATAGCCAGAAGGTGGAAACAACCCAAATGCCCATTAACAGATGACTAAATAAACAAAATGTGGTACATATATACAGTGGAATACTACTCAGCCAGTAGGAGAAGTGAAGTCTTAATACATGTATGGATAGAGCTACAGTATGGATAGAGCTGAACGAAATAAGCCAATCATAAAAGGACAAATACTGTATGACCTCGTTTATACAGAAAGACAAGAAAAGGCAAATGTACAGAGACCAGAGTTTATTAGTGGTTATCAGGGGTGGCAGGGTAGGGGAAAAGGGGAGTTAATAGATGACAGAAAAATTGCATTGATTAAGGGCAAGGTTGTACAGCCAATTACTGTAATTGCTGTCAATACGTTGCCCACCTGTACAAAGTTGAATTGGCATAAGTGTGTGATAGGTATATTTACAACAATGACAAAAAAAGCTGCTTATGTACAACCAAACACCTCATGGGATTTGGTTCCCTGGTTTGGAGGTTTAGGGTTGTGGTTTCATGGGCCATCCCAGTTAATTGGCTTAATGTGTTTAGTGCTTCAGTTCTACCTCCTAGTTCGCTGCATAGTGCCTGGGGTCTTAAAAGCTTGCAAGCAACCATCCAAGGCACAACAATTGGTCTCTATTCACCTGGAGCAACAGAAGGAGAGTCAGGAATAGGAGGAGGATATAAAATGTGTGACTAATTGTCTCCATGAACAACTGCCTCCTTTTTCATGAGACCAGAAGAACTGGATGGTGCCTGGCTACCATTACTGAACATTTTGATCAATGATTCCATAGAAGAAACCTCATCAAAATGGGGAAAACGCAGAACAGAATTTCAAATTCTTCTCGACTCCAGACTTTCTGGAGCCATGGAGGATGCATGAACCCCTGCAACTACTGCCCTGAGATAATCTTTAAACTTTAAACCAAAAATATCCCCTGAAGTCATCTTAAAACTGAACAGTATTTTAGCTTAACTAGAAAAAAAGGTCTGACTTGAGCATTATGTGCCTTTAATAACTATCTATACGGGATCAAATTAACAACTGCAACTTGAAAGATTAGATAGGACCTTAGGGAGCAGTGAGTTTATGTTAATGAGGGAGGAACAACTCAGAAAAGGAGGGTGAGAATGGGTGCACAACTCAAAGAATGTAGTCAATGTCACTAAATTGTACATGTAGAAACTGTTAAATTGGTGCATGTTTTGCCGTGTATATTCTCAACAACAACAAAATAAATAAAATTTAAAAAAAAATAAAGATTAGAATCCCCAACATATTTACCTCAACTACGGCAGAAGATTGAAAATCAAGGTGATAGGTTTGGCAGAGCCAAGTGAGGGAAATAAAGAATGAGTGAGTTTCTGCTGGCAGGCTTTCTGAGGCCAGGAAACCGTATCTTCATGACCTTTGAGCACGATTGTTCATCACAAATATTCCCAGAATACAGTGATTTCACTCTTCTGTTTTTCATTTTCATTTAAACGTACAAAAAAAGAGAAGATTTCAAACTCTCACTTTTTTGTGCATTGAAATACTGTACATATGTACATCTATACAAACCATGGATCACAAGAGTCAGATCCATGCAGGATTGGCAGCATTTTGTTCCCTTGTGCATGGGGTCACCATGAGCTGGGGGCTGACTCAATAGCAGCTAACAACAACGTACCTTTTTATAACCCAAACCCATTGCAGTGGAGTTAATTCCAACTCATAGCAACCCTACAGGACAGTGTAGAATTGCCCAACAGGTTTCTAAAGAGCAGCTGGTGGATTCGAACCACTGACCTTTTGGTTAGCAGCTGAGCTCTTTAACCATTGCACCACCAGGGCTCTCTTTTTTATAAGGTACACAATAAACACTTACAGATAAATAGATTTTTCTATTGGCCCAGAAATTCTTAATTGATTTCCTCATATTGAGCTCTGCCTTTAAGGTAGTAAAAAGCAGTAGGGCCACTTGCATGTGGAAGCCAAAAGCATGCAAATAACCCAAATAAAATTTTTAATCTGAATTCACTCCTTTGCTTTATGATAAAGTCTATGGACAATATCAATTTGGATCTCGATTTTACCAGATTCCAGAGTCAATCACTATGCTCAAGGCAGCTGATTTACAAAACCCATTAAGACTCTCAAGGTGTCATTGGGGGCCATTTTGCTATCCAGAGTCCACTGGAGCTTCCAAGAATGCATTGCAGAAATGCCCCATAGAGTTTTCTAGGCTGTAATATTTACATGAGCAGATAGCCAGGTCTTTTCTCCTGTGGAGTGGCTGGTGGATTGGAATCTCCAGTCTTTTGGTTAGTAGCCGATCGCTTAACCATTGCACCACCAGGGCTCCTTAAGAATGCATCAGATTAAAATAGTACCTTACTAGTCTGCAAGATTTCACAGGCTCAATCAAATGCTTAATCCAACCCCAAATTAAGAATATTCTTTCTCAATGGTGCATAGATAGGAAAGGGCTACACTTTGATGACTCACTTTTCTTCTACCTGGTCTTGTGACATATTTGCTTGTTATTTATTAATTTAGCAGTCTATCATTTGGTTATTTTCTAAGAACCTTAGAACCTTATTGGTGGCAACATAATACCAAACCTACTGCCGTCAAGTCCATTCCGACTCATAGCGACCCTACAGGACAGAGTAGAACTGCCCCATTAGGGTTTCCAAGGAGTGGCTGGTAGATTCGAACCACCAACCTTTTGGTTAGCAGCCATAGCTTTTAACCATCACGCCACCAGGGTTTCCGGGCTCATAACAGAAGCCCAATAAACACTTCACTGATAAGAGTTGGGCGCCCAGCATTTGTTATTTTGAACCTGTGTTGTGTGAAAATGTAAAAAGGCAAAATGTCACTGTTTATACCAAAGCATGTACTTAAATTTCTGCTTGAAAATATAATCAATGACTTGAAGTCTCTATATAACTCTTGGATGGAAGATTACGCACTCAGAGGTTAGTTTTGAAGTCACAGGAGTACTGTTTAGCAATGTAAACCATATCTTTGCTCATAATTACCTAGTATTCTAAGGGAACTAGTGGAGCTTCAAAAATGGTCCTTAGTCAAAGAGGAGGTTAGGCCCAAGGAGACTCTGACATTTAATTCTACTGTTAGTTAAAACTGTAAGCACGTTAAGCCATTTATAAGCAACATGCTTCTATAAATTAGATATTTTAATCAAAGTGAAATAAAAACATTAAATTCACTTGCAAACTATTTTTGTTTGGGATATGTTGTTAATAATTCTATGTTCCAGGATTCAGTTCCCATGTATTTAGTTAACTTGGCCCTGTTCCACTGCCACTGACTGTTCCTTACATCCAGGATAGGTCTCAAATATATATACTGTTTTACTACAAATGGACTTTGAAAGCTAGATTAGAGGTCACCTGCAGCACTTACTCATGCCCTGAGCCAAACAATAGCCTTAATCTACCTAAGAAAGGTAATCTCCTCAATAAACTGGGCAGCTGCCAGGGGGTTCCCATGTTGCGGGAACCAGCTGATCTATCAGAATCGATCTCTTAGATCCATAGGATAACAGCTATCTCAGAAAAATCAATCTCATATTCAAATTTACTCATTCTTTCATCAACAAATACTCATTGAACATCTACTATGTGTCTGATACTGTTCCAGGTGCTAGATATTCAGCAGTGAACAAGACAGGTAATTTCCCCACTCTACAGACCTTATATTCTGACTTGTGTGTGCAGGGAGAAGGGTGGAGTGGATGATAAATGAATAAAGAATAATACTGGTACAAAGAGGATAGAATAAGAAATTGGAGTCAAAACATAATTTCAAAATAAAGAACATGCCAAAAAAAAGGCACAACAGGAGCACATTTTTCTTACACAGTGCACGATATACATTACGCATTATTTAGCAAGCTAGATAAGCTAGATATATAGAGATTCATATCAACATAATTAATCCAAGTAATCTTTCCAAGATCACACATTCCATGGTATTCACTGGCCCAGAGTGAACAAAGGAAATATCAAATTTTCAAAATAATAGATTATGCATAAAAGTAAAATTATATATGCTTAATAAGTAGGCAAATTTTTATTATAGATATGTTTACAAGTCAATTACTGAAGACAATTATCAAATAGAATTAGTAAAACGCTCTAAATGAACTTTTAAAATATTTGTTCATCAGTTTCACTTGAAAATGGATATACAGACTATTCATTCATCCGCCCTAAATTTAACTATACAAATTCCAACTAAATTCCTTGTGTAAATAAATACATATGAAGCAAAACAGTCTGAGTATAAATATTTATAATAAATAGCAAATTTTATAGAAATGGTTTATTCCTATTTTAAATACGGTTTATACACCTTCTAAAATGTATTTAGAATCACCTGCTTTTTGGCCAATTGTCCACTCACATAAATGTGGTAGATAATACAAATTTCTAAAAAATAATTTATTATTTTTATATTAAATATCTTAACCACGGCGCCACCAGGGCTTCAAATATCAATTAGCATTCCAGAAAGAGATATTGTCTTTCAAAATGTATAAGTAAATCTCAGTTTTATTGTTAACGCATTTATACACATTTGTGTACATGCCTTCATAAATACTCCACCCTATTAGAAAAATTTAGCCCTTAATGCCATTTAAATTTGCAGAAACACTTTTTAAGAGGCATACCTTTAATCTGTGATGACAAGTATGTGTAGACTAAAGAATTAATGAAAAGCAAGCATCTTAAACTAACAGGGTTTTAGTGTTATCAATTTGATTGTTCAAGAAATACGTGCCATTTATTTTCAAAATGGAATGATAGTAATACTTTCTAGAGTCTATCAATACTATTTAAAATAAGAGAATCATAACTTTCAAATACTGCTTTTACTAGTCATCACTTGTCATTAAATGTAACTGTATATTCAAGAGCTTTCTAATAATAGCCTTTAATTAAACCAAGGACTGTTGGAGGGTTTCCGTTGCCCTTTGAAGTTCTTAATTATTACTTGTATCCAGCCTTTTATGGCGCACTTAAGGTTGAATTAAATAATTTAAATATACATTGAAGAGAAATATGAAGACTTTTGCCAGTTTTAATTAAATCTCTGAATTTCAGGATTCGAAAAATAATAACATACGTTTTTATTTTTTTTCATGGCCGAATGGTAAAATGCTCACTGTATTAAACAACAACAACAAAAAAAGGTAGCTTTTTATGGGACTAATCGCTAAGCAGATGCATGTAAATGAGCTATTTTCTATGCATGGCTTCCAAAAGTGCTAATTAAATAGTTGGTATTCAAGGCTATGCTCGCTCATTGTTTAGTGACACACAAATCCAGCGATGTGTGCCAGCAGACATTTTAAGTTGAATGTTTTCTCCTCTACGGCCTTTGTCATGAAATGGTGGCACCATGATGAGAACACTAGTGTAAGCAAAACATTGAAATATGCTTTAATAATGTTTTAACCATGTAGTGACACTACTCCAGTTTTCTAATGAATTTTTAATTTCTTTTTTCTTATAAAGGTGGTATGAGTTATCACTGATGCATATTAAATCATATACATGAGTCATTTTCTCTAAATTTGCATAAAATGGGTAAATGCTAATGCACCAAATGGGGCTTACTATATGTGGTACAGCAAATATTCCCTTGAAGATTTTCTGCAGTCAATCTCCTATATTTCATTAGCAACCAGATAAGGTGTGGTCTGCAGAATAAAAAAGAAAAGTGTGTAGAGATCATGAACTTAGGAGGCTTCAGATGATTTCTACGTGGTGATTAGTGGGGATTCTGCAATTAGAATTTATATAGGTAAAAATACATGCACGCTTCCTTTAAAGGAACAGTGCAACAAGAGTTCTGAATACAGTCTTGCAATGTTAAACAATGAAAAGGCACCATTCAATAACTGTGATATAATAATATCTATAATTAATTGCGGGAAAGCCATACTTTAAATTTAGTATCACTTGATCAGTATAACCTTTAGTCTGATTTTATAACTCAAGATTACAGTTTCTCTACTACACTTACCAAAGAGCTTTAAAAAATAGCCATGGGTGAGATGTTTTCATTTGGTAACTTTTTCCTTTTCCTTGTCAAACAATGGTGAGGAATTTTCTACACTAACGCTTAGCATTTAAACATAGTTCCTCTGTCACCAAAATATTCTTACTGTACTGGCATTAAAGTCACATGACATAAAAATTACAGCAGGGTGATAGTATTATTGGGCAAGTCAGAGATGTCTCCCTGCAGGATAAACTTACTGCTTAGTCACTTCATTTATTCACCTTTTTCTCACTTCTCCATATTTTCACCATCTAGAATATTTTTTAACCTGGTACAGGAAAAAAAAAAGAAATGGGGGGTGGGGTGGATGGCTATTTAAAAATAAATGTATGTTTTGCCCTACAGTTATTTTGAATTAGTCTTGATAAATAATTGAGGAATGCATAATATATTATTTAGATGCCATGGTCTTAAGAATTTGAGTGGTATTTCAAGTACAATTATAGTCATTTATTTATCAGTAGAAAATTTACATAATCACACTTCAAAATCCAGTGGACTGGAGAGATATCAGAAAGACACCCATGAATGTGGTAATGACTCTGAGCGTTAGATTAAGTTAATAATGTAGTGATGCACATGGTATTCTAATATCTAGCACTGCAATATTTGATCACTTAAAATGATAAAAGCATAAATATTTTTCTCTTTTCAAACTGCATTTGGTGCAGAAGGGCTCTTTATAGTATAAAATGTAATTTGAAAACTCAAAATTTGAATTAGACAATCTCTAATAAAATGGAACTAGTTAAGCTTAACTTTGAAATGAAATTTTTCTATTTCCCATTGCTAAGAAAATATTTCTTAATAATAATTATTGATTAACAAAAAATATTGCTCCCTTCATATTTTTTTGAACTGACAATATAAACCTTAAGGTTGAAGTCCAGAAAAATGACAGAAATCCAAGTCCTCTCTCCTGTCAGTGAGCACAGCATGCAAATGCGGGGATTACCTATTGGAGAGGTAACACACTTTCTGTTAGCTAAGTCATGCTATGGATTCTTCCTTAGCAGCTAGTCCATCTGAGACAAATTTGGCAGAAATACATGCAGTATTTGTACTGTGCTGTTTGATTCACTGGAATCCGATGTCATATCTGCAAACTCAGACTTCAGACTATAACTGAGCAAGAATACTCAGTGTAAAAATCTAAGCTACTTAGCAATTTCCAACTTTATCTGGGGACAGTTAAACTTTTTATTTTTCATAATATTCTAAGTACCTACTGATTATTTTAAGAATTTTTCTAAAACAATGCAATTTCTAAAACAATGCAAACATAAACTAATCAATTAATTCCAATTTACTTGCTGTATATTGTGTATTTTCACTACCAGAATCACTGAAGTTGCATATACTACAAACTCAAAAGATGAAGACCTATCAAATTATTTTTCTTCCACTCTGAAAATGCACTTGCGGTGAATTAGTCATGGTGATGACTTTATATCTAAAGATCCAAAACATTTTTCAAGCTATTCCAAAGGCCATTCAACATTCTCAGCTTCAGCTTTCTAATGTCAACCAATGGTAATTTCACTTTGTACGTAGATCATATATTTCAAGACTAATTCAATACACTAAAGCAATATATATTGAGCAGCTACTATATACAAACTATGCGCTTTCTAAAACTAAGGCCTAAAATCCATTATTTGAGTTCCTCTCAAAGACTGCTAAATTCATGCAACAGTTTCAGGTAACTTCATAATTCTCACTGAATTAAAATAAGGTCTAAGTACACTTCTATTATTACTGTACAAGAGATCTAGCCCTGACAGGAAGTAAGTCCATGGGTTCTGAATTTCAATGATATTAAATCTGTTAGTCTTCATGAAGGTATTACCTCCAAATAAATTATAGGAAGTTTTTTTTTTTTTTTCATTAGACCAGGGTTGATAAATACATAAAGTAATTATAGTTTAGCTATTATGCAAAAATATTTCTGAATCATAACTTGTTAGAAATTGCTCCATTACAGTAAATCTCACTCATATCTGTGTATGTTTATGTGGATAGATATTATTTCCTAAAAGACAAAGATTTAAGAGACATTATAGGTAAATATCCTGTAAGTCATTTTTCGTGGCTGATTCAGAGAAAGTGTTTTATTTTTAGCATATATCCCTTTCCCCAAGTGGTTCCCTTACCATCTATTTAAAGGTTTTCACCAATTACTGAAGTGACTAGCATCTATAGTTATTTCAAATCTCCCACTAGTTATTAATGATATAAGACAAACATTTTAATCTTGTAAAGTTTGAATTTAAAACAAAAGCATAAAAAACAATGCAAAGAGCCAAAGTGCACTTAAAATTCTCCTGAAAGCTTGTTTTCCCAAGGCCAGTGACTATTAAAGAAACTCAGAGAATACAAGAAATCCGTCAGGCAGCTACTTAGTGACAGAACCATATGAATATTGTTAGGTGAGGGTTTTAATAACGCAGCATTTTCCAAGATTATTTCTAATTGGCCCTGTCATAAAGTAGTCGCAAACTGCCTTAAAACAGCAGTTTGAAACCGGTTGAGCAAGCCTATGACAGGAAGTTGTTAATAATATGTTTCGAAATTTACCTGTGAAATTCTTAGCTTGACTACTTTTGTGAAAGAGGAACTGAAAGTTAAAGGCCTTTGTAATGCAAATGGACCAGTAGCAAAAAGTCATCCCGTTTAGAAACTCGCAACCTCACCTGAACTTGGAACTGACCTTGCTGCACCCTTTGGTTAATGGAATCTAAACTGGTTTTTATGTGGGCAAGTGCCCTTTAGCGTCACTAAGGCACAGCCCACGGGCCGTAGGTCAACCGTGTACCCCCGACAGCCTGGCTCCTCGTGCCGGTGCTCGGCGCCCACCCGACAGCAGGGCCGCCCCAAGCCTCGCAGGACCAGTGACCATCACCTGAAGCTCCGACCAAGGTAGCTCCTCCTGTTTTCACCTCCCTCCCTCCTCCAAGGCCCTCCTCTTTCCCACCCTCACCCGAGGGCCCAGAAGCCCGACCTGCTCCGGAAGAGGTGGATTTAGCCCGGTTAGAGTTAAGATGGTATCATTAGCTGCGCACAGCGTGACTTCCCGCTAATCCTCTCTGCAACTTACAACAAGTTTAAACGTCCATGCATGATGTTATTAACTGGCTTTAGTAAGTGCTTAAGACCCAGATCTCTTTTTAAAGTAATCTCTGAACAAGTTCTACTGTATCCACCCAACAAGGAGATTAATATTGCCAGCAAATCTGAAGGGGGGAGGGAGAAGGGGAGATGCGCCAGGAGCCCTTAATGGGCAATGAGGTCAGAAGTATGGTGGAAGTTGCTCCAGGGAAGGGCCCAGAGCGGCTTGCGCTCTCCTGCACGGGCTCGGATTTCACAAAACTTCTTCCCCTGAGGGATTCCCCGCCAGACTCTCCGTTAGCAACTTTTCACTAGGTTAAAATACGCGGGGCGGAGGCAATATCTTTATCGATGATATTGACCTTATCCAGGGAAGAAGTCTGAGCCGAGCTAGAGAAACTGTCAGCAAAAGAAAGCTCTTTAATCACAAATTGCCTGCTAGCCTGAGGAGGGGGTCTGTGCGGCAGGGGGCCGCAGGGAGAAGTCGGCTTTCTGGTGCCTCTATCGGACGTCCTTGCGTGACTAAACCCCTACACCATCCCCCATTCACAAACCCAACTCAGAGATTCCTAAGCAACCGCAGACCCGAGCTGGCACAGAGGCAGGGCCGGGTCGCTGATGAGGGGACGAGGGGCAGGCAAAAAAGTAACCACACACAGAATAGCGCTCGCGGACGCAACCAAGCGTGCCAACCAAAGGAGAGGGGCAACTCCTAGCGGCGCGGCTCCGGGAAAGGAGGAAGGAGTGAGAACTCGGGCTCGCGCGAACTTGGGAAGCTGCCCAGCCCGCTTCCCCGGCCGCAGCGCGCCCACGGCCGCCCGATCGCGCGCCGGCCGAGGAGCGCGCGCCAACCCCGAGAGCGCGCGCGCCGGCGCACCAGCTCGGCCCGTCTCCCGGGAAACACCAATCAGACGCCGGCTTTCAAGCAAGAGCCGCAAGCCGCTGCAGCTGCAAGAGGACTTGGGCTGGTAGGGGTCACCCGGAGGCGTTGTGCCCAGCGGCGGGCCGCCTTCGCCGCTGCCACTGCTTAGCCCAGCTACGTCCGCAGCCAGTCGCAGAGTCCGCTGTCTCCTCGGCGCGCCGCCCACGCCAAGCAGGTTGCATTGTGGCTGCTAAGCCTGGCTATTTTTAGATCGCTAGACTAGGTCGGAGGATTCCCTGGTGGCGCAGCAGTTAAAGCGTTCGGCTGCTAACCGAAAAATCGGCGGTTCGAACCAGCCAGCCGCTCTGCGGGAGAAAGATTTGGCAATCTGCTTGGCAGCCGGCTTCGGTAAAGATTTACAGCCTTGGAAACCCTATAGGGCAGTTCTACTCTGTCCTCCTGTAAGGTCGCTGTGAGTTGAAACCGACTCCCCGGCAGTTGGTTTGATTTTTTTTTTTTTTTTTTAAAGACTAGGTTGCGCCGGCGCTCAGCCAAAACCGAGTCAGACCACCAACCCCAGTGATGTGCTTCTCTTTGAACAAATATGGCTCAGAACTCCATATTTCCCTGAATAAAGTCGATTATCTGCACTTTTGAAAGCTCTACCCCCTGTGGTCTGGTAGTTGGCTGCAAAGCGGAAAGCCACATGCTCCCACCTCAACAAATGGTCATCACCTTTCTGAGGAAGTGCACTAAACTCGCGGCCCTGATTGACGGCTGGCAACTAGATACTCCATAGCTGAAATTGCAACGATACATTTTTCATTTACATTCATCATCTTTGTTAATTCCACAATGAAGTCAAACAATTCCCAGAAGAGGAGGGAATGGGTTCTCCAAGCAAATGGGAATGAAGCTTTCTGCTCAGCGCTAGGTTGTTTAACTTGTGCTAAGTAACCGATGAACAGAAAAACAGGATAACAAAGCCATCCATTAAAATCCGGAGACACTGAAGAACTGCCTTGCATGCCACATTGCTATTTAACTATCTCGAAGTACCAGTGTTAAAACAATGGACCAGCATTAAAAAAACAAAAGTATTCTATAGATACCTTTTTACTCAGTAACTTTGATGCTGATTAGTTGGTCCTTAGAATCAAGGGACCCCTTGTCGCATGTTGCCTATCTACCAATACCACACCCAGCAGCCATTAAAGTGCAACATCATATGTACGGTGTGTTTTACTTAACTCTGGCTAATTAGAGGAAAGATAAGCCATAGCAATACAGAGTGGAAGAACGGCATCAATATTCCTAAGCCACAATGTCAGTTCCAGAGGTACAGGTCCATAGGAAAAAACTAGATAGTTACACTTTTTTTCATTCATTTTCTAGCCACATAGAAAATAAAACCTTTTGGTTTCATCTATCCATTTTTTAAAAGTCAACATTCTTTAAATGTTAAAGTTTCCTTAGATGTTAATATAAATAGGAAGAACTATAAACTTAAAATGTTCTATGAATAGGAAGAACGTTATGAACTTGAAATAGTACTCATCCTTATCTCTTGCTCTTTAAATGGTTTCTTAAGTTTCATCAAAGACTACACAAAAACAAATAATTTCATATTTTTCCAAATGAGAAAATCATTTTAATTTTTTAAAAATAAACACAAATAGCACTAATAGTAGACATGTTGATGTTTAAGAAGAGTTAAAGAAAAGTCACTTTGGAAAAATAATCCATGTTGAATATAAATAATGCATTTATCTCATTACTATGCATATTAATGGTAACTTCAGTAGGAGCTGATATTGGGGAATATACCTATTCAAGTCCTACAAAGATATTGCAGAAAGACTTCCTATATATCTTTCTGACCTCTATCCAATTTCCACTTATGTTGTTACTTTGGGTTTTCTGTATGATTGTCCTTTTATGTTATATCCATTATAATTCTATTATTGAGTGACTTTTCGTTGTTAATTTTCTGGTTCCATAAAGTAGGACGAGGAAAATCAGTTGGCTATATCTTTATATTTACTTTTACAGGTATCATTTAAATGGCTTATTTCTAAGTATTTCATGAAAAGATTCTAGATGTCAAAACCTGCAGTTAGCGTTCTTGTTTAGAAATACACAAAATAATACCTTCGACGTTGGCAACCCAGATGTATCATTCAGCAAAACAGCAATTACTCATTGTTTTGCACTTCCATGTCAAGAACTATGCGACACTTGGTGACACAGTAACAAAATTGCAAAGTCAATTATGTTTAAAATAGACATCCTAATAGAACATACACAACCAACTCCTTTTACTCTTGCTGAACTGTTTTGTTTCCTTTTTCTGACTGTTTGCGGTCAAATAGATTACGTGAAAGTGAAGCCTAAAGATAATAACTGATTTGCACACATCATGAGGAGGAAAAAAAAAAAGGCTAGGAAATGGAGGGAGGGTGAAGTATAAAGGGGAGGTGTATTTCTGAGGGCACCAAAATCCACCCAAGGAGGTGCCAGAATGTTCTCGTATAACACTGGAAATGTATGTCTACAATGTTCTTTTGCAATGTCAATCATAATAGCAAACTTTGAAAGAGCAGTGTTTGCCAAAATTTAAAGCAGTATTTAAGCTAGATTCACACTAGTAATTCTAAGTAAAACTCTAGCAATAAATCCCAACTAGAATCTGTTTATATTTAAGAAGAGAGGGTGTCAGGTGGGGCTAGGTGTTTGTTTTATTCTATTTTTAATGCACAAGAAGCATTTTTGTAACTTGAACTTCCCAGTAATGGATTCCATTTCTCAACCCAGTCTACAGCCTGAACTGAAGTTCCCCATCAGAAAATTAAAATGTTTGTCTGGATAAAATAACTTCCAAATGAACTTTTTGTTTGTTTCTTTTTGTATTTTCTGCAATGTAGCCCCTCGCAATGATATTAGTTCTAGTGTGGGAAAATATTATAATTGAGATCTGGTAAGTTATTTGCAGACTTCAAGTTTTTCTTTACACTGTGCTGACATTTAGTACAGCCCTGGTGAGGAAAACAATGCCACCATTCATAGCTCTAGACGTAGATTTCAATCGACTTAAGCGGGCACAATGAAACTTGGTCATTCACTGGTTACCCATATTGTGTTCTCAAATTTTCTCTCAGCAAAAGTATAATGACTCAGTATTGTATGGTTGCATAGACAAGGGCTCAGAACAAGAGACACTAGTTTTGTCTGACGGTGTGAGAAAGTCGTGAAGGGATCTTTTCTTCCAGATGGTGTTAAATTCAGCTGCCTTTTTAACATTGGCCTTGCACAGCAATCTGCTGCTCCCCTTTCACAAAGACTGCGCTTGGTTCCCACTAGTTAACATGCATACTCACGCAACCTGCAACTTCACTCCAACTGTTTTACAATGCAGTGGTATGCTAAATAAACTTGATCTGGTTTCTGCCGATGTTAAAACTAGCTTTCAAAGAACTACTTAACTGATATTTACACTTCTTTTGACTTAAACGTACATGCCTTAGGAATATTTCAGATTTCAAAGAAATATCACATTATAAGGTCATTGTAGAGTTTATCGTGAACACCCTTCAAGCCCAAGCTCAGATACAGTACCTCTCTTCAACATACACAAATAAAACAAAATGTCAGAAGTTTGATGTGTAATAGAAAAAAGAAAAATTGGGATATGTTGCAGCAAGAGCAGTGGAACAGCAAAAAATAAAATGAAAATAATAACATTGAAATGTATTTTTATTGATCGATAAGTCATGTAACATTAGTATGATACAAAGCAACTTTGATGTGACAATGGCAAACACATAATTATAATATTGTTTATTTTCCTTAGATGTTATATTTAACACATTTACATAAAAGACCAAGATGTAGGCAAAAGCTTCAGTAATTTGACTCCATTGAGTGCTTTCAGTAAACAATAGGTTTCCCCAGCAAACATCTTATTGCCTTAATTGAACCTTCTTGAGAAAGAAAACCACACACTTTGTAATGTAAATGTTAATTGTAGTAGACAATAGTTCTAGGTAAATAGCACCCCTGGACGTGAAGTAAATGAAAGGAATACAGGCACTTAACAATGAAAGGTTGTTTGCACAAACAGTGCTTCAGATGTAAATAAACAAGGGTCGTCTCCACGGTCACTACAGTAGTAAAACTTTGGCACGTGTTCAGCAGCCAAACTGGGAATTTACATTAATAAAGTCTCTCAGAATTTCTAACAAACCAATAGTGATTTTACAGGCTTCTCCAATCTGAAGTCTTATAAGGAGTTGAAGCTATAAAGGAAAATATAGTGCTTTTGAAGAAAAATGGTATATTTGGGATTGCAAATAATCTAGGCCAGGTGGAAAATAACAGGCCATTTTGGGTATTTTCTTATTGCAATGTTTGTATTTATATGTCTGCTTGGTGACGTGTGGAAAAGATTACAATGGGGACCTCCAAAACACCAAAGTTTTCTGCTAAGCACAGTTATTTTTAGATTAAATAGATATGACTGTTTAGAATGCATCTACCTGGAACTAGTCCAAGATAACCTTTTATCACATTGTTATTGTTCTACAGGTTGGTGATTTTATAATTTACTCCCAGTGTGTTTACTAGCATCATTAGGCCAAGTTCCTAGATGTATCATGCTAAGAAGTAAACAGCCTGAGGAGGTCATAGATACATATATACAGATATTTGTTTTAAAATATAACCCACCCAAAACGAAAGCCAAGAGGTGGTCACAAGGCCAAAATAAGAACCGAGAATTTGACATGAGGGGCAGACAGTAATCACTTTCTACCAGCTTGCAATCACTTTCTACCAGCTTTCCTTGAATTTTGGAAATCTCAACCGAATAAGAAAGCCAAACTTAATTGTGGTCAGATTAAACAGCGGTTATAACATTAACAGAAACAGGCAGTATGCAGCAGCTACAGACCAGTTGGTGTTGCCATTTGGGAGGCTGCAGATGGCTGTGGGTGGGAAATGCCTCTACTTTCTTAAGTGATGGAGATGAGTATGGTGTGTGCACTTGATGTTTTTTTCATACCCCCACCCCCCAACAGGGCTGTCTGTCATAGGCTGCCGGGCCCCGCTTTACCACTTGCCCCCGAGCGTGGGAATCGGAGCGTCCTGCCGTTCACATCTCCTGCATTCCGTTTAGCGGAATCAATTAGGCAAGACAGACCCTCAGATTCCCCACCCCCTTTCCATTTTTGTCAGGTCTATATACGTCCTAATTATTTCAGTTTGGGATGCCAGAGCTGTTTCCTGGATAGACCTGATCATCCTTAAACAAAAAGAGAGGAGGCGCACACGTGGGTTGTGGCGTAAATGTCACTTTCATTTCCAATGCTAGGCGCAGAGTAAGACAGAACATTTTTTTAACACTTTGACAAGAGGGGAGGCGATCTCGTCTCCATCATGTCTTTCTGCTTCACTAGCTTCCTCAAGGAAACCCTCTTGGAACAGAGAAGCATCTGTCCTTGTATTTTGAATAGAAGAATAAAAATCAGCCTTCGCTTTTTCCTTTTTTTGCATTTCCCCTGCTAGCTCTAAGTCCTTAGTTGATATAAATTATTAACCTTCCAGTATAAACTTTTTTGAAAGTCTGATTTCATATAATTTTAAATACAGCCCACATACATGTAGATTCCATACACATATCTTCCAATTTTGTGAGGGAGGGGCGACCTCCGAAGGGGACTTCCTAAATGTACGAATTACGGAATCATTTTAAAACTAAGTGCCAGGCATCTCTACAACAGCTTTCTTAAAACAAACCAGCCCTCGTATATAAACTTTTGCCTTAAAATAGAATAAGTTGCACATGCATCTTTTACTCATTAGGGTAGGGCTGTACCTTAACAACCCCTCTCAAAGCATCTAGCATCTTTAGATATTAGCATCTTGGGGTCACTTAATTTCTTCAAATCCCACCTTTAATCATAAGGAAAAAACAAGCAAACAAAAACAAAGTTAGATTCAATAAGTAGTCCTGACCTTTCTGGTATTTACTGTCTCTTGGTTGTAGTCTTTCATTCTCACACGCTCCCCGGCGATCTTGAAGGAGTTTTTACTTTCGGTTATCTAGCTTTATGAAGACCAATACACTCATACAGCTAGATAACCAAAGATAACAACTCGCTTCCCTCACACGCTCGGTCTTCCTCTTGCCAGACTCCAGATCCCGATCCTTTCCCGCAGTACCGAAGAGTAGTCCTCCAGGAGACCGGGCGCTTAAGACTCCTCTTTTTGTGTAAATAGGACCTGGTTTCTGTTTCTGTGTGTGCGGTTAAAACATCCAAACGAGATCTGTTGCCTTCAAAGTTTATTCCGAACTTTTTTTTCTCCTTTCAGCAAGTAATCTCCGGCAGCGTTAGCCAACAATTCATCTATTAATATCAGAAAATAAAACCAGCTATTAAGGTGCAGCAAGCAGTTAAGAGCGAGCAGCAGCATCCGTCCCTTCACAGGCCTCTATTTGCATTGTAAATTGCTTCATTCTCACGCAAGACTCTTTAGCCTCCCTCTATAGAGATGTATAAAGCCAACGGCAATTTCCAGCGCAGGTTAAGGAGGAAGGAAAAAAAAAAAACAACAACAAAACATTCCATTCTATAGAAGTGACAGCTGATTCAAGGATCTGCTCCTGATCCTTTTGGGTTAGGCACCATGAGCTTTTTACCAAGCGGTGGCAGCTTGATTGCATATATCTTGTGTGTGTGTGTTTTAGGGGGAAGATCCTCGATTTCACAAGGCTTGTAGGCTGGGGAGGAGAAGATGCCGTCTTGCTGGCGTGCTGCTGCCCCCGGTCTGAAAGAAGGAGAAAAGGGCCATCATTGGAAGGGCTTTCACTGCCAAAATGTGGACCAGCCTTCAAGGTCAAAGGTTCGAGACCACGGGAGACCAAGGTAATGATGATGTCATGAGAAATCTCAAGTACATGGTTATTGATATGCATCAGTGATCAGCAAACTGTCCCACGCCTGCTGCCTGAGCAGCGGCAGCGGCGGCAGCAGCGGCAGCGTTGCAACCAGCCCTATTTTCTCAATCAACCTCTCTGCCGCTAGCACTACCGACTGCTCCTGGAAAAGCAACCTGCGGGCTTTTACCTCCTCGGTGCTAGTGTAGATCGCTCTAATATCCAAAGACTGGACGAAATCTCTCTCTAAGGACAGATAAAAGCATTTCAGATCTGGGGAACGTCTTTGCCTGCATTTCTCTTCTGGCAGATTGCATAGGCAGACAGATGGAAGGCACTTTGCTATTGCTTAAAGCAGGCCCTTGCTTTCTAGGGCTGGGAATCAGATCTGTATTACGCAGTGAGTCAATGTATGATTACATTGACAATTTGCTTTGGTGGTGTGTTTTTAATGGCTTCACAGCTCGCTCATGTTTTGTATCTATCTACCATGGCGATAGGGCAGAGTATTTTGTTAAGTTCAAACTGAATGCTCTAAGCAAGCGGACACCATCCTGAATTTTTTTTAAATGACTCTGTGTATAAGGGGTGTGTTAGAATGCAGCACAGGTAAACATTGCAGCAATATTTTCTAGTGTACATAATTCTGCTGTAATACAAATGCTGAGCCTTTGTCTATTGTTTCAAACATTAAGATTAATACAGAAGGACAAAATGTACAAGTGTTGATTATGAAACTACAAAAAAAAAGTCTTTTTACCTCGTGAAAAATAAAGATAAAACACCTGGATGATATAAACCTTGGCAATATTAGAAATATTCAAGTACTCAGTGTTAAGCATAACTCTACCCTTACCTCCCTCTTACCACCCATTCCTTCCTCCTATCAGGAGGGGTTGTTGTGTTATTAATTTGCCTTAATCCTTTTCTTAGAACTTATCAAAGTAAAAATGATTCCTTAAGAGTCCTTTCCTTCTCTCCTTTGTAATTTGTAAGCTATGTCTAATGCATCTATAACATGTATAGTTCTAATATTCAACTTCCCCTCAATAGAACATCTAAGGTACAGTTTTCATTAAGATGCATATTCACCATGGGTAAACCTTATGGACTGGTTTTTTTTTTTTTCTTTTTTCCAAAATGATGAGTTACGTTGGGTGGTGTTACTATTCTTTAAAATATATGCATAAAGAAAATGTCATAAATCTTCATATTCATTTCACACATCACTAGTTTATCACAACATTCTCATTTCTATAGGTTGACTATTTCTCCCAATGACTAGAACGCTTTTCAGAATTAACATATACTCTTTCACCAATTCAGTAATTTATTTAAGACATGAGTGAGAACATGCTTACCAAATTACATATAGAACACACACACACATGTAAATCCTATAGAAATGACTGACAAAGAAAACCAGAATTGCTAAGAAAAGGCCCCAGTCCAGAATTGAAAACACTATCACACCAATTAAAGATATGATTTACTAACACAAATGTCAATTTTTTTCCCTAGATTTTTAATGTATGCTATTTTTATGAGTGTGAACACTCTAGTACTGACTATTTAGAAAAGACTAAGCTGTGGATATTACTCATCTATTTTTCGTATCAAATTATGGTATAGAGGTATGATCAAAAATGACTGCATTGGGTTATATATAAAAGTACATGCAAACTACAAAGTGATTCAGAGGAACACACTTCATGGGGTTACTGCTTATTCTTGAACTATATGGTCACCACATAAAATATTGGATAAAAATTTAACACCTCACTGAAACACATGCCACTTTTTACATTATGTAAAACCCTAATGAGCTCTGCTGCCTTAGAAGACTGAGAGTTTTGTGGCCTTGCTTTCCAAGACTTAGAAGCAGAATCATTAGTGATTTGGCATGTATTACATAAAGCAAGCATGTGATCAGATGAATTCAATTCCTTAAGTCAAAGCCCTAAGAAATTCCAGATATTTTTAGAATATCTTTTTGCTTTATATATGTTTGAGTGGGAGTTGGTGAAACTAGAGAGGTGTGATACATGTATGTTTGTGGTTAGCAGCCCCATATTTGTGTGGTTTACAAATTAATATGGCTATATTTCCACACATTTAACAATAAAATGCACTTTCAGAACCAAAGTGCCTATAATGATAGACAAGACACTGAACATGTGAGATGCTTCTACAATTAGAAGATGATATTGTCTCAAAATAGCATTTTCTAGGGCAATGGTCCCCACATATGTCACATATACTATAGATTCATTCTGGGAGCCCAAGTAAGTGAAAACAGCCAACAGGATGATTATGGGCAGACTGTTCATCAACCATATAGCTAATTAAATGTTATACATTCCCATCATCTCTTGGGGCATGGAGAAATAAAAGATGCACACTAAGGCTTAACACTGAGTACTTGAATATTTCTAATATTGCCAAGGTTTATATCATGGTTGATCATACACGATTTCAAGGACTGTATTATCTAGGGTGTGAGACAAGTTGAAGCAATTATGCTGCTCTAAAGATTCCTAGTAATGTCTGTCACACATTGTTGACAGCAACTATTAATACGTACATGTTTTTATTTCAGATATTTTTGCTTTTCAAAAGCTATTTAGCTGAGCTACAAAATACTCCTTTTGAAATCTGCATGTTGAGGATATACTGAACTCAAATGGCTTGCCTGCTCATTCTCTAATAAATTCCCATTAATGACCAGTAGATTAGGACGTGATTGTCATGCTTGTTTTCTAATCTTTTTATAGGTCTCCAGATGGCTGAAACATGAATTGAAACATCCTGGTTTCTTGGGAATAAACAATCTCTACTTAAGTTAAAAGCAAAAAGTTATGATTTCCCACATATATGGATCAGGAATATTCTATTCCATGCATGCAAATACATTAGTTTGTCACTAATATTCAGAATACCTCTCTGAATCCTAGTCAGACTACATACAGAATTGGCACATCATACAAATCTCCTCTTAATATTTGGTTTGTACGATTCTCATGCATGTAAACCACAGTCCATTAATACAGTCAAGACTACCATTTCTAACAAAAAAGCCATTTAATTACAGCGATTTGTATAGTTCAGGCAAGGTACTTGACTGGCTTACTTTCTAATAAAAGTGTCTTGTTATTCTTTCTATATTCCAAATTTCTTTTTTATAGGCAGTTACGTGTTATGTTTGTGTTATGCTTGATATGTAACATGCAAAGACTACCTACAGAGAAAAAACCTGCACATATGAAAACTTAGATTTTTCTGGAATTCCATTTATTGCATGAACTGGGAGGTCTGCAATACACTGCAGGCCTACCACCAAGCAAATAATATTCTATTTTGATTTTGTACATGACTTTGATTTTATCAAACGTAAATTTTAAAATTACCTTTGGTTGGTTGGACTGTCTATTCATTTCATGCTTCTTTGTAGTCTCATCTGAAAAACAGTCAAGAAAACAAATGATCACAGTTTTAATATATATAATCACATCTAGATGTGGTTTCATTTAAAGTATTGCGATTTCCATGATTCCTCAAAATGCCAAGAGATTCCATAAAACCCCAGCACAATGTATCCTGGGCTTCAGTACCCACAGGGTTAAATATGCTAATTTGCATTTAAATGGAGACATGCCTGATAATGGGAATGCAAAATATGCAGAATCTGGAGGGGTTTGGGAAATTAATATTTTCTTTCTTCTTTTCTTTTCTTTTAGCTTGGAAGGAAGAGGGACTCTTAAGAAACATTAGAGATTTGAACATTGTAACCTGTCATACAAAAGAACAGGGAGAATCTTTCCGTGTAAAGATTTTAAGACTAGAACAAAGTCTTATTTCCTAAATGTTTGAGAGACTGAATTTCCAGGCCTTTCAAACAATGGGAATCCCTAGATAAATATCTAATCCATTACAAAGATGCAAATAGTTTACTGTAAGGCCACAGCACGGTGAGATGTGCATTCATATCTATGGCTCCTGATTGGTTCTTTCCTCTAGTAAATCAATGAATAATGTAAAACCTGATTGCTGTAAAGTGGCGAATTTTTTTCTTCCCTTCCCCCATCCTCTCACAACCCAATATTCAAGAAGTCTTACACTCCCTAAAATAGGTTGCTTTTATTTTATGATTTTTTTTTAATGTTTATTGTTATTTTGGAGTGGCGGGTGGGGCCATTGGTTTTGCAAAATGAAAGTACAGTACTGGCTCAATTATGCGGACTATGGGAGCTAGCTTCCTGAGACACCGCCCTAATTACTGGTGCGAAGGTGGGGAAGGGGAGGTGTCGAGCAGAGGTGGGCACTAGAAGAGGAAGGAAACTCGATCCGGCCCTGCCGTTCTGGGCCCAAGGCAGCGAAAGGGGCCCCCCGGCCGTGGCCATGACTTGACAAGGCCTCGGGTCTAACTTCTGATCGATTCCCGCGCTGAGCTGACCCCTCAGAACACTCACCCACTCAAGCACCTTGGGTACATTTGCAAGAGAAAACGCCGCAGACGCGAATGCAAATACGCTGCCCCAGCTCACACCGCCCCGAGTTCCCGCAGACAATCCCGGGCCGCCGAGGGGAGGTCTGGCCTCCCTCTGGTGGGTCTGAGCTCCAAGCAAGCCGTAGAACCCGGCTCCATTCAGGTACCAGAAGCGTCTGAGGCTGACACGCTCCAAGCAGCGATAACTAACCGCAACGGCTGCATCTTGATGAATCTGAACTTCGGATAACCCCACACACTGGCCTCTAGTCTCCCAGAATCCAAAATTTACAGAGAAAAAGGAAGTGGAAGTCCACCGAATCTAGTGAACTACTATACATAAGTTTTCCACCAGGATCCAATCAGACCCTCGCTTCATTGCCAGGTAATTGCAACTTTGGGGCGGTTCAAAGGAGACGAGTTCGTCAAAATGCGAATCCTAAATCCAGGAACGCAAAATACAACTGTATTTGGCTCTAGGTTTAAAAGGAGAAAGCCCCACCACAAACAACAAAAAATTACATACAAAATTCCCCCTTTCCAGTGCGAAATTTTCCTGGCATCTCTCTGCGATTGGGAGTCAGGTCGCTGGATAATTAACAGTCCCGGCCCAGACTACTCACGAGATCAACAGGTTTAGCATCCGAGGCACACACACAATCAATTAGCTGCAGCAAAGCCCCGGACTGGCCCTCGGAGCGGCCCGCGGCGGGGTTCAGCCGGCACGGGCTCGCGGGCGAGGCGGGGGGCGCGGGCGTGGGGCCGCAGCGGGCACTGTTGGCCCCGCGCCGTGGGTCGAGCTGCCGCCTGCGGGCCACCACGATACTCACTTGCTGTCCTCCCTGCGCCAAGCAGTGTTGTCCCCCAAATCCAGCTGAGCAGGAATAGAGGCACCGGCCAGGAGACAAGATCCAGAGTCACAGCGCGGCTGCAGCACACAAACAGGCTCTTTTCGGCGTCTCAAAAAAAAAAAAAAAAAAAAAAAAAAAAAATTTTTTTTTTTTTTCCCCCAGATCGTCCCTCTCTTTGGCACATTTAAAACTGCCGCTCAATTCCACACGGTGATTCTTGCTTGATTGCGTCTAAAATAGTTTAAACGGGCCTTCCCTTCTGGGGAGAGGAAGAAGAGCTCAAAAGACGAAAGAGGAAAAAAAGCCAACTTTTCCCCCCCATGCCGGACACTTGCTCCCTGAGCCTCGGAGTGGAGAGTGAAGTGGTGTGTGCTAGGCTCGGCAAGTTTTTGGGGGGGCTGTCCAAGGTCTAGTCCAGCCCCCTCTGCCGAGGAGGACGTGCTCTGAAACTCAACCAATTTCCCCACTGCTTTTGTTACTGATGAACTGAAGCCCTATTGTTCATCCATTGCCACGGTCTTTTTCAGTCCCCACACTACGTTCTGCGTTGCCAGAGATAATGAATTTGCACCCAAACCTCTCGTGGTCCCCTCCTGACAGACGGAACAAATTAGAAATGTCTCGTCTGAAGAAGGGCAATGGCTACATTTTCCTATTGTAGAATGCAAAGCACACATCTCTTTAGAAACTTCTTTTGCCTTTTCTTTTCCCTCTTTTTCTTTTTTCATCCAGTTTTTTCTCTTGATTTCTTTAGCCTCCCCCCCCCCTTTTTTAAGAATAGCTCTGTCTTGTTTTTCCAATGCACCATTTTATGTAACTTGTGGGTCTTTTATACCTGCCTTCCTTCTTTCTTAAGGACTCCCTTTGCAATTTTATTTACAAACTTGGAGGATGACCTTTTGACAGCAGACTTTTTCTTTTTTTTTTTTTAAAGAAAGGTCTTTTGGTTCAAGCTCCCTTCCTCATTCCTCCCCCTTTTTGTTGTGGTTGTTAAAAGTGTTTGACTAAAGACAAGCAACGCATTGTAAAGATTTTTATTCTCTAGACTCCAGAGCTATTCAAAAGGTACCAGGGACGCGCCATAGGGGTTATCTATGTGAGGAGAAGAAAAAGCGTGCGGGTGCGTGTGTTCCAGGGAGACAGAGGGGAGATGTGGGAGGGTGGGGGTGAGAGTGTGCAGAGAGGGAAGGGTGGGGGCCTTGGGGGGAAGGTGGGCTTCCTGGAACACCGGGAGTGGAGACTCTGTCAAGGGTGTGGGCGCAGGTGGGGGTGCAGGAATCCGCCCGCAGTGCGCCGCCTGCGCCCCTGGGCCTGTTGGCGCGCCGCGGGCCGTCAGCCGCCTCGGCGCGGGTATCTGCGCGCGCGGGCGGGTGCTCGGAGCCAGCGCGTGCGACCCGGGGCGGGGGGTGGGGGGAAGACGGCTGTAAAAATTCAGACGAGTGGCTCGTATGTAAATGTTGCCCGGGGGAGAGTGGGGAGGCGGTAATGAGAGCTGCAGGCGCGCAGCTCCGCCGGCGGCCCCCCCGCTTTCCCGCCAAGTGCAGTCGGAGGACAGGACAGACAGCCATGCGTGTCCTTGGCGGGTGGGCCCCAACCTACTGCGCGCGCCCGCTCCCCGCGCACACGCATACACTCCCCTCGGAGGCGTGGGGCCTGGTAGCCACGGGCATGCCAGGGAAACAAAGCTAGGGCTGCGAGGTGGAACCAAGAAACGGCAGCCCTGGCAGCGGAGGGCAGGGCTGGGAAGCTGACACCGCGGCCTCTGCACTCCCTCTGCTCCCGGCTTCCCCCAACCCTAGCCCAGAGAAGGCCGAAGACCATTTCTAAGCTGCCTTAGAGACGATGGCGAGGAGAGGCGGGGGCAGATGGGCATAGGGAGGTGCCAGCTGTCTCTCCGCCCGGGGCGCGGACACGCACACGCAGACGCTGGAGCGCCGGGCTGCCGGGGGTGGGTAGGGGAGGCGGTAAATCTGAAGGCCTGCCTGCTCCAAGAGCGGCCACCTCCTCTCTGAAGCTGCTTGGCTCCAAGTAAAAAACACACCAGGCCAAATCCCTCAAGGCAGCGCCCCGGGCTTCGGCCACGGAACAGCTCGCATCTCGAGCCTCCTCCCCGACAATGCAATCGGAAGGGCCTGGCTGTTCCGGGGGAGCCTTCTGTGACCTCCCCCCTTTAAAGGGGTAAAACTAGAACCCCAGCCCAAGAGGTCTGGCCAAGATGGCCAGCAGATAAGCCCCAGATAAGGAGAGACACCGATCTCTCTAATCTCACTCACAGCGCCTGCCTCGATGCTCACCAGCCCAAGCATCTTCCCAACACACACACACACCACACACACACACACACACACACACACACACACACACACACACACACACACACACACACACACACACACACACACACACACACACACACACACACACACACACACACACACGAGACACTCCCATCGCCTTAAAACGCGCGCTAATGGCCCTGTTAATGAAGCCGACGCGCATAATGAGCGCACAGGTAGATAGGTACAGAAACAAGAAGCCTCTACCAGTCCAGCTGGGCGATTTACCGCTCCGTATTGGGAACGCGTGTAGCTTATCGTGTTTTAGGAGTGATTTGCTGTTGTCTGAGATCTCCCCCTTCTCTTCTTGGTGGAGAGAAGACATACTCCCCCCCCCCCAAAAAAAAAATCATGCTCCATTTTCGGTCTTCTTTCTGATATAACTACCCGTGCCATTGTCTACAACAGTTGGGAATTTGGTTTGGTTTGTTATCTGTTGCTGTTGGTTTTGGTTTGTTGGGGTAATTTTTTGCGTGTTTTTTTTTCCGGGGGAAGCAAAAGAACCTGTATTTGGTGGGACTGGAGGCGCAGGACAACAGCCAGTATGTACGGCCGGAAGGCTGGCGAGACTAGGAGCCCGGCGTTGGAGGAAGAAGACGGCGGCTCCGTCTCCCCGGGGGCCTGCGCAAGCCCCCTCAGTCTCCTCGGGCCTGGGCTCAGCCTCCGCAGCCGCTGCTTGCGCTCGAGGGCTCCGCGGGCTGCCGCTCCGTGTTTTCTCCCATCCCGGCTTCACGTTCAAGGTTTAGCTGCGAGGTCACGTCCATTGACGTCAGCGCCCTGTCTCCCTCTACGTCCGGCTACATTTACATACATCAAGGAAATTAGGGCATTAAAAAAATATGCAAATCCTGCGCGAAGAGGAGCCGTTGCATTCCGGGCGCGATCGCCTTTTATTGAAGCTTTTAATTAAAGGAGCCAGTTGGCGAGCCCCTGAAACAACCGCCAAAACCCCCCAAAAGAGAAAAATAAACGCTGTAGCCTTCGGGAACGGTTGTTTCGGCTCCTGTTCTGTGGGCGGCTGAGGACTGCCGGCTGCCCGGCTCGGAGAAGAACAGGTTAGAGGAGGCAGCTCCAGCCCATGCATAATCAGGGCTCCGCGGCGCCTCCATTCTTTTCTCCTCCTCCTCTCCTCCTCCTCCTCCTCCTTTCCTCCTCCTCCTCCTGCTCCCGCTCCTGTTGGTTCCAGCGTGTATTATTTTTAATACTGATGCATATGTAAAGATATATTTGCATTTTCTAATTCGCGAAAAGTTCAGGTTATATCGTTTTATTGACCCTCCCCTTTTTTTGTGCTATTTTACTACTTGTATCTGTCTCTCTTGTCCTTTTATGTCTGTCTTTATTTTTTGACGAGTGTCTGCTGCTGTCTTTTGCTAGGTAATATGCAGTTGCCTCCCTGCTTCTGTTTATTTAAGACTCCAAATATGCACATCTGTCATGTATGCAATGCCAGCTGTATAACCTCCTGGCTTCGTTATAAAAGAAAAGACACATTTTTTTTCTTTCCTGACATACTCCTCGATGGGCTGTAATGTCCATTGCTCAAGGCTGAAAGTTTGATTGTCTAATTAACTTCATCTCAGCGAAAACACAGTTTGGTTCCAGTGTATTTGAAATAATGTATGTATAAGGGGAAGGGATTCCAAAGATTTCTAAAGAATTTTTAGGTTCTGAATAACTGAAAGGTGCGGCATTCACAGCCCTATTGCTTCCTAGCATTTCTTATTGCAAAAAAAAAAAAAAAAATCTATCTTAAAATGTGTAGACACAGCAATGGACAGCCTTCTGCTAGGAAGACATTTTCAACCATGTTGTATGTTGTACATTATCTGCTACATTCAAATCTTACTGAATTTCATTTTATCTTAATATGGCTAGAAACAAGGTACATTATCTGGATTGAAAAGAGTCCTTAATTCCTGACTTTGAAATGAAGACAAATAAACAAACAAAACAGTACAATATATTAAGCCAGTTGATTTGCCCTAAAATATACAGGCCTTGAGTTAGATTTCAAGCAATGATAATCTTGTTTATAGGATTGGATTTTCCTTCCTGGCAATATATGTATTGAGCACAATGGCTTTTGAAAAATATATATATAAAGTCCACTTAAAAAATTCTCCCAAAGCTATCATTTAAAAAAGACTGAATCCATAATTGCATATCCAGAAAGAACAGCAAATATGCACACATGCAGCTTATTCAATTAAACAAGTCAGAGTACATGCACAGGTAATTAGTTTTTTTATGAATGACTTACCTGCACAGATACTCAGGGCAAGACTCAGCCCCCCCAAAGGCTTCATGTATAAATATTCACATGTATTTACCCCCATTTCAAACGTACAGCTGTGTGCCATCTTATATGCTGAACTATCCAGCATCCATTTTTAGCACCTTAATTCTTACCGGCATTTCCAGTCTCACCTCTGGCTGTAGTTTTTCCAAGCCTACACCAAAGTGCTCATATGATATGTCACCCAATAAAAAGTGGTCAGATGGCTACACGTAAAACATTAAAAACAGAAATACACACTCATTCTTTAGGTTCGTCCTTACCTTGCCATATATAGCAAGATTACGTTTTCTAAAGTACATTTTCGGCACGTTTTATGAATAATTGCAGAATTCCACAACTGGTTGCAGAATTGTCCGTTTCTGGGGGGCACCTGGCTGAGTGAAACAATTCGGCAGGCTAAGTGTCGAGTTGGGCTGCAATTTGGCTGCAATTAAATCGTGCGTGGCGGTTTGTTTCTTCCCGGACTCTTGCACGTACCTGCCCGCCTTTATGCAGGGATCAGAACAAACACACCGGCCACGTTGCAGGGCACAGAGAGTCGGTGCATATATTTAGACGGCAGTAGCTAGGAGTGTGTGCATGTATGGGTGTCTGTGCATGCATGTCAGTACAGACGCATGTGTGTGTGCTCGCGCAGTGTGACAAGGGACACAGAGAGGTACACCTCTTATCTCTTATCTCTCTGTAATCTCCTTTTCTGTTTCTAATCTCCCTTATTGGCGCATGGTAGTAACCCGAAGCGTCGGAACCGTCACCGTCGCTGCCGTGTGCGCGCTGTGGCTTACCCCGGGGGCCCGTGGCTGTGTGGCTCGCTGGCTCGGTGGGTGTTGTGGCAGAGGGTGGGGAGCGCCGCTGCCGCCGCCGCCGCCGCCGCCGCCGCCGCCGATCCGGGTGCTCTGTCCCAGCCCAGAAGCGAAGCGCGCGGTGCGGGAGCCCCCTCCCACCCCGCCCTCACCCCCACCCTCCCCTTCCCTCCCCTCTGCGCCTCCCCCCCCCCACATTACCATATGGAGGCCGAGTCCCTGCGAATCACAGCAGCAGCGGACCGCATTTGAATAAGCCCCGCAACCCCGCTCAGACCCCAACTCCTCCGCGAGCAGCGTGACCTGCACCAAGGGCCCCCCTCAGGCCGGGAACCTGGCAGCCGCCAACACCTCCCCGAAAGTGCCCTGGGCTTGCAGGGAGAGGGCCAGCTACGGATGCGGGGTCTCCCACTCACTACTTTTATATTAACTTGACTGATAGGATCAGAACAATAAATGAGAGAGTGAGAGACGGAGAGCGAGCGAGCGGAAAGAGGAGAGAGGAGCTGTAGGGAGAAGACAGGCTGAGAAAGGGGGAGAAAGGGATCCCAAAGGGTTGAGTGAAAGAGAGAGTAAAATGAGGAGGGGGTGGGGGAAGGATAGGAGGGGGAGAGATACCCAAATATCTGAATTTCCAAACCTAAAAATATCACCTCACTGAACTTCACAACCTCCAATTAGACACGTGTTTCTCCCACCCCACCCCCGCCCCCGCGTCACCGAATGATTAATTTGCTGTCTCAATCAGAAATAATTATTTAGAATTCTTTAACAGATATTGGATTTAACTGAAAGGAGCCAATTTTGTGGAGCATCGCAAAATGGCACTTAAAGATTATGTTAACCAGCCTCACGTTAAAAAAAAAAAAAATTAAGGCTTGCCTTGAAGAAGACTCAGACACTTGTCCAGCCGTGTCCTCCGAGATAGCGAGACCGTGGTCCAGAGTAAGGAATGAGATGGGTACTGACATTTTGGACTTTAAGTGAGAATTTTTCTTTCTTTCTGTTTGATATTGGTTACGTTTTATTTGTTACGTTTTTCTTCCTTACGAATTGATCACTTTCACACAAAAAATACACAGATGAAGCGTAGATCTCTTTAAAATTGGACTGCAAAATGTCCCCATATTTTGACTGAAGATATTCTTCTAGACTTAATTTAAATACAGAGTCATTTTCATTTTGTAAACTAACTCTTTCAATAGCACGAGGTTCTGGATTTGGTCTTTTCAATACGGTCCCTCGCCATCTTTCAAATCGGAGCAGTGATTTCGGCGGACAAAACAGTCAGAATCATAAAATTTCTAGTCACCTATAGGATGTACCTATTATAAATGTCCTTCTCAGTACTCATAAACCAAACCTCCTCCTTTTGAGACACACACAAAAAGAACGCCGCTGATTAATAATCTCTTACGCGGCACACTGAGGCCGAGGCCGGGAGCCGCAGGACGCCAGAGAAGGGCGCAGAATTCTCCATACCTAGAATTTCGATAAATATTCCAAAGACGTGCTAACTGCTAGATTTCTGGAGGGGAATAATACTTGGCTACTAACGGTTTCGGGGAAAACAGCCACATTCCAAATACTGACTCCCTCCGGGACAGGGGCGGAACGGTGGATGGGGCTGCAGGAGAGAACGCCTGCTACCTGGCATTTCTGAGTGCAAACGTGGATACAAGATAGTATGTAGCTCACGCATGTGGCCAGGCCTAGGTTCCTTCTCTTCCTTACTTGTTTTTCTTTTTCTTGGGGGGCGGGGGAGGAGGGAGGCAAGAAAATTGAAACCCATTCAACTCTTTCAGAGACTAGGTCCCACGAAGCTGAAATTTCAACCTCTTGTTTATTTTCTAAGGCAAAGTGACGCTCTAGTTGAATCTCCCGACTCAGGATTTTACCAGGGTGCTCCCAATGCACCACCGCTGTCCAGAAGCACGTGAGGAGAGAGGAGGTGGAATTAGTAGCTGCAAGAGTAGAAGGCTTTGAGCAGCTTACGTCGGGGCCCGGAGTTTCGCCCCAACTGGCCCTTCTCTCCTTTATCTCCCCGAAGGCGCCTCCCTAGGCTGGCCAGTGTCTCTGTGGTCGGGGCCAGGTGAGCGAGGGGACGGTTCCCGGGAGGCAGCGGCCCTCTCTGGGGAGTTGTGGTGGGTCTGTGAACAGACCCGGCGCGCAAGGCTGAACGGCTCTGGGGGCGAGTGCGGGGATCCTGGCTCCGGCCGGCAGGGGAACAGCGACACCTACCGGCTGCACGGCACCCCCGCCCGGGCCGTCGAGGCGGCCCTGGGCGGGGGGGGGGGGGGGGGGGTCTCCGGCTCCGTGGACTTGGAAGACCTTGGGAACCTGCGCCCAAGGCTGTGCTGGCCTCTCTAGGCCTCGCTCGCCTAGAGGAAAGCAAAGCCACAGCTTCTAGAGATCTTAGGGGATTGTAGGATGGGATTGTATACACACACACACACACACACACACACACACACACACAAACACACCCCCTCTGGCCCGAGGCTCTTTCTTTTGGGGAACCTTAGAGACCCGCAGATGCATTTGGCCACTGTCTCCTGGTTTTACGAGGGACCCAAGAAGAGATTGGAACCCTGACCTCTTCTGGTCCATGACCCAGGCCTCTTCACCACCACCACCATTTCAGTACTGACTAAAGATGATATCTTTGCAAATTAGGAAGCGAGGAGAGTTCATTACCCTCTCTTAAGAGGGGAAATGTTCAGTCAAGGACAGATTTACACAGCGTCTGGCGCCAGGCACGTGGACCTGCAGAGCTCGCCTGCTTGTCAACCTCTCACACCTTTAGCGCTCCCTTACTGCAGTCAGGGATTGAGATATGGTAGCTTTTAATTTTTTTTTTAATTATGAGAAAATTATGATCTTATTAATTACACTGGAAGTAAAGGCATATTTGAGAGGGGAGATATTTTCATATAGTTTATTTGAGACCTGAGGATGGATAGATACCACCTACCACTGCCATGGAATGGATCCCGGCCCCCTATAGGATAGGTTAGAACTGCCCCCATAGGGTTTCCAAGGCTGTAGATCTTTACGGAAGCAGACTAGCAAACTGCCACATCTTTCCTTCTCCCCCCGAGACGGGCTAGTGGCTTCGAACCACTGTCCTTTCTGTTAGCAGCCAATGCTGAACCACTGTGCCGCCAGGGCTTCGAAAGATAGATATATATGTCCTATTAAATGGCTCTAATCGTTAGCTTCTGTTGAAAAAGGTGAGAAAGGATGCCAAGGAATGATGAGGCCCTAGAAAACCTAGCAAGGAAGGATGAGGATGGAAAGAAACCAATTCAGGTATTCCAGATTTACTTTATCTTATCAGTCTTTTCTGTTGAAGCAAATAACCATTTCGTATGAAAAGGAGACGTAGGTGGTCCCAGCAACGGGTGGAGGAGGGACCTACCTCAGCCACCCTGACTCCCCCAGGTGCCTTGCTTTCTTCTAACCTGGTTCTGGGGCTCATCTAGGCCTAAGAAACCCGATGGAGTGTGATTCCAGCATTAATCTGCTCAAATATTAAAACATCTTCCTTTTCCTTGAAAGATTGGGGGCATTTAAGCTAATTTGAATCCTTGAGGTTTCCGTGTAAAACATTACTCGTTTAAAAATCCGAGAATTAAAACAAACAAAAAACCTTTTCATTGAAAGTGCAACTTGGAAATTATTTTTCTTAGCTTTTGATACTGGTTGAAACTAGAGTCTAAAGTGTTTTGAGATGAGGGTGAGTCTTGTTAGGGCTAAGTTTTTGTCTGCAATGACAAAAGTTTGCTAATTCTGTTTCATTTTAAATAAAATTGGAAATGTTTAGTGTCCCCAAAGCCATGAGTTTTAGATCAGGTCTCTTCTTTCAGTTAAAACATACATACTACACACATAATTCTAAAATGCTTTTAAAACCTGCTCCTCAGCTTGGTTTTGCTAGGTTTTTTTTCTTTTTTTTTTTAATTCTCTTTTCTTTTTTTGTTTTTCTGCTTGTGCATCCAAATATGTTCCGTTGCCGTATGAATTCATATCCCAGAGCAAGCACTTAGGCAGCTTGTATCAGATGTATAGATAAACCTGTATTACTAGTAATGAATAAATAAATCTATATTCTAATGACATTTCTCTCAATTAATCCTGAACCCCACTGCATAGCAAAGTCAACTTTCTCCTTGTAAAATGGAAACCTTCACAGAAAAAGGAAATGATTACAGAAGAATTAGATTTCACTGGGCATACAACAAGCACCTATTAGCCAAACCCAGAGGTGCCCTTGGGTATTGAAAGCACCTTGAAAAATGCAGAGGTGGAAATTTCTTTTCTTTCCTGGGAAGCATCGGGACTCTAGAATGTGTAGCTTTATTTGTGACTCCAAAATGTCAGCTAGAATGGGTTCCTGTGGTTGTTTAACCTCCTTTGGTTTTACTGACTTTAAGAATTGTTGATTTGGCATTTGGCATTAAGAAGATAGATACATAAGCAGGATTTAAGTGTCAAAAATGGTGGAATTGCTCTGCATACCTAATCACCCCCAAAACATTAGCATACTGAACCCTAACTAAAGGAATATTTGTTGATTCACAACAGAAAATTAGGCCAGTGTAGTTGTTTTTTAGTTCACAAACGAGTATAGATACATATATTTCCCCATGGTTTTTATAGCGATGTGTATGTGAAGTAAGGGTGAAGACAGGCTTTTCGTTCTGTTTAGGTTTCCCTCAATATATTTCTCTTTTAATCCCTCTTTTTTAGCAAGAAAATTAAGGAACGAAGACAGGCTGAACTGTCATTAGTCTGTGCCTGTGTTCCTTTGTCACATCTGCCCTCCCTCTGGGCGCTCCTTTTAGAGTGTGTATCTTCCTCTCCTGCTTGTTGAGGTCATGAAAGAAAGAAGGGATGCATCAATGGGAATATTGAACAGAAAGGCACATCGTTGCTAGTGAAAACAAAACTGATACATTTGAAACCCACTAACTCCTAGCTAGGTACTTCTCTGGGGAGAGGGGAAGCTCCCAGGCTGATTGCATAAAGCACTTGGGGAGCGGTTCGAGGCTCCCTGCGTCTGGGTGGCCTCCCTTTAAGCTGCGGTGAAATCCGTGGGGGCCTACTGACGTTTGGCTATAGAGAGTAAAGCATCAAGGACACCTGTGCGCATCTGGTCGGAGATAGGAGTGTGTGTGTGTGTGTGTGTGTGTGCGCGCGCGCGCGTGTGTGTGAAGGAAGGGGTAGACGCTTCATCAAAACTACATTTGAAGAAACACTGGTCCTAAAATTCTGCCATGTCGTAAGCTGGGGCTAGGCACCAAGTCACTAACGGGTTCACACATGGACGGCGGCAACATTATTGAATTTGATGGTTCGAATATGGCTTCTCTCTTGTCTTTGGTTCTTAACGGTACTTTCTTAGAGTAGGGCGAGGCTCTGGCCTCTCTCTTCTCTCTTCTTGATCCCCGCAAATAAAACCATTCTACCGCTTGAGCCATCTGAAGCAGGTGTAATGGATAGCAGGGGGCCGACCTAACCGCACTTCAGTCTCTTCTAGGTCGTCACCGCTCTGCAGCAAACAAATGAGTCCTGTTTCGCCACTAGGGTGCCGAGGTGGATGGTAGATGCCGGCCCCCGCCCTTGGCAGCGCTCAGTGCTTAGAAACCAGAGCCAGCTGACAACACACGAAACACACAGGGAAAACGCCGAGCCAACGCGCGCTCTCCCTGCCCCCGCCCTCTGCTCTGGAGGACACGTACACAGCCTTTACGCGTTTATAAAAGCCCTCGCGACTCCCTCTGAATTCTTGGTTACATATGACGGCCATTGCATATAGCCCGCAGTGTGTGTGTGTGTGTGTGTGTGTGTGTGTGTGTATGCGCGAGCGTGTGTGAATGTGTGTGTTTAAAACGCTTATTGGTAGGTCATCAGCAGCTGATCAGACATGGCAATCCAATAATCATTTTTGAATACATACAATTTTTCGTTAAAGGGTTTTTTTTTTTTTTTTTTTAAGGAAAAAGGAGAAACTTCCGATTTCCTGCGCAAATTTCGGGTTTCTAGTTTAGGTTCCAGGGAGCGGCAGAGCTGTGCAGCCTCCGCCTTGTCAAACTTTCTCTTTCCACGGTTGGAGCGAGATGCGCATTCTCACTTCAAGACAGAGCAGGGGTTCATTTGCACGCGGATGTGTAAAGGAGAGAGCTGTGGGGACGCGCTGCACCGGGAGCGAAACCCGGTAGCTGGAACACTCCCCCCACCCTCACCCCCGCCCCCGCCCCCGCCCCCGCCCAGTTTGGAACCCGGGCAGGACGCAAAGGGTGCCAGGGGCAAGAGCCCGGGGCCCAAGTTCCCAGGCGCACAGCATCCTCTCGACCCTCGGTCCTTGTGCTGGAGCCCCCCCCACCCCCGCACGCACTCCACCTCCTACTTTCATTATTATTTTGGTAGCTCCAGGTAATGGTGCCCGCCTCTCTGGCCTGGGCTCTGCGCCGCGGCTGGATTCTGTCAGGTACTGAGCTCCACTACCCCCAGCGTACTTACCTTGAGCGAGGCCCTGGCTAATGGTGGCGTCAAGTTCCCTCTCCTTGCCAGGGTGCCAGATTCCCCTCCTGCCTGCCGCTCTTCTCGGCAGGCTTGTCTCATCTCCCTCTCTCAGTCTCTCTCTCTGTGTCACACATGAGGATTACTTGTGACTTTTAGAAGCAAAAGCTTGCTTATTCAGAGAAGGAGAGGGAGGGGAGAGGGAGAGAGAAGGGAGGAGGGAAGAGGGGGGAGAGAGAAGTAGAAGGGGATGGAGGAAGAAGAGGAGGTGGAGAATCAGAAGGTAATGAAGGCGGTGGAAGAGAAAGAAGAGAAGGAGGGGTGGCAGGGGTAGGGTGGAGTAACCAAGGATGGGCTGGGATGCGACGGCGAGGAATAAATTGCTCCCCACCCAGCTGCAGTGCGACGCCCCCAGCGTCCCGGGGGAACTGGTGCGTCAGCTCGCTGCTGGCCAAGGCGGGGCCGTACAAAAGCTCGTGCTGCGGGACCCCCTTCGAGGGCTTCTACCCTGGCCGACCGAGCGCCACTGGACGCTCCACGCGCGAGCTCAGATCGCGGAAGTCTCTCTGCACCGACAGGGACGGCTGTCTAGGGGCTCCAAGCTCCAAGGAACTTTGATTTCATTCCCAGGCGCTTGGCCAGGCTTGCTTGCCTCTCAGTCAAGAGCGGGAGGCCCGCGCAGCCCTCCGCGCGTCCTCACCCTGGCCGCGGGCGCCCACCTTAGCATAGCACCCGGGTGTGGGCGCCGCTCACCCCGGCCAGTCCCCCACCGCCTGGGCTTAGCCTGAGTCCCGCTCCTCCGTTCACACTGGGGCAACCGACAGCTTCTTTTTACGGAGCTGTGTGTGTGTGTGTGTGTGTGTGTGTGTGTGTGTGTGTGTGCGTGTGTGTGTGTGTGTGTGTGTGTGTGTGCAGCGCGCGCTCTCCAGGCTAGAAAGAAGGTAAAATCCTGGCATGAAAAAGTAGCTTCGGTTTCTTGCAGCTTGGAGCCTAGGAGCAAGTCAGATCATATCCAATATTTGAGATTAGAGTTCGCACCAGGATAAAGGCGGGAATTCACCAGATCACTTCAACTGAGTTTCTGTACAGCAAGGATTGTTTATGATTATTATTGTGATTATTAAGTAGGATGAAAACAGGCTAAAAATAAAGAATAGCTGCAGAGAAAAAAGGGGGAGGTATTTTAGGAAATGTTCAGGAACCAAAAGTGGTTGGAAAGGTTTTCTGGAAAAAGCATCCAGGATGGATAAAGGTGGAAGCCTCAGACTCGCACAAAACCGCTTTATTACGTGACGGGATTGAAAAATAGGAGCACGCTTTCCAACATAGAGGACCCATTAGTTCTCCGTTAAATGCATTAAACCAGCCTCATGGAATGATTACATGGCAGCCTTTAATGTACAAATATGGGAATACTACAGAGGGTGCGCACAATCCGTTTATAGAATCCTTTGTATAAACACACACATTCATAAAAAGTTTGAACACCAAACCTTAATCACATCAAGATATATATTTTCTCAAACAACTATCCTGTAAATATGGTAATTTCTCTCTGTATGTCCTTGCTAAACTGTAGATGAGATGTTATCGTTATACAGTAGGTTACCAGGATCAACATAATTCTGCTTACATTCACTGTGGATGGCACGTCATAAAATGCAGGAGGAGGAAGGGAAACCTTGAGGGGCGGGGGAAAGAAGGTTTCTATTAACAATTACATTCTCCCATAATAGTTAAACTTAAATAATAACAATGGCTTCCTAGTAACCATCCTCTTTCTCTCACTCCGGTAAAACTACAAGATGGTTTGGTGAACAACGCATTTGTATATTTACTCAAGGGATTCTTATTACTATAGAGTCCTACATCTATCCTGTGGCATAAAGAATCTATAAACATTAACTTGTTGAACATTTGACATGTTTTAGAACCGTTTACCTGTCAAATCCTAGTTCAGAATAAGGAAGATAAAATGCTGTTTGCTTGTGCCCACCATAGTTTTAAAGGAAAATGGAAGAAACGAAGTTCTTTGAAAATTATGTTAGTCATAAGCAAATAAAATTATTTCCTCTCAGCAGAACGAGCGGGTTGTGTAATCTGTTTATTAAATGAGGACCGTATTTTACCAATCCGAAGGGGAGTTTTAAAAATTCTTTCGGGAAGCGGTGAGAGGAGAGGAAGTAGGAAGCACGAAGACCCCGGCCCAGCCTACACTGGTGGGTCGCAGTGCTAAGAGCGCATACTCCTCGCACAACGGCAGCGTCCCACCCCCACCACTGCGCAGCCAGGCCGTTGGGTCTCGGTTTCCGAAGTTGAGAGGGCTGTCTCTCTAGATCTCCCACGCATATATTTGTATAAGGGCAACGTTCAGGCTCTAGTGCAATGACATGGTGGAAATGAAACCCTTAGTTTTTTCATTGTTTAGCAATTGCTTACTAATTAAACTGTCGTGTTTACTGAATACAATTTTAGACAGTTTGCCTATCTTTCTTTGAAATTTTTAGCCAGTGTTTGGTTCTAATGAGGCCACAGGATTGGGTTTTCTTGGGGAGAGGCTTAAGATGGTATCCTTGAGGTACATAAAATTAATGTAAAAGTAACAGTTTGATTATATGATAGGTCGAGGGAGGCAAAAATAAATTTAGGGTTATGCTTAAGTAGGGCTCAGTAGTTTGCAAAAGCTTTCTCTATATTTTAAACAGCCAACTTTATACATTACATTTTCTCCCTCCCCTCTCCCCTTTTAAATCATCTACAACCTGGGAGATTTCCTCTTCATTACTGGCCAAATACCTGGAAGGCTTGAATTAGACATCAAGTAGCCACTGATGCCCCAAGGAAGTACCAACTGGCTGTCTCAAAGGTTTGAAACCCTTTATGAGGGCCTAAGACAAGTAAAAAAAATGCAAACAGTTCTATGGTGCAGGCACTGAGGGATTTGTCCTAAGTTCACCAGTTTTTTTAAGCACCACATGATTAGACGGAAAAGGTAATTTGAAAACACAACTGATTCTGGTCAAAATCATTTTGGCCTGTTGGTATGAAAATGTAGTTACAGCTTCGAGTTCCTCCCAGGAACACACTGCTGCATGTCTGGGCTGGTCCCTACCCAGATCACTACAGGTCCTTCAGCTGACAAACGAGATCCAGCAAATAGGATTCAGGAAGAAACTCATGTGGGTTTCAAAAAAGGGTGTATGAGGGTGTGCTGCTTTCTGATTCTTTTCTTCGCCAAGAGCTCCTATGATAACAGTCAATGGCCCCTGGCAGCAGCAGGGAAAGCAAGAATAATTCACTGTCAAACAGTTTTTTTGCCACGATGTATTTCATGAAGCCAGTTTAAACTTTGTTTTAAAATTTTCTCCCTCAGATGATACTTCTCCCTGCTTATCCCTTACAAGATTTTTAAGTTCTCATTTATATGTAATCACTGTGTGGGATTGTGCTGTAATTAACATAGAGACAGGAGCAGTTGGGGGGAGTCATGTAAATATCAGGGTAAAGGATTTGGCCAGGTTTCCTGCCTTTGCCTTTGACAAAGGGAGATAGTCCAGAGAGAGACAGGTCTTTATTTGCGTACTTAGTACTTCAGTATTTATAGGTGTGAGTATTCACCTGAATTCATCAGTCCCATACATGCCCTTATCTCCTCTCCTGTAAGTGACTCCTTGAACACCCAGCCTCTGGCCACTGCCATCAGTTACCATCCTAAGTCTCCCAGCCTTTGCTTTTATCCTTCTGATCGTACTGCCTCAGGACTAAATTCGCTGATTTAAAAAGTCTTCAAGTTGGTCATTAAGAAAAATTTCCCTGTTTCACTCAAAATTTAGCCTACATCCACAGATTGAGCGTTTTGACTGTTTAAGGACCAGACACTTCCTTAGGCTTCCAAGGATTCAAACCAGCCCTAGGTGTTGAATTCCAGGATAGCATCTATTTGGTGTCCACAAAAAAAGTAACTGTCTGGAGAGGGGGACATCACCATTTCTAATTTTTGTTTGTTTCTGCATAATAAAATGGAGGCTGACAATGTATGAAATCCTTTCTGCTGTTTAACAGAATTGGTAATAATATTTTTAACATTCTGCTTGGGCAAGAATCCCATAGCCTGGCATGTTAGAAAGGGTGCTGAATGGGCTCCTTTTGGCTGAGTTTTAGAGACCTGGGCCCGCCGAGGATGCACCCAGGTAACGCTCCCGAGATGAAGGCGGGGCTCCCTGTAGCCTGCGAGGGGATTTTACCCCCAGTCTCCTGACTTGGCGTCCAAATTCACACTCAGCCACACTTGCGAAGGATCACTAGGCTAATGAGAGGCAAAAAGTCATCAGGGTGGAACCCCACAGTTTATACCAGGGAGCTTTGGCCAGAAAACGGAGAGCAAGCGGGGGCAGCCTTTTCCTCGCTCCTCGTGCCTGGATTTCAGAGCACCTACTGCTTCGGCGGGCGGCCTCAGGTGTACAGCTCGGAGAGGAGACCCGGAGATTCGTCCCAGGGCCTCCAGGCCTGCCTCCGGCCCCTCTCGGGAGCGCTTTAACCTTCACCGCCATTTGCGTCTTTTCCCACAAATAATACCTGCTGCCGCGGATCGAGTACTCCTGATACCAGATATAGTCAAGAGGAAAAGAAAAGAGAAAACCCCACCCTCTTTAATTCCGTTTGGTAAGAGCCCAGGCTGCCAAATCGATTACACAATGCCAGATCAAGCTGACACCTGTGTCCGCGCTGGAGATGGATCCGGTTCTCGCGGGGGCTCCAGCTTGGAACACCGGTTTGGCAGCTAGCAGCCAAAGGCAAAAAGGGGAAGCAAAAAGAACGAACTTTGGACTCGAGAGCCGCGCCTAGTTCCAGGTGGCAAGGTGGGGCCGTGCCGCGAAAAATCAAAGCCGCGGCTTCAACGTCTCAGAGACCTCTAAAGGGGCACCCCGGTTTCCTTCTCTGCTCCGGGCTGGGGTGGGTTCCCGTGAGGCGCCCCCTCCGGCCTCAGTCGGGGCCACTACTCCAGAGAGGGACGAGGAGGAGAGGCGTCTCACCTGCTGCGTGGCCTCTGGGAATCCTCACTCCTGGCCCGCGCCCGCCCCCTGGGTGCTACTGATGCCGACCTTGGAGGTGCCCACGGAGTGGTCTGACACGTAGACGTCCTCAGTGACCGGCCTGGGCTGCGCCTTTCCACCTAGGGCGGACAATGGCTTCGTTGATCGGCCATCATTAAGCCCACCCAAGAGAAGGCCAATCCCGTAACGAGTGCGCGTCAGGCATCTTTCGCCTGTTAACTGAGCAGTTTGGGTAAACAGTGGTTAACCCACTGGGCTCCCGCTGCCCCAAAGGCCTGAGTGTCCAGATCTTTGGAGTCTGCACTACTGATCCTGTGTAAAGTGATCAGCCCCAAAGGAAAGGGAGGTACCCTACCAACACCGAAACTACTAGGAAATCCACAATCCCCTTCCCCAGACCTCCTGCTCCCCGGCTAAGGCGAAGACCCCGGGTGGTGTAAACTCCGCTGTCAGAACCCGAGTTGTTTCCAAGATTTTCCTCCAAAAGCATTATGAGTTCCTGAGGTGACCACCAGAACACCGTGTCAGAGAAACTAGTCACGAAGGTTCACAGATATCACGAACTTGAACGGTCCGTTGGACTAAACCCAGACTTCGTTTCATGCAGTTCTTAGAGATTTGGTTGAGACGCTGGAGACGTGACTCAGTCTCCCCAGTCCACAGTGAAAAATATTTTTTGGGCTTTGATTGAAAAAATAAAAGATAGACCCAAGCTCTGTGTGGATCTTACACAAAACACACGCATACTCAGCAAGAGGCAGGGAACTTCCCTGGACGTCTCAGGCACCCTCTTCCTCCCCTGTTAATATCACCAGGATCGTTTTCTGGCGTCCACCCCATCCCCGCCCCTCTCCCCCATTCCGCTTCACTAGGTATCAGAAACACGTCGTATCTATTTCTTTTCTCTACAAATTTCAGAGCCGGCCGGGCAGTTTCCTGTACTACATCCCAATAAATATCCTCCCTTTACATTCGTGTACGCCCAGGATGGTGTGGACCCATGCCCTCGCCCCCGTGGCGGCCGAGTTCGAGAAATCGGCCAAGAGGACCAACGTGCTGGAGGGGCCCGAACGCGCCCTGCCCGGCCTCCGAAAGCTGGCTGGCAGGAGCCGGGCTCCAGCGAACCTGCGCTCGCTCGCCGAGAATGTTCTCTCCACAGCAACTTAGCAAGCCCCACCGAACAAAAGTTAAAGCGTGATGGCACTATACCTTTCCCTGGGTTACTCAGGCGCCTGTTTCCCATTTTGGACATGCCGGAAGTGTTGGGTTTGGGGAGTTTTGCTTGGGCTGGGTTTGGGTTCCCTATATAAGCCCTGCTGGGGTACTGTACTGAGGAACGCGCTTTGATGGACTCGGGTGTTAATTAACGAGGGGCTAATTTGAGCGCGAGGAGCGGGAGGCGGTCGGCCGCGCAGACAGCCGCGAGGGGCCAGTGACCTCTAGTGGACACGAGGGGATATGCAGCTCGGGCGAGACTGCACTTCGGTGTCGATAACTCAGCAAACTTCAGCCTGGCGCCACTGTCCGGCGATCTCCCCGGAATCCAGAGACAGGGAGGGAGTTGAGTTCCCAATTTAAGGGGGAAAGAGCCCTCAGTAAGTGATGTTGAGCAAGGGCCTTAGTTCTTGTGATGTTTCTGAAATCTAAACCCAACCCTGTTTTTTAAAAGCGCCAATTGTTATTTACCGTTCTTTTTGGCAGGGAAGGGAGCGTCTATGGAAAAGGTTTGGAAAGTGAGCGTGAAGAACTGATTTCAGAACCTAAATAAATCCTAGCATTCAAAGCTCCGGGGGGGGGGGGGGCTCCAGCCAGTCAGGGAAGGGAGTCGAAGTGTAATTCAGTAAGCAAAGTTCATCAGTCGTCCTACGATCTATTTTTGCTTTAAAAAAAGAGAGAGAGAAAAAATGCTTAGTTGGATATACAAGAGGAAAGCAGGAGAACAAATGATGCGTTAAACAGCCCAGATGCCCTGGAGTTCACACCCCTCAGGCAAAGAAGATAACACCGCAAAAATGCGAATAACAACAACACACACACACACACAAAAACCCTCTGCTTAATACAAAATAAAGTTAAAAGACGGGGAGGATAAAATGAGCCTGTTTTTCTCCCTCCGCTTATTTCATTAGTAAGCCAAACTAGTGCAGAAGTTGTTTTGGAAAAGATGGTCCCGGCCCTGCGCGCGTCAAAAGGAAAGGACCATTCAGACCGAATGCTCCTTTTTTGAATAAATATAATTCTGCATTTTATCCTCCTCTCATTCGGCAGACCGCAGTAGAACCCTGAAGCTGTAGAACTCTCAATAAAATTCCACAACTCGTCGCCCCAGAGCGCAGGGTCCCACGGTTTGGTTGGGGCTGAGCTAACACGCCCGCGCTGCGCTCGCCTGGCACTTTCCTCCCAGGCCCTGCCCTCAGGGCGTTTGAGGATTGCCTGGTCTCCCTTCCTCACCCGCCCAAGCCCAAATAACAGGTCGCTCAGGGTGGGAACGTGGAGCCGGCCGGTCCCGGGCCCTCCTCCCTCTGTGCCAGGCTGTTCAGGGTGTACCCAAATCTGTCCTCAGGGGCTGAGGTCAGGTATAGCAGACCCGAGGCATTGCCTTTCCCCGGACAATTAAGCACACTCGCCTGCGGCTGGTTTCACACAGCTCAGGATTGGGAATCCGCGCTTGGAGCGCAGTTGTCGGTTTGCGCCCGCACGCACGGCAGGAAGCGCGTCTGGGGCCCTGAGGCAGGGGATAACGGCGTTAGGCAGGGACAGCAGGGTCGCGGGGACAGTCACCTCCGGTAACGGAATAATGTTTAGACTGCGGGAGGGACGACGGGAGTAGGGCGCTGGGTGGGGGAGAAGGGTAGAAGGGTAGTTTTCTCCCTCCAAACTTTCCGCCTCTCGCCTTTCCGCCTTCAGATGTGGCCTGGGAGGAAGTTTCCGAGGACCGGAGGCTACGGATGGAGCGAAGGCTCGCTCCGCAGAGCGCTGGCGGCGTCTCTTAGCCGGCGCTGGGTACTGGGGTGAGAGTGCGGGTCAGCTCCACGAAGAGAGGGAGCTCCCATCCCCTCTGTTCTCGCCAGAGACGTTGAGGGTCCCCTGTGAATAGACCGTCCAGAGTCGGAAGCCAGCCGCACAGGACAGCAAGTGGCTACAGTAGGCTCAAGGCTGTCGGATCGCAATGCCGGAAAAACTGTACCGTGGCAGGGCGAGAAATGCGCGATGAAAATGAACCTACCCGGATCGAATACTTCAAAGAGCTGTATTTCATTGCAAACTAAAGAGGAAGGATTGAGAGCTCCTTAAGTGACATTATAAGCCCCCAACATAAAATATATATCACAATAACGACAGCAAAAAACAGAACTTTAGTAGATAAAAGCCAATTATAAGCGTTTAAGAAATTACCTCCTCAGTAAACTAACCAGTAAACAAAACAATTTTCAACTTTAAAACGCCCAGAGGCGACCCACAGAGCAACAGAGCTTGGGGTGGGCTAGGCGTCTTCCCTAGCCTTCTCTCCACCGCGCCCCAAGAGTCCGTTATAACCCCAGGGCAGAAAAACTCATCAATTTCGGAATGAAATCAGAAAAAAACTGGCGGTGCCCGGAGCAAAGATTGACTCGCATTCGTGTTCCCCTTGCTTAACCTCCCTGGCCCAGGAAGTGGCGCGAGTCACCCTGGGCACCACTTGGGGCGCACAGAGCAGAATCACCGCCTGTTGGGCAAGCGACCCCATACTGGGGCCAGGGAATGAGCTCTGCCCGGGTCCCACCCGGCCGGGGTTTTTGCAAACTTGAAAACTCACTTTTCGGCCACTTAGCTGCCCTTCTCGCCTTGCCACCCGAGGCAAAGTGAGTGCTCTCCTTGACCATTCCTTCTCCTTGTAAGCGGGGACTTACCTAGGGCAGAACTGAGCCCACCAGGCCCCGGGAACCCCACCGCAAGCCAGAGCAGGCTAGTTTCCCCCTGGCCCGTGGCGCTCACAACATTCTTGGTCAGCCAAATTCTCGGTGGGCGCCGATGACGAACAGCATCGAACTCGGCCTGAAGAGGGTCCAAGTATGAGCTGCGGGCTCTCGGTGTGGCTCTGGCACCCCAGGCCTTCGCGTGACTCCGCCAGGGTAGAGGTGCCAAGGTTTACTTCCCGGTCGATGATATCCAGGAGCCGGGCACTGTCGTTAAAAGGGGTCGCAATCTTCTCAAATGTTTCAGGTTCAAAATCGTTTTCCCAGTAAGATTTAGAAAAGGCTGGACTTGAATCGTGGCCCCAGCGCCTCTGACGACCTAGCCTGCCAGCGCGCCCCCACCCCGGCCCCTGGCGGGGATGAAAAAACTCAAAGGCTGGAGAGTCCCTACCTCCCCAATTCCTCGGGCATCCCCCACGCTGGGAATCGGAATGACGATCTCGCCCAAGCAGTTTCTTTCGGAAATTTGCACAAAATTTGGAGTCGAGGATAATAGGTGACGAGCGTGGCCCTGGGTAGGGTGTCGCAAGGTTTTCAAGGCCGGGTTAACCCCAGGGTCAGAGGAGTGGGTGGGCATCCTGGGGCCCGGCTGCCATAGCCACGCCGGGGTTCGCCCGGGTTCTGCGCAGGGGTCGGGCTGGCGCTGTCTTGGGGGTTCTGGCTTCTTCCTTCCTTCTCCCTAGCTAGCTTTATAAATTTTATCTGTAAAGAGTTTAAAAAATAAATTTGGACTATTTAAAATATTCTCTATAAAAAAGAAACCTGGAAAGCCTTGAGCTCTTTTTTCTGTTTTCCTCCTACTTTTGTTTTGTTTTGTTTTTCCAAACTGAACATTTTAAGCGCCTGGACCGAGGGTCAGAAGGACAGACAGGAGACTTAGGCACGGGACCGAGGTCTGAAAGTGAATTTTCACTGTTTTACCCTCAATGTTTCATCCGGTCTTAAATGCCGACGACGACGATGAAAATAATAATACTACGTAATCCAAATGGTAATAGAAGTCTATGTTGCTGATCCTTGGTGTGGTTTGGGGGAATCTTGGAAATCAAACGGCACAGAACTTAGATTCTTGTTCTGAAACTTTTGAATGGGAGAGGCGGATACAGCGTGCCTCGCTCAGACTAAGGTAATGGGACCTTCTGGCTCTGCCGCTAAACCCCCTGTGAGTCTCGTCAGAAGCTTCATGCAAGCATTTCATCTCAGTCCTGGCGCTACCCTCCGCACGGACCTTCCAAGTACGTCCTGTTCCATTTCCTCTAAGTGTTTTTTTGTTTTTTTTTTTAACTCATCCTTGGAGTTGCTCTCGCAGGAGAACATCCAGAGTGGAATTCCACAGTTCAGTTCAAAGATACACTTAGCGCTCTCGCGGGAGGTCAAGGACTGAATTTTGGGCTGGGACGGCGGGAGCAAACGCGGGCTTCTGAACTTGGACGGGGCACTGAGCACTCAGTACTCTTTCAGACAAGGGTATCTGGGTCAAGGGGACGGTGGGACGCGTCTCCAGCAAAGACAAGGCCCTGGAGAACGACGCTCCACCGCCAATGTGAGCGTGGACAGCTGATAATCTCTTCCTGGCCTCAGTTTCCCCAGCTGCTTTAAAGGAACTTTAAGTTGCCTCATTATTTTAAACATAGTTTTCTGGCATATGTCTCTTGTCCATCCACCTCTCCCAAAATATTGTAATCGTTTTTCGGGGTTAATTTAAAAGAACCACAAAATTATGAAGAATCCACTTGCTCATATTTCTATTGATTAAAAAAAAAAAAAAGGTTCTTGCTTGGCTTGATTTTTATTCCTTTTGATTTTGAAAAAGCATATCTGAGAAGTTGTTGGCTCTTGAACCATGTAATGTAGCTGTCATTTATTTAATAAATTTTAAGTACTAGGCAATGAGCTAAATGCTTTATAAATTTCTTCTCATTAAGCCTCACAACAACCTTGTACAATCATTTCTTCTCTCTCTTCCGTCCTCCCTCCCTCTCTTCTTTCCTTCCAATTTGGAAGCTGATGCTGAGACATTAAATGACTCGCAAATGTCCAGAGTTAGTAAGTGGCAGAGGCAGAATTTGAACACACCTGCTACAAAGCGGAAATTCTTAGCAGAGGTCAATAGGGTTTTCGGCTGAGGCCATAGTCCTCCAGTATCCCTCCAAACTATAGTTCTCAGTTGCCTTTTAAAAGGGGAAGCTGTAAGAAGCAGGAGTAGAGGTTGTCGGTAGCTAAGATGGAGCTGACTTCCAGTACAGAAAGCCTGAGACAGGTTTGCATTTCTGCCGTTCAGAGCTCATCACAAGAGCAGAGAGTCAAATCCTGCGTGATGTTAATTATGCCAGTCTCTGTCCCTTCTTGGTCATCCCTTCAAACCTGTGCAAGAAACTCAGATATTTTGCTGCTCAGCTTAGTGGGTTATTTTTTAAAAATCTGAGCTAAGAATTATGGGAGACATAGTAAAAAGATATAAAAGGGAAAATCAAGCAATAGGAATAAGGATCATAAAGGAGTTAGATCCTTAAAAGTTTTTGTATTGGCCATCATGCTTACACACAGAAAAAATTAAAGAACAGTTTAATGAGATTTCATGTTTTTAAGTTACTTTTAATTTTATTAGTTCTGATGTCGAGAACTTTGTATTTAAGACAAATGAGATAAAATTATAAAGAAAGAGATTTATCCTCTATACATTATGATGGGACTGTAAAGTAAATAAAGTTTTTTTTCTCAAATGTGTCCAAGTATTTATCTGGGAGATTATGTACTTACTTGAATAAAGTCACTTCCTATGATATGTTCAGATTCTTTTTTCTCCTCTTCCTCCTGCCTTTTCTTCTTTTCTGTCCCCCATCCTACTCCTCCTCCTTCTTCTCCTCCTCTTCCTCCTTTATTTCTGAGACACACAAGAAAATGAACCTCATTAGTTTATCTTTTCTTCAAATTGGTATTTTTGGAAAAAAAGAGAGGTCATCTTCCACTGAAGAAGACATGCCCCCCCCCTTTTTTTAAATTGTGGTAAGTACATATCTGTATGTAGTAAAATATTTGCCATTTCAACATTTTTTACTTGAAGATACACCAATTTGAATGCCATTTCCCCTGACTGTTACAGCTACTCAGAACAATATGTGGTATATCCCACGGGCGTTTCAAGCAAATTCCAGAGGAAGGTAGTTGTTTTTTACGCTATTGCTTTATGCACACATTAGATTTACTATTAGGTTGTCATTGAACTAAGATAGATGATAGTTTAATTTTAATAAAATTAATAAAGCTACCAGTTATGATATATTTAGCATTGCAACCACTTTTAAAATTGAGGAAAGCACAACGTCTGGTAAGACAATCATAGCACACACACACAAAAAAGGCAATTTATAATATCCCTAGAAAAGAATGTTGATTTGCTTTGTGCTTTCATATATTTTGTTGCAGCAAGAAAACATTGACACTTTCATGTCAAAGTACTCTGGAACCACTTTTTAGGATCGCCAAAATTTTCAGCATAAAAGAACTCTCCTCCACCCTTCATCCCTTTTCATGTATTATACTTTTCCTGCTTCTCTCTTTCATCAACAAACCTAGCCCTCCATTCTTCTTGTCTTTTAGGGTCCTGTTCTTTGCCTTCAAAGGTGATGATTGGCTCATTTCATAAAATAAATCCATGCTAATGCATTGATGCTTATAAATGTGTTAATGTCCAAATTTTAGGTCATAATCCCTTCACACCTCCCGGCTCAAGATGTGAAATTTAATGAACATGTTTGGAGGGAATACTCTTGCTTTGGTTGTCAAACTTATAATCACCAAAGGACGGGTACTTTAGTTATACTGCATAAGGTCACTATATTAAGGCTGGCATGTCTTAACGCTTAAAATGATCAGTGTAATTACAGAGAAATCCATCAGGGAAAGAACTGGGATCTAATATCTCTGGAACATTAAAAAAAAAAAAATGGCAAAGACCAAATTAGAATTTAGATAGTTTGGAAGACCAGTTCCTAACTCTTAGACATTAATTTTAAAAGAACGTTCAAAGTCAATTTAAATGATTTTCTTAGTGCTAGAAGACTACTCTTCTCCTATGCTATAATCACACTTACCTTCTTTCTGTCCCTAGAACAGTTGCCTCATAGTGAAGTGGTTAAGACATCAGGCTGCTAACCAAAAGGTCAACAGTTTGAATCCATCAGCCACTTCTTGGAAACCCTATAGAGCAGTTCTACTCTGTAGTATATGGTTGCTATGAGTCGGAATTGACTCAACGGCAACGGGTTTGGTTTTTATGCCTGGAACAGAATGCAGAAATTATGGAACAATATCATTAATATCACATGCAAGTAAAATTTTGCTGAAGATAATTAAAAAATGTCGGAGTAGTACATCGACAGGGAACTGCCAGAAATTCAAGCCGGATTCAGAAGACGATGTGGAACAAGGGGTATCATTGCTTATGTCAGATTCATCTTGGCTGAAAGTAGAGATACTAGAAAGATATTTACCTGCGTTTTATTGACTATGCGAAGGCATTTGACTGTGTGGGTCTTAAGAAATTATGGATAACTCTGTGAAGAATGGGAATTCCAGAACAATTAATTGTGCTCATGAGGAACCTGTACATAGATAAAAAGGCAGTCATTCAAACAGAACAAGGGGATACTGCATGGTTTAAAATCAGGAAAGGTGTGCATCAGGGTTCTATCCTTTCACCATACTTATTCAATCTGTATGCTGAGCAAATAATCTGAGAAACTGGACTATGTGAAGAAGAACATGGCGTCAGGATTGGAGGAAGACTCGTGAACAATGTGCAATTATGCAGATGATACAACTTTGCTTGCTGAAAGTGAAGAGGACTTGAAGCACTTACTGATGAAGATAAAAGACTACAACCTTCAATATGTATTACACCTCAACATAAAGAAAATAAAAATCCCCACAACTGGACCAATAAGCAACATCGTGATAAGTGGAGAAAAGATTGCAGTTGTAGAGGATTTCATTTTACTTGGCTCCACAGTCAATGCCCATAGAAGCAGCAGTCCAGAAATCAAACAATACATTGCATTGGGAAAATCTGCTGCAAAAGATGTCACATTAAGGACTAAAGTGCACTGGACCCAAGCCATGGTATTTTCAATCACCTCATACGCATGTGAAAGCTGGACAATGAATAAGGAAGACTGAAGAAGAATCGATACCTTTGAATTATGGTGTTGGCAAAAAATGTTGAATACACTATGGACTACTAGCAGAAGGATCAAATCTGTCTTGGAAGAAGTACAGAATGCTCCTTAGAAGCAAGGATGGCAAGACTTCATCTCATGTACTTTGGATAAGGCATTAGAAGGGACCAGTCCCTGGAGAAGGGCGTCATGCCTGGTAAAGAAGAGGATCAGCGAAAAGAGGAAGACCCTCAACAAGATGTATTGACAAAGTGGCTACAACACTGGGCTCAAACATAGCAATGATTGTGAGGATGGCACAGGACTGGGCAGTGTTTTGTTCTGTTGTGCATAGAGTCGCTATGAGTTGGAACCAACTTGACGGCACCTAATAACAACAGCAATGCCTAGAACATTTTCCCAGAAAATAACATGACTGTGTCCCTCTCGTCATACTTTCAGTGAGGCATTCCCAGGCCACCCTGGCTCAATAACCCGCCACCTCCTCAGTCATTCTCTATCATATCATATTTTTAAAATAGAATCTTTAACAATCTGAAAGAAATTTGTTTCTATGTTTGTTTGCACTTTTTTGACTACCTCACTTTATTTAGACTATAAACTCCAAGAGATCAGGGACTTTGCTTCCCTTGTTCACTGTATAATAACCAAAACCCATTGCTGTCGAGTCGATTCCAACTCATAGTGACCCTATAGGACAGAGTAGAACTGCCCCATAGAGTTTTCAAGGAGCAGCAGGTGGATTTGAACTCCTGACCTTTTGATTAGCAGCCAAGCTCTTAAGCACTGCACCACCAGAGTATTCAAGAAAATATTGAATAGTTAAATAGGTTTACCTGAAATGTAGGCCATCTTTTAGAAGTCTCTATCATTAGCCATCTTTCACTGTAACATGTACAAAAAAGGGCCTGTTGCTGTTTCTTTTTTCAATAACATAGCCAGAAACTATAATGGTGTAAGAGGAAGGCAGAAGTTGGCTTAGAAATCTATGCAGAGGAATGACTAGTTGAAAAGAATATTTGCTGTATACTCCAAGTCTCCCAAAAGACAATTTCCTGGAGGTGACAGGTCATGTTGTATATAGACTTTACAAAATATCAAGGATATACTTGAATGAATGAATACTTGCATTCATTTATTCATCAATTCAGCAAACATTCATAGAATGGTTATTGTAAGGTTGATACAATACATACAAAGACAGTTGACATGGTTCCTTCCCTCATATGTTAGAGTAGTACAGGAATAGTCAGCATCCTCTTAGGCAAAATTGCAAAGTCAGGGAAAATGAACGGAAGTGCATCCAATCCTTTGTATTTGCTTTCTCCCCTTGATTGCACTTTTTCCTTTAGGCATCTTTTGCATCTGGCTCTTCCTGCCTCTTCAAACATTTGTAGAAAAGTACCTGATGAAGTTTCATACTAAAGTGTAGAAGATTTACAGTGGCTATCTCTTAGATTTATATTTTATCAAATTAGAAAGCAAAGGAGTGAATCTCTGATTATGAACTTCCCCAGCCAGAGCAGAGAAAATGGATGAAATTATTTTTAAAGCCAGGGTTCCCTAAATCACACCACCTGGGAACCTGTTTAATTTGCTTAACAATAAACTTTGAGAACTTAACATTAAACAACAATAGGTGTTTTCTGTAAGGTCTGATCAGTAAGACCTCAAGCTGCTTCTAATACAAAGTATAAGTGGGTTCAATACATTCAACATTTGGAGACAGGATACTTTTAGTATGCTTCCTTCTTCCTTTTTTTTTTTTTTAATTCCTTTTCCTTTCCTTCCTTCCTCTCTTCCTCTCTTCCTTCTTTCTCCTTCCTTTTCTTTCCTCCTTCCTTTTCTGCTCTTCATCCTCCTCATTCTCCTGCTATCATCCATCCATCTGTCATCAATCCATCCATCCATCCATCCATGTATATCAGAAATCTAGAGGATACAGGAACTAGTGTAAGAAAGTTGCTTCTGCTAAAACAAACATCCTTCACCACAAAATGAATACGTAAACAAACAAAAATATTATAAGAATATTTCTAAAACTTACTATAGAAAAAATACATTATAGAAAGTGAATAGTTGATTTTTATTCCATAGAGTCATTTAATTCAAAATATTAAGTTAGAGTAATTTAAAATGTCATATAGACTCTTCATTGAGGAAAATAAGAAGTGTAAAAACTTACAATTCGAATCTACTTAAAAGCATAACTTTGGGTCTATTCCCTTTTTTCTTTAAATAATAGCACTTTTACCTGGGAGGTGATATCCTCACACTTCTCATTTCAGAATACTGGTGGTAGTAACCTCTCTGCTCCACTAATGTCTCTGTCGATCTTAGAATAATTTCTACAACAGCACTCCTGATGCTTTACATTTTTCAAAACATAAGTTTTTGCAGGGAAACAGAATGAAGCATCTTTCTGAGCACTGTGGTCAATATTTAGATGATTTCTCCTCTAACTTGGCAAGCAGATTATTCCTTTGTAGTTTTTCCCTCAAAGTCTGGCACATTATATACATTAAATCCTTTAAGTGTCTGGAAACTTGAGGGTTATAAGTCATTCTTTAATTCAGACGTTGAAGATGAACAAGATGAGCAAACTGGGTGGGAGGTGGGATGGGGAGAAAGAGAGAGACAGAGAAAGAATTGAAGAGATTCTAGGCCTTAGCGAGATCAGGTAGTGCCAGTGAAGGAATTTCTTGTGAGGGATAGGCCAGTGTGGGGTCTATTCAGTTGCTACTTTCTCCCCTCTGCCTGACTAGGGAACTAGTTAGTGACAACAGCAGGGTCTGTCCTAAGCTTAAAACAAAAAAAAACCCGCTGCCATCGAGTCGATTTTAACTCATAGCAACCCTATAGGACAGAGTAGAACTACCCTTTAGGTTTCCAAGGCTGTAAATCTTTACAGAAGCAGACTGTAACATCTTTCTCCTGTAGAGGTGTTGGTAGGTTCAAACTGCTGGCCTTTCAGTTACCAGCCGAGTGCTTTAACCACTGCACCACCAGGGCTCCTCATCCTAAGCTTGGAGACTTGAATTATTCATTAGTCAAAAGTAAATTACCATTTGGAGACAGGTGACACACATGTTTTCTGGAACAATTATTATCACTAATCATCATTTTCCACAGTAATTTGTATGCTCTTGTTATTAGCTCTTCATTTCTATGTGAATCCTTTTCACTAAACTGCCACAAGATGGAAGTTTTATTTATTGGCTCTCTTTACCTCTTGCTATGTTTCTTGGCATTTTTGCACTCCTCATCTGGCACTTGATGGTTGGGTTTTCAGATTAGGCTAACTGTTGACATGCCCATACAAAACATTCTTTCACTGAGCATATTGCATTTGTAAAGGAGGCCACCTTCTTCCACCTTCTGCCATATTGTACTCATATTTTTTTTTATACAATTGTCCAAACATTGATTCTCACATTTTCCCCCTTTTGATTTTCATTGTGTACCATATTTGACACTTTAACTATTTTACTAGTTGTCCATGCCTTGTCACAAAGACTGAAACTGACACAGACTTTGCCCAAACAGTTTCCTTGGACAAGTACATTTGCCATATGGATTTCCCCTTCAAATCTTGTAGAATCACCTTGGATATTTTCCTGCTTCTCTTTTATTAACTATGTGAGTCCAGGACTTCGTTACTGGAAAAGAGGAAAAGAACTGTCATTTTTTGTAACATTTATGTCATATCTCCTAGAGTCTTTTTTTTTTTTTTTTTGGAGTCAAATTTTAAATGAACTCCAGAAAGAATTCTTAAGACTAGCTAGTTTATGGCAGTGTGGGTCTGTGTCTGGCTTATGAGGCAGTAATGTAGTCTGACTGGAAATGTGCTTATAATTCTACTGGCTTGCTACAGTTCCACCCTGATCAAATATAATGCTTAAAATTCTTACCTTTAGAATGAAACTTGTTAAGCTGATGAGGGAGGGGAAGACACTCTAGAAAGGGTCAACACATTAGTTCTCAGTATTTACAAGTTAGAGGCCAAGTTAGACTCAGACCATTTCATTTAAGTCCAGTTTACCAACTGTGTGACCTTGTGGCAAGTTACTTAACTCCTTTGTGCCTTAATATTTCTCACCTGTAAAAAAGGTTTAATGACTCTGCCTACCTTTCAAGGTTGTTGTGAGGATTCAGTGAGTTAATATGTAAAGCACTTAGTGTCCAGCATATGGTAAGTACTCAGATAGTCTTGGCCATTATTATTATAACTATATATTTAATAATATTTTATACTTATAGAATGTAATGTATACTATAATAATATATCACCATATATTATTATTATTATTTTCAGGGAATCAATTTGTTTCTTGGAACAATATTGGGTAGAATCTTGGTGAAATTGGCATAAGATATACAGGTTTCCCAGAAGTCAGGTAAGAATGACCTAAAACACAGACATTTGCTATGGAGAGTAGGTTTAGGTACACATCTCCAAGAGAAAGTGCTGAGTGGCTCCAACATCATGACACCATTGCTGCCAAATGTTTTGTGCCTGATGCTTCCTAAGTGTTCAGATAAAGCTCTCCCATGAAGCATTGCCTGTTAAAGACTCTAAGGAGAGGAAGGTTTAGAGAAGGGGTTGGGTGACTTTTGCCTAAAATATTTTATGGGCTTAACAGAACTATTCTCTTCACTACCCATTTCTGAGACCAGTTCTATGGTTACAAATTATATCTGGACATCTCTAGGTGATTGACAATGTTCTGCTACTATTCATAAGGTTTTTACTGGCCAGTTTTTTCAGAAGTAGACTGCCGGTTCCTTCTTCCTAGTCTGTCTTAGTCTGGAAGCTCTGCTGAAACCTGTCCACCATGGATGACCCTGCTGGTATTTGAAATACCAGTGGCATAGCTTCCAGCATCACAGCAACACACAAGCTGCCACAGTAGGACAAACTGACAGACGTGTGGGGTCAGTGGTTTCCACATGAAAAAAATACCGTCTGCATTTTTAGTTTTATTGCGAGGCTGGTTACACCAGCCTCTTGCACGCTACATTTTTAATACATTAAGCCTGTGTTCTGGCTGATGTTGATTCTCGTCATTTTTGTCAGGAGATGTAACCACAGCACTACTGACATTGTCTTTTTTTTTTTTTTTACAAGTGTCTTTACATAAAAAGTAATTTCTTAAATAAGGAAGAGAAAGGGCTGTAAGATTAGTGACACCAAGACTGTAAAATGAAGGTTTTAACTTCAAGACTTACGCAGTTATCTGCGTCACTACGTACACGCACCGCACACACACAGACTCCAGAAAACATAGCATACATTGCACGTTGTTATGGAGCTTCCAGAAAAATGAAGCCTAGGGACGCAATATTACAACAACGACAAATAGTGTCATAATATCCAGTCTGTCCCTCCTCCTTCTGACATTTCTGAAGAAGAAAAGGAGTCTTTCTGTTCACCTAGGAGCTGAATGAGAGGAACACAACACTAGGTGAGCCCAAAGGAATTCAGACTGCGTGCTAGGTTAAAATAATTTCCTTACCTCCACTTGGCACATTATGTTTTTTTCTATATAAAATAAACACAACAGAAAAAAGTGTCATTTCAGGAAAGCAGTGTTTCACGGACCCCTTGATCATTGACATCATAATTTAAAATTCAACTCTACCCTGCTGAATTGAAAACAAAAACTGAAACTAGCCATTTAAAGAGGTCTATAAATACAAAGGAGTCCCTGGGTAGTGCAAATAGTTAAGAGCTCTACAGAAAGACTGGTGGTTTGAGTCCATCCAGAGAATCCTCAGAAGAAAGGGCTGGCGATCTGCTTCCAGTAGATCAGCCATTGAAAACCCTATGTAGCACAATATTACTCTAACACACATTGGGTCACCATGGGTCAGAATTGACTTGATGACAGCTGGTTTATAAATACAAAGTCTAAACATCAAAAATAACAATAGCCCAGTCATTAATACACAGCAAGTACTTTTTCTTTATTCTGAGGCTCTTATTTTTGGAAAAAGGTTGCTTATCTAATTGAAGTAAAATAAAATAACCTGCAGTACTTTGCACATGAAAAAGTCTCAACATGTCATTATCACGTTTCCTTTCTTACTTCACTTCGTAGCATATAGTTTATCTTTACCTAGAATTCTACTAATGGTATTATTTATGATAAAAACCCATCTGCAACTACTATTGCCACCATACAGAACACTTAGCTCAGTTGGCAGAGGATGGTAATAAACTAGCCAAGTCGTTTGGTTGGATTCCTGTCCAGTAGGGACTAGTTGGCTTGGCTCTTTACCACAGTCACAGAGGATATTTCTAACTCTTCATGACATTCTAGTTACAAAACGCCTTGACAACTGGAGCTATACTTTAAAAAAATTATTTGTTTTTCAAAGCTCTTAAAATACTGTTCTTCTGCACCCAGGATTTATTAACTATTTGCTTAGTGACAGGAAAAACAAAGAGAGCCAGCGCAGCCATCTCTTGGTCATGTCCTTTGGTCACCAGTGACTGAGAAGACCACCTGCTCTTGCTCAGTCATCTCAGTCAAGAAAAACACATGCTCAAAGTCCAATTGAATTTACATATTCAGTTACCTGAGGACTTGGTAAAAGCTACTTCAAACTTTTTCATGATGCTGACCTGTATTTCCAGAATATATGTATTTTGTAACGAATGGATAAGAAATACATCAGCCCACTATTCCAAATTCCTTAAAATTCACCGTGAGATGATATTAATCTGTAGGAAAAAATGCAAATGAGTACACAACGCCTGCACAAGGACGTGTAATTGCTTCTTCCTCTTATCTCTTATTTAACTTTCCCGTTGATGTAACCATGCACAAAATTGTAAGAATTATCTAGATAGCACCTGGGCCTTCAAGTTAGAACTTGTTGAAGATTCTAACTTGCTTTGACTAATTTTTTTTTAACCAACTTAAAGAACTCTGACTTCTTTCAGCTTATAAACACAAGTTCCTGCTGGCATAGCAGACTTACATTATTAAATTAGCTGAAAATGTCTCAGACAAGTTCCCTGAGGGGTCCAGTGAAATAGGATGTACCATATAGGAGACTGGATTTGTGAGTAGAATACAACCCCTGATATATCAGTGATATGAGTTATGTGTAAAGTGTTATCAGTAAGAAGGAACATGTTTCTGTAGAATTATTCATTATTATAAGTGGAGCGATCATCCATGTAACCTTTAAGTATCTATGCCTAATTAAGTTTATTTTGAAATGCTGCATACATTAACTAGGAATGGGACAGTATTAGCCACCCAAATAATAAGAAATGATATTTTATACTAATGATACTAATAAAGCTTACTACACTACAAATACAATGGTAAAAGATGATAGTATTTCTCCTTAAAAAATTCAACTTAATTTCATTTTATTTCTAGGCATATAAAACTAAAAAAACACTAGGGTGTTAGAAATCCCTGGTTTTGAGCATAAGTGAAAATACTATGTTAGTGTACTAATCTTTGATCGATCTTAAGTCCTCTTGTTTCCAACAGTACTCAAGAAAACTTATTCAAAGCCAGAATATATTATCATATTTAAAAATTATTATTTTATTTTTTAGTATGAAAGATTTCAAATGTATAGAAAAATACAAACAAAATAACGGAAATTCTTACAACCACCATCCATATTTAAAAATCTTAATTTTTGCTGAATTTCCCATTTTTTTAGAAAAAAAGAAATATGAAGTTAACGGTGGGATAACCCCCATCTTCTAATCCCTTTACCTTCATTTCCAGAGGTAACCACTATCTAGAAGTTAGTGTGTATTTACCTGTGCATTTTGAAAACCTTTTACTACATATTTATATATCCAGAAATTTGCTTTTTCACCAAGCATTTTGTATTTTGTGATTTGTCCATGTTGATACATGCAAACTAGCTGCCCCTCAACAGAGGAAATGAAAAAGTGTGGTTTATTGTTAAAATGACTAGTATCAGGAGTTAAAATGAGTATACTAGGTCTGAATGTATTAATATGTTAAGCTATTTTTAACCAATTGAAAGAATTCAAAAGTTACGGAATACTTTATTTTACTCTTATCATTTGGTCACTAATTCACAAAATATTTTCAAGAGCTGATTCTATGCCAGGTACCATTCCAGCAGCTTAGGGTGCCGCAGTGAACCAAACAGAAGAAAATCTCCATCCTTATCCTAAAGAGAGGAAATAAATAATGTATAGCATTGCAAATAATTAAATTATGTTAGGTTAGAAGGTGATGTGTACTATAGGAAAAAAGCAGCCAGGCTACTAAGATTGGGAGTAATGGAGGTTTGTTGCAATTTTCAACAGGACGGTCAAGCAAGTTCTCACTGAGAAGATAAGAGTTAAGCAAAGACTTGAAGAGGGTGAAGAAGTTAACCACAGAGATATCAGAGGAAAGAATATTTTTTTTAGGTAGAAGGAATAATCAATATTATTGCCCAAAGGTTAGAAAAGCAAAAGGACAGACTGGCTAGAGCAGAGTTATTGATGGGATGAGAAGAGCAGGAGGAGATGAAATCAGAGAGGAAAGGTTGGGGGTGGGGGCGGGGAGAGATTAAGGTGTAGTCAATCAAATCATTTTAGACTAATTTAGGGACTGGCTTTGACCCTTGGTAAGATGGAGTAGCATTTGGAAGGTTTTGACATGGCCCAGCTTATATTTTAAAGGCTCACTTTGCCTACTCTTTTGTGTTTATTGCAGCATTGCTTGTAATAGCAAAAACGAGGATGTAACCTAAGTAATCATTGATTGGGGATTTAAAACATGTAAATTAAAGAGTGTACACACATTGGAATACAATGAAGTAATTAATATGAATGAGCTAAATCAGCATGTGCTAACCTGGAAAAAAATGACAATAATATAGGGTGAAAAAAGCTACTGGCCAAGATGGATTGGCAAAGACCAAGTTTACCCTTTGTCTTCATTATCTAGAGCTACTTTAACAAATATCACAAGTGGGTAGCTTTAACAAACAGAAATTTATTTTCTCACAGTTTAGGTAAACTGGAAGTCTGAATTCAGGGCATAAGAGAGTGAAGGACAGTGAGCCCTGAGAGAAGGGAAACAAATGAGGTGAACCTTATGATTGCCCCAGTTTACTACTTTGAGAGAGTTTCTGGGTCACAGAGCAAAAAGGGGGAACCCAGACAGAGCCCGAAGACTCCCTGAATTAAGAAGATGGAGTTGCGGGCCAGAAGATCCAGGTGGCTAGAGTTTGCAGTAAGAGTATAGAAGAGGAGGAAGCTGCACAGAGAAGGAGCCCCAGATAGCTACAGATGGTCCCCCAGGGTATTCAGTAGAGTACTAATTAGCATGCATGTGTGAAGAAACTATCCAAGGCTAGGGAAATAACCATCTGAAAGAATTAGAGGGAACAGTGCTGAGCGCTCACATAGGACTAGGAATAGTGCCTGTTACCACTAGTCAGACTAGTAAACTCCATAATTCACAGGCCATTAGGTAGAGTACTCAGAATTATTCCTTATAGTGAAGGATAATTAGCTCTAGAGTGAATGCTGCTCTAGTCTTGTCTGACAAATCTTAAAAGCAAGACCTGAAAGAGTCAAACTTCTTCCAAGTAACTTAAATGCATCCCAGAACAAAGTTCAGAAATATTGACAGGAATAAAAAATATCCATCACTCAGCACGGTAAAATTCACAAAGTCTGGCATCCAATCAAAGATTACCAGGAATGCAAAGAAGCAGGAAGATATGACCCATGATAAGAAGAAAAATGAGTAATAGAAACCAACCCACCACTGACATAGATGTTATAATTAGTAGACAAAGGTATTAAAACAGTTATTATAACTGTATTCCATATTGCCCAAAAGTTAAGTGGAAGAATGAACAGTATAAAAAATAACCCAAATTGAAATTCTAGAAATAAAAACTACAATGTCTGAGCTGAAAAACACACTTGATGGGTGTCTTAGTTATCCAGTGCTGTTATAACAGAAATACCACAAGTGGATGGCTTTAGCAAACAGAAATTTATCATCTCACAGTTTAGGAGGCTAGATGTCCAAATTCAGGGCACCAGCTTTAGGGGAAGACATTCTCTCTCTTTTGGCTCTTGGGGAAGGTCCTTGTCTCCTTGCAACATTTGTGATCCCAGTGTTCCTTGGAGATCTCCATGTGTCTTGGCATCAGTCTTCCCCTGGGTCTAGGAGGTTCTCAGCCCAGGTACACTGGGTCCAAAGGATAAACTCTGCTCCTGGCTCTTCTTTCTTGGTGGTAGTGAGGTCCCTCTCCTCTCTGCTTGCTTCTCTCTCCTTTTATCTCTTGTAAGATAAAGGATGTGACTTAACTAAGGGTGTGACTTGAATAAGGGTGTGACTCAAGTCACACCCTCTTGTAAGGCCACCTCACACTGATACACCCCACACTGATCCTGCTTCATTAACGTATAGAGGTTAGGATTTACAAAACATAACAAAATGGAGGATCAGATCACAAAATGGAGAACAATCACACAATACTGGGAATCATGGCTTAGTCAAGTAGACACATATTTTTGGGGGACACAATTCAATCCATGACAATGGGATTAGTGGATGATTAATTGTCATTAACTAACTGCACTGCACAAGACAATGCAGAAGAAAACATTAGTGAACTTGAAGACATATCATTAGAAATTATACAAAATAAAGCAAACATAGTGTGTGTTTTGCTGTTTATATTTTCACCATTAAAAAACAAAAACAAAAAATACACTCAGATACAAAAAGGAATTTAAAAAATAAAAACAGCATTGGTGAGCTGTGGGGCAGCTCCAAGCAACCCAATATATATAGTCCAAAATTGGAGTCCCAAAGAAGGAAGGGGGACAGAAAAATATTTGGCAAGATAATGGCAGAAAATTATTCAAATTTAATGAAAATTATAAATGTATAGAACAAGAAGCTCAACACATCCAAAGCACAAGAAACAAAGAAAGCACACCAAAGCACATCATAACCAAATTACTCAAAACCAGAGATAAATAGAAAATTACAAAAGCAGCTATAGGAAAAAAAGACATGTTATGTTCAAAGGAATAAAGATAAAGATAATAGTGGATGTTTTTGCTGGAAATTGTACAAGTAAGGAGACAGCTGAGCAACATCTTAGAAGTACTGAAAGAAAAGAAATCTGTCAATTCCATGCCCAGTGAAAATACCTTTCAACAATGAAGGAAGGATAAAGGTGTTTTCAGACACAAAAAAGCTGAAAGAATTAATCATCAACAGAGCAGCAGTACAAGAAATGTTAAATATATCAGTTTTCTAGGAAAAGTGTGACAAAATACAACAAATTCGGTGGTTTTACACAACAGAAATTTATTGCCTCACAGTTCTGGAGCCCAAGAGTCCAAGATCATGGTGTAGATTGTGTTGATTACTTCTGAGGCTTTAAGGGAGAATCTTTTCCATGCCTCTCCTCTAGCTTCTCATAGTTCCAGCTGGCTTCCTCTTGGCTTGCAGCTACAGTGTCAGATGGCATCCTTCCTCTCTCTGCCTGTCTCTGTGTATCTTCTCCTCTTTTATAAAGACAAAAGTCATACAGGATTAGGTCCTAGCCTACTCCAGTATGATCTCATGTAAAACTAACTGCTAGCATTTTCAAATATCTTATTTCCAAACAGGGTAACATTCACAGGTACAGGGGTTAAGACTTCAATTTATCTTTTTTGGGGACACACTTCAATCCATAACAGGAAGATCTTCAGGGAGAAGAAAAATGAACCCAGATGGATCTACACAAATTAATGAAGAGTCCTGAAAATAGTAATTACCTGGAAAAATTTATAATAGTTTTTCTTACTATTTAGCTCTCTGACTATTTAAACAAAAAAATAACAATGTATTTTGGGACTTATATGTAAAAGTAAAATGTTTGACAACAATAGTGTAAATGCAAGGAGAGGAGAAATGGAAGTAAACAATAGTAAGGTTCTTATACTAAATATGAAGAGGTATAATATTATTTTCAGGTAGACTGTGATAAGTTAAAGATGTATGGTATAAACCCAAAATATCCATTAAAAAACAAAACAAACAAACAAACAAACAAAAAAAACCACAAAGATTTATAGCCAATAAGCCAACAGAGGAGGAGAAGTGAAATAATAAAAGATACTAAATCCAAAAGAAGGAAATAAGGAAAATAAAATAAAAACAGATAGAAGAATACAGAAAAACAGTAAGATGGTAGACTTAAACCTAACCACATCAATAATGACATTAAACGTAAGTGGTGTAAAAACCCTAATTAGAACACAGAGATTGTCAGATTGGAAAAAAAGTAAGACACAGCTATATGCTGCCCACAAGTAACATTCTTCAAATGTAAAGGTATAAAGGCTAAATGTAAAAGAATGTTAAAAGTTATATCTTTTGACATTAGTCAACAGAAAGTAGGTGTGGCTATTTTAATAACAAAGTAAATTTCAGAGCAAAGAATACCACCAGGGATAAAGCACATAATTTCCAAAAGATAAAGGGGTCGATTTATCAAGAGGACATGACTGTTCTTAATTTTTGTATCCCCAATAACAGAGCTCCAAGATACAAGAAGCTAATACTGATAGAACTGTAAAAAGAAATAGACAAATACACAATTATAGTCAGAGATTTCAATACCCCTGTCTCAATAATTGATAGAACAAGTAAACAGAAAATCAATAAAGATATAGTAAACTTGAACAACACTATAAACCAACTTGATCTGATTGATGTTTCTAGAGCATTCCACCCAATAAGAGCAAAATACACATTCTCTAGTGCACATAGAACATTTATCAATACAGTCTTGTGTTGCATCATGTTCATCTGGGCAACATCTGACCACATATATTTCTGTAGTCCTATAAGGTTATAATAGAGTTCAGAAATCTTGATCAGAGAACAGGACATAGCAGACATAACTGGACGTAGCAAACGCAACAGCTTCCCACACACAACACATGTATCTCATGTCTCTTGCATACAAAGTGGTTGCACTGCCAGGTGTATAATGATGGTACAGTACACATATAACCTATTACACATAGCTTGATAGTCATAATAAATGCCATGTTACTGGCTTATGTATGTACTGTACTGTACTTTCTATCATTATTTTAATGTGAACTTCCCCTACTTACAAATAAAGTTTTCCCTATAACAGTGTATACTTGGACTCGCAGGCAGCAGCATCCAATCTTGTGTATTTGTGCATCTCTTGAATGTTTTGGCATTATTTCTCTGTTTAATTTTCTTCCAAAAATATTACTGTGAAGTGCACCATGGCTCCCAAATGCAGCAAAACCAGTGCTAGTGATAGCAGCAGCAAGAGGCAAAGGAGAAGTATTGATTTGGAAGTGAAACAAAAGGTATCCTATATAGCTTTGTTAAGTATATAATATGGTGTTTGCACAACGTCCAGATCACATAACATCCTAACAGAATGTATTGTGGATGTTAAGTGATGTATGACTGTGTAGACCATATTCTGGGCCATAGAATAAGTCTTAATAAATTTAAAAGAATTCAAGTCATAAAAATATGTTCTCTGACCACCGTAGAATTAAATTAAAATTAATAACACAAATATCTCTGAAAAATATCTGGAAAGTAACTAACACACATTTAAACAACACATGAGTCAAAGAAAAAAATCACAAGAGAAATTAGAAAGCATTTTTAACTTAATGTAAACAAAAACACAACACATCAAAATTTAAAAAAAATAATATTTTATTGTGCTTTTGATGAAAGTTTACACAGCAGATTAGGTTCCCATTCAACAATTTCTACACAAATTATTCAGTGACATTGGTCACATTCTTCACAATGTGTGAATATTATCATTTCTTCTGTTCTGATTGTTTCATTTCCAGTAATATAGTTTTCCTTCCCCTTACATTCTCATCTTTGTTTTAAAGTAATTGTTGACCGTTTGGTCTTATATAGATGATTTTTTAAAGGAGTGCAGTACTCATGGATGATAGTCTTTATTTTGTGAGCTGATCTATTATTTAGCTAAAAGGTGATCTCAGGATAGTTTAAGTTCAAGGTTTAAAGATTATTTCAGGGAAATAGTCTCGAGGAGTCCTCTAGTCTCAACCGGTCCAGGATATCTGGACTTTTTAAGAGTTTGAGCTTCTGTTACACATTTTTCCTCCCATTTTATCAGGATCCAACTATTGTGGCCCTGATCAGAAGGATCGTAGAGGTAGCCAGGTACCATCTAGTTCTACTGGTCTCAGGGTTGATGAGGTTTTGGTTTTTGTAGACTATTAGTCCTGCAGATTAGTTTCTTCTCTTTGAGTCATTCTTTCTCTTTTGTTCCAGATGAGTAGTGTCTTAGGCTGGGTTCTCGAGAGAAGCAAAACCAGTAAAGTGTATAAATATATATATATATATATAGAGAGATTATATCAAGGAAACAGCTCACGTGCTTGTAGAGGCTAGAATGTCCCAAGTCCGTGGATCAGGGTAGAGGCCTCTCCCAAGTCACACAGCTGCAGAAGCTGGCAAGCCGAAGATCGGAAGGTCGGAGAGCAGGGCTCCCACTCACAGGCTGTGCAGATCGACGAATCCCAGGTTCGGCAGATAAGCTGACAGCTCACGTCCCAAGAACAGGAGATGAGATGACAGGAAGCAGCCACAGGATCCAGAGAGAGCAAAGAGTCAGAACGTCTGCTTATATACAGATTTGGGCCACACCCCCAAGGAGACTCCCTTTCATCTGATTGTCTACTCACAGTATATTCAGTCATGGGAGTGATTACATTAAAACACGGAGAATCATGGCCCAGCCAAGCTGACACACAATCTTAACCATCACAGTCCACCCCTTGTCAACTTGGCACATGTACACATCTCCTTAAACCATACATAATCTCTGAATAAAGACAATGAGAAAGTCATACTTGCGCCTAACATGATGCAACTAACATGCGTACAATCGAAAACGCACTAGCCCCATTTACAGCTTATATTTTATAAGTGAAGGAAACAAAAACATTCAATGCACACATACAAAGTACAAGTACTCAACAATTACAGTCCCTGTTTCTGCAACTGGTCACGTGGCCGTAACTGGTATTTAGACTACCTTCTTCCACCACCCATTCTGTATTTCCTTTGCCCTCTGCAAGCACCTTGGCTGGTGTGGTTCTTTGCCTGGTGGGGTGACCCAAACCTTCATTCCTGAAGGGTCTGTGTCATTAATAGTCATGTCAGAATTAGGTTGCTGTAGTTTTCCATTGACTTTAATCACAGGGCATGGTAGTACTAAGAGACGCCCCAAGGAATATCCTGCATTCCAGACATACTCTTCTTTACCTCCATTATGTATTATCAATCTGATTTCCTCTTGGTAATCAGGATCAATCACACCAGTCAGTATGGTAACTCCCTTCTTTGCCTGTTGAGGCAGAGGCATAAGGAGTCCAAAGTGGCCAGGTGGCATTCTTAACTTCCAGTTCAATGGAATCAGTGATGTGTCTCCAGGTGGGAGCATTCCTCCCTTTGGAACTAAGACCTCTAGGCCTGCAGAGCATAAGGTCGAGGGGACAGGAAGCAAAAATCTTGCAAGTGGGTCACTAAGGGAATAGTGAGTGGTGCCACTCCCATTTCCACCCCTTGATTTCAGGACCCGTGAATCCTGGCTATGGGAGAAACAGCACCATATATTGGACGCTGGTTTAAAGCATATACAGCCTCCTGGAGAACATTGTCCCAACCCTGCAAGGTATTGCTGCCTGGCTGGCGCCATAATTGTGTCTTTAGAAGGCCATTCCATCGTTCTATCAAGCCAGATGCTTCAGGATGATGGGGAACATGGTAAGACCAGTGAATTCCATGAGCATGGGCCCACTGCCGCACTTCATTTGCTGTGAAGTGAGTCCCTTGATCTGAGGCAATGCTGTGTGGGATACCATGACGGTGGATAAGGCATTCTGTAAGTCCACGGATGGTAGTTTTGGCAGAAGCATTGCATGCAGGGAAGGCAAATCCATATCCAGAGTAAGTGTCTATTCCAGTAAGGACAAAACGCTGCCCTTTCCATGATGGAAGTGGTCCAATGTAAACAACTTGCCGCCAGGTTGCTGGCTGATCACCTTGAGGGATGGTGCCATATCGGGGACTCAGTGTTGGTCTCTGCTGCTGGCAGATTAAGCACTCAGCAGAGGCTATGGCCATGTCAGCCTTGGTGAGTGGAAGTCCATGCTGCTGGGCCCATGCATAACCTCCATCCCTGCCACCATGGCCACTTTGTTCAAGAGCCCATTAAGCAATGGCAGGAGTAGTTGGGGAAAGAGGATGAGTGGTTTCTACAGAACTCGTCATCCTATCCACTTGATTGTTAAAATCATCCTCTGCTGAAGTCACCCTTTGGTGAGCATTCACATGAGATACAAATACCTTCACTTCTTTAGCCCATTTGGAGAGGTCTGTCCACGTACCTCTTCCCCATAAATCCTTGTCTCCAATTTTCCAATCATGTTCCTTCCAAGTCCCTGACAGTCCAGCCAAACCATTGTCCACAGCCCATGAATCAGTATATAATCACACATCTGGCCATTTCTCCTTCCAAGCACAGTGAACAACCAGGTACACTGCTCGAAGTTCTGCCCATTGAGAGAACTTCCCTTCACCACTGTCCTTCAGGGAGGTCCCAGAAAGGGGCTGTAGTGCTGCTGCAGTCCACTTTCGAGTGGCGCCTGCATATTGCGCAGAACCATCTGTAAACCAGGCATGAGTTTTCTCTTCCTCAGTCAACTGATCATAAGGAACTCCCCATGAGGCCATAGGTACAGACTGGGAGATGGAAGGTAATGTAACAGGAGTGGAGACCATGGGCATTTGGGCCACTTCCTCATGCAACTTACTTGTGCCTTTGGGTCCTGCTCGGGCCCAATCTCGAATATACCACTTCCATTTAATGATGGAGTGCTGCTGTGTACGTCCAATTTTATGGTTCTGTGGGTCAGACAACACCCAGTTCATGATGGGCAGCTCAGGCCTCATGGTGACTTGGTGTCCCATGGTTAAGTGTTCAGTCTCTACTAAGGCCCAGTAACAAGCCAAATGTTGTTTCTCAAAAGGAGAGTAGTTATCTGCAGAGGATGGCAGAGCTTTGCTCCAAAATCCTAAGGGTCTGTGCTGTGATTCACCAATAGAGGCCTGCCAAAGACTCCAAACAGCATCTCTATCTACCACTGACACTTCGACACCATTGGATCAGCTGGATCATATGGTCCAAATGGCAGAGCGGCTTGCACAGCAGCCTGAACCTGTTGCAGAGCCTTCTCTTGTTCTGGTCCCCACTCAAAACTAGCAGCTTTTCGAGTCACTTGATAAATAGGCTGGAGTAGCACACCCAAATGAGGAATATGTTGCCTCCAAAATCCAAAGAGGCCCACTAGGCATTGTGCCTCCTTTTTAGTTGGGGGAGCAGCAAGATGCAATAACTTATCCTTCACTTTAGAAGGAATGTCTTGACATGCCCCACACCACTGAACCCCTAGAAATTTCACTGAAGTGGAAGGTGCCTGAATTTTTGTGGGATTAATCTCCCACCCTCTAGCACGCAAGTGTTTTACCAGTAAGTCCAGAGTCATTGACACTTCTTCCTTACTAGGTCCAATCAGCATAATGTCATCAATGTAATGGACCAGTGTGATGTCTTGTGGAAGGGAAAGGCGATCAAGGTCCCTGTGGACTAAATTATGACATAAGGCTGGACAGTTAATGTAGCTCTGAGGTAGGCAAGTGAAGGTGTATTGTTGGCCTTGCCAGCTGAAGGCAAACTGCTTCCGGTGGTCCCTTGAAACAGGTATGGAGAAAAAGGCATTAGTCAGATCAATAGCTGCATACCAGGTACCAGGAGATCTATTAATTTGCTCAAGCAGTGAAATTACATCTGGAACAGCAGCTGCAATTGGAGTCACCACCTGGTTAAGTTTTAGATAATCTATTGTCATTCTCCAAGATCCATCTGTTTTTTGCACAGGCCAAATAGGCGAGTTGAATGGGGATGTGGTGGGAATCACCACCCCTGCATCCTTCAAGTCCCTGATGGTGGCGGTAATCTCTGCAATCCCTCCAGGAATGCGGTATTGCTTTTGGTTTACTATTTTCCTAGGTAGAGGCAGTTCTAACGGCTTCCACTTGGCTTTTCTTACCATAATAGCCCTTACTCTATTTGTCAGAGATCCAACGTGGGGGTTCTGCCAGTTGCTGAGTATATCTATTCCAATTATGCATTCTGGAACTGGGGAAATCACTACAGGATGGGTTTGGGGACCCACTGGACCTACTGTGAGACGGACATGAGCCAAGACTCCATTAATAACCTGACCTCCATATGCCCCCACTCTTACTGGTGGGCCACAGTGACGTTTTGGGTCTCCTGGAATTAGTGTCAGCTCAGAGCCAGTATCCAGTAATCCCTGAAAAGTTTGATTATTTCCTTTTCTCTGGTGAACAGTCACTCTTGTAAAAGGCCGTAGATCCCTTTGTGGAAGGCTGGGAGAAAGACTAACGTAAAAATTTTTGGCAGTGTATTGGAGTCCTTCCTCAAGGGGATCCGGCCTCCCCTTCATTCAAGGGGTTCTGGGTCTTTAAACTCGCTCAAATCTGGGAATTGATTGAGGGACCGTGACTCTCTATTCTGGCGATTTGAGTTAGACTGCTGTTCACCTGACCTAGAATTCATCCGTTTGTATAGATCAAGTACCTATTTAGTAGATTTCCTATCTATTTCACTCCTAGGGACACCATGACTAAGTAGCCAGCGCCGTAAGTCCATACGAGTCAGACTATTCTGATTACTACTTTGACTCCTCTGTCCATTACGGTAACCTTGCCCACCTTGTCTTTGTCGATTGAGTGCAGCCACTTGGCCCCTACTACCACGGGGTCCAATCAGCCCCATTGTAGTTAGGCGTCTTAATTCAGTTAGGGCAGTTCCCACTGTCAAATCTGGCTTACATAAAACAGCAATCACAGCAGTCTTCAAGGATGCTGGAGCTCCCTTCACAAATTTGTTCCTCACAGTTGTGGTAAAATGTGTGTCCTCTGGATACTCCATGTGTGGGTCTGTGGGTCTAACTTGATAAATCCACTCTAGCATGCCAATTTCCCTAAGCCTTTGGATACCTTCTTCTACAGTATACCAAGGCAGGTCTGGTACTTCAACTTGATTTAGTGTTGGCTACCTCATAATCCATGCTTCAGTAACCCAACCAAATAAACTATTAGATCCTTTCCTAACTTCTCTAGCTGAAACACTGAAGGAACAGTCTGTGCTCAGTGGACCCATATCAATAAACTCAGACTGATCCATCTTTATGTTCCTTGCACCATTATCCCACACCCTCAATAGCCATTACCACACATATTCCCCAGGTTTCTGTGTGTACATATTAGAAAACTCAAGTAGTTCTTTTGGAGTGTAGTGTACCTCCTCCTGGGTCACACTTTGTACTTCACCTTTTGGGGCTTGCTGGGACTTAAGCCTAGTTATAGGTCTAGAAGCCAGAATCGGTAGTGTGGAATTGTTCTGAGAACATTCAGCATTATCTTGTAAGGCATCTGCCTCAGGCGTTGCTCCAGGCAATGACTCAGGCAAGTGCTTTTTAGAGGCAGCTGGGCTAGGGCTAATCTCCTCAGATGGGAGTGGAGGGGCTAATGGTTTTTCTGGGCAGGATGGTTTAGCAGACAAACATGAAATAATCTCTTCATATGGGACTGGTTCTGCTGGCAGGAGTGATTCAACGGAATTTACAGGCTCAGTGTCCCCAGCTTCCTGATTATCTGCCTGTATGTCCCCATCCCAAGTCTCAGGATCCCATCTCTTCCCAATCAATGCCCTTACTTTAACCTCAGACACCTCTCGAGGTTTGCAGTTGAGCTGGCGTTGTGATTCAGCCACTCTTACAGTAAGACTCTGGGTTTGGTTTTCAGCAATTTCAGCTCTGTTACTACAAGAAATAAGGCTTTCTTTCAAAGCACAAGTGGAAGCCTTGAGGTCATGTATGCGGCATTGAGCCTTGACTCTGAAGCCCTGAGCGCATCTCTTTCCTTCATCAGTTTGTCTAGCGAAAGTAGGACAAACCAACCAGCTTCCTTATACTTTTCATTCTGACAAAGCTGTAGAAAGATATCACACATGTGTTCACCCTGAGCCTCACCTTTCATCAATACCTGATCTACCAGTGGTGATATTTTACGTATTTGTATCGCTACCTCGCTCCATGGACTAGCAGTGGCCTCTTTACTGCTGGAAGCAGAGTCATCAACGTCTTTATGACTAACCAGACTTGAGAACCAATTTAGAAAATTCATCCTTACAATTTTGTTTCTCTAGAACCACTCCCGGTACCAAATGTCTTAGGCTGGGTTCTCTAGAGAAGCAAAACCAGTAAAGTGTATAAATATAAATATATACAGAGAGATTATATCAAGGAAACAGCTCACGTGATTGTAGAGGCTAGAACGTCCCAAGTCCATGGATCAGGGTAGAGGCCTCTCCCAAGTCACACAGCTGCAGAAGCTGGCAAGCCCAAGATCAGAAGGTCGGAGAGCAGGGCTCCCACTCACAGGCTGTGCAGATCGACAAATCCCAGGTTCTGCAGATAAGCTGACAGCTCATGTCCCAAGAACGGGAGATGAGATGACAGGAAGCAGCCACAGGATCCAGAGAGAGCAAAGAGTCAGAACGTCTGCTTATATACAGATTTGGGCCACACCCCCAAGGAGACTCCCTTTCATCTGATTGACTACTCACAGTATATTCAATCATGCGAGTGATTACATTAAAACACGGAGAATCATGGCCCAGCCAAGTTGACACACAATCTTAACCATCACAGGTAGAGACCAATAGCTGTATCTTAGATGGCAGCTTGCAAGCTTTTAAGACCCCAGACACTATTTGTCAGACTAGGAAGTAGGACATAAACTTTATGAACTTTGTACTATGCCAATTGACTGAGTTGTCCCACGAAACAATGTACCTAAGCCTTCAAACCCAGAAAACCAATCCCATGAGGTGTTTTGGTATGTCAGTGAAGTATCCAGATCTGTGCCCCCTATGTGCTTTATTATGTGTATAAATATATATGCATGCACATACATATATGCATGTACGTATACATATACACATACCTATATATACACACATTGAGAGTTCTGGTGGTGCAGTGCTTAAGTGCTCAGTTGCTAATCAGAAGGTCTGCAATTTAAACCTGCCAGCTGCTCTGCAGGAGAAAGATGTGGCAGTCTGCTTCTGTAAAGACTTATAGCCTTGGAAACCTTATGTGCTGTTCTACTCTGTCCTATAGGGCACTACAAGTCAGAATCAACTCAACAGCAATGGGTTTTTTTTGGTATACATACAACACGTATATACTCCCATATACATACCTATACACATATATGCATACATACATATTTATATACCCACACATATATTTTTGGTTGTTGCTGCTGTTGTTGCAGAATTATTATATGCCATAGCATTTACCAAAAAATCCTTTTTTATTGTGTACATTTTAGTGACATTGTTTACCTTGGTCAAGTTGCTCACATTTCACCCACATTTGGTGTTATGTGTCCCATCACCAAAAATAACAAGTGTCTACTATCTAGAAAGTGATGCCCATCTTCTCCAACCTCCCTGTGCTTGGTAACCACCAGTAAACATTGGTCTCTGTGTATATACCTATTCTTGTCTTTTTATTAAAGTGAGACCATACAATATTGTTCTTTTGTAATTGGCTCAATCCACTCAGCATAATGTCCTCCAGATTTGTCCACATTATAAGATGTTTTGAGGACTCATCATTCTTTATGGCTGTGTAGTATTCCATTGTATGTGTGTGCCATAGTTTGTTTGTCCACTCGTCTGTTGATGGGCACTTAGGTTGTTTGCATCTTTTTACTATTGTGAATTGTGCTGCAATGAACATAGGTGTGAATATGTCTGTTTGTGTCTCTTCTATTATATCTCTAGGATATATACCTAGAAGTGGGATTGAAAGATCATAAGGTAGTGTAATTTCTAGTATTTTGAGGAAGTGCCATAAGGTTTTCCGTAGTGGTTATACCATTTACAATCCCACCAGCAGTGGATAAGGGTTCCAATCTCCCACATCCTCACCAGCATTTGTTGTTTTCTGTTTGTTTTTTTTTTTCTTTTAAAATCAGTGCCATTTTAGCAGGAGTGAGATAATATCTCACTGTAGTTTTGATTTGTTTCCCTTTAATGGCTAGTTAGGAAATCCTGGTGGCAGAGTGGTTAAGAGTTCAGCTGCTAACCAAAATGTTGGCAGTTCGAATCCACAAGGTACTCCTTGGAGACCCTATGGGGCAGTTCTACTCTGTCCTATAGAGTGGCTGTGAGTTGGGGAAAGAGGACGAGGCAATGGGATTTTTTTAATGGCTGATTATCTGCAAATATCTTTTTATGTGTTTGTTGGATGCTTGAATGTCCTCCTTGGTGAAGTGTCTGTTCATGTTCTTTGCCCATTTTTTAATCGGGTCGTTTGTCTTTTTGTTGTTGAGTTTTTGAAGTTTTCTATATATTTTAGAGATTAGAGCATACCAGAATTTGTAGGATGCTGCTAAATCAGTCCTAAGGGGGAAATTTATAGCACTAAATGTCTATTTTAGAGAAGAAGTATGATCTCAAATCCATATCCTCAGCTTTCACCTTAGAAAACTAGAAAAAGAAAAGCAAATTAAAGACAGAATAAGCAGAAGAAAGGATTATAGATCAAAACATAAATCAGTGAAATAGAAAAGCAATAAAGAGAAATCAATGAAACCAAAAGCAGTCACAAATCTGGCTTGTAGTGGTGGCATCTTCATCAGAAACATGTCACTCTTTAATTTGTGTCCTGTCCGTGATGGTAGATATGTTATCATGTCTGATATGATGACAGGTGACATTAGTGGCTATCTGGAGAGTGTAAGCTTGATCAGCAGCTTAATTCCAGTCAGTCTCATTAGAGAATGAGCTCTCACCAAGGATCTGCCTGAGTGACCCAGATTATTCGATAAAACCAAAAAACCAAACCGGTTGCTGTTGAATCGATTCCGACTCATAGCAACCCCATAGGACCGAGTAGAACTGCCTCATAGAGTTTCCAAGGAGCGCCTGGTGGATTTGAACTGCTGAGCTGACCTTTTGGTTAGCAGCCAAATGCTTAATCACTGTGCCACCAGTGCCTCCATTGTCCAGTAGGCAGCCACAATTTGTATTCACAGTTTGCTGCTCCAAAGAGGGCTGTCTTTACTTGGCCAGTCTGTAGTCTTCCAAGTGGCAGACTAGACACCTAGGCCATTGGCTACAGACCAAGAGTCAGTAAAAATGTAACATGCCTAGGCCTTAGAAGTATTGGTTAAAGCAAGGGTGATGGCTTTTAATTCATCCCATTGTGGTGACTGGTCCTTACCATAGTCAGTCTTCACTGAGGCTGGATAGTTGCTGCCTCCCAATGCATACTATCAGCTTTTAACTTAGCCAAATCATCAGTGAGCTAAGTTCAAGCATTCAGAGAAACCTCTGTGAATGGAGAGCCCTATTCAGTTAGTGGTTTTGCTTCACGTTGTAGAGTGGGGAATAAGGTGGTCCCCAAGGGTGTAGCTGTCACCTTTTCATGTAAAGCCAAAATGCTGCTAGATCCAGGCTGTGTGCATTTTTGAATATATCATTTCCATTTGACCAGTGAAGTCTATTAGGCCTTGGTACCTTGTTAGTCATCAAGATAGAGTTGACTCACCCCAAAATAAGGATGGCAGGCTAGAGAGTCACAAGTCTTCCATGGGTCAGGCATTCAGTTTCAACAAGAGCTTACTAGCAGGTTATAGTTGGTGACCGTATCAGAGAGCTGATACTGTTGTACTGATAAATGACCTCTCTGAGTATCTGGCAGCCATTAAGTTTTTAACTAAAGCTGTGATTTCTTTTCTTCCTCTTGGGATTTTACTGTTCTTTACCACCGGGAGGGGACCGTACATAGAATGATCCTTATACAGATGCTATCTGTCATTTTTGGGTTAGGGAAGTGCAGGCATATAACACATCAATTCCCTCATTGTGAGATGTGGAATAGCCTTGCAGAAAGAAATTTGGACTTTTTGGTTCTTTTGAGCTGGATCACATCTGAGGCTAATGAATGAGGGGCTGACCAGACCGAGAGGGGCAACTTAGAGACCCAATGTTGACTAGCCTCAGGAGGCATGATATAATCCATCTTGACTCAGTGGGGAGGCCAATAAGACCTTGAACATGAAGGCTCAGAGAGCTTCGTGGTTGGTGAGGGCTTCCCACTTGGTAACAATATCTGCTCTCAGGACAGTAATGCATCCCTTGGGATATAGAAGCTTCATGTTGGAAATCTTCCTAGACCTCACCCTATGCATCTCTTCATTGGTATTCTTCTTGGCTGTAATGAATCGGTAGCCGTAAGTATGCTATACTGTCCATGAGATTCTGTGAATTGTTCCAGTGAATTATTGAACCCAAAGGGGCAGTGGGAGCCATCAGATCAGAGAGTAAAGGTGTTGTGTGGACTATTGAGCTTGCAGCTGGCATCCTGAAGGAGTAGTGGAAAACCAACCTCGAAGTTGTGGTTAGCAGGGCAGAAAGTTGAGATGTTGTGTGGACTCTCCAAACTGTGGCTGGTGTCTGCCTATTTGGCAGTGTGAAGGACAGTGTCCTTTTAATTTCTGAGCTCTGACCTAGCTCTGGGTGGCTAGGGTTGAAGAGAGTGTGCCACGTGGTGGCTGGTGATAAGGATGGAGAAATGAAAAGGTGAGAACTAGATCAATCTCCACATTTTAGGGACTGGATTTATGATGATCCTTAGCACATAGTTGGCAACTCTGGTGGGATTTGCCTATTACTTAGAGCAATCATGCATTTGGATGTAGAAGTCACAACAGTACATAGTATCAACCTAAAGTCTCCATCTACAAGGCCAATTTAGTTTAATTTTCCCACTCCAAATCTTGCCCCAAATCCGTCAGTTGAATTTGTACGCATTCATCCTCTATGGAATCTCAAACAAGGAGTCAAACACTTGCACATCAGGGACTATAGTGACTGCCACCAGAAGACCATGTATTCCCCATCTTGGAGCTTGGGGAGTGCAGAGCGGCTGGGGAGGCTAGTCCATTAGCATTGGCGGGGATGGTGAAGAGGAAACTTAATTGTTGGCCTTTGTATCTCCGTTGATGTCTTAGTGTCAGTGCTCCATCCTTCCCTGTGCACCTTCCAGCAACAGGTGAGTGTCTGAGTCCAGGGAACCCTTTCTTTCTGCCCCAGTGCATGCCACTGAATTTTGTTCTGCAGCCTTTTAGCCATCTCAACATCTAGCACCTTGTCCTTGTTGCTGGCCAATTCAGGCTGTGGCAGAGGCCAGGTACACAAGCATGGCTGGCGCTGCACAGTTAGGTAAAGTTTTGCATCCACTTTTGCTTTTGAGGGGCTCTCTGCTTATGGCTCAACCAAACAAACTTCTAATGTTTTCAGTTCACTCAATGCTCTATACTGGTTAGCAAGGTCCTTATTTCTGACATCATTTATTTCAGCTTTAGGGATTGAGTCAGTAGCCACAACCACTTTGCCTTCTAGCTGGGATCATGAAGTTTACTGCTCCATTGTCATGATAATATCTCTCCTCTACCCTGGAGGAGAGTGAGCAACAACTTAAGACAACATTTTTGTGGCTTATTCCAATACTATCTTTCATTGCTTGGGAGCCCTGGTGGCGCAGTGGTTAAGAGCTTGGCTGCTAACCAAAATGTCAGCAGTTTGAATCCACCAGGTGCTCCTTGGAGACCCTATGGGGCAGTTCTACTCTGTCCTATAGGGTTGCTATGAGTCAGAAGCTACTCAATGGCAATGGGTTTCATTTCTTCACTTCATTACATCATACAGCCACCACACTCCCTGTCTTCACCATCTACCACTTGGATGAGAGCATTAGCTACTGGATTCCTAGGGAGTCTTATAATATCATTGAATGAAAACTACGGGATACTTGTTCTTCCTCTTCTTAAAAGCCACACTTCTGCCACCATTCCATCTCCCTCACAAATTAATAAGTTAGCCTATTACTGGTTCATGGATGCTGGCAGAAGACAAAAAAATTCCTGGGTCAAAGACAAAGGTCTTCATTATTCATAGCACAGCAAGCAGCATAAGCATCAGCATATTTGCATCAGTTCCCCTTGTCAGTAGTCCTATGGGAGTGGTGTTTTGGAGTGGTGTGATATGACTCAGATAGGCTGTATGCACATGGTGGATTTGATCGTAGCTGAGGAACACTGAGCTTCGGAAATCCAACACTTTTATAGAAGGTAATAAACAAGGCCACTCTTTGTTTACTGTTTTATTGTATCAATCTGAATCATGTTCATGAACTATATATACATCATATATGTGTGCACATGTATGAATGTGTGTGTGTGTATATATATAAAACTAAACTAACCCATTTCTGTCCATTTGATTCCGACTTATAGCGACCCTATAGGACAGAGTAGAACTGCCCCACAGGGTTTCCAAGGAGCCCCTGGAGGATTCGAACTGCCGACCTTTTGGTTAGCAGCGGTAGATCTTAACCACTACTCCACCAGGATTTCCAAATATGTGTGTGTGTGTACGTGTGTGTGTGTGTGTGTATACTAAATGTAAATCAGGATTATATACATGTACTTGGTTAAACCCCACACATCTGCCAGTTTGTCGTACTGTCAGTTTCTAGTGCATGGACAGGGAACTGCCAGAAATTCAAGCTGGATTCAGAAGAGATCGTGGAATGAAGGATATCATTGGTGATGTCAGATAGATCTTGGCTGAAAACAGAGAATACAAGAAAGATGTTTACCTGTGTTCTATTGACTATGTTACAGCATTTGACAGTGTGGATCATAACAAATTATGGATAACATTGTGAAGAACGGGAATTTCAGAACACTTAATTGTGCTCATGGGGAACCTGCACATAGATCAAGAGGCACTCGTTCAGACAGAACAAGGGGATACTGCATGATCTAAAGTCAGGAAAGGTGTGTGTCAGGGTTGTACCCTTTCATCATACTTGTTCAGTCTGTATGCTGAGCAAATAATGAGAGAAGATGGACTATAGGAAGAAGAATGCTGCATCAGGATTAGAGGAAGACTCAATAACAGCCTGCGATATGCAGATGACACAACTTTGCTTGCTGAAAGTGAAGAGGACTTGAAGCACTTACTGATGAAGATCAAAGACCACAGCCTTCAGTATGGATTACACCTCAACATAAAGAAAACAAAAATCCTCACAACTGGACCAATAAGCAACATCATGATAAATGGTGAAAATATTGAAGTTGTGATAGGTTTCATTTTACTTGGATCTACAATCAACACCCATAGAAGCAAGCAGTCAAGAAAAAAAAGGACACATTGCATTGTGCAAATCTGCTGCAAAAGACCTCTCTGAAGTGTCAAAAAACAAAGATGTCACCTTGAGGACTAAGGTGTGCCTGACCCAAGCCACAGTGTTTTCAATTGCCTCATATGCGTGTGAAAGCTGAACAATGAATAAGGAAGACCGAAGAAGAAGAAGAAGAAGAAGAATTTATGTCTTTGAATTGTGGCATTGGTGAAGAATATTGTATATACCATGGACTGTGAGAAGAACAAACAAATCTGTTTTGGAAGAAGTACAGCCAGAATGCTCCTTAGAAGCAAGGATGGTAAGACTTCGTCTCACGTACTTTGGACATGTTATTAGGAGGGACTACTCCTTGGAGAAGGACATTATGCTTGGTAAAGTAGAGGGTCAGTGAAAAAGAGGAAGACCCTCAACCAGATGGATTGAGACAGTGGCTGCAACAATAGGCTCAAGCATAACAATGATCATGAGGATGGTGCAGGACGGGGCAGTATTTTGTTCTGTTTTAAATAGGATCTCTATGAGTCGGAACCAACCTGATGGCACCTAACAAAAACAATATTTGGTTAAATGTGTAAAAACAAAGAATCCCTAATACTTTATGAAAAATATTTTGTGTTTTAATGCTTTGGGATTTTTCTCCCTAATAATTAAGAATGTAATGCCCCTCACCCAATCTTCTGATATTCAAGTATTCCTTATATTGATCATTTGTTCCTACATGTACTTTTCTCTGAAATTCATTATGAATTTCCACTGGTATCTTTAGAGTACTTACGCAGATAGACTTTGCACTTAATTTCACTAAGTGCACCTCACAATCCAACTGAGCCTTTTATTTTCATTTGTGTTGTCCTTTATTTAACCCTCAAGGGATGGGTGGATGGATGGTCAATTTTATAGGGAAGTAGCTTAATATTATTGGTTACACTATCAGTTTTGGAACTGCACATATCACACTTGCTTCAAATTGTTTCCCTGTAGAGTGGAAGTAAATAAAATCTTTTTCTTTTGTTTTGGACAGTCGACAGATGATAAATGTTCTAGCTTCTCTTTTATCTTTTGAGGTTTAATGTTATGTTCAGCAAGAGTTGGGAAGAATACTGTATAAGACTCTCAGTGGCAAAATAGTCAAGACATTTGATATCCTGGAATAAACAATCCCTCATCCTTGAAGTAGTCAATTTATTTGATGTGTGTTGCTACATTATACGATCAGTCTCAATGTAATCACATTAATTTACCCCTACTACTTTAGCATTTGTGATAATTTGATCAGCGTTGAACTGAAGTTTACATTCCCTTAACTATGGTAAATGAATAGTACAACAAAAATTATAGGGGAGTAAGTTTAAAGTATTTAAGAGAACTAATACTTTTTGTGCAGTTTATCTTGATTTGAATTGTGTCTCAGCGGAAGTAGGATGATTATCTGTATCGAATCAGGAGCCACTACACTGCAACAGGAACCATCTTGGAGTGTTAGTCCCTGTTACTATTTCTTACATAATATTCTGAATTTGAGATTTCTCTTTGCATAAATGTTTTATTGAGGTAAAATTTACACAGAATTAAATGCATAAATGTTAGATCGACAGTCTGATGAGTTTTGACAAGTAAATATACTTGTAACCACCATTCCAAACAAAATACAGCATATTTCATCACCCCAGAAAGTCCTTTGTGGCCCCTTCCATTCATTCCCCACCCTCAACGGCAACCACTGTTCTAATTTCTATCACCATTGATTAGTTTTCTCTGTTCTTAAACTGCACCTAAATGAAATTACACAGTACACTCTCTTTTGTGCTCAGCTTCCTTCACTCAACATAATCTTCACATGCACTTTAATGAGTGATGTTTTAATAATCATTATTACAATTAGCACCTGTCTTAGTCATCTAGTGCTGCTGTAACAGAAATACCACAGGTAGATGGCTTTAACAAAGAGAAGTTTATTCTCTCACAGTCCACTGGGCTGGAAGTCCTAATTCAGAGCACCAGCTGCAGCGGAAGACTTTCTCTCTCTGTCAGCTCTGGAGGAAAGTCCTTGTGATGCATCAGTCTCCCCTTAGTCTGGGAGCATTTCAGCGCAGGAACCTCAGGTCCAAAGAACACGCTTTTGCTCCTGGCACTGCTTTCTTGGTGGTGTGAGGTCCCCAACTCTCTGCTTGCTTCCCTTTCTTTCATCTCTTGTAAGATAAAAGGTGGTGCAGGCCACACCCCAGGGAAACTCCCTTTACATTGGATGAGGGATGTGACCTTAGTAAGGGTGTTTCAATCCCCCCCAAAGTCCTCTTTAACATAAAATTACAATCACAAAATGGAGGACAACCACACAATACTGGGAATCATGGCCTAGCCAAATTGATACACACATTTTTGGGGGGACATAATTCAATCCATGACAGCACCCAAATTGGTTACATTCTAGTTTAACTAATAACTAGTCCTATTTAATGTTGTAAATACAGATGTCCAATGCAGCATGCATTTTCTGGTTCTATATTTCCCAGTAACGTTCTCTTCTATTCTCAGCTTTTACAAAATGCATTAAGGGCAAGGAGAAAACTGGTTAGGTGAGCTCTCAAGAACTGTTGTATATGTCTTCATATTGTTCCCAGTATCTCTGAAGTGGATTCTGGAGAGTATGCACTGTTAAGAAGTAATAAATTGTTTTTCTGAGTTCTTTTTTAATCCTTACTAGCTGGAGGTTTGAAGGAGTTGCCGTCAAGTTGGCTCCGACTCATGGCGACCTGATGTATAACAGAACAAAATGTTGTCCAGTCCTTTGTCATTTTCATGAGCTTTGATATGCTTGAACCCATTTTGGGGGAGAGATGGTAGAAACTATTATTCTTTTATCATCAATAGAACTCTGAAGTAGAGACTATGCCTTTTGATTTGGCCAAATAGTTTCTTCAACATGTTTTAAAGCTAATACACTGTGCTTGCAAAGCACATAAACCAGGATAGTAAATGCAGAGAAAGACAGAAAGATGGGGAAGGATGAACAAGCCAGATTATTTTGAGCCTTCCAAAATTCACTTGGAAACTTAGCTGATGAATTAATAAGTGCAAAAAGTAACATAGTCTCCCTGTCATTTCACCTGATTGTTATGGACAGGGAAGTTGGTAAGGATGATGTGTTTCTGTGCTCCAATACTATAGCTGGGTTGGTCACGTGTGGAAGCAGGTTACAATGACAATGAGCAAGGCAGCTGTGAGTTCAATGAAAATCCAGCCAGGACCCTTAGATTTTGCCATCTTAAAATTAGATGGCTCAAGAGGACAAACTGATTCCTTGTTTAGACAGAGTAAATTAAATCTTCCAGAATGAATTCTGAATTCAGGTAAAAATGCAGGTAAATATCTGGGAAAATGGCAAAGAAAAGCCAAAATATTGTTAGGAAGTAATACTTGAGATTTAATTATGGGAAATGGCTTGCTTTAGTAAGGCTCGTTGGCAGGCTTGAGTAGTCAATAGAGAAGCAAACTCCTAATCTTAAAGTTGTGGCCTTGTCATCCAGAGGTGACAGATGAGGGTTTCTGCCCCTGGAGAATCTTAGAGGCAAACCCACCAGGAGTACGTTTTGCTCTACGCGCTGGCATTTTACAAAGGTCTCTGGTCAGTGGGAGCTGTCTATAGATCCACTATGTGTGGCATTTGCATTTTTTTTGGAAGATCTTTCTGTAAACTAAAAACTTTTGCTTGAATAATCAGCATATTCATATAGTTCAAAATTTAAAGCAATATTAAAAAGCTTGCATTGTCGAATCTTGCTTCCATCCCTCTTCCTGTTCACTCCTTTCCCCAACTACCTAACGCTTTGGTGACTATTAGTTTCTTTGTGTATGCTTCCAGTGTTTCTTTATGTAAACATAAGAAAATGTATTGTTGTTATCTTGACCTTTCCTTATGCGAAAGGTAGCATACTCTATGAACTACTCCATTTTTCTTTTTTAATCTAACAATACATTCTGGAAATTTTGCATATCAGTGCATAGTGGGTTTTTTTTGGTGTTTATGCTTTTTTTTTTTTTTTTAACAGTTATATAGTATTCCATTGTGCTGATGTACCACACTTTACTTAAACACTCCTTTATGGCTTGGTACCTCCCCAGTACTTCAGTGATAAATTCTACATATATAAATCCTGTGTACAAACAGGGTCGTATGTTCAAGTAGGGCTCGCATTTGTAAAGAGAAACAAAGGACACCATATGGAGTGTTTATGGTATAAATGACTTGCTTGAAGGAGGTGTTTCTCTTCCTGTAACTATTGCTTCTAGAAAAGTCTGTGTTGATGTATTTAGTGCCACTGGTCGGAGGCTTTGCTTTCTCCAATAAGCAATGTGCTTTGGGCATCAGGAAAGCAGGAGCATACCAACCTTCTTTTGGGAAAGAATGCGATACTACAAGAGAAATTTAAAAAGCATATTACAGTCAACATAGAGCAGAACTTTGCTGACTTCTTTACCGTTATTTTAAATGTAGGCTTGCGTTTGAGTAACTTGCTGGGGAGTAAGGACCCCAATCTTTTCAGTGACTAGCCCCTAGAAAGGTCTTAATTGGGTCTTGCCCTCAGCTCTGAGTAACTCAAGAAAAGCTTAAAAACTATGACTTTAGGGGATTTATGCGCCTGGGCTGGGCAGAAAAAAATGAAGTTTAAGGAAGAATAGTAACGTTTAGCTAAATGGTGGCATTGTCTGGTTCTGAGGCATTGTTAATCAGACTACACAAGTCTGAATTCTAGAGCACCAAACTGCAATAGTAAAGGACTTTGATATCTCTGAAACCTGGTTTCCCCATCTGCCAAAATGTGTATAATAATATAAGGAATATTTTTTGAGAGCTTACCATACGCCAAATGCTTTGCACATATGATTTTATTTAATCCTCCGAGTAACCTCATGAGTTACTGATAAATGAAAAAATGGATATTTAGAGAGAATAAATAACTTGAAAAATGTTACTTAGATTGTTAGAGACAAAGTTTGTCTGATTCAGAGCCTGAACTCTCAACCAGGACACCAGATGGCCTCTGGAAAAGACTGCCCCCTTCTAACAGTGTCAATGAGAAGGTTAAGTAAGATAATGCAGGTCAAGTGCATCGCAGAGAAGGTACTCAGTACATGCTAAGTGTCTTGCCCTCACTCACACGCCAGCTTTGGCTTCTGTTTTCTCAGGTTGCCCCTGCCATTGTAACCTCCCGGGTATTGGTACTCTCTTTGTGGTGGGCAGGGCAGGGCAAGGGAACTGACATAGACTCTGCATTTCTGGTCTTGGAGTATTTGGGTAAAGCGCTTTCTTAACTACTTTCTATTCAGTACAGAATTGCCCCACTGATGGTTCCTATGTCCTCCTTTTCAGCCTGGGCCTTGTACGGAGTTACCAGATTCAAAGGGTGATTATCATTTCTGTTTGGCCTGGAGCAGAAGTTGACTGCTATGGATGGGTACATCAGGGCTGGTGCTTCTTAAGTCTGAGGCCATTAAGACTGGGAATGGGATGGAGCTGACGATCTGGCAGTCAAGTCTGCTGCCAAAATCAGCAACTACCTTAGGGCTAGAAACTATAAAAAAATTTCCCACTTATTTTCTTAACTGCAACTCTTAGGCAAAAGTCCTCCAGGAGAGAGGTCACACCTGAGAGAGGAGAGGTTAAAGGAATAGTCTCATTCTTGGTGATGGAGACATTTGCTCTCAGGAAATAGGGGCAGTGCAAGTTTAAGGCACTAGCCAATGACACACAGTGGGAAAGTGAACTCGGCTTTCCTCTTTCATCACTGCATCTTGCTTAGAAGTCAATCTGTAATGGTAACACACGGGAAAGATGCCTCAGTCATATGCAAACAAAATGGAAAAAGGATTTTCCCAATTCACAAAATAAAGATTCAGATGCTCTCTTCTGGATAGTTTTCCTTTGTTAAATTCAATAACTCTATTTAATCCAGACTCCCAAATGCCACTGAAATAGAAGAGCCACATCCAAATTGGGACTCTGGGGCACAAAGTGGGATCCTCTAGCCATTGGTTAGGACGGTTCATGTCTGTATCCTGCGCACGTAGGTATCCCCCAGCCTACAAACATGCTTAGGGACCACCTGTCCTTTAAAATCCCCCCCCGACCCTTGACCCCACAAGTCCTTCAAGCCAGCTCTCTTCTTCAAATCTGTGATTAATCCACACTTGCTGTCTTGAAATTTCAGAACACCTGCTACCCAACCTTGTGGTCTGGTCTCTCCTTTCTCCCACAGCTTTTTACGAAATGATTCTCTCAGGTAACACGAACATCCAAACGAAGTTCTTTCCTCTATCTTCCTACTCTCTGTTCCAAATAAAGCATTTGATACCGCTGAATGCTTTCATTTCCCCCCACCTGAAACCTGTACTTACCATGACAGCACTTTCTGGTTTTCCTTCTGTCTGACTGCTCATTCTTCACTGGTTCTTTCTCCTCCGTAGGCCATCCATCAAATTCTGTTCTATGCCTACTTCTTTCCTCTCCCTTCACCCTTCCAGTGACAAGCTGAGTCACTGGTCTGGCTTTCACTACCACCTCTGTGTTAGTAATATCCAAAACTTCATCTTCAGCATTAACTGGTGCCCTGAGTTCAAGTCTGTATTTACAACACTCTTATAGTCTACCTGGATATAAGTCAAACTCGACATGCCTAAAACTGAATTAATTACCTTCTTCAAAAAGCAGTAACCTCTCTATTTCTAGTTTGGGCATTAGAAAAACTCTAAACTTGCTGTCAAATGGATTCCAACTTATGCTGACCCCATGTGATTCACAGTAGAACTGTGCTCCATAGGGTTTTTAATGGTTGATTTTTTTGGAAGTAGATTGCCAGGCCTTTCTTTCAAGTGCCTTTGGGTGAACTTGAACCTCCAACCTTTTGCTTAGTAGCTGAATGTGTTGTTTATACCACCCAGGGACTCCTCTGCCAATAGTATTATGAAATTATTAATACCATTTTGATCATATTTACAATCTTTTAATACTATGACATTGGAGAGGTTTTTAGTTCTCTGCCTTACTTTTTTCTTAAAGGTTGGCGAACTCTTAACTGTTTGCCCCACCACTTCAACAATTTTTTATCCATGATCATTCCTAACTTTAATCTAATCATTTGCTGAATTCTGACAATTCCATCTCTACTGTATCTTTCAATTAATTGTTTAAACCTAAACCTCAGGCTTCTTAATTTGGAACTATATAATCAGACCCCAGGCAACTCTTTGAATCTTTTCTCTCACTGATCCTCTATGAACTGACATATGTTAAAAGAATGGTCTACCATTCCTGCAAATTTATCTCATTTCTGTGTCTTTATACCCACTATTTCCTCCTTGCAGAATGCCCTCATCCAGGGCCAGAATCATAATTTGCGTGGCCCTGTGCAAAGTGAAAACATGGGACTCTTTGTTCAAAAAACAAGGGAAAAGTGCTGTTAAAGGTACTAAAACACAAAGCTTCCCCCTTTTTTTGGTGTTTCTCCTCTGCTCACATTCACGCTCATTGTCCCGCTGGACTTCTTACAAAACACAAGTTCAAAGATAAAATTAAGCATTTCCAGGCAGTGACGGCAGACCACTGAACCAAATGCGGGGCCATGTGCAATCACAGAAGTCGCATGCCCACAAGGCCGGCCCTGCCCTCAACCATCCGGGCCTTTCTCAATCCTACCCACCCTTCAGCTGCAAGTCAAAGGCTGCTCTGCTGGACAGATTATGAAGTGTTCACATTCTGAGTCTCTGTTCTGCTCCAAAGACAGCCAACGTGGCTCCCTCTAGTACTTTGCATGACTTCTCTGAGAACACCTTGGAGCCATTTTATCTCCTATTAGTTTATAAGGAGTCCCTGGGTGCCACAAACGGTTAAATGCTCCACTGTCTGACAGGTTGGTGGTTTGAACCCATCCAGAGGCACCTCCGAAGAAAGGGCTGGTGATCTGCTTCCAAAAGGTCCCAGCCTTGAAAACCCTAGGCAGCAACCGCCATGAGTCGGAATTGACTTGACGGCAACCAATAACCAGTTTATAAGCTTCTTAAGGGTGAGGGTTACATCTTCATTCATCCCGGATTTCACCACACAAGTTGCATATAATAGTTGATTAATGGATGCTTGCTGAAAATGAAAAAAAGCAAACAAAGAAAAAGAGCATTGCTGTTTAGAAACCATATGCAACATTTCCTGAGCTGCATTCCGTTTTTTCAGAGCAGGAATCTGATGCAAAAGTACAAGTTCCTCAGCTGGCTAGCTGGAGCCTTCTCATTTTCCTTGTTGGTTTCCCAATTAGTCCTTATGCTAATCTTTTAAAGAACATCCTCTTTCAAAATTATAATTAATTTCAATAATGGATATATTTTAGCCTCTAAAATTGTATGAATTCACTAATTTACTCAGATAAAGTTAGATATAAGCCTATATTTTCCACCTTTTTAAAAACTATTTTGATGGGGGAAAAAAGAAAGAAAAAACCAACAAACCCAGGAAAAGTTTTTTCGTATTTTAGTTTTAAAAATAATTTAACTTATTTCATGACAGTGCCTTTCCCACTGACTTTTGGAAAATTCTGTGTATTAAACAGTTTATCAAAAAATCTTCATGTAACCACTCTGATAATGAAGTCAAACCACTCAAGAAAACCCTTGGACTGCCTACGTTATATCGCCCCAAGAATTGTAATCTAATTCACCAGCCTAACACAAATATCCCTCCCCCTCCCTCTTCTTTTAAATAGTATTCTTAGTTGGAAACTGAGAAAGTTCATTTGTGCTTGTGGTAGAAGCTGCCTTTAAAAAACACGATTAAGTGGAATAAATTTGAACATCAGAATATTAATTAAAAAAATGCACCACGGACACTGCATCACTAAGAAAGCCAGTAACTTTACTGAATTGTCTGCAAAATACAAATTATACCTTATTTCCAGCAGGAGAAACTTTTGAAAATTTCCCACTTTTATTCACTACAGACAGCTGAATTAAGTCCCTTGAGATACACAGATGTGGTTTAACTTAGTTATAACATCTTGTCATCTAGTGGCGACAAAGTCCAGCTTATGCCGCTGTGAGCCTCTATTTGAATATTTGTTGCAAATGCTTGTATGCCCTCATTTACAAGCTATTTTAATTACTGTCATTTATTGGAAACAAGTCCCCAGAAAAAGAAAAAGAAGAAAAATGACAGAGCAAACCATCTGAAGCAATCCAAGTCCAATGCCTACAGTGACCCAGGTCTATGTTACTCCAGGCGAACACCGGTACTGCATTCACACAACTAAATGCATCGCGTAGCTGACCTCTCTGAATTAAACTGAGGTATGAATCAATTTGAGGTATGAACAGGGAAGGCAAAATGTAATACTCGATTATGAAAATAACCAAAATGGATAAATTTAATGTAGAAGATATGTGGCTTGGATTGCTCCACATCTTTGGTTAAAACATATTAAGAAAAGCCTTTAATTACATCTGTAGTCTGAAGCATTCTAACACACACTAGTATTCCATCAATCTTCAAAAGATCTGTAGTGGCAGGAAATTAACGCCATATAAGTGACGACATCACAGCAGATGGCACAAACGGGAACAGGTGAAGTATGCCATGCTAAGGCAACAGCCTTTATTGAGGTCTCAAGTGGCTTCTTCTTCTTAAAAAAAAAATTTTTTTTAAAGAAAGGAATACAAAGCATTTACTCTCTAGAAAAACAAACAAGGATAAAGGGGCAAAAACAATGCTATCTCTAAGTTAAAAGGTGTATATTTAAGAAACACAAATACGTAAAATTGTGAGAGGGCAGATATTCTTTTAAAAATTGTATTGGATTTTTTTTTTAATTCTCCCTTTTTTTTTTTTTAAAATTCTCACATTTTAGTTAACCTTAAAATGATCTGAGAATGACAGGTATTTTCATATTCATCATTACAAAACGTTAAATTCCATCTTTGGGAAAAAATAAGCCATTTTTATACTAAAAAACACATTTTTTTAAAAAAAGGTTGACATGAACAGCTTCCACACACCAATGCACACAATATACAGGTTGTGCAGGTTGCGTATACTGCATCACTGTTACCAGTATTTAAGCTTAATATTGTTACCAAAAATCTTTTTAAACAGGATTAGGTAAGATAACACTTGTAGTTATACGAAATGCCACTTACAGTTTTTTACGTGCAATGAAGAATGCTGCCTAAAATGTTACTCTAGGTTGGGTTTGTAAAATAATACTCCCTCAGGGCTCTGCCCTAAACTCCTGACTACAAAGGATTTACTGTGATAAAACCAAAAAAACCATACTAGCTTTGCAAATACAATAAATGGTAAATTACAGATAAGGTATAAGGGTAAAGATAGACAAAGATTGTTTACAGAAAGTGACTCATCACAATCAAAATTGTGCTTCTTCTCATTAAATTGTTAAATTAAAAAATTCTCCGATTATCCCTTCGCTATCTTGCCACCACCCTATATGAACTCAGCAGTGGGAACAAGAGATGACTGGCATCCATTTTCAAGTGATTCTGTTCTTTTCATGTTCTTAGAAAACTATTGTCAGAACTGCTATAAATAGCCAAGTCTTCTGCTGGCACGCTAGCTTACTTTATCTTCAGCGTTAGAAATTCACCTTTTCTTTGTTGCTGAGGCAAATTACAGGTAAAAAATTAATATGGCTATTTCTTCATATTTTCATATAATGACCCTATCCCACCCACTGGTTACGTTTCTACTGATACTGATAAAGTGTTCTGAAATGACAAAGAACGTTTGTGACATGTTTGCATATTTTATATACATCAAGTTATAAGGATGGGTTATAAAGATGGGATCAAGTTTATGGTAAGGAAAATGATTTTCTTAGCTTTTTTTCCCCTGTATGCACGTGGGTAAATATGTGTGTGTGTGTGTGTGTGTGTGTGTGTGTGTGTGTGTATTTTCAGGGATGATTTTGTTTTTCCTCTGCATAAATGTTGTTCTTTCGTGTTCCATGGATACCTTCAGTAGTGGGATATATGAAATGGTTTTTTTTTTTTCTTTTTAGTATATAAAACGTTAGTACAAGGCAGGCTAGCATCCTATATGGATACAATCAAAGGTGCATTGTGGTCTAATTGTGGATTTCAGATCAAGTTAAGAAAAATATAGCCTCGTTAATAAGATCTATTGGCTTCTGCCACCCAGCGGCAGCCTTTTACAATGAGAAACACGTAGCAACTATGCAAGTGAAAGAAAAAAATGGATAAGAAATAGCTTAAACATGATCTAGCAGTGTTGATATTACCGTCCATATCTTTTTTGCTGTGTATGTCGATGCACATGATTGGAGACGAATCGACAGATCTTCACATTCCAAGAGAAGGAAAATTACTCCTGGACTGAAACATCTTTTGAACATTACATATCAACTTTTTTTTTTTTTTATGGCACTCACTTTTTAAAGGGCCTGAAAATTAATCCCTATTGACGAATATTAGACAAGAGTCATCGTATTTTCTTGAAAAATTAAAAAAGGGACATAGAGAGGTTCTTTAAGGGATTTTTTTGAAATGGCTATTAAATCTCTTTATTGAAGAAAAAAATAGATGACATACATGCTTTATGCAGAAGTGACATTTGGGGGTCCTGACACATCGGGATTGTTCAACAGTCCTATATTGCTGACAAGATTGTTGAGGGTCAGTTAAAATAATTGGAAACGGATGATGAAGCAACTATCCCTTTACCTGCTTCCTTCTTGTCTAGCACCCAGTCTTTCACATTTTTCTTCTGTGGGAATTCATAACCTATTCACCAAGTAAACTCCATTATCACTTGTTTCTAGGGCCATATTTGCAGGACATGTGCCACAACAGAGCTTCTCTATTCTGGGCGTATCTCTAAAAAGCATATCAAATTCTAGGCTGAAAACCAGCCTGATGGTTTAGGATATGGGCAAGTTGTGATACGCATTTACTGAATTCCAAGATGCATGATGAAATGGTTAAGGTCAGAAAGGGGCCCTGCATTTGATAAAAATGCGAAAAAAAAAGAGAAAGCATGAAACAAACCAATCAGTATATACAATGGATGTCAGGTGACCCAATAGATTGCTAACGTATTAAAAACAATTTAGGGTGTTGCAAGGTGATATGTTCTAACCCCACAGGTTATCCTTTTAACAGCTGACCTTGAACTTATAAAATGTATGCAGAGTAAAAGAAAACAGAAAGAAAATAGTTACTTAAATGTGCAACTGCACAAATATGCCCCCCTCCCGCTATTAAGATAACAAAACTTCTGCTATTACCATAATATTATATATATTAGAAAGCTATACACAAGCATGTTAATTTCACAGATTTTTTAAAAGATTCTTAATATTTTATATAATTAGAAATACACATTTCAAAAACAAAACTTCTACAAAGAGAAAACAGTTATCTTGGTTAGCAAAGCATGGAGTTCTTCATGGCTTAGGGTAGTGCTTTCTATACAAAAAGTCCTTTTTGGTTTTTTTCAGGACTGTTTAAAATATTAGCGAAGCTATCAAGGGGAAAAAAAACACATTTTGGCTTAAGTAAACTACAAAAAGCCACAAATGCTTTGCAAACTCTGTCTTACCTTTTATATGAAAATAAGCAAAATGTAATGTACATATTTTTATATTTTTATTTAATAAGAGATGCAGACCCAGATTTATTTATTTAATTAATTAAATACGTTAGCCCTCAAACTCCACATTTTTTTTTTTTTTTAAATAGGTATGGTCCTCTTTTAATGGTCTTTGATCCTTTTTAATGAGTGCCATACGCCAAGGATATGCCTGCAGGTTTGTGAGCATTCTTGGGATGTTAGGTGACCTGGCCTGTTCCTAACACTTATTTACCAATGGCCACCCATTGCCGGGTCTGTCCAAAACATCTATACATTTTTCTATATGTTGCATAACAGCTGCTCTCTCTTTCAGTAAAGATCTGCCGCTTTTGGCAAATGTTTCCTTTTGTCTATTTACATGTAAATAACGTTGAACCTGCAACATGACACTATCTATTGTAACATACATTTTGCAAAGGAGCACAACAGTGAAAAGAAGTTAGCCTTAAAATCTATTTTGTACAAGTGTTCTGTTGTACAACTCAAGTGCTAAGCTTATCTCAGCATTTCTGTTTATCTTTATACTGTATCACTGAGGCAATTTAAAAGTACTTTTACAAAACAGAGTACCTGACTTTTTTTTTTTTCCACACACGGCACATATAATGCATATCGACCCCCCTTCCCCATTAAGGTATAGCACACACACACACTGCAAGAAAAAAAAAAAAAAACTATTAAGTAAGAATCTGATCATGTTGCCCATCCTTCAGAGAGTCGCATGCGCTTGACTGAGGGACTTTCCCTTTCGTCCGGCGAAGGTCTGGTGAGTCCAATGGGGGAGTGGAATTCGTTCCGGTGATCCTCTCGGTCGCTCCCATCGTACGAACTGCTACAGCTGCTCAAGCTGTCAACAGGAGATCTCCCCGCCTCGTGGCGCGTGTGTTGTGGGTATCTCGAAGGGGTGGTGGTACGGTCTCTAGGAGGAGAAACAGGTTCTGACTTGATGTTGAGGCTTTGAGTAGAAGGCAGGGAGAGATTTGAACTCTGAGATAAATGAGTGCTAGTGCAAGCTCTGTAGGAGGAAAGGAAACCCAGTTACAGATGGAGGAGGCCTGGAGCCCCCAGGAACTCATAATTACACAAAACATCAGTTTAAAGACTCGCGTAGACACCAGAGCACGCCCAGAGGCAGGAGAGTGTGCTTGGAAGCACTCAGGGCATCGCCTTCTTAGAGTGATTTAGAACGCCTTCGTTGATTTGGCCGGTAGTGATTACAGTATTTAACAGGTCCAGGCCTCATGAATCATATAGCTCTAGTCTCTGACAGGCTCCCCAAAGATACAGGCTACCAATTCAGAAAGGTTTAACGTCACATACTGGAAACATCATTTTGTGCATCCGTGGAATTTCTCTCTACACTAGTAAACCTTTACATATAGAGTTCACCTTTTGAATCAGATTTCTGATTTATTAATACCTATGCTTGAAAATTATTTCAAAAAACTTACTATGGATATAAATATTTCCCTCAAGCTAATAAGCATGTAAAAATTAAGGTACATATTCTTCAGAGAAAGTGAAGAGAGTTCAAATTTCAAATGAACAGACCCATAAAATGTTACATAACTGTCTGTATCTGTTGAAAAGCCTGGGTGAGGGGAAGGAAGGGGGAGGAAGAAGGAGGTTGAAAATTATCTGTATAAATTGCAAACACTGGTTTAAAAACAGACATTCTACCCCACTAACACTGATAAAAATGTGTCTATCTTCATCCTTCCTTAGTTACATCGGATGAAAATACTGTCCGTTTCCACAACCACCTCAACTTCGCTATCGTTAGTCACTCCCTGCTGGGGTACTTGGGAGACCACTCCTCCTATTTTTAACTGGCATTAGTTGATGAACTGGGGTTGCCTAAGAAAAGGTGGCTGCCAAGAAGGCCCTCCTGTGATTTTGCTGTGTTTATAATCCTTAACCCTCATTTATTCCTGGAGAGTTTAATTTCCCCTTCTTCCCAAATGTGGGAGATTTAGATACCTGAAATTCTGGTGAGAAAAGCATTAAGCCCTTAAGTGTAGATCAGCAATCAATCACAATGGCTTTGATCAGGATAAACCAGAGTAACACTGCCACATCAGTTTTACTGTTCTTGCATTCTGATTGCACTGACATCCAAGCCTAGGGTCAGCATAACTTGACCATATTGTCAAGAGAGGACAGAAACCTCTTTTACTGAGGAAGAGTCAAAGAATTACCCATACAGACACACCCATTTGAAACAAAGGAAAGCCAGCCCATCTCATAATGTTAGTAAATATGCTACTTTCCAATGGAGAGGAGTAGATGGCATTAAAAACATCACTATGAGGATAGAGAGAATGAATACATATTTCAGAGGAAAAATGGGGTAACTTGGAGCTAGTGTTTTGGGAGATGCAATAAACGCTAAAGATGTATACAGATATAAAATCAGTCAGAAATGAGTTTAATCTTTGAGTGATGTTTTATACAAAAGCACCACCTACTGGCAAAGAATTACTTTTCTTCTCTTATTAATAGACAAGCTAATGTAGAGAATAATGTAAAGGGAAATTATCTGTTTCCCTAATAAGCTTTCTTTTCTCTGGCTTTTACAATCTTACAGAATCAAACCAGTCTTGGCATTTAAATCAAGAGACTACATTGAGCATATATAATTTTCAGTCACCTATTTATACTTGGAGCTAATTATTTGTAGTTCATTATTTTACAGTCTACATTAGTGTACTAATTTGTAAGAATTTTAATTAAATTATCTTTAAATCAAGAATACATTAAAATGGGGGGGGGGGGAGGTCACCTGTATTTCAAAAGAATCCCTAATGGTGGGCTATTTAATCTTGGTTCAAAGTTACTTAATGATTCATTTTGATGTCAGAGGAAATCATCTTTTGATTTCTGGAAGAAAGAATTTTCCTGGCCCTGGATAAGAAAGACTATTTCACTAAGATTTAATTAAATGCCTCTATCATGAAATACATAACTGTTTAATAATGAATGTCAATTAGGAGTCTGAAAATAAAGTAGCATATAAATAAACGCTTTTGTCTGCCCTTTGACATCTAGACTGTGTCTTCACAGGCAGGGTGACATGGAAAACTAGAAAAAAATATCTGGTGAGTCAGACGAGTACAGGCAGTTAATCTGGATAAACTAAGCCAAAAATAATATACTCAAAATTACTGCTTCTTTAATAAAGCTTCTAGAAGCTGAATTACCTTGGTTTTGAATCCCAATGTCAATTGGCTATATAGTTTAGCTGCATCTCCTCTCCATAAAAGATACAACAATTATTGGCTATCCCTTTCTATAAATAAATAGGTTAGTACCTAAGTTTATCTTTCAGGGGCATTTATTCGACACAGAAAGCATATTTTAACATTTTGAGTAGTTCTGGGGACTAAATCCACAGTAATGAAATGTAAATGAAACTACAGATTAGCTTCATTATACTAGGATACAGTGGGATACAGGATACAAAATAGAATGGAAATTTAGCTGTCTACTGTCTGTTATCAAAGAAAAATTTTCTTGAAAAAGTAGCATTAAAAGACTAACTTAGCTTTGTATGTGCTAGAATCAGATATAAGCATGTTGGTCTACTTGTTCTTGAGAACATTTTTATAGTCCTAGATAATTGTGAAATACTTCATACGTGTGTGTGATAAAGAGGTGAATGGGCAAGATAAAGAGGCCAGGCGTGCAAATTGCCTGTATCAAGTCCTCTGTGCAAGTTTTCATCTATTACAGATGCCTACTTTAGAACTGGAAACCCTGGTGGCATAGTGGTTAAGAGCTATGACTGTTAACCAAAAAGTCAGCAGTTTGAATTCACCAGGAACTCCTTGGAAACCACATAGGGCAGTTCTACTTGTCCTATAGGGTCGCTATGAGTCAGAATTGACTCGACGGCAATGGGTTTTGTTTTGTTTTTTTTGCACCCATAATGGTGCAGAAATCAAACATGACTGGATGGTTTTTTCAAATTCCTTACTGCCTCTGACTGGAAATTAGACTATCAGACTATATTTAACCCAGCCTTTTAAGAAACATCTCTAGTCCAAGTTATCCCTCTCAGTAAGTACTGAACATCCACATCAACAAAGGTGATGCACAGAAATGCTTTCAGAAAACAGACTGCCTTTTTGTTTAGGTGACAGGGAGAAAAAACACAACAAAACTTGAGAGTCATTTTCTCAGATATTGCTATTCAAATGAATGTCACTAGCCCTTATTGACAAGTTCCTTGGGTCAGTCATCTCTGCTCCCTACATCAAATCAGTTTATGTTACTGGGCTTAGCATATCATTACACAAGTGAATCAGGCCCAAACTCGGTTAGATAAAATCAGGTATTAGAGCATTTAAAAAGTATAGCTTTGAAGACTTAAAAGAATTTTCAAAGTACCAAGAGCTCTATTACACTATTTTATTTGAGGAAGAAGTATGGTAAACCTCTTGGGAAGCTTGGAATATATACTTAGTTGGGGTGAAATATATTCTCCTCTTTGCTTTGAATATCGTATCTATCCAAAATAATTTGAAACCACCACACAAGTATATAAGAATACTTTGGCTTCGAAAACTTTTTGGTTCTTTTAATTGATTTACATTGAAAGAAATTAAAATATTCATATAATTTATTTTACATAAATGTTATAACTTTTTTCTTTTACAGGTTAGTATTTAATTGCGTGAGCACAGGTAGCTCATTTGAGAAATTTTCTTTTTAAAAGCTACTGTGTGTGTGTGTGAGAGAGAGAGAGATTAAAAAAAAAAACAAAAAAACAAGCAAACCCATTGCTGTTGAGTCAATTCCAACTCACAGTGACCCTACAGGACGCAGTAAAACTGCCCCATAGTGTTTCCAAGGAGTGGCTGGTGGATTTGAACTGCCGACCTTTTGGTTAGCAGCTGTAGCTCTTAACCACTGCACCAGATAGAGCAGGACCAAAATGGAAGGACTGGAAGGGCTATTCATTTTAGCGTTAAGGTATTAAGGTAAGAGAGTAAGTATGATCAAAACTCATAGGCTAAATTCAGAGTCAAATCATACACCACGAGAATCAGTGTTGCAAGAAACCCAGTGCTAAACAAAATGCTTCATCCTTTGCTGTTGTAATTCAGTTCCTCTCTAGTTCAGGGCTGTCTCATTTTCTGAAGCCTCTGTTAGGGGCAGCAGAGAATTACATTCTTCCCATGTAATAGAAGACAGTTTTAAAAGCGTGGCACAGTTAAATTACATACATAAATATGGATTTATATGTAAAAATGCAAATTATCAGGTATTACTAAAAAACAAAAGAAAGCCACATTCAAAGAGAAAGATAGTGCTTTCTACATATGATTGATAATTTCTAAGGATGCATTTTGTGAAAAATAAAAGTGAGAATTAAAAAGTTACCTTTATTTTTGACAAGAAGCATGGATAATGGTTCACTGCTGAGTCACAACAGTACAATGCCACATGCACATATTTTAAAATCACCTGGATGGTGTTATGTACTTAGTGACAATTCCTTGGAAAGGTTATTATTGCAATTAATATCTACCTGCGTTGAGTCAGAATTCCTAAGAAAATTTAAATGTCCTAAAAGGAGAAACTGTTGTTGATCAGTTTCTACTATATCTTCAAAGTTAATGATTTTCTTAAGAAAGTAGGGCAACAATGTCATGTAGAATTTATTATTTACACGAAAGGCTAGGTTTTCAATGACAGTGATTAGTGGGAAGGATGTACTATGAAGGGGTGAAGATTCCATAATCAGACCACTGATCTATGCTAAGTCAATGCACACGAAGCTAGTTGGGGGCTGGGGTTGGGTAGGGCTAAGAAAAATGAGCTTGTATTATCAGTGTTTTTTATTCTAATAAATGTTTTATTCTCATTTTCTCCTTAAACATATGAATATAGAACTAGCTGCCTATTCTAAACAAATGGACCATGTATATAGAATGTTTTTAAAATCTCAAATTTTGTTATTGTCAAATATTTTATATCTTCCCAGTATTTTCTTTTGATGATTAATTGAAATTTTGGGGTCGTCAGTTAAAGTCAGGTCCTAGGTTCATTTTAAACCTTTTTTTTTCTTTTTAAGATTTCTCTGATTTACAAGAAGTAGCGTGAGTTGTGAATTCAGGGCTTTTTAAGGTTTGAATGTTTCTAAAGACAAATGACAGCAGTCATTTCTATGATAAAAACATATCTCAAAGCTACCACAAGGGGGCAGAAATTCACATCCTCTGACTTCACAAGACAAAAAAAAAATTTTATATCCAAATTTGGTAATTGGCATATGTCTGTACATAAATACAATATCTAACAAGTACACAAATATACTATGAATACAGTATAACTATTCGAAGCCTATATATTGATTAAATAGCTTTTCCGACGAGTATTTATTTGGTTAACATTAGCATAAACTATATGGTTTATGTTAAGTAAGGATTCTCAAATATTCAAAAAACTTTTAACTATAAATGTCTTCTTGTTCCTCAAATGAACTACGTGAAAGCTAAACCAAATGAAAACTCTATCCTTTGCTGATAGAAGTGGAAACAAATATAGCCTAAAATAATAAGGAAAGAATTTACCTCATTATCACAGAGCTCCCTGTCCTCTTTAAGACCAAGGGAAGTATATTTAAGCTACTTGAAAGATACTGACCCGATAATTACTTTCAGATTTTGATAAAGTAAGCAGAATTTTACACCCTCTGTGGGACATTAAAGCACATTTTCAGAGATAACCATTTGTTCTTTAAAAATATACTGGAACTTTGTATTATAAAAGGAATAATATTGCTTACCCCAATTGACTGAGGGCGGATGGTGGCATGTTATGTAGGTGTTGCTGTTGCCAGCCAGTTACTGAGCCAAGGTGAAGAGCACTGGCAGTGTTAAACCCGGAGAGAGATGACAGGTCTGCACTACTCAGAGAGTATTCTAGATTAAAGAATAAAACAATAAAGAACAATTATTCAATTTGGAAAACTATCAAATGGTGAACAGGATACACCTTTCAATTTCTAACATATTCTATTCATATTATTTATGATTGCTACTGTACATTTTTGGACCCTTTTGGGGGAAGACGATAAAACATCAGGGACAATTTTAATGTAGAAAGAGCAGATTACAAAAAAGTAAGTGTTCCATGATGGCTTCTAAGTAGAAGAGCCTGCATTTCTAGTTTATTAGAACTACACTCTGGTATTACAGTACATATGTACTTGATGATGAAATGTTTAACTATCTTGAGAAAGTAAGCTTTCTATTACACCAAAGAAATAACAGCTCAATTTCCTTGACCTGGTGCTTCTATTCTGAACTCAGGTTGGGTTAAACTTTCAGTCACTTAAGAAAGACAAGATGTGGATATTCACACTTTGTCTTCCTAAGGAACTGGTAATGGTATACTGCACTGGGCACCACAGCCACTAAATAAAGCTTCCTAACACACTAAAGAGATAATATTTTCTTTATCTTGCTTTTTGATAAAAAATATTTAATGTACTATTTACACATGGTGAAGTTACTCACCGGTACCATATGTTGTTGAAATGGCTGATGGATATCCTCCCATTCCTTGTCCTGGTAAAGTAGGAGTTGCTACGGAAACCACTGGGGTAGCCAATGACTGAGCAGACTGGGAGTTATTTATCCTTTGATTCTTTTAAAGTAAATAAAAAAGACATTATTGATTGATTTTTAAAAAAAGTTAAAAATATTGTATTTCAGTATTAGTTTTGCACATAAAGAGATAACTTGGTATAAATCTCATGAAATTGATCATTTAACATGTGTCTCTACGAACCCTGCCAACCCTATCATTTACAATCCTTCAAGAGACCAGTTGTTGCCATAGTAACCCATTACATCATTATCTCCTAGGCAACTGAACTAGTAAAAGTACCATAGCTTTATTATGGGTAAAAACAGACTATGTTGAAAACTGATGAAATATGTATACTGTACTTCCATTGTTTCCATTTTTATTCAAATGCAAATTAAAAAATTAAGATCAACCATGGGGGTTTTTATGTTCAGTTCTACATACAGCAGAGAGAGCAGACGGGTAGAAGTTCATGCTGTATTCTAACCAGCAGGTGGTGCTCTGACCACTTTTTTCAAATTCTTCTAACCTTCCCTCAAACTAGATAGCAAAGCAGCTAAGGCTTATATTTAACTCCTTACAGCAAGGAGATTAAAGATCCACATATAATTAAAGATCATAAAAATCCACTTATTAGAAAAAAAATCTTCAAAGGTTTTAAAAAAGAAGGGTTATTTTTGTATTTAATTTTTTACTATAAAGTAAGTGCTAAAATATTGAAAACAGGGCTATCCCTTACAGAGGTTGAACCAGAAAAATAAATAACTTGATATTCTTTTCACCTGTGAGTTACACTAGAAATTAATGGCATTGAAACATTTAGCAATACTGACATACTCTTGTAACTTCCAAACTTTTTCACTTTTCCCAGAGCTACCACCTCCACGTAAAAGTCGCTTTAGCTTTTTCCCCAGGCACTTTGCCATTTTAAGGGAAGCACTCTCACCACTTACCAAAAGCAGGTCGACATCCTCAGACTGACAGCATGGGGAAGGAGTTTTATTAATTAGTGTCTGTGAATATTTATAATTGGGCAATATCTTTTCAACAAAAGGAAAAGCATCTTCTGATAAGTTGCACTAAACAGTTTTAAAACTCAGGCTGTAAAGACAGCTCCCTACAAAGACATTGTTTTCCTTAATGAGCTGTTTGTCTCAAATGTGAAGACAATCTATCCAGTTTTCAGCACGGGTCAGTGTCTTAACATTCATTATTTCACCACCACATTTTGAAAGTAAGATTGTACTTGGAAACCCCGCTTGCCAGAGGAGGGGGAGCTGTACCTGGCTGCCGGAGACCTGACCGCTCACACAACCCCTGGGAAAGCATCCGTTTTAAGGGACCTGGAATAAATCTCCCAATTGCAACAGCCTGCCATGGCCCACACGGTTGGCTATTGCCCTGTGGGAGGTTTTATTTATTAGACCTAGTCTTTTCTGAAGTGAATGTTGCATATTATGTGATTTTTTTTGGTTGATATTCAAAATTAATCTGCACTGTGCCATAATAAACTAGTCAGCTTGCAGGACTGTTTTACCCTGAAGCTTGCCACACAGCACAAAAAGAAAAAAAGAAGAAAAAAAAAAAAAAGTGTTTGCAGAATGATCTAAATTTGTCTGCTGAATCTTGGTTTTAAATGTTCTCTCTCTTAAGCAAAGCTAATTTGGAGAACACCGATGTCAGTCTCTTTGTTGTTGAACTTGGTCTCACAATATTATTTTAATCTTAGGCATGCAGATCCAGGAGAAAGAAAGACAGGTCGATGGATATTATGTATATTTATATATTTTTTTTCTTAAAAGGGCCCACAACTCTTTCTTTTTGGTATTAAATATAACCCCTGTTCTCAAAATGCCTAGGATTTTAAGACAATTTGCTTTTGAGAGCTAGGTATATGCATGAAGTACATACATGTACTTTCCATATATATATGGAAAGATTAATTGAAGCCATGCATAGGAATGTGATATATTAAAATTATCACTACAATATACCTAAAAAAGGATTTTCAAATTAATATGGGAAAGTTCACTGGGAAATTATAGGAAACATTTTTCACTTTCAGCACCTTCAGGACATAAAAATTGTAAAAATCTGGTATATAGTATCTTGTTCATGAGTCTGATTGTACCACTGGTCAAACCATATGTCTCATGAGCAGAGTGAGAAATCATTAATTTTTTTTCTAACTGTAAACTGGAGGCCTTAAAAAAAAAGTTTTATTTGTCCCAGAACATCAATCATATACATATACACTGGATCCTGATTATTTTTAACATGGGAAAAGGAAAAGCTAATCAGTTATCAGAAACAATAGCTCAATAAGAACAGGGCTCCAGCAACACCACTGAGGTGTTACTTTTCTGGAAGAACTTAAGTAATTCATAAAGTTAGACAAACATAGGAACAGCAAAACACATACAAAATATTATCAACATTTATTTAAAATGTAGTTTTGCATTTACCACTGATGGCATCGTATTCTTGCTGCCTGGTGGAATAAGAACTCGGAGATCTGGTTTACGGTTGTTCATCCCTAAATTCATGGGTGGGGGAGATTTTGCTTGCATATTCTTGTTCAAGTTACCAGGTGAGACCAGCAGACCTGGCGAGTTTCGGGGATTGCCATACCCATTCCCTGTTCAAACAAAACAATGAAAGCATTCAGGAAGAAATAGAGACTCAAATATGGTTCTAGAGAATACACTACATGGGATTAAAAAGAAAAGTGTAACTGGTTAAGAAGAACAATAAACATACATTGAAAGATCATAAGATGACTGACTTAACCTCCATGGGAAGAATAACCGAAAGTTAATTATTTAGCATCCCTCTGAAGGAAGATTAAAAACTTTTAATGAGGAGAGAGCTAATACTCATCAACATGCTCAGAAGTCAGCATATACTTTTTTTCTGTTAAAAAAACAAACAAACAGGAAGAAAGTCAGACAGTTGCTCAGGGTCTAAGAAAAGCACAGAATTGGTCCTGCACTTTCATCGACTTGCCCTGCGGAGGCCTGGCTGGCATGACTCACTCTTTCAGTCCATTGGTTTGGGTTTTATATTGTGTGTCTGTGTGTCCTTAAATGAAAAAGGGCACACCAGCAAGACTGTAATTTCTAGGACACGCAGGAGGAGCGGAAGCTTCACACACATTTTGCTGTTCAGTGTCCCTTTCTCCATGCGAACTCTCCCTCTGGTTTTCCTTTAGTCAGGTTAACCCTCCTCACTAAGTTCAGAGTGTAACCCCGGAGCTCTGCTTTCCTGCTCACACAGAACTTCAAGAAGCAGGACTCCTTCTCAGGAGCTCAAATGAAGTGATGCTGCCTCCAGGAAACTGCTGACTCACCAAGGTACAGGAATAGCCATCGACTGAGAATACTGAAAAGGTTTTCTTAGGCCTCTGACATTTAGCCCCCTACTAACAGAAAAATGGATATCTGAAGGTCTCCATTTCTCATGTTCCAAAACATACTGCTGCACGACAGACAGGGAGATCTACAGAGGGAGTCAATGGGAAACGCGACCTGAGCTGGAATGAGAGCCGACTCAGGGGCTGCCTTCCTCCCCTGCCTCTGACTGGAGAGAGACAGAAACCAACCACCAGGTTTAACAATCCTTGCTAGAAAACCAGACAGTTGTTTTCAGAGGCTCTCTGAAGGAGACAGTTCAACCTCATTGTTATTATCATCACTGTCATTATCACAAAACACAAGTATCTATTACTTCTGGACCAGTGATACTGTGGGGATGCAAAGCCATGGCCCCAGGCCTCAAATACCCTGCAGTCCCTTCTGGTAATTCATACATGTGTAAAAGATGCAGACTAATACCAGACAGCCTAGGGTGAAGTGCCCACAGAACGCTCCAGGTGACGGTGTTGTTGAGTTCACAGGAGGGAAGAGATTATCTGATAAATATCCAGGAAGAGGCAGGTCTTGAAAGGGGGGGAGGGGCTTTGAAAAAAGAGAGGAGACAGAGAGATGCTGGGTTTGTGACTAAGCGCTGGGAAAAGGCCGAGGTAGGAATTTCCAAAGCACAGTCTGGTTAGAAGGGAAGAAGCCCCAGTGGTGCAGTGGTTAAGCACTGTGCTGTTAACTTAAGGATTGGCAGTTCTAACCCACTAGCTGTTCCACAGGAGAAAGAGGTGGCAGACTGCTTCCATGAAGATTTACAGCTCTGGAAACTCTATGGGGCAGTTCCACCCTGTTCTAAAGGGTCACTATAGGGTCACTATGAGTCAGAATTGACTCTATGGCAATGGGTTTGGTTTGGTTTTGGTAAGAAGGGAACTTGAGAAAAGAGAGGGTTGGTGGAGGCCCTGTAGGACAGGGAGGCCAGGCTGTAGAAGAGATCTTGAATTCTAGTCTAAAATGTCTTGGGTTTACATGATGGAAATACAGAACACGAAGGTTTCAGACCAGAGGTATAATATAGGTCTATAAATGGTCATCTGGATACTGAGGAATTAGGGAGGCCTGGTAGTATGGATGGAGCCCTGGTGGTGCAGTGGTTAAAAGCTGGGCTGCTAACCAAAAGGTCAGCAGTTTGAATCCACCAGCCGCTCCTTGGAAACCCTGTGGGGCAGTTCTACTCTGTCCTAAAGAGTTTCTGAGTTGGAATCGACTTGACAGCAATTGGTCTGGTTTTTGGTTTTGGTAGTGTGGACAGAGACCTGTCTGGAGACCACGGTGCTGGTGTGAGATAGAGGTAATGAGGAATTGGGAAGGCAAAGCACTGTGTATTTTAGCAGATATTTTTGGGAACATCTTTTGAATTAGGATATATTTGAGGCACACTGTGTACAGCACATTTGTTCTTCATATCCCATTCATTTACCTGTCTCATTTCATGCATGAATAAACAGGCTGAATATGTAACAAGTAACTACAAAATTAAATCTGTCAGTTGGATTATGTGTAAAATTCTCCAAGTTACTAGGGAGGGGAAAAAAAAAACTTCAAAAAATAAAACAAACGAAACACCCCTAAAGCATGTATCTCACACACAGTAGTTGTTGAAGGAATGTTGGTTGAATCTGAATAGAAATTTCTCTTCTATAATAAAACTTGGAGAAAATTAGTTAAATCCTCTGAAGCCAGCCAAATATGTCAGAAGCCGAATTTTTCTTTTTACAGTTAATTGGGACAGTTGTCTGTGGGAAAAGTTACTACATGAAACAAATATATTTACCTTCTCTCAGTAGGAGAAATACAAAACATAGAATCTACTCATTTAGAAAAATGCTTGATAAAATGGAGTGCTCAGAGGAGTCTTATATTTACTGTCTTACTCAATCATTATTGTAAATATGTTAGAACCTTAGTTTTATTAATAGATTTTATTAGATAAAAAGGGAATGAGGAAACAAAGGTAAAACTGCACTAGACTTTCCCGTCAGCTGAAGTTCAGGCTGGCACCCTGAATACATATATCACCTATCTATTAAGCCTGTATGAGATCTGGTTTAAATAAACAATCAAATGGAAAATTAGCTGGGTAATTTCAAAAGAAGGGGGGAAAAAAGTCAGTTAAGCGGTGCAATGAAGCTTGAATAGATCAGAAGAAACTAAAACCCCGGCTCGGTAGATGCCGATACTGGTTTGCATGGAGGAGTTATTTTGCTAAAAGGAAGTAAAACCGCTTCGTGAAATGTGTTGTCCTATGATATGACAAGCCCTGGGCCAGTGTGCGAAAATGGAAATGCTTCATAGAGGCTCTGCGAAAGGGTTTAAAAAAAAATTCTACAGTAAACTTTCTGAGAAATTCCAATAAAGCCTACGTCGTTTTGCCCACATTTTAAACGATGATTTGGGGAAGACGCATTAAAAAAAAAAAAAAAAAGTATTTATTAGGTGGAAAACTACAGTGTATATTTACATCAAAATTTTAAAAAACGATTTAAAGAGCCTTCTGCTTCTCTCTTGGAATACGTCTTGTTATTTAGAAATTATGCCATTTTAAGATTAGTCACATATTTTAAGCTGTTTACATACTAAATGTAAAATATTTTGAACCACGATGACACTTCTTAAATTCGTATTTTTAGAGCATCAGGTTATTTTTAAGAACAAATAAATTCTGCTCTTGACCGGTGAATTTCTGCTGTTTTTAGCATATTGTGCCAGCTAGCATTTTGGAGCCGTATAATAACCATTTCTGTTTCCAGCCACCAAATTGTTATTCTTTTGGCATAATATAGATTCAGGAATGCAAGACTGTGGATCCTAAGCCAGTGATATAGAAACCTATCATTTGAAAATCAATGATGAATACATGCGTGTGGTTTACTGCTAAGAAGAGCCTGCATTTAAACCAGCTCGGAAACCGCAGCCTCCTCCTCACTCAGAACGCTGTGGCCTGGGCTGAGGCTGCTGTCCCACCTTAAGATAAATTCACCAAAGAGAATGGTCTCATTTAAATTCAGGAGTTGGGAGGGGGCTGGGGAACACCATCCCTCAACAACCTTCTAACATACAGATTAAACCTTTCTTCATGCTATGTTTTAAAATTACCCTCCGCCTGGACAATTATCAATTTAGATGTGACTGCATGCAGATGTCACATTCCCCAACCACTTAAAAGCACAAAAATTATATAGCATGAGTGAATGGATTTCCTGATTATAGATTATAAGAAAATGAAGAACAGACCAACTTTAGAGTCAGTTTGTTTTATAGTTTCATTTGATTAAAAATATTGTTTCATAAAAAAGAACAATTTAGGCATTCATAATTTAATTTGTATAATGGATAATAGAATCTACCTCTACTGGTTGCAAATTTCTAAACACTCATATTAAAATTAGTGTAAATATACTGACTTGAAATGCGGTGTTAGGAGAAAATTTTTTTTTTTTTCCTCCCCAGTTAACTTGCAAACACTTGCTGCTGTTTTTTTTTTAAATTGACTCCTATTTTAAGAAGTTGTAAATTCAAAGAACATATTCCTGGCTTAAGATGTTATGAGGAGGACATTTTGCCTTGTCTCACAGAGCTTAACTGAGCATGTAGCTCTCTTTGAACCCAAACTTCTGGAACTTTCTCTTCTTTGGATGTTTAGACATTATGAGCCTTTTTACTTTTTTGTATTTTTCTGGACTCTCAATTATAAATACAAGCATATAAAACTAATAAGCACAAAACAGAAAATAGTCCCTATAAACCAAGGCCAATTTCTTCACCAGCATCATCTTTTTTTCAATGTCCCAAATTAACCTTGTCATCATTGATCCTTCCCTCCCCCTTTTCAACTGCATATCCAATCAGATACCAAATCTTGTTAAATTTTCTTCAAAAATGCCTTCTGGCTGCACCTATTCTTTCCATCTCCACTGCCACCATCCTAGTTTAGGATTTCATCATCGTTTGATTAGGATCTTTCACTAACTCCCCATCTGGGTCGCTAGTATCTAGCTGAAGTCTTTTCCACCAGGCCTGAAGACGGGGTTCAGGAAGGCTGTGAATTCCTCAAAGCTGTATGCAAACTTTTGTGTGCATGTGTGATGATGCCAAATTTAATGTACAGTCCCAATCCACCCGGGGAAATCTTTTTCAACTGCCACTTCCATTATGTTCCCTTTTCATATATTGCTTAACCCCCCGCTGGGTCAGTGCCCTGCCTGGCTCTCAAGACTGTCTACAGTTTGACCCACTCTATCAATCTAACTGAATTTCCAATGGCCACAGCGAGGCTCAGTATCCTCTTAATATGCCCAAGTCTCTTCTCTAGCAGTTCCCCAACCGGGAGTGCTTTCTCTCCTATTTAATTAAATTCATCCTTTAAGGATCAGCTAAAGTCCCAACTCTTTCATGAAGCCTTTCAGACAACTTCAGCCTGTGTTGAACTCATGTTCCTCTAAATTCTTGCCACAATTAGAGGTGGTGATAGTATGTAAAGCACTAGTTCTTTAAATGTTTCAGGTGCTCACAAAACAGATATATAGAATATGTTGGAATTATTCTGGATGATACTAAAAGTTACGTTACTGAGGGAATGTGGGATAAGAATTGAAAATGTAATGAATAACTTGTTAATTTCAAACAAGGATCTCTCGTCTTTATATGCTGCTTTTGACAATTTTCTATATTAGATAATGATTGTATATTGATGACCAAGTATATGACTGAGACAAGCTACTTATCAACCATACAATGTAAAAGCCAAGAAATCATGCGAGGACCCACTTATTAAATTTGTTTATAGAGAGGTAATTGAAGCTTCTTTTCACCTGTTGCACCTGTTAATCATTTCACAGCATACTACCTTAGCTTAACGGCAAGTGGTAGAATCAAACAAAGCAGAAATTTTCCCTAATGAAAGTGAAAACCTTCATTAAGACACTGGATCTTTTCTTCCACATTGACAACTGTTTATTGCCAAGGGTTGTTTCTATATTAAGATGAATCTCAGGGATAATTTATTCATACAGAACTTTCCATAAAAATGTGAGCTGCATTATATCCTAGGAAAAGCATGATGGAAAGGTAGCAATGAAGGGTGAGTAGAATTTTATTCTGTGGTTTAGAGAGAGAGACTTCCTGGAGGGAGGGAGTGCATGATAGAGAAACCTGAGTCCCTACTGTATTTGAGAAGGACTCACTTCTTGATGCAACGAGATCATTCTTCTTGAATGAAGATGAAATACCAGCTATTTTACAGTATGCAGTTTCCAGAGGTTGGAAATGTTGGCTTGGCTAACATCCGGCCCTCCGGACCGCATTAATGTTACACTAAACTTTATACTATAGACAATGAGTAGCCAAAGATAGCTTCCGAGTGGTGGGTGACATCGTTAACTCTGTGTGTTAGGCAAACAACAGCAGTGGCAACGGAAAGGAGATTCAAGGGCTTAGACTGCTATTAGGAAAGCTAGTTAGGATGCTCCTGCTATAGAGCACACAAGGAACAGGTCTGGATGAGGCAGCAGGGTGAAAAGATTTACAAAGCAGTGCAGAGTTGAGGACAACGGAGGATAAAGCCAATAAACCTAGGTTTCTGTTAGAGTTCCCTCAACACGACTGAGTCCTAGTTTTCTCAATGCTAAGTAATGATTTCATTAGTGTGAAAAGAACATAAAAGTAGTAATCCGAATCAGAGACGCCTAGACATGTTTGAGGCAGTCACTACCAACATGGCCATGCAGTAGAAATATTAATAACAGTCAACACTATATGTATTATTCACCAATAATATTAACAATATCAAGCATGCATTAAGTGCCCAGAATAGTACCAGGTACCTAGTAAATGCTATATAAGTGTTTGTTATTATATGTGAATATAAAAATTATCTAATCCTCACAAGGATAACCTTATGAGGTACCAACAGTAGCCATATGTTATATAATCATAAAACTGAAGAACAGAGATATCAAGTAACTTGCCCAACATCAAACAGCTAACACCTGGAGGAGCCATGATTTGAACTCAAGCAGTGTCCAGAGTCCATGCCCTGAAGTCAACACTGCCCTGGCTCCTCGAGAATCGGTCATGCTGTGTGATTCTGAAAACTCCTGTGAGTCAAGTCTCATTCTAAAATTATAGAACACAAAGGAAGAGAGGAAACAAATGTGAGAACAGAGACAGGAGACTTAAAGGTCCTCCTAAACCAATGAGGTGATGTAGAAGCTCCAGGGGCACATTACATGGTCAACTTGGGATCATAAATAGAAGTTCAGGTTCAGAAGATGCTGAATTTACATGAAGAGGCAAAGAAGGTGATGCTCCAAGTCATATTTCTGATATCCTTCTGGATAAATAAATATTTACTAATAGGAAATATTGGATTTAGCTACATTAAACACCAGAGCAGCTGTTTAACTTTCAGTGTGCTATTTGAAATGGATGATTGAATATGCTCTTAAAGGTAGATTTTGTAATATTTTAGCCAATAATCTTTTCTGTAATAGACTCAGAAGGTAAAGATACTTAACTACCTACTATCAATTTAGGAGGCCAGCTTTTATCAGAACCACTCAACATGACAGCAAAACATCTAGTATTATATTGTATCTGCTATTAGTTGTTATCTGGAAAACAATTTCTAATACACGGATGAATAAAATTGCTTTGTTTAGTAATTTGTTAATGGTATCTGATTTTTGGGAATTTGGAGAAAACTGCCACAGGAAAACATTAAGCTTCCTATAGTTGAATCTCTGATGGTATTGATTTGCTTGCTTTTACTTCAGCGAAGTGTTTTACCCTCTTAGATTTTTTTTAGAACAATTTTGAAAACATTTACAGCATATTGTTTTGCTAAACCAGAGGTGTTACATATATAATAATACTCATAACAATTAATTTTCTCTCTGACTTTTAAAATGTTTTTAAAATAAGAAGTTAGTTTCCCTATCAGGACATTGTTTTGTGTCTCAAATGAACATGTCTTTTCATAGGAGATTCCCTCAGATTTTATATGATAAATTTGCACATTAAACCCATTACTAGCAGTAATGCTCTTAAAATGTTTTTTAGTGGAAAAATATTGTGACTTTCTAGACTTCAGTCCTGTACTCATTCTGCCCTGACTGCCTGAAAGCCTGTTAAAAGCCGTAGGAACTACAAGTGATTCAGCTGTTGTGAATCATCATTAGGTTTTTTTTTTTTTTTTTTTTGAGAAAAAAGGTGATCTTTTTCATGGGATGGCTCTGAGGGAAAAGGCAACCACAAAACACTTGGGGGTCAGAAATCTGGGAATGATGAAAATTTCAATATGCTTAATGTATAATGGGGGCAAATCAGATTTCTGATTCATATCCTGCTAAAGACTTCTGATGACAGATTCTTAAACATAAAATCAAGTCTCTGCTCTTTCTGGGGGTTTCTTAGGGAACTAATAATAGAATAGTATATAATGTTATACTCTGAAGAAACTCCTGTGAAACCTCAGTGACTGCTGTGGTGTATTCTTAGAAAAATACCCCAAGAACACACCAATGCCAAGACTATTCTTGGCTGTTCCAGTTAGAGGGCAGCAGACATTCTAAAAAGGGACTTGTCTCTTCTGCTTGACCAGGTCACCCTGGATGCTGAGCCAGGGCTTCGTGAATCCAACATCTAGCCTACTTCTTCTTGTTCTTTCTTGGACTGTGTTTTGTTTAGTGATCGTTGGTGAAATAGTGTACCTGCCAACTAGACACAAAACTTTAAATACACAGCATAAATCAATACCATCAGAGCTCTGGACTATGAGGCAGAAGTAAACAATTTTTACTTACTACTAAATTGGTTTTCCAAAGATTGAGAGTGCCTATGCTAGTGACCACTCTCATTTGTCCTATTAGTCATGTGAATTAGGCATCCTCGTCCCAACTTTTGAAAGATGAGGAAATTGAGGTTCAGGGTGCTTTGTGACTTGCCTGAGCTCACCCTGTCAGTGGGTGGGAGAGCTTTGATTTGAATCCAAAACCCAGGTGGCTTCCACTACATTATTACAAAAGCCAGATGTTTCAGATTTAGAATGCATCCTTGAATTCCATTCTCTCTCTAAATAACAGCTCCATTAGCAAATAAGGAAGAAATGGACAAGCTGACATTTCTAGTGCATCAGAGCACTCGAAATATATTGCTCTGCTTTGGGTAGTGCTTTACTGAAGGGATAGTTTTAATTGCACCATAAAAGTGATATTGAACCTTCCTATCTTTAAAAATTCCACTTAACATGAATGATAGATTTATGACTCATTTAATTGTTCACTTCTTGTGATTTTGGGGCTGTCTCTTCGCTAAAAATGAGGGGGTGTCTTCATTATTGACACAATCGCTCACTCTTTCAGTCATTTTTATAAACAAAAATATTGAGACAGCATAAATTAGAGAGAACGTGACAGGAGAGAAAGAATAATTACTTGTGGTTTTAACATTCACACAACTGCTGTGAACACATCAGAAGTTCATAATGTTCCAAAGGAAACGTGCTGTACCGCACCGCACTGCACTGCTCTCACATTCGGCCTCAGATGTACTGCTCTGCTTCATTCCCACCCTTGAGTATGGGGGCCATGGTGGACATCTCTGCGAAGCCTCCAAGAGAGCTACCCGCTTGCCAATCATTCACTCACTGCACATTTAATACATATTACAGGAACTGCACTGAATTAACTTCTTGCGGGGGTGGGGGGTGGGGCGGTTAGAAAATCAAGGATATAGGTAATATAATATTAACAATAGTTAACATTTATTAAAAGCAGGGATTTTATGCTCTGGGTGGCAGAAACTGTTATGTGATTGGCTACTAACCGAAAGATTGGTGGTTCAAATCCACCCGGAGTTGCCTTGCAGGAAAGGCCTGGCAATCTACCTCTGAAAGGTAACAGCCATTGAAAACCCTATGGAGCACAGTTATACTCTGACACACATGGGGTTGCCATGAGTTGGAACTGACTCGATGGTAACTTTTTTTTTTTTATTCTGTGGTCTGTGGTAGAAACTATGGTAGATGCCTTGCTAGATATTCTTGCATGGTTCTCACACTGATCCTTCACAATGGCAACTTCCAAGAGCAATATGTCAGCCCTAAAGGAGCTTGTATGTCATGCATGTCCCCTTAGTTATTTCATTATTCTGAATATCTATCTCTGGAATATTTTTCCAAATTACGGCTTGAGCAAAATATACTTCTCCATGATTTTATAATTTTCTCTGAGTTGCTTAATATTAGAGTAAACCAAAGATATCCTTTATCATGATTATTATGTAAATTAATGTTACATTCAAGCATGTAAATTAACCATAGATTTAGATTTGCTATTTTACTATATTATAGTAACCTGTATCAGTATAAAAAACCAAACCCGTTGCTGTCAAGTTGATTCCGACTCATAGTGACTCTATAGGACAGGGCAGAACTGCCCCACAGAGTTTCTAAGGAACGGGTGGTGGATCTGAACTGCTGACGTTTTGGTTAGTAGCCAAATGCTTAACCACTGTGCCACCAGTACCCCTATATTAGTAGAGTTTTTTTTTTTCTTACAGTATAAATACAATGTAAAAAGCTCTTTACCACAACTAGAGGCAGTAAGAGGGCTCTAAGATTGTGAAATTGTGAGAGGAGGGCATGGTGTTTAGAAAAAGTTAACTACTAAATTTTAAGTCCAGTTAAAACAATTAAAATGGAAAAATACAAAGAAACCCAGTGGATACTTAGCACTCTATGGACACATCTATAGATAAGGAACTGAAACAAACTATCCAAGGTTTTGGTACAATATCGTTTCCTTTAAAGTAGTTAAGGATCTTTCAAATATGACAGTGTAACATTACTATATTCTCTGAACTGAAATTCACGTGAAAAATATACTATATAAGTCTAACTGCAAAATCTAAGTGATTTTGGACAGTTTGGACAGTTGTTGACTAAAAACAACCAATTATACGCCTAGGTGAAAACCTTGAAGCACCAAGTGAGAAAGTCCCTGGTAGGTAAAAACTGATTTCCAAAAAGGGGGGTTTTTAAACCACACCTCTCCTTTAGTATCTGCTGTCTGTTGATACACAGATTCACACCACTGATAATTATGAAAAGTGCTTTTCTTTCCAGATCATCTCCAAATAAAATCTGATGATGATGCCCAAAACAGGGAATAGAGAAATCAAAAGTGTATAAAGAAAGAAGATTTCTAGGAGGAAAAACAAATCTGAGTAAAACTAATACTTCAGGGGAAAACATTAACGGTTCGAATTTAATATTAAAAAGGAGCAAAGTTGTCTTATCAGTTACGCTCTTCAGTTAAATCAATGGGAGTATCAGTGGATTTTCACATTGCTTTACTGAATATAATTGAACAGGGGAAAAAAAGGGATACAATTTGTGAAGTCAGAAATCATAAACAAAGGGCTCTAAAATCTGCTAAACACTCTGTTGCTGGGTGTTATCAGTCGATTTAGACTCCTAACAACCCCATGTGACAGAGTAGAACTGCCCCATAGGGTTTTCTAGGCTGTAATCTTTACAGGAGTAGATCACTAAGCCTTTCTCCTACGGAGACGCTGGGTGAGTTTGAACTGTCAACCTTTCTGTTAGCAGCTAAGCGCTTAACCATTGTGCCACCAAGGCTCCTTAAACACTCTCTAGGCAGTTGTAATTTGAAATGTTTTTCCCTTTCAAAATCAAACTCCTTAAGAGTTAAATCAAGCCAAAGGGGTTAAAAGCAGATTGTACGGTATCGTGATTTAACCTGTAACGTTCTTGTCTATCTTCTCTGACTTGCCTCTCCACTTAATCATCAGCACCCAGAGAATGGTGTCAAGGTACTGCTTTATCTCTAATTTGTCAGCTCTTGTATATGGGAAGTGGACATCAATTTTCTTGGCAGTGCCTGTATATCACATGCTGTAGATCATCCAATTAGAGTACTTCATTTTTTTCCTCTAATAAATCTAGACAGCCTTGGTTTTGGTTAAAAAATATAATTGTTACTTAATTTCATAGGATAATAATAATAAAGCAGTATCACTGGAGCTTTATTTATGCCTGGGGTCAACTCCCAAGGCAAAACTGTGAATGAATTCAGAGTTTTCACTCAGAACAACTCAAATCAACAGAATACTACTTTTAAAATGAGAACTCAGCTATTAACCTAGGTATTCCCTTTTTCATTAGATGCTTAAAGATATTTCAAAGAGTCTTATAAAATTATATCTTTATACTAATAAAAAACGTAGTTTTCTTATTTGAGAATAATTAAATAGTATCCTTCCCCCTTTCTTGAATACTGCAATCTGAATTTGTGTTCTGTAGGCAACAAAAATGCAAACTCATTAAAACCAATTTTTTAGACTGAGTTTTTAACCACTTCACCAATATTTTAAATTATTAGGTAAGAATTGCAGAGAAGTCTTTATGCCTGATAAGAAAGTCAGCCAAAATTTTTTTTGATAAGTATTCCTAAAAACAAATACTTAAAAACAATGATACTGATAGAGAATAATTAAATATCCCTGGCCTTTTTCTCTTCCCACTTAGTCCTAATATGATACTTTTTCCTTTATCAATGCTAAATAAATTACAAAATCACAATGTAAGTAAAGTTTATGTTTATATGATCATAAAATATTTGCATGTGAATTGACCCTAAAGGTATTTGCGTATTATCTCCAATATGAGTACTAAATTCAAAGGTGCTAAGTTACTGCCCATGGTCTGACTAGATGGAGTCCTTTCTGGGTCTGAAAAGCAGGCGTCATTCACTGTTCAGTAATTTATCCAAAGCAGTATATTGCCACCACCGAGTCCCCACATATTTAGCTCATATAAATTAAGCATTCCAGAAATGACAATGCTTGACAACCAAATGCATAAAATAGTAAACAATTAACAATCAAAATAAGGAAACAGCTGTTAGTTTCTTTTTATATAAAATTATATCTAATTTACAATAAATGCCAATTAAAATTATTAACCAATATACATAAATGTCTTCTGCCTTACTGTCAAATAGCTACATAGAATATAAAATTCTCTTAAATTTTCAAAGGGATTCCTAAAGGCTTTTTTTTGTGGGGGGAGTTTCTCAATCATGAGTCAGTTACTCCTTGAGCATACTGGTAATGTCTACTCAATAAAAGTCAAACCATGTTATTAAAGTGAAAATAAAGGGCACTAACGTGATAGTGAATAATCCCACACAAGGCATTTCTGTGCTAATGGTTATTTCCATTAAACTTAATGATTAAAAAAACCTTAGCTGAACTTGATCTTACAGTCATCAATAACCACTAAGATTAGCACGTTAAAAGCTTTAATGTACAGAATGTGACAAAATGTAATTTTAAAAGCAGTGACTTTTCATTTTGGTTGTTGAGAGAAAAGGATTAAGTAGTGGATGAATAACTGTCAAGTGAAAGCCCTAGAAATGTCACTATTACTAATGTATTATAATGACTTGCTGTATATTTTCCTTACACCAACAGTACAACCCCATCTTGTTACTTCTTTTATTACCATTTGCCTTTGTCTTTGAAGTTATTTCACTTTAAGCAATGATTAAGAGGTTCATTATTTTCAAAGGTGATTTGTGCTGATCTGAGATACCAACCCTCATTTCATTTAGTTCCATAAGTCTGTGCTTTAGGTTTTGCATGTTAGAAGAGTTAGAGTATGTTAGAGAAGTCAGGAAAACTTTGCTTTATCAGCCCACAGTGCTCAGTCATTTAATTGGATGGTTAATTAGATATTCATTGTATGCAATACAGAAGAATCCAATTTGTGTGAATTATAGGTCAAAGGTATATATTTTCCTATTTAAAATTACATTAATTTCCTTGAAATATTCTCTCCATTTTTTCACATCAACAATATTAAAATTTTATGTCTAGAAGATCAACTTTTCCTTTATTCAGGTAACATATATTGAGTATCTGTCAAGCCCTAACTATTGTGATTTGGGTTGAGAATACAAACCAAGTAAGACTTGTTTGTGCTCAGAGAGACACGTGCCCAGACACTGCAATGACAAGACAATGAGATAGGTAACTTAGGCGCAGGCTGCCATGAGAGGAGCCTGGAAGAGTCAGGAAAGGTTTTCCTGAATGGCTGCACTGAATTCTGACAGTTGACAAGGAGTGCTCAGTAGCAGGGAGAGGGAAAGAAGCCCTAGGAATGCTTATACAAAGGCAAGTGGCAGTACAGTGTAGCGTTTAAAAGCACAGACTCTGAAGCCAGACTGCCTGGGTTTCACCTTGGGTAATTACTTGCGCCTCAGTCTCGCCTTCTGTGGAAAGGACGTAATATGAGTATCTACTTTAAAGACTATTATGAGAATAAATGAGTTACTTTTTGTAAAGCAGAAAGAGCAGTATGTGTGTTTGCTGTTATTAGAGTTGGAGTTCTGGGTTCTTGATGGCAGTGGTAGAAGGTAAGAAGATAAGACTAGAGAGTAGGGATGATCAGAGAGAGGAGGTACATGGTTAATTTGAAAGAGTTGGGAAGCCACTGCTGGATTTCAGACATGTGAATTATGGTCTGTAATTAGTTTACTGCTTTGGGAAAGAGCAGTCATGGGAAAACTATAGGAGGTAACATGCAAAGCAAGGAGATGAATTAGGAGGCTCTGGAAATAGTCCTGGAGCCCTGGTGGCACAGTGGTTAAAAGCTTGGCTGCTAACCAAAACGTCGGCAGTTCCAATCCACCAGCCACTACTTGGAAACACTATAGGGCAGTTCTACTCTGTCCTCTAGGGTCACTATGACTATGAGTCGGAGTTGACTCAATGGCAATGGGTTTGGCTTTTGTCTGTCTGGGAATAGCCTAAATCAAAGCAGTCAGATAGGAATGGAGAAAAAGGTTTAGTAAATACCTTGAAGGTATTGTTGATAAGATTTGGTGAGTCACTAGGTGATGGGATAAGGGAGAGAGAGGGATGGCTAAGGGACTGGATGGAAAAGATGCTACACTTTATGACAGAACTGAGCTGAAAAAGAGGATGCTTACCTTTTTGGTCTTTTGGTATTTATAGGCATACGATTTAAGTTCACTTCCTTCCCTCACCTTCCTTCCTTTCCCATTTTACAGGATGAGATGACTTGAAATGTAGAATTAAGGTCTCAAAAAATTTACCAAGACTGAAGACTATTTAACTTGATTGCCAAGTCCCGCTATTTGGCCTTGTCGTTCCTAACTTTATCTGAGACCTTGGATTTCAATGACAATATTCAAAATTTGGACGGTCTCTTTTGGCTATTTTGCTTTAGTTTTCAGAAAATGTAGAGACATTCTGGCTGGCCTCATTTCCCCCTGGTATTATGTGATTCTCTGACATCAGCAGAGATATATTCAACTTCGACATATGATACTGGTTGGCATGAGAAAGAAGGGGAAGACGGCTGAGCTTGTGAGCAGGACGTGACAGCTAAGCTCAGGACTAAGTGGCATCAGCAACAGGTGTTCCTTGGAACCAAAGTTAGAAATGGCTTTTTCTTCTATTTTTAAAACGTGGGTAACTATTTCACAACTACACAGAAACTGAAAATTATACGCTTATTGCTATAAGATATAATCATCAAGATACAGTATTTGTTATCTTCAGGGTGCAGCAATTGAGTCTCTATTTTTTTTCTTCTCTGTTTTTGAAGTAGAAGATGCTCATTCGAATGGCTGTGGTCCTGAGGTAGGAGGATGGATTAGCCAAACTCTTAAAATATTTTTAGTTCTATGATGCTATATCCTATATGTGGCTAACTTTCATGCTTACAAGACTGAGTGTCTTCTCTGTCCCTGGAGGGCCATTAAACTTAGCGGCCTGTCAGGGGATTGACAATGACAGCATAATTGAACAACCAAATGCTTTTTACTTTCAATATAGAATTCTAAAGCATTACGGCTCTTAAGGAGTAACAAGACGCCACTTCCAAAGTTGAGTTATCCATTTTTCCCCCGCATGTTTTTTTTACTACTTCTAATAACCTTCATCACCACTACTGTCTGTTCCCACAACAGCAAACAAACTGGTGCAGTGAGATACTGCATAAAGTATCATAAAACTGAAATCATTTTTCTTATATTATGTTTTGTTCTTTGTGAAAACCCAATTCTTAGTCCTCACCATTCTCGCTAACCATAGTGTTTGGCAGGGACTTGAACCTAAGAAACACTGTTCTGGCTTTGATCTGGTTTGATCAGTAATTTTGAGATGACTAACCACAAAGTATTTTTTGAGGGGGAAAAAAAATGAGCGTTTGATTTTAGACTCCAGCAAAATATGTACTGAGTTCACTTATTAATTTGACCCTACCTAATTTTCAAAAGACCGATAATACAGGTTAGTGCCATTCGTTCTGTCTGTTAATTCACTGTGTAATTCTAATACTTTTCCTTTGTCATTCACTGAATTAGTGAGGAGCCAACATCAGAAGTGAGAAATATTATCCCCAAATGGATATATTTACGAAAATGTTTCTGTATGCCAATTGTCTTCACCTTCTTTCTTATAATCTGCAAGCCATTATATTTGACCCTGGCAAAATATTTTAATTAGGCTGTCCATGGATATTTTAATAAACTTGAATTTTTTTTTTTGACATCTCAAACATAACCTTCTGTCATTCTTGCTTGCTCCTACTATTTTAAATGTATAGCATGTTCCAGCTGCAAAATTACCATGGTTACCTCTTACGCCAACAGTAAACTCCACTTGGCATTGAAAAGTACTGTGCTGTCTTGCCTCTGCGTTGAAAATGACATCAATATCTCAATAATCGCAATATGATGAATTTATATGAAACCCTGAGGAAGTATGACTATGAGACAACAGGCCATAATGTAAGACATTCTTAAAAAGTGAAATATATTTAAGGGGCCTTAATGTGGGTACATTACATTTATATTCTCTAAGAGCTCATCTTAATACCAAATGTGGTTGTATTTTATTAGCAGTATTGTTGAATGGTTGTAAGTATTTTACTCCCTTCTTCATGTACTCTCTTTTAGAAATATGCACAAGTTTAGTACTTCTTTGGGTGGAAAGTGATTCACATTTAATGAGAAACGATGAACACAGAACACAAATGGTATGGCTGGCTAAAGGTACTCTTGTGGCCAGAAAAGGTATCCAGGATTAAGTGAATTTGATCAAAACCCTCAATTCTCTGATTATGTTAACTTGTTAAGTTTTATTAAGGAAGGTTCTAGTCAATAAATAGTCTTCTTCTAAGTTCTAGTTAGTCATTCTTGCTTTAGAAAAGTGCTTTAGAAATTCTTGGGGCCATTTCTCCATGCCTCTCACAGGCCTCTCAACTTTATTCGAAAGACTTACTTCCTGCCAGTCACCTAGTAGAAGACCCTGAACTGCGACACTGCAGCACTGAGGTCTCTGCTTACCTGCACTGGTGCCTGCACCGGATGCGAGGTCTCCACCCATCAGACCACCTAGGGATTGAAGAGAAAGATCAAAAGGAGAAAGGCTAAAGACTCCCTGAACAGAACTTCGCCTTTGGCAACCTCAGTATTTTGTCCTTTCCTAAGTGTCACCAAATTGTAAAGTCTTGCCTAAGTCAGATGGAAGAGCTGACATTTGTTTTATTGTGGCATGCTGTGCTCAAACATTAAAAATACATTCCATCACTGACATCTACCAGAATCTTTTTCTTTTTTTAAAGAAAGATTACATTTAAAAAATAGTCTTTGAATGGTCTCTGCATTTTTGTTATTTCGAAGTTTAGTTTTTCCTAAGAAGCTATTTTATAGACAGTTGGAAAAAAAGTCTACCATATGCTTAGATAACCATACAATTGGTGTTTCATTCTTTGAAGATATGTTTTACACAATTAAGTCTGTGTAATGCTAATTATCCAGGGGTTTGGTCATTTCATGAATTTATCAACAATGAATTCAGGTACTATTTACTACCTGAATTTTACTGACTGACTAGATGAAACAAGTTTTCACTGGCCACAAATCTAGAAACATATGCTTACTCATTGCTAACTTAAGAAAGTGCGCTAAATTTGGCACTGTTTATGAGAGTTGGAATGTTTCAATAAGATATTGAATATAATAATTATTTTTAGTTTTTAAGGAATAAGATTTAGCAGAAATAATAATAGTGAGAATATCATCTAGATTAATTTCTAATTGCTTTTAAGTGATACTCTGTAATTATTTGTTGGTTTTTGAAATGTTCACTACATTTTAAGAAAATGTTTATTATTTCCAATCAAAGAATATTTTGAAAATAAAGCATCAGGTTTAAAAAATTAAATGAGCATGAATTCATCAAATGTGAAATTCAACAGAGTTTGAGTATTATCTGAAAGGAATACATACGGATATTGAAAATTACAAAAAAATATCAAACATATTCAAAACTGGAGAGTGAATGGCACAACAAACTCCTTTATGTGCACTGACCAGATTCAGGATTTGTCACAATTTCTTTATTTGACTGATTTGGACCGTATTTTCTACATAAAGGCAGCTATTTAAGCATTCTAAAGGAAAAATTCATCTGTGAATAAATGCCCTTAATACAGTTATATGCCTAAGAAATATCAGAAACTTCCTGTGGAGTGGTTTCTTAACATACAAGGTAAATATGTAATGGTTTGCTACATATGATTTGAAATATAATTATTTTTTGATGCTTCTTTTGGATATATGAAAGAATGATTTAGTGATAGTCAATCAACATTTACTTAGTTCCTATGGTGAGCCTGGCAAATCAATGGGACATTCTTCTTCTCTTCAAGGATCTTTAAATCCAGTGGGGAAACAGACACATTCTATAAAGTAGACTATAGTATGTTTTTACTCGATTTGAGTACTAAGAATAATCAAATTCCTCTTGAATAATGATTTATTTTCTCTGTGACACTGTTGAATTATATAACAGTGAGGATCTCCTAGAAGTGTAGAGCCAAATTTGTGGCAGGTGTACATGTGTTTATCACGTGCTCTTAACTTCACTTGTGACTCCATTTTTTTTAACTTCACACTTATACATTATTCTAGTTGTGTGCCTTTGTACCTTAAATCCTTTCTGGGATAAGTTAATGTGTAAATAAATTAAAAACTGACCAAAATAATAAATAACTAAGTGGGATAAATGCTATCAATGGTAAGAACCAAGAACACAGAGGGAGGTTCCTTTCCCAGGAGAGGTGATATGGTATTCCAGGGAGGGAAGGAGCATAAACAAAAGTGTGCAGGCAGCATATTTGGCTTCCAGTTTAAGAAAGCATGTGGTTAAAATGTAACCACATGAGGGATTGGTGAAAGATAAATTGAAAAGGTAAACTGCAGATTATGAAAGATTTAGAAAAATATGCTAAAGGTATTAGGCTTTATCATGTAAAAGACCTAGCAGTGGGTAGATATAAGCAATGGAGAAACATAAATGGAAAACCAGAAAAGTTGACATTTTGTTGATAAAATAGTCTTGGCTCCTTCTAATGATTTAACATGAGGTCCTTAGGAGGACATACCTGTGTTACCTGCACTAGGAGGTCGATGTGTTACACCAGGAGACATACTATTCCTCTGCAGAGAAGGGTGGGCCAGTGGCAAAAGGTTGGGGTTTCCCAGTGAGCTGACGGGGTTGCTGTATACCAAACTATTGTGGCTGGACACTGGGATGGAGACTGGCATCTCAAAGTTGGGAGGTGGAACAGCCTGTGGAGCAGGAAGAAACACGGGTAAAACAAAAGAATAGTAACAGAAACCCTTACTGGAAGGCCTTAATTTTTTCAAGAAAAATTCCAAATTCAAAACCACTTGGTGTGTAGAAGACCATAAAGAAGAGCTCTCAAGACGTTCAGTCAAGAATTGATTTCTTTAATGTGCTTAGAAGACTTTCTTTGCAACTATTAGAAAATGTTTCAATTTTATTTAAGACAAAGCCCCGTTCATTAGACTCCATTGTCTTTGAATTCCATTCTATTAAGTAGTAACTGTTCATTTGTGATTTCTGAATCTGGTGCCAGAAATGACTGCAAGATCAAAGGTACATGATTGTGATGACTTCACAGAGAAAAAGGATGATTAAAATGCAAACCGGAGCCTTTGGTTTTAATTGCTTATTGAAGCATATTTATGCAGAAGTTTAATGATATAAAATCATTTCCAGGCATGTGAATAGCACATATACCTTAATTATTACTTTTTAAAGTCTGTCTTTGAAAGTAACTCTAAAGATAACAGACATTTTAAGATACAGGATTCAACAGAGCATGTATCATTCAATAACTCACATTTGAAAATGATAGCTCAGAATATATGTTACTTTTCACATTTTGGGATATACTGCCCTGACAAATGGTGAGAACTTTATCTCAAAATGAGAGAGGTGGCAAACATTTAGTGAACTGAAGATGTCTGATGAGAGTAATTCGGGTCCCCATTACTGAATTTTTTAAATATTATTTTGGCAGCTTAAGCAAAATCATGTTTATTTTCTGCTTGCATTTACTAATCGCAGTTGTAACTCCCTACCCCATTTTTTTAACATTACAAACGAAAATACTGTTTGAATATTGCCAGAGGACTCAGAGAGTCAGAGCATGAAGCATTCTTAATACGAATGGATATGTATGATAAACATATTAGAAACAGGGTTTACACAGAGCATTCCCTTGGGGGTTCTCAAGTCATTATACAAATTTAAACACATACGTGCAGGTGGCCCAAAGACGTCCATTTCAGTATTCTTTTTCTCTAGCCCTAACATTGACCTCCTGTTACCGAATGATTGGCTGGCCCACATCATATACAACAGATTTGCAATAATTCTGTTTATCATAGTGATGATTATGCTATGAGTTATGTTCCCTTATTCTCTGTTTTTCTTATTTTTTTCTTCCACGATCTGGACATGTCAATACTGCCAAGAGCAAATGTTTCATATTTCTTTTCTTTCATATGTTTTTGATTCTTTATTGTTTTAGAGGGCAATTAAAATGTTCAGGTAATATGTTAATACAGTCATTCTTTCTTAGGCTTTATCTGATGTGAACAGGGCAATAAAATATAATTTTTGGATAGACATAGTGATATAATGAAATACAAATGTGGATAAAATACAAGGAATATATAATATGTTCTATATAAAATATAAAAGAATATATCCGCAAATTTCTAGAGCCTTTCTGAACAACAGAAAATATTAGCGTATGCTGTAGAATAAATGTCTAAAGAGTGAATAAAGTATTTTATTCTTTCATTATAAGGCCGAATAGGAATTACTCTAACACCTAAGATAACAAAGTGAAGTAACTACGCTAGATACTCTCCATTTGCCTCTCCAGAGCCACTCTCAACCCTCTCTGCTCTGCTCTGTGCTTGGGAGGCTGACCCTTCCAGACTGCATCAGACAGGCTCCCTTTGCCCTCTGGCTTCAGCTTGGCCAATGGAGGCACTAGCAGAAGTTCACAGGATGGGAGGAGAGAGATACCAGAATATTATTTGACAGTAACAACCTAACCTTCCCGTGGGAGGGTTGGAAAAGGCTGGATTTCCCTCGTGAAGACCATCACTCTTTCTGAGTTGCTCTCTCCTACCTACAGACATAGACCTTGATGTGTTCTGGTAATTTTTCCCTCCCCGTGCTCCTTCAGGCCTATGGTGGTAATAGCTTCTTGGTTTCAAACCCTGACATACTTCATTACTCATCTGGGCTTCCTTAACTCTGTCCATTTGTAAACAGACCTTGTAATAAACTCTCTTCAATTACTCTTTTGAATGTGCCATCTGTTTCCTGTAAGGACCTTGAGCCATACAGCAACTCTCTAGACCCAGAATAGTGGTACTCTACAGGGGTGGGATTATCTCCTTACAAGTTTACTATTTGTGACCCACACAATGAATTGAATGGGTTCTCATGGAAGGGGGATGGGCATCCATGCTGGAGTGAAGTCGATGCTCACTAACTTCCAGGGTGTGATTTTGGTCTGGAAAAAAATAAAGCCCAAAGATTCCCCTCTTCCATATTTACTCAGAGTTGGTTCTTTAAAAATATTTACAAATGTTTAATTTGTCTAAACAGTTAACTATTTTTGGGTACCTAAAGATCCCTGTGAGAGAAAGAGCTCAATTAGGCCTTTGTCTGTGGTTCCTGAAAGATCCAAACCTACTATCATCAAGTCAATTCCAACTCATAGCGACCCTATAGCAAAAAGCAGAACTGCCCCATAGCGTTTCCAAGGCTGTAAATCTTTATGGAAACAGGCTGTTACATCTTTCTCCCCTGGAGCAGCTGGTGGGTTTGAAATGACAACCTTTTGGTTAGCAGGGGAGTTCTTAACCACTGCTCCACCAGGGCTCCTTTCCTGAAAGATAGCCCTTGGAATTTCCCAAGTAATCAAGGTGCCTTTGTATCTAAAACCATCAGGCAACACTTGCAAATTTGTGCAAATAAGTGGGGGTTACACAGACCATACCTGGTCAGCTAACCTCAGGAAGAAAGGCGGTGAGGCATGATTCAATTAATCATGCATAGACAGTGATTGATTAGATCATGACCATGCAAGAAGGCTCCGATTATGACTATGAAATAAAGCCAATAAAAGGCTTTGAATACCGAAGTTCTTGGGCTTCCTGATTAGAGAAAGACATCCATGTACCGCAGAGGGAGGCCCACGCTGGGACCACTCCTGTACTTTATTCTCTGTGCCTCTTTGTTTGTTTACTTTCTGGTTATAATAAATCAGTAGCTGTAAGTCCACCCCAAAAAACCAAACTCATTGCCGTTGAGTAGATTCCAACCCACAGCGACCTTATAGGACAGAGAAGAACTGCCCCATAGGTTTTCCAAGGAGTAGCTGGTGGATTCGAACTGCCGACTTTTTGGTTAGCAGCTGAGTTCTTAACCACTGTGCCACAAGGGCTCCGCTGTAAGTACAGATACTCTTTTGAATTCTGCGAGTCACTCAGGGAATTAAGGAACCCAAAGGGGCAGTGAGAGCCAGGCAGGGCCTGGTGTCCACCTATTTGGCAGTCTGAAGGACTGTGTCCTTTTAACTTGTGTCCGGTGACCTAACTTGGGGTGGCTAAGTTCAGAGAAAAGGCCAGCTGGTCTGAATCGGAGAGAATCATGTGGATTTCTGAGCTATCAGCCAATGCCTGCTGACCTGGCCTATGGTGGCCAGGGATGAGAGAGAGAGAGAGGGCTGGCTGGTCTGAAGTGCAGAGAGTCATTTGGACCCCTAGACTTGTGGCTGTACCCTACTGACCTAGACCCTGGTAGCTGGGGATAAGAGAGGGCTGCTTCGAGCAGCTTCAGAGGAGGATGGAGAAGTGGGAAGGTGAGGACTGGATCCACTTCCAGCTGGGAATTAGATTCATGCTGATCTTTACCACGCAGTTAGCAATGAAGGAGGGATTTGCCGACTGCGCTCCTTGCTTACTGCAATCCCCTATAAAACTACTTCTCCCCTGAATATTCTACAGAATATCGACTGTATCTCATTAGAGAGCAAAACTCATCTTTTCCCTTGGGTAAATACGTGCACAACCAAAATAAAGAGAATTATTAATAATCGTGCAATGATTTCTTAACCATTCTAACCAGTTTGGTGAAAGTCTCTACTTTTCCTCCCTTCCTCTGACTGTCACCCCCCAAAATTACTTAGTTTCCAGTGTTCTGAACTGTAGATAATTTGGTGATGATTATTATAAAACTGACTTGTGACTGGCTAAACAGCAGTCATATAATTCTGATATCAGAGTATACATAAAAAAATTAGAATTCATAAAATATGCTAATATTCTTTGCATTCTCTCTACCTCTTGCTTTATTTTCTTATCAATACCATAAACTAGCCATAATAATTTTGAAAGCAAGTTATAAGTTTAAAGAATGATCACACAGAGAAGATATCTTAGCAAATCAGAAAGAACGTCACCTTTTATATCAGAAATCCCAGTCAAAGTTCAGGCTGTGTAATAAGTTGTCAATTAACCAGGCAGGTCATCTAATTTCCTTGGATCTCAGTTTCCTTAGGTGAGCAATGAAGTGGTTGCATCCACAAAGAGACCAAATGGCTCTAAACATTTTTGTGAATGCAAAGGGACTACCTTGTTATTGGTGGAGGCTGATGAGTCGATTCTGACTCACAGCAACCCCATGTGACACAGGAGAACTGCCTCTTACTGTCTTCTTGGCTGTAATCTTTAGGGAAGGAGATCACCAGGTCTTTCTCCCTCAGAGCCGCTGGTGGGTTTGAATTGCCGACTTTTCAGTTAGCAGCTGAGTGCTTAACCATTGTACCACCAGGGCTCCTTAAAGGGACTATAATAACGTATAAATGTTAACAAGAAATTCGTGTTGCTCATTTTCTTCTTGCCTTTTCAAAATTAGGAACTGTGAAAGTATCTAAACTGATTTTGTTTCCTAAAAAACAGAAGCCAAGAACTAGTTAAAAATTCCACACTTGCAAAGGTCTCAGAGCCAGGCTCCAAATCTTTGGAACACTCAAGAGAGAAAGGAGAAGGAATATGGAGTGATTAAATAAAATGCTGTAGGCAGGGCTGGCTATATAATTTGCAAGGCCCAGTGCAAAATGAAAACGTGGGGCCCTGTGTTAAAAATTATTAAGAATTCCAAGATGGTGACAACAGAGCATTGAACCAAGTATGGGCCCAATGAGAGCAGGGCCCTGTGCAACTGCACAGGTCTCATGCCCATGAAGCTGGCCCCGGCTTTAAAGAGATACAGGTACCAGGTACGATAGGTAAAAAGACGTTAATGTCTATCCCTGAACAAAGTAATCATGGTTACTGAAGTGAGTCATTACGGTTAGGAGTCATCGTGGTTAGAAAGGTATCTGAACTCTTATCCAAAACCCACGATTTTCCCAAACTTACCACAAGTCCAATAAAAAGTCAAATCAAATATTTTTAATAATATATTTTTAGTTAATAAGCTGTCTTTTATTTGATGTGAATGACTGAACTGAATCCCTTTCTTCACCACTAACGACACCCTTAACTTCTGAACAATCATTACCAGGCTGTAGAGCACTAGCACAGAAAACAATCGCACAACTCTGACAACTACCAATTTCTGATATCCAAACGTCCTCAAGGCTGCCTACAACTCTCGGGCCTACACTCGCTCCTTCCCTCTCCATCTCCAGTTCTTCCCAACTTCCAAACCTTCATCCTTCTCAAGTCCTCTTTCAAGCACCCGATCCCCTCTCTCCTACAGAAGTAAAATTAAATATAAAAAGTAGAGACTACTAGTTGGCCCCCTGAGCCTGAGTGGTGCAAGCAATTTGCGACTGACTACTAACCAAAAGGTTGGTGTTCTGACCTACCCAGCTGCTCTGTGGAAGAAAGGCCTGGCAAACTGCTTCTGTAAAGATTACAGCCAAGAAAACCCTATGGAGCAGTTCTATTCTGTAACATATCGGGTGACCATGAGTTGGAATTAACTTGACTGCAATGGATTTGCTTTTTTTGTTTGCTTTAGGTGGCCCCCCCACCCCCACCCCGGCTCAATTTCACTCTATCCACCTAGCTCCTTAATTGTGCTTGGGCCCATCTGCAGCTCCTTCCTGTTTACATCCCATCTCTCTCCTCATTCTTGGTCCTTGAGGTGCTTTCTCCATTTCATCCCCATTGTATCTATATTTTCAATGTTTTCCTTTCTTCAAGCCTTCCTTCTCTGTACAAATAATCTCAAGTGCTTTTCATTTTAACTCCTCCCTCTATTCTAGTTACAGCATTATTTCTCTCTCCTCACAGTCCTGTTATTTTGAAGAATATACACACTCTCCCTTTCCACTTCCTCTCTTCCTGCTCACTCTCAGTCTTGCATCTGCTGCTCCTTCCTTCAGCCTATTTCCTAATTCCTGGTTCCTCAAACGGAGCTGTTTTTTCTTGCTGTGAAGCCTAATGTGAACCATGCATGGCAAACCTCGCATAAGGAAATGCTGGTTGACATGATTCCAAATCATCCATGAATTATTTCATGTAATTGAGGAATATGGGTATAAATTATATTATGCAAACAGGTGACTGCAATATTAAAATTTTCTATTTTTAAAAGGAAACTCTCTAAACTGGATCTTTGCAACAGAAAAATAATCTTGCAGTGTTTTTAAAGAGGTGGAGACACTCTCTTCCACACAAAGGGCAGAGTGTCCTTGCCCTGCTGTAAATGTTTTAGCAGCTGTGGAAACTTTCAACAAAATTTACTTCCAGCAACTGAAAGCAATGTGCAAAAACTGGGCTTTTCATCGTGGAGACTGAAGCACTTACTGATGAAATGAAGACTCTGAGGGCACGGGGAGGAGCTGCGTGGCTCCTTCTCCCGGCTCGGCCTGTGCACTCTAATGTGGTTTTCATCTTCTACCACACAGCGCTGCACCTCTTAAGAAATCATGTTTCTTGAGTTTGAACTCTTTACATGACAGGGTAAAATACTGTGAGGGAATCCAGGTATGCATCACACCTCTTTTCTGGAAAGCATGGGGGTAATTATCTAATGTGCGAATATGGGCATTCCCCCAGAAATCTGGGGGTGAAAGCTCCGCCCACATTTGGGGTTGCTTCCATGCAAGAGTGATAAGCAGTATTGTATATATTTGCCCTTTTGCTAATGTGCAAGGGTGGGATTCCTCCTACCTGAGATACTTAAGGGCTTTCACCTTAAAATCCTACATTCACAGACCTCCATGTAGAGAATCTCCTAACTAGTGTATTACATAGCAAGAGAAACTCAGGTTATCAGAACTAAAAATTAGCTCAGAGGAGCTGTTTTTTTTCCTTCTTTTGGGCAAGATAAAATCTCAATGGGTATTTTATCATTTAAGAATTCTGGGGATAACAAGTATGCATTGTGCATATAATAGGAAGTATTACATTTGATAAAGTGCTCATGGTGAATGTGCTGCGTGTAGTACTCGGTTTGATAAAACCTTTTAAGAATTCACAGCACTTAGCTTTCCCTCATGGTTTAAAATCAGGAAAGGTGTGGGTCAGAGTTGCATTGTTTCAGCATATTTATTCAGTCTATACGCTTAGCAAATAATCTGAGAAGCTGGATTATATGACGAAGAACGGGGCATCAGGATTGGAAGAAGATTCATTAACAATCTGCAATATGCAGATGACACAAACTTGTTTGCTCAAAGTGAAGGGGACTTGAAGCACTTACTGATAAAGATCAAATTCTACAGCCTTCAGTACGGATTACACCTCAACATAAAGAAAACAAAAATCCTCACAACTGAACCAAAAAGCAACATCGTGATAAACAGGAAATACTGAAGTCATCAAGGATTTCATTTTACTTGGATCCACAATCTATGCTCATGGAAGCAGCAGTCAAGAAATCAAATGACATACTGCATTGGGCAAATGTGCTGCAAAAGACCTCTTTCAAGTGTTAAAAAGCACAGACATCACTTTGGGGACTAAGGTGCGCCTGGCCTAAGCCATGGTATTTTCAACTGCCTCATACACATGGCAAAAGCTGAACAATGAGTAAGGAAGACCGAAGAAGAACTGATGCCTCTGAATGATAGTGTTGGCGAAGAATACTGAATATGCTATGGACTGCCAGAAGAACAAATAAATCTGTCTTGGAAGAGGTACAGCCAGAATGCTGTTAGAAATGAGGATGGCGAGACTACGTCTCACATACTTTGGACATGTTGTCAGGAGGGACCAGTCCCTGGAAAAGGGCATCATGCTTGATAAAGTAGAGGGTTAATGAAAAAGAGGGAGACCACTGATGAGATGGACTGACACAGGGGCTTACAACTATGGGGTGTAACACGGTAACGGTCGTGAGTACGGTGCAGGACTGGGCAGTGTTTTGTTCTGTCGCACACAGGGTCACTATGAGTTGGAACTGACTCAACAGCACCTAACAACAGCTTTTCCTTAAGATACAGTGTATTAATAATTCTGATTCAACAACAGCTCTACTTCTGGCATGATTTCACGTAACAAAGGAAGCAGACACATATTTATGAAGACAGAATTATGCATATATTTTTTAAAAATAAGTTTTAAAGTTTCAGTTTAATTCGATACAGGTTGCTTGTGTACCTACTAACTGTAAAACATTAATTTATCTTTTGAGTTCAGCTGTGGACTGAGTTAGAGCTTTTGTCCCCAAATAGCCACACTTGTCATTGCAAAGCACATTTTCACTGCAGAGTCTTTCTCTCAATCCTCAGGTTTAGGCTGTTCTGCTAACTTACAAAAAACATTCTTTTTTTTTTTTGGAAAGGAATTAATTACCTCCTAAGGAACTTATGTACAATGAGGCTTCAGACACTAACATTGGTTATTCAGAAAACAGTTTTATCACTTTATGTCACAAAATTAACATCTTTTGACTGGTGACAGAATATAATGAAGGGTATGTAGTTTTTTCTCTATATAGGTGGGCAAACAAAATAATACATGCAGAGTTATTTCTCTTAAATATCTGGCAAGGCATATGACCGATTGTTAGAAAAAAATTTTTTTTGACTTAGTTAAGACAAAATTTAGCCAAAAGTTAAAGCATGGAAAATGTTGCTTGTAGGCAAAGCGAATATTCTGATAAACCTTTAAAATCACCCCAACACACAAACATGTTGAAATCTTACCATTAGGTTTTCATGCAGTCTGTTTCCCTGCAGCGAGCATTAGCTTTAACCCTTCAGTGCTGTTGTGAAATTGCATGGACAGGGAGGGGCCTGAAGTTTCATTCAGAAATGAGCTTTTATTTAGGGGATGACTCTCAGCTTACAAGAGAGAATTTCAGTTCTACTTCTGTGTCCGGTCTCAGGACTATATGTGTGTGTATATATATATATTAAACAGTGACTCTTGGAACCTATTCAGAAGGAGATTCTAGTGTTCAGATGGAGATTCTAGTACTGTCATTCATGTGGACTGTGCATTTAAACAATTGTGTAAATTCAGGGTGTGTCACACACTCTGTTCCTCTTTCTCCTGTGAATTTTCTACCTCAGAATGCACTTCATGATGGCGACTCTTTTAGACTACTTAATTTAAGCATCCCCTAGGGATTGCTTCTTAAATGAACTGCCTGTAGGGTGAGATGGCTATTTTATGTATGACTTTCCGTTGCTTCTTAGAGAAAGCCATCACTGAAAGGGTTAAGGTATGTTACTGCAGCAGTTATCAGCAGACCAGCCATCTACCTTTGGTACTTACAGGAATTTTATGACTCTTGATCATATTATCAAATTCTTCATTAATTTTTTTGTATTTTTCTTCAGTGCGTGGGGTGAGTGCATAAGAGGAGTCAGGATCGGGGCTTTCACAGCCTTTGTTTTCTTTCTTGTTCAATGCCTGCCAGGTTCAGAGAAATATCAAGAGTAAAAAAAATGAAGGGTGTGCTGAGTACTTACACACAATCTTTGCCTGCTGATCATTAGATCAATATCTTCGTTAATTTTCCTGTACTTGTCCTCAGACTCAGGGCTGTGACCTACTGAATCGTCTGCATCAGGGTCTGGACTGTCACAGCCATTAAGGCCCTTCTTTCTCAACGTCTGAAATACATAATTTGGAAAGTTCAAACCTAGACAAAGGCTGTAAGAGACATTCAGGGGTGTTACAGAAGTTCAAGCTGTCCAGTACTTCAGGTTGTTATTACATATGCTATATTACATTAAAGAAAGCACAGAGAGAAACTGAGTCATTTCAATAGCATCTCATTAAATAAATTAAATAATTAAATATTAAGAGAAATATTCTTTCTGCAACTAAATTAAGTCAATGAACAAACAGGGTATGAGGGTGGCAGTTTTGTGATAGGGAGTTCATATGTGCTTCTGAGATCTGGTGAGAGACAACTGTCGCAGAGCACCATGAAGGAGGCAAATTGCAACACTCTTATCTTCCCACAGAAAAATCAGAAGTCAGGACATTTCACAATGAATTCAGAATCTGTGATCATGACAAAAGCAGAAATGTTGAAAACAGGTCCCTGACTTGAACTGAACACAATGGTTGGCACGAAGGTGTCCCGCGACCCCATTTTGATGTGCACCTGACAGCAAAAGGAGGTAAGAGGACCTAGGTAACATGCTCACCCAACGCCGATTAAGAATGTTCAGATACGACACTCACTGGGAGAATTACTGTTGTTTAGTCTGCCTAGAGTTCTACGTTTCGTGAAAATTCGTACTGAAATTTATCATACTGAGAAGATATCTGCCTAAACATAGGCTGAAAGAAAAGTCAAAACAGCTGAGCTCAGGGCTTCATTATCATGAGCTTAGTAACGAAGCCAAAGGATACTGAAAATAGGTAACGAAGGCACCAACGACCCAACTAGCAAAAGTTCCTCCTGGTTTCAGCTGAGTAGAAATCACCTGGAAACTGTCTCCTGACACATGAAAGTGAACAGTCAGTACCTTATCTTGAACCTCCTGTCTCCTGAAGGTAGGTCTGGTCTAGTCTCAGCTGTCACAGAAGGATAAATACTAATGTAACGCCATAACAGCTAGAGAAAGTATGAGTCAGGAGTCCTAAGTTTTACTTTCTTTTTTTTTAAACTAATGGTTGCCAATTTAATTGTACACAATCTAATTTATGGAGATACTTTAAGTTTTATAGATCATAAAACTTATTAATCACAAAGCTTGCCATGTTAATTATTAACAGACTAGCAACATTTCTGAATCTTCCCAGTACTACCCCAAATTGTTGTCTAAAGAGATATGTAACAAAGTGCCTCTCATTAATGGCAAGTTCAGCAGAGCTCATCTTTATTAAAGACAGAATTCACATACAAGTAAAGCAAAAGCTGCAACATCAAGCTAAGGAATTCAAAGCTGAGATAACACTCCATCTTTAATTCATGCAACTGGGGAAAATAAATAAAACAACATGAATTAAAAAGGGGGTGTCATTCTTAAAAATTTAAGCTCCTTGGCTCTTATCAATGTGTAACAAATGTAACATCATTTAAATTTAGTTTCTGGGGCACTGATGATTTTCACTTGAAATCAAACTAAGAGAGCTACCATTTCTAATACATCTATGATGCACCGCAGCTCTGTAAATATTTATTAATGTTATAGTGGTATAATATAACAAATAAACATATGGTTACAGCTTACTATGTGGTAAAACGTTTGAATATTAAAATGAATATTTTGACACAAGATGATAAAATATACGTTTACAATCTTGGGGAATTTATAATTGGTGGGGCCACCTGGCTCCCTATCATGGCTCTAGAGGCATCATTTCCAATCAGACTAAGTACTTCTAGAGGATTCCTACAATAATACTATAAAAGATGCCACAATACATTATAATAACAATTTTACTGGCTTACTTAATTTCCTACGTTTTTAAATCTTTTGTTAGCATTATCTCAACCACAGGAGCATTCTTCTGGATAACTACTTGTATTACGATGTGTTTTTGCTTTGATCTCTGCATGTCCTTGAGCTTTTAAGGATGATTTCTGAGTGTCTTGCATCATACACCACAATTGTTTTTCATAAGAATTATGTAGAGAAGAATATGTAAGAACATGAAAATATTATCTGATATTTTTCAAAATGTATTTGTCTAAACTTCTATAAAGCATGTTAAAACATTCTTACATAAACCTTTAAAGTCTTATATAGTATTAATTTATGGTCTTATCTAGGTAGATTTTTTTAATGTGTACCCAAATCTTTTATGCAATAAATCTTACTGTAAAAATTATAGTTGTTTTGATGTGCAGATTTTTGACAACAGAATGAAAGGGTTAGGAGAGGCCTATCAACTGTCATTACAATCCATCTGGCACATGCATGTGTGCTAAATATTCTTACAAAGCTTTCGGGGGCAGATATTGTATTTGGCTTATAAAAATTCAAACATCAATTACACTTTATTGAAAGATCTCTACAAATATTAACTCATTATCTCACATAGGTCTCCCATGAAGATTTTAGGGAAAGCTTACGTCCAGTTTCAAACCAGTGTAGACAAGACTAGGGCCCAAGCATCAGGCAATGTGTCTTCTCCTTCTGCTGGAAGAAAATGGGGTCTGCCTTTCTCTTGTCCAAGTTTTCACATCTGTGGGGTGTGTGTGTGTGTGTGTGTGTGTGTGTGTATGTGTGGACTAGATCCCTCTCACTCATATTCAACCGAAGTAGTAGACTGAGGAGTCCCTGGGTGGTTCAAACAGTTGACATACTTGGCTGCTAACTGAAAGGCTGGCGATTTGAGTACACCCAGAGGTGTCTCAGAAGAAAAGCCTGGTAATCTACTTCTGAAAAATCAGCCACTGAAAACCCTATGGAGCACAGTTCTACTTTGATACACATGAGGTCGTCATAAGTCAGAATCAACTCACCAACAAATGGTTCAATAAACTGAACTGTGAAATAAATTAGGTAGAAGATTTTAAAAATTAGGCTTTGGGAAAATTTTAAGTATGAAAATATGACTAAAATATCAATACTTCTTAGATGTCAAATTTTATTCAGAGTGGAAATGCCTATTAGTCAATGAAACACTTAGCAGTTTAGGGACTGAGAAATCAATTAGATCAACAGCTCACTTTGTACCTGAAGAATTCTATCAACCATTAAGCAGACAAAAGAGGTGGTGTGAAGTCACAAAGGAAATGGCAAAGATCAGGGGGGAAAAACAACAACAGTGGCTCATTTTCTTCTAATAAACTCCTTTTGACTACCTTATTCTGTAAAGAATATCACCATTAAGTAATGAAATATCCCTGCCAGTTAAGATACACTCTTGTCTTACTTCAAGTTAAATTGTGTTATTTAAAGAAGGAGCATTTCTAGATATACAAACACAAAACCCAAGAGCAAATTAATATTGGATTCCAAATTCCCATAATCACATAATCAGAACATTGAAAAAATGTTCAAAAATATTATCTTCAGCAGAGGGCTTGTATAACATGTTTCTGCCAAGAACAAATGATTATGGTAGAATTACAAAGCTCTGAAAATGGAAGTGATGGCACAAGCTTGAATACCACAGTGTGAATGTGGAACTATAAGAACAGTTCTATCTTTATTATATTAAAAATCTACAGCTGTTTAATGATGACAAAGGGATTACAGTTAGATCCAGCCAAGTCTGTCTTTATCACAGTAATGAACATTCGATATAAACTGACGAGATTACTAAATGAATAAATAAGCATTATTCCTTCAGGCCTTTTTCTAGCAAAATCAAAATCTCTGCTGCTGGCCTTTGAAAGCTCTTCTGATCTTTTACAAGTTTTACTGGTCAGGTATTGTAGGCACTTAAATCATTATTCTTTTGCAGAGGCTACAGTCCTGGACATATATAAGTGTCTCTCAGCTGACTATGTTTTGAAAAGATTTATTCTGTATGTCCAGATAAGGCAAGAGATCTACTGAAACCACCAGCTTCTCTTTCTATATATCTAAAGAAACTCTTCACTCAGAGAACTCTGTAAATCTTGAGTAAACCTGTATACCGAAGTCACCTTTCTGGGTGAGAGTGACACTTTTGGGGTAGATCAATTGACTGCAGAGGCTTCTGGGATGTTTTCACAAGGCAGCAATTGTCATACAGTGAGCTGAGAACAGCTGCTTCTTAGAGAAATAATTAGACTGACAGAATGTGACATATTCCATACAGTAAATGGGAAAAGGAGTCCAGACAGGTAACTTAAAAACCACGTGGAATTTCCCCTCCCAGACACGTGGACATATGGACCCTGTGTTATTACATTTGTTCATCAGAAAAACTTGAAATATGTACAAACTGATGATGATAGCTGACAGGTGCTTCAAAAATTCTAATGAAATAGATGCAGGGGAACAGATTCTGTTTCATTACTGGAAGGAATATAAATGAAAAAAAAAATGCCACATGGAGTTCTCATTCCTGGTCTTAAGCATTATGTTATCAAGTAGAAAATCCTTTCCACATAAAACCAAACCAAACCCATTGCCACTGAGTTGAATTCCAACTAACTGTGTCCCTATAGTACAGAGTAGAACTGCCTCATAGGGTTTCCAAGGCTGTAAATCTTTTTGGAAGCAGATTGTCACATCTTTCTCCCATTGAGCAGCTGGTGGGCTTGAACTGCCAACCTTTCAGTTAGCAGCTGAGAGCTTAGCCATTGCACCACGAGGGATCCTTCCGTTCCACATACAGTAGTTAAAACTAGTTTCCCCTTCTTAATAATTTCCTTGGTCTTTTTCAATTATATGAAGCTATATATTTTATATGAATTCTACCTAAGTAAAGATCAACTTCTTCCAGAGAACACCCATCACAAATTAAAAATTTCCAGCCACTCAATTCCTTTCTATCTCTGCAGCCTCAGTTCTCTAGAATGTATATTTTCATCATTTTTTTGTGCCTACCCACTCTGTAACAGAAATTTCAAATCCCTTTCTGAAAAACTCAAAAATACCCTTATTAATCTTCGTTGAAATCCAAAAAAATTCACCCTTTCTTGCATTGCTAGTGTTATCCTTACTTTGGATTGCTGATTTGTCAAGAAAACACATACTAGAATTATTACTATTAGTTGCTGATTGTTGTGCTAACAAAAAAGCCAGGAATAAAACAACTTAGAAAAAGTAACTTCCTTTCCTCTGATCCTAAAGGAGCCCTGCTGGCACAGTGGTTAAAAGCTTGGCTGCTGACCAAAAGGTTGGCAGTTTGAATCCACCAGCTGCTCCTTGGAAACCCTATGGGGCAGTTCTACTCTGTCCTATAGGGTCTATACAGTTGCTGTGATTTGGAATCAACTCAACAGCAATGGGTTTGTTTGTTTGCTTGTTTTTGAAGACAAGCACCTACTCTTAACAGGTAGAATAATCTTTAGAAAGTAGTAAATCCACACAGGAATAAGAGGTGCAGCTAAAATGGATACTCCTTATAAATGAAGTTTCTGAGACTATTTCATAAACATTCTCCCACACTGGTGTGCTGATACTCATGACGCTGCTGGTTCTAGTCCCTTTGGCATCTGGGGAGTGGCCACCTTGAAGACTGTGACCAATGACTTACTTTATTTAAACTGTATTCAGCAAACAATTGTCGGAAACCTACCATACACCAGATACTGTTCTGTGCAGTTGTTTTTTAGCAAAGCAGGCAATACAAATTCAAACTATAAAGCTCCAAACTGACCTATAATATTGTATTGTCTTTTGTGATTTCTGGCTAAGATTACTTAGGCTGGGAAATGATTAGGTGCCAAGAAATTTCTCCATAGGTTTAAATAATCAACACTGTAAGCACTGCCCGCACTATTTCTCCTGTACTTTAGTTCTTATTTGTTCTTAATATAGAAATGAAAAAACATTAAAATACTGTGAACTTAGTACAATCAGGAAGTAGATTTTAATTAGACAAGCCAATCATATGAAATACAGAGTACGAAAAAATGAATTTTACCAAAAATTATTCTTTTGTGGTAAAATTTTTAATAAAAAATTTAAAGTATAAACCTATCAACAATATTGCCTTACTCTAGAATATTTAATGCTTCTTCTAGCCAGATATTAGCTCTTACTCACAGGGAAGAGCTAGAGATTTTCATTTTTTTCCAATTACTCAAAAGATAATCTAAATACTGGATTTGGAATTGTTTGTATTGAATATTTCTTCTTTCGTCTTCAAATACTGAAAATAAAAGACACTAAAGATTTGAAAGGCTTTTAATGCATCGAACATAAAGAAACATCTACCAACTGCTTTGTAATGGCCACAAATTATTTCATATAAACATTCAGATGATGATAGCATAGAATTACTAGTATTCTAGTCCTGGAGTTTCTGGGTGGTACAAATGGTTAAGCAGTTGGCTACTTACCAAAAAGTTGATGGTTCAAATCTACCCGGAGGTGCCATGGAAGAAAGGTCTGGTGATCTACTTCCAAAAGATCACAACTATTGAAAACCCTATAGAGCCTAGTTCTACACTGAACCTTATGGGGTTGTCATGAGTCAGGACTGACTCACGGCAACTGGGCTAATCTTGGAAGAGACCACAAAAAATAATCTGGTCCTTCTTCACACCTTTTGGAAGGGGAGGAATAATAGTGTATAAGCAACATCCTCTTTCATACCTCATGTCCTTGCTCAAGCTGGGCTTTCTTTCCAGAATGAGCCCATCGGTACTCGTCCCCTGGATGAGGACAGTCATCGTTCAAGGCAGACTTAACACATCGTCTCCTCTCTGCAGACTTCTCTAATCACTCAGGCTGAATTAATTTCTCCCTCCGTCAGGCATTCATTTTATTCTCTGTATTTTTCTACTACAGCTTTACCATATATTAATGATATTTTGTGTCTGCCTCCTCTGTGAGATTGAGAAGTCCTTAACATAGCACCTTCCTTTATTCACTTCTGGAGTTTCAGTATATAGAACAGACTAACACACTACAGGTGCTCAATTAAAGCTTTCTGAATGAACAAAGCAAGCATTTCCACTTAGTGTTAATGAACGCAGAGGTTCTTCACTTGACTGAAGTCGTCTGTTTGGTTGGAGGCAGAGATGGGAGTGGAACCCAGATTTCTTGATACACCTTTATTAACTGCTTACACTGTGTTAGATGCTGTCTGTGGTCCTCTGTCTGGATGCAAAGATGCTTTAATTAATTTGTTTACATGCTCTTCCTCCCATAACCATGAGCTCCTGGATGCTAGGGATTGCTTGCTAGTCATCTTTTATTACCAAGACCTAGCACAGGGCCTGGCACCTGGTACGAACTACGTTTGTGGCATGAATAAATGATTGGGCTGACAGAATGGATGAATGAATAGAACAAAAAAAATGTTTAGATGCTAGAGGAAGAAAGAGAAATCTCAGTCCAGTATTTTTCCAACTGCAATTTCTTTTCCGCCATTGTATCATTATTTAACATTAATTAAAACCCACTTATTATTTTACTCCTCCTAAATGATTGTTGGAAATCCTAGTGGCGCAGTGGTTAAGTGCTACAGCTGCTAACCAAATGGTCAGTAGTTCAAATCCACCAGCCACTCCTTAGAAATTCTATGGGGTAGTTCTACTCTGTCCTATAGGGTCGCTATGAGTTGGAATCGACTCGACGGCAAGGGTTTAAGTAACTGTCATAAATTTATTATTTTTTGAAATGTACAGTTTTTAAGTTAGAAAGCAATGCAGTATAAAAATAATTTGTACCAAGTATGAAACTGACTGTAACTTGGGAGTTTTGTATCATTGAATGCTTAAAAATTGACGTATTGGTCTAAACATACAGGTCCCTGGGTGGTGCAAACAGTTTGCACTTGACTACTAGCCTGAAGGTTGATGGATTGAACCCACCCAGCAAACGGTACCAAGGAAGAAAGGCCTGGCAAACTGCTTCCATAAACATTACAGCCAAGAAAATCCTAGGGAGCAGTTCTACTCTGTAACCTCTGTAACACATGGAGTACCGTTAAGTCAGAGTCGACTCACCAGCAACAAGTTTGCTTTTCCCCCCTTTGGTCTAAATATGGAATATCAGAAAAACTGAGCATTCAAGAAATCTTTAAAGCAAAAAAGTAATACGCAAATAACCTCAGTGATTTAAAGAGTAGCAAGAAACGGAACAGAACTCAGCACGGAAGGAGAAAAAAGGGAATGGAATTTTAGGCAGAATATTCAGAGTTAGCAAAGGAAAAACAGAAAGTATGCAGGAAAGCACATGGGGAAATTTTGTGAAGGTGAGTCAGTTACTATAAATCTGAAATAAGCATGCTTTAAAGTTCTTGGACAAAGTTCACCTTTGGTCCCCATTCTTGGATGCTGGTCTACTGCTCCGTTATTCTCCTGGGCTGTGACATTGGTTTATCCTGGGTCAACCTTAGCCTAGGGGAATTCATGGAAAATCAGGGTGATTCTAGGGCTGATCAGATGATTCAGGCTTCCTCAGGCTGCGTCAGTGGTTTGGCTGTTTAAAGGATTCTTCCACCACTCCTCTTCTGGAATCTGGACAAGACATGCATCAGAAAGCTGGCCTAGAACAGGACTGAGATGGGGAAGTTTGGCAAACTTTAGCCATGAAACACTTTCTGACATCCTGAATCCAGACGAGATTTGAAGTGAAAAGGGAACATTTCAATATATAATGATTGAAATGCATGATAATACATGCAGTAAATCCTAACAGTCTCGGGAAAGCATGTTAAGAGAATAAAGGCTGGGATACAAAATAAATAACTGGAATATAAATGCTAAAATTGTACAGATGGTTTGGAAGAGTGAATGATGTTGGGGATTTCTTAAATAAAGAAGGAAAAGACAAGACAGAACTAGAAATAAAATAAAAGTTGAGAGACACCCGAGAAGAGTAAATTAACAAAGATCAGGAAGCAGAATTTTTTAAAGTATACAATGTGAATGTAACTTCACATACTAACCTTTATAGACTATGGCATTTTACTTGCAAATGGGTTACAGGGACAAAGAAGCAGAATCTTGAGGCAGTGATGCTTTAAATATAACTCTCTGAAGCATCTTTTATAAACCATTAATGGCTTATTTTAAGAAAAGAAGAATATGTTATCTTAGATAACCAGAGTAAGGTCAAATCATTATTTTTGTTTCCATGTAGGCTCTTATCTAGTTGTAAGAGCCTTTTTATTCAAGAAGAGTCAATGCATGATCAGTCATTTGAAATGAGAGTAACACACACTCTACAAAAACCAGTTGCCGTGGAGTTGCTTCCAACTCAGAGCCACCCTATAGGACACAGTAGAACAGTCCCATACAGCTTCTTAGGCTGTAATCTTTATGGGAGTAAATCACCAGGTCCTTGTCGCATGGAGCAGCTGGTGGGTTCAAACCACTTACCTTTCAGTTAGTAGCCAAGTGCTTAACCAGTGTGCCACCAGGGTTCCTTTACTCTTTTCTACATTATTTTTCCTTTTATTTTCTTGAGTCCAACCTTTCCCTCATTTATTCCCTTCTCATCTTTCCCTTTCTTAGTTGTTCAAGTCTGAAAAGCAGAAATCACTCTTGATTCCATCCTCTCGATTCAACTATCATTACTCTCTATTTGGTCTCCCATCCTCAGTCTGTTTGTTCCCTGACCCCCTACTTTCCAGTCAATCATCCTTCCACTATTGACAGGGTGTCATTAAAATGCAAATCTAACTGTATCACTATTGTCCTTATAAATCATGGCAGCTACCAAAAGCCACACTCACTAGCTTGCACAGCAAGCCCTCTGCCTGCCTCTCCAGCCTCATCTGCCCCAGAACCCTGTGTTTTGGCCAAGGGGGAACTTCTTCCCATTTCCCAAAAGAGGTATTTCCTCTAATAACACTGCTTTGACATGTGTCATTCATTTATGTCTGGAATATCCTTGTTTACTCATCCTCTCTGCTATACAAACCTTGTCATCCTAGAACACCTGTTACTAATCCCATTACTTCCTTGGTGAAGCATTTTCTTCTCTCTCCTAGATACTTAGGGACTCCCTTCTCTGTACCCCTACAGTCCTTGACCTTTTTTAATTGTAATTACATATAATACAATATAATATGTTGTAAATGAACTCCCTGGATGGTGCAAATGGTTATCACACTCAGCTGCTAACTAAAACGTTGGAGGTTCAAGTCCACTCAGAGGCACTTGGGGAGAAAGGTCTGTCCTGTCAATCTAGTTCTGAAAAATCAGCCAGTGAAAACTCTATGGAATACAGTTCTACTCTGACACACATGGGCTGACATGAGTCGACTCAACTCGATGGCAACTAGTTATATATCATTTTATATACCTGCTTTACCACCAGATGTGAGTTCTACTAGCATTAAGTGTCTCTGGTGCCTAGCACAGGGCCTGGATAACATATGTGGGCTCAACATTGGTTTTTGGTAACTGTTTATTGGATAAATGAATAACCAAACAAACTGCACAGTTATACTTTCTGACAGTGACAGATTAATTGAAATGAGTTGGGTGGTCTGCTAAGATGACCACATTATTTGTTTTAATCAGATTGCTGTGAAAATGTAAGGAGAACAAGTTCTGGTAGGCTAAAGCAATCTCATCACTTCACCGTGTGGGAATGGAGGGAACAATGGAGGTGACGCTGGCTACTCTCCCTGGAGCACAAATGGCTGGATTTCTCTATGTTTAGACCTGCTCAGAGCCCTGGGCACGATGGGCTGTTCCATTCCAGCTTCTGAGCCTTCCGTGGTTATGGAAGTACTGTGTGACCAGCAGGAGGACATAAACACCTTGAGAACCAAACTTAGTAAGAGATGCCTTTGTGCATTCTCTCCTGTATTTCTAGGGTTTCACTCAGAAACAAGGGCATTACCCTTGATGTAACCTGAAGACTCTCTGTTAGTTGGGATCTCCAGTTCATTACCAGCTTATCAGAAAAGCAGAGTGTACACAGAAGAGTCTTTAAGGCAACACAAAACAAACAGATGTGAAGTTAGTTGGCAAGTGACTGACTTATGTTTTGAAATTTTTGATCACATCTGAGGATGGGACTAAAGATACCAAAATCTTAATTTTTGAGACAGCCATGGACTCCTGAGATGACGGTTAAACTGTTTCCTTCACTAACTGCCCTCTTCCACTGTGGGCCCTGGCAAGGCTGAACAAAGGTAAAGAGCTACAATGGGCTTGACCCTGGCCCACTTCTCTCCTGGGATGTTCATGGCCTCATAGAGAAACCCTCTCTTTGCTGTTCATCCTTGACATTGTAGTTTCCAAGTCTTATGTCACAGAACCAACATGCACCTATGAAAGATTTCAGTCCAGGAAAGTGTCAAAAATATTTCACCAAGTTAGTTTCTATTCCTCAATTTATTAAATAGCAGGGAGAGAGATTCCCAAGGACCAATTCCTGGGTTTGTGGACACAGGTTTTATTTATGGTATCCCCAAGTCCTTCCCCCATAATAGCCGACATTCAAACTTTTTGTCTAATTGGTTTCTCTCTCCAGTAAATCAGTCTGCTCCCCAGTGAGCAGCTATAAGCCATTCTCTATTAAAACTTTTCATTTTGGTTTTAGTTATTCTATAGTGGCTTGACAACAATGGTGGTAGAGGGCCTTTTATACGCCACCTCCCCAATTAGTATGCCCTGTGAAGACTGGCCTAGATGCTAATTTTGAGGGTTTTGCCTGAACCTGTGGTATGCCATCTGTCTTAGTCATCTAGTGCTACTATAACAGAAATAACCACAAGTAATGGCTTTAACATAAGAAAAATTTATTCTCTCACAGTCTACAAGGCTAGCAGTCCAAATTGAGGATGCCAGCTCCAGGGGAAGGCTTTTTCTCTCTGTCAGTTCTCGGGCAAGTTCCTGGTCCTCAATCTACCCCTGGTCTAGGAGCTTCTCAGCACAGGGACCCCGGGTCCAAAGGGCATGCTCTGTTCTAGGCACTGCTTCCTCGGTGGTATGAGGTCCCCCTGTCTCTCTGCTCGCTTCTCTCTTTTATATCTCAAGAGATTGACTCAAGGCACAACCTAATCTTGTAGATTGAGTCCTGCCTCATTAACATAACTGCCTCTAATCCTGCCTCATGAATATCATAAAGCTAGGATTTACAACACATAGGAAAATCACATCAGATGACAAAGTGGTGGACGATCACACAATACTGGGAATCATGGCCTAGCCAAGTTGATACACATTTTAGGGGGAAACAATTCAACCCATAACACCATCCCAGAGACTGGTATTGGCAATTATGTTAACACATGCTGCTCACTACCCATGCTACTCTGACACATTAGAGAGAAATGAGGTGCTAGGAGAGCAGAGCACAATATATAATCCACAGCCACCGGTGGCTGCCAGGGGAGGGGAGAGTCTCAATGCCTTAGAGCCTCCATGAGAGTAGAAACTTGGTCTTTTTCACCACTGCATCCACAGCAACTTGAATGCCCTCAGTGCATGGATGACACTCACTAAATACTGTTGTTAAGGAAAGAATAATGAAATCCAAGGCCACAGCGACAGAGATTCTTATTTAAAATGGAATTACAATGGCATCTGAAAACACACAGGAAGCAGTACTAGGTCTGCTATTGATGTTGTTGGTAGCTGCTATCGAGTCTGCCCGAATCACGGCAATCCCATGGTATGTGCAGCTTTACCCAAAAAAACCAAACCCACTGCTGTCGAGTTAATTCTGACTCATAGCAACCCTTTAACTCCTAGCAATTCCCCGGCCTTGCCCACCCACCCCGCCAACTCTTACTACAATATAAATTATAAAAGGAAAGAGTTATGTGGCCTAGAGAGTTAATATGTCCCTCTTCAGTGCTTCCCCAGAACTCTGTGATTAACATCTATTTCATATTGTTGCTATTGGTATTCTTGTTTTTACCTCATTTTCTAGATTATAAGATCTTGCAGACAGGAAGTGTCTCTTGAGGGCTTTCTAACTTTAGCAACTAGCACAGGCCAATTGAAACAAATGAGTTAACTATTCTGGACAGGTGTCCTACAAGAGAATACTGCTAAGTAAGGCTTGATGACACATGAAAGAGAGTCTCAGAAAGATTAAGCAAAAGTTAGTGGTTAGAAATCAAGCTTTCCCCCCTTTAATGCTGAACCTTCTCTCTCCTTTTAGCATTAGTAATTTTTGCAATGTCTGTCAAAGGCTAGCAGCCTTGGTCCCTACCCTTACTCTTATAACTTGTCTCTTAATGATGTAAAATTCCTCCTGGGACTTGGTTAATGTAATATTAATGGTTTCATTTTACTGGTCGATACATTGGTAAACTTTTTACTTAACAGTGTCCAATATGTAACAGGGGAGCTGGTCATTAGTCAGGGGCCAGGCCAGGTAAGCCAGTAGACTGAATACACCAAGGCATGCATCAGGCCTGGTCTGTGGACAGGAAACCAGGGATGCACTACCCAGTGAACAAGAGGCCAGACAGCCGGCAGGAAACCAGAGATCTGGGGAAGAAAGGCTTCTCATAGACTTGAAGGGTTGACCTCCACATACAGGTTGCTTTAGTGGATGTTCTGTTTGTAGGCTGTTGTTAACTGGTCCGGGAACAAACCTCCACCCACAATCACATCAGGCATTAAGAAAGTCTCATAGACTGCATCTCCAAAACACACAGCAGCACACTTATAATGCCTGTTCCTTTCTCTTCTGCAAATCAGTTTATATTGGTTTACACCTATTTCTTTCCCTCCCATCACGCTATAAACTACTTGAGGGGAAGGGTCGAGTCTAGTTAATCTTCTACAGCTGTTATCTCATAACCACAAACCTAATATGTGAATTGGTAAGAAATGGTGGATATTAAGTTGTGTTGCACTGGGTAGGTTTCCAAAGGAAGGAAGTTTGATAGGACTGTATCTTTTTTTTTTTTTTAATAATCAAGGATCTTCGGGTTAAAAAAAAAAAGTGCTTAAAAAGAAAAGTGCTTCAAAATTCTCTGTCCGGGAGTTAGTCACTCTCAGTCCTCCTTTTAGGCTTCTGCTGCATTTACAAAGTACACTGACATCATTCTGGTGACTGTCTCTTTATTTTAAACTAGCCCTCTCTGCGATTCTATCAGAGTTCTTCACACTGCACTGTGGCGGTATGTCTGCCTGTGTCTCCACACAAGATTAAGCTCCTTGAGGGCAGGGGCCAGGCCTTCTATCTGGTATCCCCAGGACCTAGCACAGAACCTGGCCCTTAGAATTCCACAGATTAATGTGAATTTTGAGTTCATTAATCAAAGAGCCTCTGTTTGCTTTCCTAACAGTACAATTATTTCCAGCTGGTGCCAGAAAAATAACCAAAGACAGTGTTTATAGGACAGACATCAAAAGTGCCAGCAGAATTTCAGAGTTAGGACCCTTAGCTTCACTTTCCACAGGGATTTGCCCTCCAGTTTCCCGGCTCATTTGTTACTGGGGTTGCTGTCTCCTGGACTCACATTGTATTTCCTGCTATTTTATACTATTGATGTGACTGGTCCTTTCTCATTAGTGTAGGCATGTGTGAATTGAGTATAATAATTAGAAATAAAGAGAATGCGAGCCATGTGCAAAACAGATTCTGAAAATACCAAATATGCATTCCATTATGGCAAACTGGGATCTTCCCTTCTAGACTACTTATAAATAAAATATATTTCATAAATGTTTTGCAAAGCCTAGTATTATTAAAATTAATTTAAAATCAAATAAACTCCAATTTTCTTTCCTTATGCTGTGAATATTATCCATAGATGGATCTGTGGTCCCAACATCTTAGACAAACTCATAGTTCACAAAATCACATTTCCCATGAGTTCATATATTATAAAGATAGTAATACTATATTCTTAGGTTCTACATTCCATCGTCTTGGATTTCATACGATGCTACAAAAGCTAGAGAATTTTGAGAAATGAAAAATGGAAAGGTACAGAGGTGGTCACTGTGATTAGGAATCAACTCGACGGTAATGGGTTTTTACGTTACAGAGAGTAAAAGCTGGAGAAAAGGAATGATGAGAGACAGAGAGAGATGACAGAGACAGAGAGAGACAGCATGAGAATAAATCGGTGAGAGAAGTTGAGGAGCAACTAAAGAGAAGGAGGGAGCAACTAATCATGTGAGCACATCAAGTGATCCCTGGGTATGTGAGCTGGCCTGTTACCGTGTCTGGGCTCAGGACTTCATGCTCTAACATAAAGCTTTATCACAGGCTATCAGCATTTTTGTTCATCTTAATATCCACCCACACCCCCCTCCCCAAAGTGGCTCAGCACCTGTTGTGCACCTTGGCGAGGCCAAACAATGGCTGGCACCTGGCTGTAAATGGCCTTCTCTGGGGAGTCCGTGGATTTGGGCTCCTGGCCCCATGTCGTTCAGCTGCCTACTTTTACAGTCATGCTGTCTTCAGTAACTTCAGACATTATCAGTGGAATTGTACTACAAACTGATTTCTAAGTTCGATAATTCAACTACCATACCTTAAGAAACTTCAGTGATTTTGTTAAGTTTAACTGTAAACTTAGATTTTTCATTTGCACAATAATTTCTTCCATATTCTTTAGCAGGTAGTTACAGACACAACATTTCCTCTTCTATGGCAACAAAAGGAAATTAAACTCGTTTTCCTGCATTATCAAAATATTGATTTCCCCTCCCTTAACTGAATTCATCCCTCAGCAATAACAGTTACCATTTATCGAGCATTTACTACATGCCAGGGTCTGAGCCTGGGGCTTTTCACAGGTCTTTTAAATCCTCACAGCCACTTTTCCACTATGACTGTCATTCTACAGATGAAAAGAGGGGCACAAAGTGGTTCAGGACTTGCTAAAGTTCACAAAGTTAGCAGTAGAACAAAACTGGCAAACCTATGTTCTCAAGCTCCAGAGTTTACTCTCTTAGCTAATGTACTGTTTTGCCTCTGCAAGTTTGTCCAATTATGAAGACTGCCTCAACTTTGCCTACGTCTCTTTTGAACACTCACCTCTTAGCTGAAACCAGTGAAATGCTTGACAAATCTTATTTTCTTCACAAAAAGATATTCTGTAATAGAATTCATTTTCTAAAAAATAATCTTAACTACAAATGTCTGTTTCCTATTATTTTTATTATAATACCAACTAATATCTACCTAAGTAAAATGAAGTATATGTTGCTGAAAATTGAAGGAACAGAAAGGCACACAACAATAATATATTCTCAAGACTAGGAAGGAGATCCTTTGCAATAACATTTAGGCTGTGTCTACCTGGGTAAAATGAAGTGTAGGTTTGTTGGAATCACTAAAAGACTACTAGCAAGAACCTTAAGTCTCCGTTAAGAAAAAAAAGTTGCTTTATTTTTTTCCAGGGCTTATATTCTTTAGATCCACAAGCTAACTGCTCAGCTCTTCACTTCAATTTGCTTGAGCAAACGAGGGATGCAAAATTACATTTTTACTGAGGCTGAGGGGGTGGGTTGAAGAAAAGAGATAAATGTTTCTTGTTTTTTGTTTTTTAAGGAGAAACTATTGTTTCTCTCTGGGTGAAGCTAGGAGATCATGGAGAAACCCTGCATGAACTATAAATGCTCTTCTTTTAATCATGGGTACATAAATTATTCCTTTTCGTTTCTTTTCAAAATGATGTGGATAACACTATTACTGTATAGACGGGATGAGAGGGGAAAAAAAACATGACTGTAAAAGTCCCAATTTCCTTCTAACAGCGATAAGGGAAACAACAAGAAGTGATCTTAAGTGAAAATTTCCCAAGGTCCCAAGGAAAAAGGGAAAACTGCAGGAGAGTTTCAAGAACCACAAAGACTTGGGTTTTCTGTCTTGTCAGAAAATCCACACTGCTAGTAAGAGCCTGGGGAAGGGCTGGTGTGGACCTGACTCAGCAGAGAAAATGCCACCCACGGAGTCACTGACTCAGCTTGGCTTCCGCAGGAGCCTAGCTCCGTTTTCTCTGGAGGCTTCCCACAGCCAGGTCAATACACGATTCTCTCAGATGGGAAACTGGAGTATTTTGAAAATTAAAACTCAACAAAGTTGCACAACATGTAAAAGAAGTTTACAATTATGATACTTGGCTTTTTACATGGGCTTAAAGTCAACTTTCTGTTGAATAAATAATATTAACCACATATCAACCACCTAAGAGTTTTAGAATGCCTCAAACGGCCATCACCATCATTCTGAATAGAATCTTACTTCTTTTTAAAGATCACTGTTAACAGATGAGGAGAAACAGTACCATTAAAAGAGGAAGCAAAACATGGTTCAAAGTCTGTTTCCATGAGGTAATGCACACTATTGACTAATCGTCAAAGGAATCCAATCTATACCGAGATGAAGTATGAGGTTAAGGCAGGTGGCTGGGAGAAGTTAGAAACTCCCTTTTCCCCTTTACTGCATTACTTTATTGCTTAAGCCCAGGGACAGATAGAAATCATTGACAGTTTTGTTGATCTAACACAGGGACTTGTGCACAGTGAGATGGTAGTTAGATATATGAGGTTCATCTGCTGGAAAATGTGCCAATTTCACATTAACTGTGTGCATGCATTCATGTGTATGTGCTATCATGTGTGTGTGTGTGTGTGTGTGTGTGTGTGTGTGTGTGTAGCAAAAAGTTACCAACTTTGAAAGAATCTTACAAATTATTTCTGGGTAGAAGTATTTCTGCATAGCTGTTTTTATTTTTCCTCTGGAAGGAAAGTTTTCAATTTAGGAATCTGGACCCCAGAAATGTTAGGTTGTTTTATTTTAGAGTGTTTGCAAACGGAGTGCTGATTTCTAATGGAAAACAAATCTCTCCTCCTAATCATATTATAACAAATAATTTGCTCTCATATAATTTGCTACATTTCTCTCTAGCATAAGTCAAATCTCTCTGATAGGTAGGAAATCAACGCTGTGAAACTCTGAAATGCTTCCCTATTTCTTCTGTTAATCAGCAAGTGCTATGACCTCAGCAGCCAGACATAGGTGATACAAGCAATGGGCTATGTATTTTTTTTAATACTCAGGGACATAGATCAGAACTATAAATTTGTTATGATTTTTATCAGTAAAAGTAGGGCTCTGATGGCCATCTTTCTTCAAATAAACAGTTCATCTTTGCTAATTCCTCCCAGTGTGAAAGAGGTGCAGTTCAGAACCAAGGATCAAACAAACATCAGTGGTTCAGAAATGATATCTTTTCCCCAGTAGCAATATACATTGTGGGTATGTGACTGGAATATTTAAAACACCTGTTCACCTGGAACTGAGCCAAATGTGTAATACGTGAGAGTGTGCTTGACTCATTTCCAAGAATATGCAGCATTACTGCCATCAAAGTACTGAGGAAACCAGGGCAAAGATACTTAGTCTCACACTGGAAGCAAGATACATATTTTTTATTGTTAACAATACCATCACACTGAACACTACTGACTCGCTAGTATTTTAATGAAATCAATTATTTGTTTTTGTGGAAAGGAAAGGAATTAGCAATACAGGGACACTTGTTTTAGCTTTGCCAGGGAATAAATTATATCCTAACTCTACCAGAGTTCACCAACAGAACCTGGGTGAACCCCTCTATTTGACAGGGTGCAGCCCTATTTTTTTTACAATTCTGTTTTGACTTAACAGAGTTACTTTATGACTCCTAGCTTCTCGTTTCTGTACCTTTAGTTAAAAACTGAAGACCTAATTTTAAAATCTGTATTGCTAGGATCTTATTGCTGAAGAATTTCATAATTTTGTTACACACACACAAATAGTTACATATGTATTACATATAACAATTTATAAAATGTGGCATTTTGCTTGAGTGTGAGCACAAAATCTACCTAACATGGAGACGACTCCTATTTCTTTCTTGTTTTGCATACTGACGATTTCTATGTCCAAGGAATGTACATTAGAAGAAAAACAAAAAGTTAAAAACTTTGCTTAAGTGCCAATGTGAAGAGAGGAGTGGCAGGAAAGGAAATAACATGTTTATCATCCCTATGTGCCCAGAAACGTGCTAGTTGCTATGTATGTACATTATACATGTTAATTCTTACAATAAGACTTTAAAGTGCGATTTATTGCCCCCGTTTTACTGCTTAGGTAGCTGAAATTCAGTGGAGGTTCGGAAACTTTGCCCAAGATCACAGAGTTTTTGAAAGTGGTAGAGCCAGCATTCAAAACCTGACTGACTCTAAAACTTGTGTGTGCCCCATATTCTATACAACAGTGTCTTTTTCAATGAACAGGCTGGGCTTTTCGGTTATAAATGGGAAAGTATACAAAAGGAATTTTTATACTTGACAGTATTGTATTCAGAATTCTGACTTGCTTATGTGGTCATTAAAAGTGCACATACTTCATTAGGAATTTCTAAATTTGTAGATTTTGACTTCTTTTTTGGTTTAATCTAGAGAAGCTTATGTAGTTTAAAATACACCTGATGTCTCAATAATTTGCTTCTTTCGCACATAACATACAATAAATCGTCCTCAGTCAAAGAAATGCATGTGTACTTTACTGGTACAAATGGAAGTTATATGCATATTAAAAAGCAACCTGTTTTATATTATAATCAAAGATGTTTACCAGATGACAAATGGCTTAAAATAGGTAAGCATAGCATGAAAGGTGTTGGGCTTTTTAGCACACACATATATGTATTTTACTTATAAAAATCACAATGATACATTTGTTACTTCCTTTTTACAAATAAATTGCTTCTCTTTAGAGATATTCATGTATCTAGAGATAGTTACCTATGTATCTAGAGATAGCTACCCACGTTTTTTGGTAGAACCTTCCTCAAGAAATGGTTGTCACATGTATGTATCTAATCCCACACCAAATATTTACAGTGCTTATTTTCCTGTCTCCTCTTCCCTATTTATCTTGCCATCTTTCTAAAAGTTCTGTCTGTATGTGCAACTTTTATTCAGATCAAGCTAATCTTTTTCACTCTTGCTCATTCCTCCTCGTGGACCTTTGCATAATTGGTATTTTGAAAGGTTTGTCCACATTCTTTACGAATTCATAGCCATCTTTCTGCACTTGACTTGTTTGGGCCTAAAAATAACTGTCTATCATGTCTGCCTTCCCTAATTCTTCTATGTTGTACTCTAGTGGTTACCACTTGATTACACAGTGGCATCATCATTACAAACCTTACCATGTGGAGACCCTGTTCTGAGCAGTTTACAAAGGTTCAATCATTTAATTTAAACAGTGAACCACTGAGGTAGGTGCTATTATTCCCATCGCCACTGAGTCGATTCCAACTCATAGTGACCCTATAGGATAGAGAAGAACTGCCCCATAGGGTTTCCAAGGAGTGGCTGGTGGATTCAAACTCTTGACATTTTGGTTAGCACTGCACCACCAGAGCTCCGGTACTATTAGTAATGGTGAGGAAATTAAGGCACGTAAAGGCTAACTAACTTATGCAGGGTCATACAAGTAGCAAGGAGTGGAACTGGAACAGACTCAGGTAGTCTTATCTTCAGAACTGGTGCTCTCAAACACTACATGACGCTGCCTCCTCCAAATGTCTCATAGTTCTTGTTATGTTGCTTTGTTAAGTTGATTTACACATGTATTTCTTACCTTAGCTAGACTTTTTAAGTTGTGTGAGATTATACACCATCTCTTTCAAGCTTATACACTTTCTGGAATCACTGCAGAGTTCTGTACATACTTGTTCTTATGTTGTTAGGTGCCATCCAGTCGGTTCCAACTCATAGCAACCCTATGTACAACAGAAGGAAACACTGTCCAATCCTGTCCCATCCTCACGACTGTTGCTATGTCTGAGGCCATTGTTGCAGCCATTGTGTCACTCCATCTTGGTGAGGGTCTTCCTCGTTTTGGCTGACCCTCTACTTTACCAAGCATTCTCTAGGGACTGGTCCATCCTGATAACATGTCCAAAGTATGTGAGAAGAAGTTCCATCATCCTCCCTTCTAAGGAGCATCCTGGCTATACTTCTTCTAAAACAGATTTTCTTTTGGAGTCCATGGTATATTCAATATTCTTCACCAACACCAAATTCAAAGGCTTCAATTCTTCTTCCATCTTCCTTATTCATTGTCCAGCTTTTGCACGCATATGAGGTACTGAAAATACCACGGCTTGGGTCAAGTGCACCTTAGCCCTCAAGGTGGTATCTTTGCTTTTAAACACTTTAAGGGTCTTTTGCAGCAGATCTGCCCAATGCAATACATCGTTTGATTTCCTGACTGCTGTTTCCATGGGCGTTGATCGTGGATCCAAGTAAAATGAAATCCTTGACAACTTCAATATTTTCTCCATTTATCATGATGTTTCTTATTGGTCCAGTTGTGAGGATTTTTGTTTTATGTTGAAGTGTAATCCACAATGAAGGCTGTAGTATTTGTTCTTCATCAGTGTTTCAAGTCCTCTTCACTTTCAGCAAACAAGGTTGTGTTATACGCGTATCGCAGGTTGTTAATGAGTCTTTTTCCAATCTTGATGCCACGTTTTTCTTCATATAGCCCAGCTTCTCGGATTACTTGTTTAGCATACAGATTGAATAAGCATGGTGAAAGGATACAACCTTGACACATACCTTTCCTGATTTTAAACCATGCCATATCCCCTTGTTCTGTTCATACGACTGTATAGGTTCTATATACAGGTCCCACATGAGCACAATTAAGTGTTCTGGAATTCTCATTCCTTGCAAAGTTATCCATAATTTGTCATGATCCACACAGTCGAATACCTTTGCACAGACAATAAAACACAGGTAAACATCTTTCGGGTGTTCTCTGCTTTCAGCCAAGCTCCATTTGACATCAGCAATGACATCCCTTGTTCCACATCCTCTTCTGAGTTCAGCTTGAATTTCTGGCAGTTCCTTGTTGATGCACTGTTGCAACTGTTTTTGAATTATCTTCAGTATAATTTTACTTGCTTGTGATACTAATGATAGTGTTCGATAATTTCCATGTTCTGTTGGACCACCTTGGAATAGGCACGTATATGGATCTCTTCCAGTCCGTTGGCCAGGTAGATGTCTTCCAAATTTCTTGGCATAGATGAGTGAGCCCTTCCAGTGTTGCATCTGTTTGTTTAAACATCTCAATTGGTATTCTGTCAATTCCTGGAGCCTGTTTTTTGCCTACACCTTCAGTGCAGCCTGGACTTCCTCCCACAATACTATTGGTTCTTGATCATACGCTACCTCCTGAAATGGGTGAACACTGACCAATTCTTTTTGGTACAGTGACTCTGTGTATTCCTTCCATCTTCTTTTGATGCTTCTTGCATCGTTCAATTTTTTTTGCCCACAGAATCCTTCAATATTGCAATTCGAGGCTTGAATTTTTTCTTTAGTTCTTTCAGCTTGAGAAATGCCAAGTGTATTCTTTCCTTTTGGTTTCCTAACTCCAGGTTTTTGCACATTTCATTGTAATACTTCACTTTGTTTTCCTGAGCTGCCCTTTGAAATTTTCTGTTCAGCTCTTTTACTTTATCATTTCTTCCATTCATTTTAGCTACTCTACATTCAAGAGCAAGTTTCAGAGTCTCTTCTGATACCTGTTTTGGTCTCTTTTTTCTTTTCTGTGTTTTTAATAACGTTTTGCTTTCTTCATGTATGCTGCCCTTGATGTCATCCCACAACTCGTTTGGTCTTCGGTCATTAGTGTTCAATGCATCAAATCTATTCTTGAGATGGTTTCTAAACTCAGGTGGGATATACTCAAGGTCGTACTTTGGCTCTCATGGACTTGTTCTAATTTTCTTCAGCTTCAACTTGAACTTGCATATGAGCAATTGCAATACATCCTGTACATCCTAGGAATCGAATAATTGTTGCCTGAATAAAAATAACTGCTGATGAACCTGGAAGTAAGTTTCTAAAATACACAGGTTGGAAGGCCACTTTTAGATTTGAAGGTAAAAATTAAATTAAAATTTTGCATGCTTTAAATAATAATTCACAAAATACATCTAATTGCACTAATTATCACTAATGCAAAGGCCATATTAATTTATTTTCTATTTAATAGTTCTTAATTGCCATTATAAACATTTTTGCATAAAATAAATGTACTGTCTCTTGCTTAAATCAGCCTTCTTGAATTGTTTTGAGTTCTATTACAGATAAATAATACCGTAGACATTTTAAATCCCTAACAACTAGGAGGTAGTCAAATCAATACCAGCTAGATAATACATAAAGGATGGATGCAAATTTTATAGCAAAGAAATTAATAATTAATTTGTATCTTTTTATTGTAACAAAATATTGTCAGCTTTTTCTGAAGTTCAATAATGCTTAATAACAGATACGAACTGTATAAAAAAATCACTAAGATAAAAATGCTATGAAAATAATTATATTTGATGTTTCTGAATGTAATTAATGTACTATATTCTCTCTATATAATAGTCTAGCATAGTTAATACATCTCATATCACTATTGTATCTAGAAATATTAAAATAATTTCTTATTTTAACAATTAAAAATAGCCAACATTTCCATATTACAAAGGTTTTGCTGAAGAGTCAGAAATGAATAATATAATATGGAAGGTAATTATTTCCAAAATGGAATGTATCCTACATAGTACAAGAGACTTAACAATGAAAATTTTGTTTAAAAAGTGTGTATATAAAAGGCTTTGTCCCTCGATTATAGCTCTAAGTGGTTTACTATCTAGGTTGAAAATGGTTCTGCAGGGTTGTATGTCCTATTTTTCCATGCCTGCAGTAAAGATACAATATGGGAATTCAGCTTGGTAATTACTAATACACCACACAGACACAATTATACCCTGTATACTGCATAAAGGAATCACTTGTGGTCTGCATCCATTACAAAGAGCAGTAGGGGGCCAACATGCAAGACGACAAAATGCTTTACAAGACGGAAGGAGACCAGAAGAGTCGATGTACACAGATACAAGGCCCTTGATTCTTCTAGCAATGATTTAAGTCTCTTTCCATCAATTATTGTCTTTTGTCTCAAGACTCTTATCACAAGCAGCTTTACAGGAACTGAACATAACAATGCTCAGACCCGTGTAACCCCAAGAACTATGCTGACATTTCCACACCCTATGTTGCTATGTTTGACCTGGTGATTCAGATTACTTAAGCAAAACAAAGTAGGAAAAAAAAAGGTTACCATTGCAAAACTGGCCTATATATATATACAAGTCGGCATCGACTCGATAGCAATGGGTTATATATATGTGTGTGTGTGTATATATATATATATAAAATGGCTTACTCATAATTCCATTTCTCGAAACTGAAAGCTATCCTCTTCTCAAAGTGTTATTTTTCCAAGTAGTTTCTACTCCATTTTAAAAATTAAAAGTGAAAATCAGTTTGGGTGAAAATTATCATGTTAAAAAGGGACTAAATATTGGCACATCAAGGCGGGGATATATTCAACAAAGGATTTTATGTTTCAGGGAGCTAAAGTAAAATAAGTCATCTGCTCTCTTAAGCTACCATGAGTCACAGGAATAATCTGTGAAACTCTTTAAAGTTTTAAGAATTTAATCACAAGCAGTAAGCGGTTTTTATTATAACAAAGTTTCCTCTTAATTATTACATGATGTACATTATTTCATAATACTTTCACTTAAGATGTTCTTTTAAAATACGTCTTACAATTATGAATTTTTTTTTAAGACCTTCGTAAAGTTAGTTATGGCAGTTTGTCAGGTTCTGTGAAACAAAGCCTTGTCTTTCAGAAAATGTTTACAATCTAGGAGGGAAAAAAAAATTTCCCTGGGGCTAAAATGTTTATTGGCACCTAGAAGTCTGAAAAGAGAGAGAGTCAGGCCTGTGGTTTTTGGAGGGCACTTTATCATCGCCCGCATTCTCAAAGGTTTCTCTGAATGAATAGAACTGGATTACTCAGCCTTCTACTCCACGCCTATTCCTCTCCATTTTCCTTGGCACGACTGAGAGCCAAGCTATTTTTAGTTAGGCAGTTTTCTATTTTTAGACAACTACCAGTTAGAAGACATTTGTTAGGGAAAAATTAAAAAAAAAAAAAAAAAAAAAAAACACAAAGGGAGGAGGGAATGAAGCTTTCCTCCACATATTGTAAAGCAGCCTTCAACCTGTAACTCCAGGCATTTCAGCTGCTTTCAATCTTGGAAAAATAAAGAAAAATTCAGAGTTCAGGGTTTTAAAAATAAACCTACCCTCTGGCAAACAGACCAAAATACAACAAGCTGTTACTATGTGAAACAGTGACTACAAAAACAAAGAACATTCACCAATGGATAATTAAATTGTGAGAAAAGTTGTAGAACTATTAGGTTCTAAGAATGTTACACAGGCATGTAACAATTTTGCAGCCTCTCAGCCAGATGTATCATCTTTTTGAATTTAGAGAGAGGAAAACAGCAACAATAAAACTCATCTGTGAAGTTAAACCAGGGATGTGGGATACAACTGTAAGGTTTTCATTCTCAGTACAAGATAATTTTATATCAAACTTAAAGGTAATTATAGTCATTGCATTTTTCTAACATTTGTATTCTATGGAGTTTCTCTAGAAATTATAACCACGTTTACGAAGAAACCATGTATTAAAAAATCCAATGCCAATGAGAAACCAGAATAAAGGCTGCTACATGTATTACACAATTCATATATTTGTGTGTGTCCATACCTACCAAATGTATATACACACATATGCATTTATATATCTGTATATGACTACCTTTATTAGTCTCACTTTTACTTCAAATGGGAATATATGGTTCACAGACTAATTTAGCATGATCAACCTATTCTACTTATCATTCAAGGCCACATGTTCCTCTAAAATGCACCATGAAGTGTTTTCGGATGCTTACAGGTGGAATTACTTTTGTTCTGTTATCCCAACTGCACTTTGTCAGTGTCTTATTATGATTTAGACTATTGGGTATTGTGATTACAGATGCATCACCAGCAACTCGCACAATACTTGGCACTTGGTCTTCATGGTCATCAATATCTTCTGAATGAAAGAACAAATAGTGAGTGGCTATTGGCCTTGGAGGGCAGTGAACAGGTCATAATCATTTCATCTCCCGTGACATTTGGTGCAATGCCTTGCATGTAGAAAGCATTTCATAAATGCTTGTAGAAGGGGGAAAAAATCAATTCATTGACCTTTGTTCGATTTTCTTAATTTGTATAAAACTATATTTATTTATACAATACTATATCTATTAAATGAAACCTTGATGCATTTAAAATGGTATACAATCATTGCAAAATTAAGAATTTGTTTCCTTTCTCCTTTGTTTAAACAAGTTTTAAAACCTGAACTTTCCCCTGATGTTAAAAAAGAAAAACACCTTATATAACTTTACAGTTTATAATGGGCTCTGACATCTTCTACAGCCCGTAATCCTCACACCAGCCCTCTGAAGAACACAGGGTAGACAATACTAACCCAGAGGAGGAGCCAGAAGCGCAGTGGGGTTAAGGAATTCGCCCCAGGTTAGAGAATTAGTATGTGACGTTGCTATAACTCAAACTTAATTTCGGATCTCTATCTTTCCACCAAATGTGTAGTGTGTCTGAAGTTGCATTTCATAAAATTTATGATGAAGTCTCATAATAATGCTTCAACATCATTCTTTAGAAACATCACTATGCAGCTTTCTTTTCTCCTCACATGAAATTAATTCAGAACAATCACATTTAAGACAGACCCAAGCACAAAGCCTGTATAAAGATAAAATTCCTTACATATCTAATTAGGAAAACTCAAAGAAACTGCATGCATGCACGCTCTTTTTCTTTCTGTTGGAAAAGTTCAGAATCAACATGGCTTGTTTCTGTTTCTTTACTACTTTTCTTTCCTGTAACTGCTTCCATTTTCTCCTGTTCCTTAGAGGAATTCCAGTCCCAGTGTTCCCTCCATCCTCTCACCTTCCTTTGTAAAATCACATTTACTTTAACAAATATTCTGTTCTTTGCAGTAAATACTGATGGAGTGTCTCAGCTTTCCTGATTGGTTTCTCTGTCCTGGCACAAGTCTGCTACACTATGGGTGTGCAATAAAAGTCTGCTGCAGCAACAAAAGATAAAATGACCATGTGCATCTCCTCCACTTCACACGCCCTTATATAGGTTGATTCCATCAACCACCAGGCCAGCTACCTCAATAAACAGGAGCTAGAGGTTCACTAATTTCACCATCTACAACAGCGCTGTCCAAAGGAAGGTTTTTGTGATGACAGACATGTTCTCTGCCTGCCCTGACCAGTATGGTAGCCACTAGCTACATGCGGCTACTGAGCACTTGAAATGTGGCTAGTATGACTGATAGCTACAAACTAAGTTTATAATTTTATTTAGTTTCAATTAATTTAAATTTAAATAGCCAGGTGGCCAGTGGCTACCTTATTAATTAGTGCAGGTTTGTACCACTGAATCTGAAATCTGGGTATATTATCCAAAGAGAATTCTCATAACAGAAAGAACCAGGCTGTAACTGTCATATAATTTATTTACAAATGTGTATGTACAGTAACCTTGAAAGGAGTTAGACCTCTGGAACCAAAAAGTGACACAGACTGGAGTTGGTTTCAGAGTAGTGGCTCATTCTCACCATAACTCTGGCCTCAGTTTTTCTATGAAATGGTTTCCTTAAGGTCACAGGGAGGACATTTGTTTATGACTAAGATGGAACTTGTATGCTATTTTGGAAAAAAGTGTCTAATTCAGAAATTCTATAATAGGAGTTACTATTATTAATTCATATATCAGTTTTTTGGGTAATAATGTTGTCTTAGATGTGAGGGGGAAAAAATAGGCACTCATTGTACAGTTTACTGTTTACAGTGTTTCTTATCCTGAAACAGTTGCTCAAAATAGTTACTGAGTTTATTTACTAAAACATAAAGATTAAGAGATTTAATTGATATGAAGAGGTTTTCAGAATGTAATTAACCTCCTAGCTAGTCATTAACTTTATGACCTTTAGAAATAATTGACAGAGAATTTTTTTCCCCTTATCCAAAACTTCTATCAGGTGGCTAAATTTAAGAAATAACACAGAATACACCAAGTGCCTTTGAGACACGAATGGATAATATGAAAAACAGCTATTTGTAAAATGGTATATAAATGTATTTCCAATAATATGCTCTTTCCATTTAATTTGTTGTATACATATGCAGCATTTGCCTAATTACAATCTTTTTTAATGATCAAGTCCTATTAAGTCTTATCCCAGAATGTCCTATGAATTATTGTGGCAACGAGGAAAGCATAGTTGTCAGTTCCCCTCCTCACCATAGAGGACATCCCTAAGCAATCACATCACACTTTCCTAGCGAGTCTGGACATGGACTCAGAGTTCTCCTCAACACGTGCTCCAGGCAGCCACTACCAGTGATGGACACTTTCTAGGGAGGGAGCCAGGCCAGAAAATGCAGTGCTCACAGCAATCACTTACCTAATTAGGTAATGATAGGCCGCTTTATATCATATTTCTAAGGAAACCTAATGCTCTTGCTTTCAAGAATTAGTTTCACTGAATATCAGTTTAAAGAATCTATTTCAATGGTACCATTCTAACCCTCAGTAAAACTGCAAAGAAGAAATGCTCTACGAATGTACTTTAAACTCCCTGCTGAAGAAAATGATGTTCAGAAAAGGAAGCCAACATATTTGCTATTCAAAGTTTGGTTCACAGACCAGCAGCATCAGCATCACCTTGTAGCTTGTTAGAAATACAGACTCTTGGGCCTTACCCCATACCCCCTGAATCAACAGCATTTTAGCAAGATCGCTGGTGATTCAGACTAGGCCAGAGGTGGTTCATTTGATACTCACTGATCCCTCTTAAATCTCAGCCAAAACAGGTTGCTTCTCTCTTCCCTGGGAATCAAGTGTGTTTGGTCTGGAAATTCTTTATTTTCTACCAGCACTACATTTCATTTCCTGTGTCTTTTTAATTTTATTTTCTGACACAGCCACAGCCTTATTCATCTCTGGTCTACTTGAGTCTCACTTCTATTATTACTAGAACACATCTGATTTTAACAAAGAAAACTTTGTAAAATTTTTTATCTTCTCCATACTGTAACCATTATCAGCCATTGTTAAAGTGAAGAAATGAATTTGTCAGCTCATTACATATACATATATATATACGTATACATACATACATACACATATATATTTATTTATATATATGTATATATATATACACACACACACACGTACATATATTTGCTGAATGTCTACAATGTGCCAGACAGTGAGCTGGCAGCTGGAGCTACAGAGATGAATAAAACATTGTCATGGCCCTCAGGGACGGGAAAGAGACTTGTAATAAAAAATACAATGGAGCGAGGTAATTGAAATAATAAACACTCCTCTGATTAAAAGAGCTGTCATCTTTTATTCTGACTCTGGGCAGGACTCGCATTATTCCTAAAACTTAACTTTTGAATATTTAACAGCTATATATTCAGTAACCAATCCTGAGAAAGTAAGACTGCTCTATGCTTGATATCTCATTTGATATATTTTAAAGCTAAACAATGTCACTTTTACCTAGGGTCTATCAATGGCTAGAAGTTAACCTTTAGTGCAAACACGCTGCTCAACATCAAGTTCCATGTGCCCTGAAATCTGTAAATATATTAAAAATTGACAGTTATTATCCAGCCTAAGTATTCTTCCCCTTTCACTTCCAGATATTAGGAAAAAAACACATGAGAACTTTGGTTTGCTCTAGTTCAAGAAGGTTAATGTAAATAATAGTGATAAAATGGTGGTGATTAATACTGATGAAGAAGTTACATTACTGACAAAAAGGCTGTATTTTGAAACCTATTGTCTTCCCTGCTCCTACTGTTATTAAATAATTCTCTGTTGACTCTGTCTTAGCACTAATGCCTATAAGCCATTAGAACTGTGCCATAACAGAAGAGAGGAAATTCCGTTTTATTGCCTTGCACATGCAGCTTAAGTAATCTAACATGCACATTATTATTTGTTGAGCAGTGATTATGTTCTTAATAAATGAGATGTGAAGCAGCTTTTTGTTTATAAAACATATGCAAATTAAGCAAGAACATTATTTTTTAAAAGGAATGGGTTTTCAAATTTGACATATAAAAATCCATTGTGGTATAGTTATGGGGAGTGTGAATATTTTTTAAAAATTTTAGACTTATTTCTTCTTTTAGACTTTGGGCAACAAATATAAATGTGATTTACAGGTACCAGGAAAAGTCTCTTAAAGATATGTAAACAAAAATGAACATTAAAATGCAGGAAAAACATTCATTTGTTTTTAAAAACAAAATCCCTTTTTTACCCTTTTCCTTGGAGCTACAACATTGAAGGTTTAAATCTTCACGGAATATATGAATTCTTTGTTCATTTTTTAATACTAGCCATTGAAAAATAATTATATACTTGGTTTAACCGAGGACAAGGAAGACTTACTAAGCCACTTGCAATAAGAACTGTTCCAATTATGTTCTACAATAAACCTAAGAAGCATTTTTATTCCGCCTCAAGAATACCCCTGCTTTTCTGAAAAAATTAATTTACTAATTATAACGCTAACTAGTGGCCCAATGTTGCCTCAAGAAATTTAAAATAGTAACAAGAAAGGCCTATCATCTTTCCGTTCACAAACTTCAAATAAAATAAAAACCAACAAACTTTACCTAGCTCACATGGTTACTGCTCCCAGTCAGCATTGACAACTTGCAAGCACTTGCGTGGTTACTGGTTTAGGGGTAAAAGGTGCATTTAGCTTTACAGTGAATGTTTAAATCCAAATTTATCTCCCTGGAAGAGAACATTTATGATCTGGATTCTAAAATCACAAGGCTACACAGTTCTCCACTTCACTACTCAAATTTTACATTAAAGAATTAATTTTGGGTGTTAATTTGAGAACACAATCGGTTTAAATGCCTCTCTTCATATTTCAATAATCTAGACCAGGACAGTGTCAAAGAATTTTCTGTGATGAGCAACATGCTTTACTATCAGCCCTGTTTAATTTGGTAGTCACTACCTACATGTGGCTACGAGCATTTGAAATGTGCCTAGTTCCACTGAGCAACTCAGTTTTACATTTTATTTAATTTTAATTTATTTTGAATTTAAATGTGGCTAGGGACCACTGTATTGGACAGCATAACCGTTGCTGTGGAGTTGATTCTGACTCATAGCGACTGTACAGGACAGAGTAGAATTGCCTCATAGGGTTTACTGGACAGCATAGATCTAGATTATTTCAGTGCTTTAAAAACAATTCATCCAATTCTAATTGAATTGTTTCTTCAGAGCTATAAAGACATTTTTCTTACTTTAAATGAGTAACACTTATGTTATATGACAATCACTTGGTAACTTGTCTGTCTCCTCCCTGTTTATTGTACCGATACACTTTGAGGGCCTGCACTCTCTAGACATCACGTTGAACACTGGGGATATGATGGTGAACAAAATGTGCACAGTCCCTGACTCCAGGAGTTTAAAATCTAGTGTGGAACAGGTAGTTGGGTAACAACTTCAACAGGGCTCTGAGAGGAAAGTAGACCTTGTTATGGCTGTGATATAGGAAAAGAACATAGGTTTATGGTGAGAAGAGGGTTCAAGGAAGACTTTCCAGAAGTATAGAGTGGGATCTGATTTGAATGAAGGATAAGTAAAAGCCAAGCAGAAATCTAGGAAGGAAAGTTTCAGACAAAACAAACGGAGAGCGCTGGAGAGGATGAGGATTATAAACCTGTTCTAGGATAGTCGGTGGGGGAGAGGGTGGATGGGAGGGAAACAGAAAAACATGAGGATGGAAAGAAAGAGAAATACAGGGGTCAGATCATACATGGCCTCGTGAATCATCTTAAGGACCAAGTATCCTAGAGGGCCCTTGTTAAATTTGTATCTCCAGTCATTCCATGGCACATAGCACATGGTAGGAATTCAATAAATGAGTAAACAAATAAGTGAATGTAGTTATACTCTTAAGAGAAGTATCTGTATATAATATACATCTATATAAGCCCTATAGCCCCATTGCCACCGTGTTGATTCCAACTCATAGCGACCCTATAGGACAAAGTAGAACTACCCCATAGGGTTTCTGAGTCTGTAAATCTTTACAGAAGCAGACTGCCACATCTTTCTCCTGAGGAGTGGCTAGTGGGTTCAAACCACCGACCTTCTGGTTAACAGCCAAGTGCTTAAACACCGTGCCACCAGGGCTCCTATACATCTATATAAAAACCAAAACCAAACCCGCTGCCATCAAGTCAATTCCAACTTATACTGACACTATAGGATAGAGCAGAACTGCCCCATAGGGTTTCCAAGGAGTGACTGATAGACTCGAACTGCCAGCCTTTTGGTTAGCAGCTAAGTTCTTCTTAACTACTGTGTCACCAGGGCTCCATACATCTATATAGCACCCATAAAAGTACTTTTTCATATCTATATTTTTATAAATATAAAATTGGAATCTATTTAATTGGTCCAAGCTCCAGTGGTTGATAGCTGGAGTAAAACAGACATACTTTACATCTATCCCTAAAATTTGTATGTAATATAGAGTTTGTAAAGATGTCCAATTCTACCACTGGCTGCATTTGCTTTTCAATAAAAATTGCACTCACCAATTTTCACCAAACTACATAAGGGTAGTTAGTTTGTTGGCAACTCCCAGTAGCACTGTGAAGCTATAAAAGTTTTAAGTTATTTTAAGGCCTTTCCAGTCCTAATTCAGGCCTTAATCATTACTGGGCAAAGAAACATTTTGCTGGAGCAACTGTTCTTAAATGTGTCTAAATCCAAACAGGGTTCAGGTGACAGAACATAATAATTCATGTAAATATTATCTCTCAAACATAGATACATGCAATTCTTATCCATTCTTACATCTTCAAAAAAATAAAAAGCCAACAATCCTCTACTGAATCAAAGGTTTCTTCCCCAGGAGTTCAACCCACGTTTGAATTTCCTGAGGGAGCAGCAGAGGGCCTCATGTTTTACTCCCCTTCTATGCGTAGTCACTCCACATCAGCCCTAAGTGGATGAGCAGCTCAAAAGAATCTCTGAGTCACTGAGGGGTGAGAGGTCTCTTCCTGGCTGGGTGCTAAATAACACTCCCATACGGGTTTTGTGGCTAAAGATCACGTGCTGGATATGGTGGTAATCTGTCTGGAACTTCTGTTGCTTCAAATATCACCTGGAGTGATCTGGCAGAACACACGACCTTCTTGAGTGAATGTTTGATTGAGTTGTTTGGTCTCTGTCTTCTTTTTGGTAGCTTGTACTACATTAAACAACGTAATTCCTCCTTTGTCCTCCAACTGCACCCACGCTGATTTTTGTATATATGTTTTACAGCCTTAATAAGAATGCCTGTCTTCTAACGTTTTCAGAATCCCTTGCACAGTGCTGAGCACTGGCCGGCACTTGCTAAATGGTTGCTGAATGAAGCAAGGGCCTGTAAGCATGTTCTGTGGGACTTGAGTTCATTAGGTCGTCCTGAGTGCTCAACAACCACGACTTCTTCCAGGAATAGCGCCCAACATAAACTGTTAGGGTAGGAAGCAGCTAAGAGAATGAGGAGTGGAGCTAGATAATTGGAAGTAATGAGGGGACAGCTCATTAATGCCATCAGAATTCCTACTGAATTTCAAGAGCCTCATAAGCCAGCATTTTGAGTAAATACCCAGTATACATGTCACAGAGTTAAATAAAATGGACTTTCTTCAAAAGAAGTGCTTTTAATACAATAACTGTTTTTGTTTTCTTTTTTTTTAACCAATGGATTAAAAACTTAACACATTTACTAATCTGGCATATTTATTATATTGTATCTAAACAGATATTCATGCTGCATTATAATGTAATAATAAAAAAAAACTATCTCAGTCTGTCTGTTAAGCCTTTGTGAATCTTTGTGCCATTGTAACAGTAGCGCTAATTATCAAGCAAAGACATGATAATTACGCAGAGCTTTTTTTTTTGCTAAAAGAAGGAATCTTTTTCAACACCCACGTGCACCGCACAATATCCTGTGACCCTGTAACATTACTCTGGTATGGCCCAGAAATTTGTATTTCAGTCTAAATGTTGGGAATCTTATTATTTCTCACTTTCCCTCCCTACTGCCTTTTTTCTTGTGAGTAAACTGTTTTTAGAGGGTTAGAGGAGTGGGGTAATGGTCCAAATGGGAAATATACAACTAATGACCCTACATGAAACATATTATGCTCCTCATTAAACTTACTCAGCTAAATGCGTTCCATTAAATTAAAATAAATAGGATTTAAAATTTCACCTAGGAGTAGTAAACTACCTTAACTCTCAACTTCATGTTAGATCCGTTCTAGCAATGGATTCCTCATGTCCCTGAAGTATCACAGGTTCTTAAGCTCCCAACATTCTTTATCTCTTGGTGCTACAGAGGCTTACAAACTTACTTGGCAAACCTATTTTAAATGCAGCTTCCCACACAGGTCCTCTCCTCTCCACCAAGCGATAATCTGCACTTTGAAAAATGCTCCATGTGTGAGTGATGTAAAATCTTACCAAGCTTACTTCTTTATCATCTCTGTTATTACTAAAAATGGAATGGTCAAATACGTGAAGAAAGTGTGATTCAGGTAGTTGAACAGGGCAGGCTCACGATGTCTCAGATACAAATTCTTATGTTCATCGAAAGAACTGAGCTGTCAAGTCTCTAGATTTGGCCTAGGAGGTCCAGAGTGTCTTTTTCAGTCAGAAGCTTTAATCTGTTGATGTTAAACTCAAGAAACTGAAGCTGCTGTCTTACTCTCTTTTAAAGTGTTGCTTTTTAGAGAATTATAATATTCAGAAGGACTTTTAAACTAAACTCCTTTACTTTTGAGATGAGAAAAGTTAAGCCCAGAGAGGATGTTAACTTGTCATATGGTACAACAGTGCAAAACCAGGATCAAATGCAAGACCTCAAACTCTTAACCCAGGGCTCTTCTGATGGCTTCTAAAGAAGTCTGACTCTCAGATATCGATCTATCCAAGAAAATGAAAGTCTCCTACAGTATATGAAGTTTTAAATCAGCCTTTAGGTCATATAATAGAGTCTGCATATTCCCAAGAAAAAACCCTCAGAAGATGTATTTTCTAGAGTTTCAACTCCTTAAAGCAAATTTCCTGTATCATATTTAAGGACTGGAACAGTTTAACGAACAATTCCAACTCAAATTCTTTTGTTACTCTGAAAATTTGTTATAATGGTTTCCATAATGAGATGGAGTTTTGAATGTAGAGTTGTTTCGTTTCTAGAATTAATGTTAAGTATGTGTAAACACCCATACACAAAAGCACCTATGAGATTCGACAACTGACTAGTTATGTTCACCTTCACATGTTTATGTATTATGTTTGTATGTGCACATGGATAAAATACTGCCTGAAATACATAGCACGTAAATTTTATAAACAGTCTAGAATTTCAAGATCAAAGCAAGCACAAAATTCAATGAAAAGCTACCTAAAATGACGTGCAGCAATGTGAATCTGAAAGTATTTTAAGCACATACCGCATTAGAGGTCTACCTATCATCATTTTCGTTTCTCTGAAATTATTTGTTTGGCGTTGTTAGGCAAAAACAAATTGGTCATCTCTACACTTTTGAAAAGCTTCCAAATAAAAGCAAAAAAATAAGAACTAGCTTTAGACAGAATGTGTAAAAGGCAGGTGGATATGGTAGGCAGATTAATTTGATCGGCATTAGTACTAGATTTTCTTCACAGTATAGAACCAGTCTAAATAATGGCAAGGATGACTTGTATTATGGCAAACTGACCCTGAATACATACTTTTGAAACATTTATTAATTTTCTTTTAATTCTGGGAAAGCAGACACAATCTAGGAAACCTGCAGTAGCTAGATAAAACCAAAAACCAAATCCGCTGCCGTCAAGTCGACTCAGACTCATAGCGACCCTATAGGACAGAGTAAAACTGCTCCATAGGGTTCTCAAGGAGCGGCTGGTGGATTTGAGCTGCCAATTTTTTGGTTAGCAGCTGACCTCTTAACCACCGCACCACCAGGGCAGTAGTAGATTAAAAAAAAAACAAAAAAATCAAACTCGTTGCTGTCGAGTCAATTCCAACTCATAGCGACCCTACAGGACAGAGCAGAACTGCCCCACAGGGTTTCCAAGGAGCACCTGGTGGATTTGAACTGCCAGTCTTTATGGTTAGCAGCCGTAGCACTTAACCACTACATCACCAGGGTTTCCAGTCACTAGACAGGTGAGGAAAACAGGCAGATGGGAACAGTTCTCATTATACTTTTTCTGATTTAGTATACAGTGCTTATGAAGGGTACTATATTGGAGCGCCAGGAGCAGAGTCAGAATCAACTTGATGGCAATGGGTTTTATATGCAGTGGGTTTTATAAGGCAATGGTATTTAAATCAGATACATGGTGGAAATGTTTAAAAAGTATCAACCAAAATTGTATGGCAATATCATTTGTGCTAACAAATCTAAAAAAAAAAAAAAGAGTTTTAACATGAAGTTTATTTATTTTTAGCACAATTAAACAATGTTTCAAATCTCACTTTATAAAACACTTGAGCTAATATTGAAAAATTCATTTTCATTAGATTTCTGATTCCATGTATATTAAAAGTTTTCATTGCTATACAATTTTGGGGAAAACATTTCTGGGAGAACAAGTGTCTTTATTCTTCCAGCAGTAATGGACTAGGAAGAATGAATCAGGAAGAAGAAACATTAAGTGAACAATTGAAAGGTAAGGCCTGGGTGAGCTCATATTTAAATATTTTTTTTCTTTAACTATTTTGGAAAATTATTCTTTAAAAAAAAAATCATCAAAGGCAATCTAAAATGTGGTTAGCTGTCCCCTAGCCACAGTTCCCAACTATGGTGTCACACTGGTAGACAATAATCACTCATGAAGGATCAGGCAAGTAATTTGATACTGGTGATTGATTTCCATCAAGGACCAGATTCTATGTGGTCCCGATTATAATATCACTCTAATCTGCATTTAGAGAGGGAGAGAAAGGCATGGAGTTGGGGTGGAGGAATAGCTAGGGTGATGACCCTAATGTATCTATGGGAATATGAACATCCTATGAAAAGGAAGGTACGTGTGTGGGCTCATGCATGCGTATGTGTATGCGTGTGTGTGTGGTGGGGGAGGACCAAACACCAGGTAGCTCTGCCGGAGCTCGGGGAGCTCTGCTGGAACTTGGGGCTCACCAAGCTTGCCCTCTCTCACCTCCACGATGTCTGAATTTGTCCGGCTCTCGTGCGGCTCGTTGTACTCCGTGTACTTGAGCAACACCTTGTCCATGTCGGTGCTGGCGTACTGGAACAGCTTGTTGGTGCTGTTAAAGATGATCAGTGCAATCTCACAGTCACACAGCACGCTCAGCTCGTAAGCCTTCTTCATCAACCCAAATTTCCTCTTTGTAAATGTCACCTGGAAAAAAGAAAGCAGGCATTTTTTGTTAAGGGTAAAAAAAAAAAAATCATGCATGCAATTTTTTACAGTACTTTTTTTCTTTGTAAAACAATGACTTGTAGTTGTCAGAGCCCTTGGGCACTAACACATTTGGAGAGAAAGCAAATAAATCTAAAACTAATTTCTCCTTAGAATTTGAAAACGTGTGATTTCTAGCTTTTGCCGGATGTGAAGACCGTAAATGGTTAAGATTTAACATGGGGCATTTTAATGTTGATTACCAGGAAACTGTTCGTGTTTCCTTCAGCAATTTTAGATTTCAAAAAAGTTAATTTCCACATGGTTAACATCTTTCCCAATCATGAGTTTGGAGCTTGTTTTTTGACCATTTGAGGACTGGACATGGCATTAAGAATTTAACATTTTAGGTTTGTGCTCAAAAGGAATCTTAAAATTGTTTAGTCTCATGCCATTTAATTGAAAACACTTGAAAGGATATGACTGTGCTCTCAGACAATGTTGTGTTCTGTTTTCTAGAAATCCAGCAGGGTGTTGGGAAGTACTTTAGTCATAATACTGTTAGGGTTTTGGCTTCATTCTTCTGTGTATCTTTTGTCCTCTCCCAGGCCCAAAACTATATTGTTAACGTTGACCTTTTCTCTTTTTAATCTAATCTATTACCAAGTCCCATAACTCCTTCCCTCAAAATGTTTCTCAGGTTCACACTTTCCTTATATTTCCCAGGCAGCTCTATCATTCAGGTCCTTATCACTTCATTCTTAGACAGCCTAGCAGCTTCCTGTCCTAGCTGATCTCCCTGCCTGGAATCACTCCCTCCTCAATTCATCCCAGTCTTTAAAATTTCCCTCTTCCTACTGACTTTCTCCTAATCAGCAGTCTACAATGGCTCCCTTTCTCTAGTTTTGAACACCCTACCTGCCAATCCTACCAATGCAAATATATATTTCACTATTCCTCATTTAAACCTTCTCTTGGTTAAACTCAGAACCCTGGTGGCACAGTGGTCAAGAGCTACCGCTGTTAACCAAAAGGTCGGCAGTTCAAATCCATCAGCTGCTCCTTGGAAATCCTATGGCGCAGTTCTACTCTATCCAGTAGGGTTGCTTTGCATCAGAATCGACTCAATGGCAGTGGGTTGGGTTGGTTAAACTCCAGCCTGTCACTCCAGCCTGCTCACCAAAAAGTCATGAATGTTCTTAATTATAAACCTTTAAACAACAATCCAGTGTTTCCCAATGGGTCTTCTGTAGAATACCACTCCTGTAAAATACTCCTTAAGAGAAAAGTTCGATGGCCCAATACGTTTGGGAAATGAGGCACATTAGTCTATTAAAGGTTAAGAAACCTTTTAAACTTTAATGCGTTTCCCAAAACCATTGCTGGCAGAATATTTGCTTTTTTGTCTGTTTTAAGTAACACTACCATTCTTTGGAAACCCTGGTGACGGAGTGATTAAGAGCTATGGCTGCTAACCAAAAAGTTGGCAGTTCAAGTCCACCAGGTGCTCCCTGGAAACCCTATGGGGCAGTTCTACCCTATCCTATAGGGTTGCTATAAGTCAGAATAGACGCAACGGCAGTGGGTTTGGTTTTTTTTTTTTTTTTTTGCTTTATCATTCTTTGGAAATATGTTTTTGAAGCACACACTTTGGTAAATGCTGACTAACTTAGCTATTGTTTTCAATAGGAACTATTCGGTTTTTTTTTTTTTTTCTTACCTTCAAATCTGACCCATCTTACAGAGGCCAGCTCAGTTTCACCTGATACCTCTTTGTGTATAATTCCTAAATCTAGATTCCCACTCCTTATCTTTCTCTTAGTCTCCAGACACTCAATGGATTTTCTCCACTCTTATGTCCAGCTGACTGCCCTAGGAATCTCAAACACTCCAAACTCATTGTCTTCACCCCCAATCTGCTCCCCCTCCTGAATTCCCCATCTCTCTATAAATTCAGTCCCCCAAACTTGAAACTTCAGAGCGAACTTTGAAACCCCAATGTCCCCCATATGTAAATAAATGTGTTGAAAGAAACCATGAGCTAGCAGATAGAAATCTGACCTCCCAATCTCCTTGTTCCTCCACACTTCTGCTAATTATTGTTTTACCTATCACCCTTTGGGAACCCTGGTGGCACAGTGGTTAAATGATACAGCTGCTAACCAAAAGGCTGGCAGTTCGAATCCACCAGGCACTCCTTGGAAACCTTATGGGGCAGTTCTACTCTGTCCTATAGGGTCGCTATGAGTCGGAATCGACTCGACAGCAATGGGTTTTTTGGTTATCACTCTTTACTTTTCCTTAATAGTACTTATCACATTTTATGATTTGTATTTTTTTGTGTGATCATTTGTTTAATGTATGTCTCTTCCATAAGGAAATGTGTGATTTTATTTTACTTACTCCTGCATTTTATTTTCCCTCAGTGCCTAGAACAGGAGATACATGTGGGCACACAGTAAAGGATGTGGTATAAAAAACTGAGTAAGGGAACACTGTTAAGTGAAATTTTTAGAAACACAAAATTGATGTAGGTTATATAAAATTATGCAATAGCTTTTCCTTATATCTGAGTAACTCATAAATGTAAGTTTGAAAGAGATAAACGTGTACTTTACTTAATGATTACATTATTTGATAGTTAATTTGCATTGAAGGTAGCATGGTAGAGAGGAATGAACATGGGGTTTGGGTTCAGAGAATTTTGGATTGGGATGCTGAATCTGCTATTTACTAAACCAAAAAACCAAACCCTTTGCCATCATGTGGTTTCCAACTCATAGCGACCCTACAGGAAAGAGTAGAATGACCGCACAGGGTTTCCAAGACTGTAATCATTATGGGGAGCCCTAGTGGCAAACTGGTTAAGAGCTCGGTTGCTAACCTAAAGGCTGGCAGCTCAAATCCACCAGCCGCTCCCTGGAAACTGTATGGGGCAGTTCTACTCTGTCCTATGGGGTTGCCATGAGTCGGAATCGACTCGACGACAATGGGTTTGGTTTAATCTTTATGGAAAGAGAGTGCCACATCTTTCTCCTGCAGAGTGGCTGTAGGTTTGAACCCAGACCTTTCAGTTAGTAGCTGAGCACTTAACCACTGTGCCACCAGAGCTAGTCATGAGAAATTCACTTTATCTGAGTTTGAGTTTTTATTCGTAAAACGGAGCTAGCACTTACTCTTAGCATTACCCTAAGGACCGTGAAATAATGTATATACTACATCAACCACGTTGCTTAATTTAAAATAGATGTTCAGTAAATCATTGTTCCTTTCCCTATGTTAGCTGACTCACAGAAAAAGAAGAACTAAAAAAGTTTATCTGTCTTGGTGGCTTGAAGAATCTACTGATTAAGGGTATTTGAGGTTGTACTGTTGTTGATAGAAAGATAATGCTGAGCTGTGGAATCCTCAGTGATCATCCTTTAGATAATATAGCATTTAGATTGTTACCAGCCTAAATAAGCTAGTCAATATCTACTCAGATATGTTATTTTACATTTCAACTTGGGCAGTTTTTCTTTGTAATAATTGCCAATGTCTCACCTTCTGTTTAATGGTCACTGATAGCCTTATTAAAGTGCCTCTGATAAAATATAGCTAATATTTTGTTTTCATATCTGAGTGCATATTTGCTTTTTGTATCATACTACTTTACAAACTTAAAATTTTGGTTCATTCAGATGAGTCATGATTGATATTAAGGATAATCTAAATAAAGATTATCTTTTGGGAAACGTATAAAGAAGTATAATAACTAATTACACAGAACTATATAAAATGTCCTTTAGTATAACTTTTAGATGCAATTTAGTTATGTAAATATACCTGCAAAATTGGTATTTTATTTAGTGAAATAGGTCACAGAATACATTTAATGCAGAAGGCATTGACCCAAAATACTTTCATGTATCTAAAACCACTCTTAATCAGACTTCATGACCACAAACTGTAGGTGAAATGTCTCAATACAGTATGGTTTCTGTTGTACTCAAACCTCAGAATTTAGCACGTTACAACACTCGCCATCAAAGAACATTTCAGTACAGAAATATCATCAAAGCCACTATTTGTGTTTACTTTTAGACGCTCCTCAACTTTTGTGTAACCAAACAGGCTGCTGGATAATGCATACTTATTTAATAATACCCATCCTCCCCCAAAAAAGTCAGTGCATATAGCTTCTTTTCATTAAAACTGCATACTGAAATGATGATGACTATATTAAAGCATTTAAGAAAAATCTTCAAAATCTACTCTTAATTGCGCTAAATTTAATTCTGTATTATGTTCATATTCTTCATAGCATACTCAAAATGTATTTTATAATGCTTTTTCTCATTGTTCATCGTTAGATAAAATTGTTTTCAAGCATTAAGCTTTCTAAAGAGACCTAGGATATTATTCTTTGTTTAAAATATGCCACTCAATGACAAAGATTGCAATTCAGAGCTTTTATACTTAAATGCAATAATGTAATAATTACATTTTTCATAACCTGACAATAGTTTGTAATGGGGACAAGTCCATATGTCTATTTCAATAACATATTTTGAAACTTAGGTATGATTAAAAACTGTTTTTACAGTAGTTAGGAGAGAAATGCTCTTTTTCAGTGTTTACATCAATCAAAGTGCATCAAAAAGAGAATAAAGCCAATATTATTTAAGCGGGCACTATAATTTGACATTCAGTTTTCAGAATTAAAGAGCTTTAATATGTGTGATACATGTGTGGAAAGCAAAATTACTCTGTAAACATTGACCATTTTATGTTTTTTCTTTGCTTCTTAAATCTTTAAACAGCCCCAAATATAATAATGAGATTGTCATAAGATGGTTTAGTATTAATTTTTATAGTAGCCCTGAGTTTTAAATCCTAGCATAAGGGCGGACATCACCCATCTTTTGCTGACAATTACTCTAGAACTTATAAGGTGTGAGTCAGAAACTGAAATAAGAATTGGAAATTGAGAGAAGGTACAGTCATTAAACACAGCTACAAACAATTCAGTTGTAAAGAAATTGGGAAAATCTCTTCATGAAAATATAAAAAAATTAAATCAATATTTACTGAGCACTTTCTATGTACTAAATATTGTGTTAAGCAACATTTATTGAGCATTCTCTACGTCAGGTATTTGTGCTAGGTGTTGTGGCTTTTATTACATGTATATCTCCCTTGTTCATGTCTTTTCTTCACGGCTGGAGAAAAGAAGTCAGTTAATTTCCTAATGCTTAAAGAAAATTTTCTTTATTTGAAACAAAATGCATTATTTGGCCAATATAGGTATATTTTCAGTATTATCTAATGACTTGAAACTGTATTTTTATCTAGAGTTGAATGAATTCAGTTATTGCTGTTTTGACCAATTTTTCTCTAGATTGAGAGAAATAGTATTAGATTAATCCAGTCAAGATGAATATGAAATGAAACCTACCATACTGGTTATTTCTATCTAGTACTCAGTGAAAGCTGACTGTGGTACTATGCCCCTCCCCCTTCCCATCTGGCCCCTGGCAGGCTCCCATTATGCTGCAAGGATTAAATGCTAACTTCTTCTGTCAAGTTTTTATTGCCACATTCGGAGAAAACTCATCCCTTCCTCAATGTAGTCCTATAGCATTTTTTACAAGCCTTAATTACGAGGCTGATTCTAATATTACAGAGTGTTGGTTATTTTTGAGTCAGCCTCTCCTGCTGGCTTTTGAGTTCCCGAAGATCCCATCTAACGCCTCATTAGACCCTGACCAGTAGACACATAATGGACCTTCACTGAATGAATGGATTAGAGAATGGAAATACTCTATTTTAAAGTCTGAATGTCTCAGTATAATTTTCGGCTAAAAGTAGATACTTTCTTTTAACTTGCTTTTTTGATAATTTAAATCTCTCAAAAATAAGAGATTCTGGACTCTCTCTCCCTTTTTTCAAACGAAGAATTTTAACATATTAGTGATAGGAATCTTGAGAGAAAGTAATTAGACCATCTTGGAATTTGTAATAGAGAAGTGAAGAGAATGTCTGGGGAGAAATGCGCATGTATATGAGCTCTAGACTCCAGGGAAAAAATATTTCAAAAAGTTCAGAGAAAAGAGTGGTCTTTATTCCTTAACTGGATGACTCATCATGAAGGATGGAAAAGTCTGAAGATAAAAAATTAATTTTATAATCACATGATACAGAGAGAAAGGGGAAGATTTAAAGGGTTCGAGATGACTGCATTTGTTGAGCAAAAAATGACTGAACTTTCAGATGAGTTCAGATTTTCAAAGAACATATGAAATCCTCACACACAGTATTATGTATCTGAGAATGACTGGTACAATTTGGAGTCCCGGTGGCACAGTGGTTAAGAGCTCGGCTGCTAACAAAAAGGTTGGCAGTTCAAATCCACCAGCTGCTCCTTGGAAATCCTATGGGGCAGTTCTACTCTGTCCTATAGGGTCACTATGGGTCTGAATCAATTCAATGGCAATGGGGTTTTCTGGGGTACAATTTAGATGATTTAAACACAGCTGAAGAACTATGCTTAGTAAGAGTGAATTAACAGATCAGCATTAAATTTAAGGGACAGTTTCTTATAAAGTCCCAAGAAGTTCAGTAACTTTCCTTATCCCAAGCAATAATTTATTGATTTAGATAAAGATGTAGAAGGCATGCTTGTTATATTTGCATACAACATAAATTTGGGTGACAGAGGAAACCTAATAGATAGTAGTACCTATACTAATAGCTCCCATCTCAGACGAGAAAGCCGATCACAACTAATAAGATGAAACAAGCACAGCTAATTTTAAAGTCCGCATTCATATTAAAAAAAAATAACAACAAACAACTGCAAAGCCTCAGGTTGAGGCAAATTAATGTGGTAGATGATTTTTGAAAAAAGCATCTAAAGTTATAGTGTTTCACAGTGGGAAGTAAATATCCCATTAATCTATTTGTTAGAACCATCTTTGGTACTGTATTCCATTCTGAGAGCTAGAAATTCAGAAGGCACTGACAAAGTCAGAGCATCTCTAGAATGGCAAACAGGTTGACATAGGATTTGGAGAACAATTGTGCACGAGAAACCACTGAGGGAATCTGGGACATTTAACCCAGAAAACATAGACTTAAAAGTTAAACACTACACACTTTCAAATGTCTGACAAGTTGTGGCCACGTGAAGAGGTGGATGAGTTATTCTAAGTTGCCCCACAGAGCAGGATCAGAAAGCGTTGTTGAAAACCACAGAAGGTTCAAAACGGAGGAAAACCAAGTGATGAGAACTGTGTAGGAGTGGTCCTTGTCTCCCGAAGCAGGAAGCAGCTCACTCCTGGACCTGTTCAAGCAGAGCTACATATCAAGGACGGTGCACAAGGTGTTCCTGAATCAAGCAAGAAGTCAGACTAGAGAGTTTTTAAAGATTTATTGCAGTTTTCAGATGCCGAGATTCTATGCCTAGGTAGCAAAGAATTTTAGGTAAAGAGGTAGATAAGAGTGAATGGTAATATGGTTTAAAACAACATCGGTATCTGCAGATTCACGCTATACAATTTGTTTTAGGTTTTGTTTACTCAACCCCATAAATAGGTTAACATCATAACCTCTAATTTTAATATTCTAAGAAATAAAATGGAATATGCAAATTCCATTTCTTTATGTAGGTACAAGAAATGCAAAACGGTGCAAAGAATTTGAGAAGAAAACATTAAATGATATACAGTGATGAAAATGCACAGGGCAATAACAGTCCAGACTAATGAGGTGGAAAATTCATGTTATTAAAATATTTTAAAAGAAGTAGTATAGATGCATCATTACTGGGCAGTGTGGTGTAGAAGTAAAAACTCTGGAATTGAAAATCAAGCCTGGGCTCTGCCAATTATAAGCCATGAGCCCTTAGGTGAACTGCTTAACTTACCTGAACTCCAGTTTCCTCACTTGCAAAATGGATGTAATAATATGTTATCTTATACAGTTGCATGAGAGTTAAACTAAGGGACACGATACAAGTGTAAGTGACTTGTTGACTGTGAAACTCTAAAAGATAAGTAGTATCTTTTCTGTGATGCACCAGGCTCAGCCACTTCTTGTTATGTACTGTAAACACTGCTCTGCTAGGACCTGTCAAACTGTGTTGCCATTATTAAGTCTAGAGAGTTTCTCTCCACTAGATCCTGGGCTTGCCTTGAAATCAGGGGCTGTCTCCTGTACAACCTTGTAACCTCAAGTCCCAGAATGGAGATGGAGAGATGGATGGAGGAAGGACGCATTTTTTGGAATTCAAAATAAATAGCTGAAAATAAATTTCTTTGTAGCTCAGACTATACAAATAGGAAGTTTGCTACCAAGAGGGAAAAATTTCACATAGCTGCTTTTTTCGTCCTTTTAAATTTACAGTAAAATCTTAAATTCAGTAAAACTGAGCAGGAGCAAAATCAGACTGCTTGTTTTGTGTGTGCATGTGTGTGTGTGTGTGTGTGTGTGTGCACATGTGCATGTTTGCTAGTGAAACTGAAGCATATCATATTTCTTATAATTCTGTTTTTAGATAAGTCTTGACTTTAATTGGTGACTTTTTCTTTCAAAAAATTTCAAAGACTTTATAAGTTATCTTGCTACATTTTACAGTAACTCTTTGAAGTTATTATTTGGTACAGTTTATCATCCCCATTTCTCAGATGAATACTGTAAACAAAGACATGAACTGCCTTATCCAAGGTCACAAAACGAGTCCCTGGCTGAACAATAAACAGAATACATAGATAACTATGTATTTCATGGGCTGAAATGAAGTACAGTATGTATTCAATCAGCTGTTTATTGAGCAATCGAGATGTACTCTAGCTTGTAATGACACATTAAGAATCATCAGGATACTCTGGGGACACTGAACTTCTGTTAAAGGTGACTATATAATCTGGGAATGGATAAGGGTGATGGTTGAACAACATGATGAACATGACTAGTGTTACCGAAGTACATGTGAAGACTGTTGAAATATCAAACGTTCTGTGACATATATATTTACCACAATAAAAAAAACCATCAGAAAGTCTGATGAGGACAGAGTAGTGCATAATATATTAATTAACGTAAGGATAGCTTCCTATTAGGTTAAAGGAACACAGTAATGTTAAACTTGAGAACAAGTGGGCTTCTAGGTTCCAACAAAAACCAAGGCTACTTTTGTGTGGACTCTGTCACAAACTGCCCTCAGACACTCAAGCCATTACTGCTAAAGCTGGTGAGAACCACATGTGTGTACTAGTGGGCACAGACTAGTTCTATATTTATGGATGTTTGTTTAAATTTAACAAAATGAGAAGTATTTCGGTTGGTAGCAAATACAGGTCTGCTTACAGCCAGAATAAAAAAGGTGGGCCTATGATTTACACACAGGCAATGTAAATAGCAACTTCTAAAAACAGAGGACCAGTCCTGTATCATTTCCTAAAGGGCAGGGAAATCAGTTTGACTACTGTGTAACGAAAAGGGCATTTCATAATGAGTCTCCACGCCACACACATCCCTCCTCCGTTCACCCCTCCCAGTCCTGGCCCCATTCATAAAGTCACCTCAGAAGAACTTTACTGCTTTATTAACTGTGGGAGTTCTTGCACGTTACAGGAAAGGATTTTGAATAAATGAAAAAAAGAACCTCTAGAAATAGCGGCTATCCACATCTGTAAGAAAATATCGATCTAAACCCAAATGGCTTCAGATGCAAAAGGGAACTGTTTCCCTATCACTAATGAAAGTGACGACAATTCTTTCTATAGATCCCAAATACTTCTTTGCAGCAACCAGAATAATTTTGGCTGTATCTTAACTGAACCTTAGTCTGCTCAATGAGTGGGGCAACATTTTAGCCATTTTTTAAAAACTCATAAAGTAATAACAGTTTCTTTGTTTTAGAGTATGTTGGGGACTAATACAGCCAACTGATTCTAATTTCAAAGTTCTAAGGTTGCATCTTTTTTTTTTTCCCTACAAATGGTATCATGATTAATATAACCCTCATTCTATGAAAATATTTTAGATCCCCTCCTCATCACCGACCTAGTTTAGGAAACTGAATGACTAATGAGTGACAAGATGGGCAGTTAGTAGACACAAATGCACTCTGTAATCCATGAGCTACAAGGTCTTCCTATGTGTTTAAAGGGTTAGGGATGGAGCCAAGAGTCTGCAAGGACAATCTCTAATTGAAAAAAAAGGAAATGCCCCGTTAAATGCTTTTTTTCTTCCTCTGTCTTGTTCCTGACAGTAAGTAATGGTACAACTGTTCTAAAGTATTCCTCTTCAATTTTATTTTGTTTAATTCACTCTGTCATTAAAAGGCTTGTGAGCTTTAGGCTTGATGATTACTCTTGGTGGGAGGAAGCAATGCCACTGCAGACTTGTGTTCTAGACAAGCGCCCCTTTATACAATGACGGGGCCTGCCATCATAAATGAAAGGCTCTTTAAAGAGCAGTGAGGGACTCTTTTAAGCAGACTGCTACCATGTGCTTATAACCCTCCAGCATAACTCGAGAGGATGAGACAGCAGTGTGTTCTGCTGCAAAGAGGACTATTGTCCTCATTAGCCTCAAGCAAATTGAGCCATGTTTCCCCGAAATGTAGTAGCATTTCCAAAGAGCAGGGTTTTCAAGCAGTAGTTCCTAAAATTCTGAATATGATAAAAGGATTAAAATAAAGGGCTTACAGTCTGGGATTTAGAACTCTCCACTTCTCACCCTAAATCAACACCCCAGACCCCTAAATAAAATGTTACATCTCGTACATTGCACACTATTTTGAGGAAAAAACAATAAATACTGGGCTAGACCACAATTGAATAAATTATTGAATATTAATAAACTCAAGTGTTTATTAACAAGCTCACAGAATCTGGGTTTTGAAATTTTTGACAGTTGACTTCAGATACATTTGTCTACATGAGAAAAGGGAAGGAGGGTGATGTAAATTATTAGATTTATCAGAATTTACGAGATTTTATTGGGACCCATTTTTAAGCAGAGAAATATTCTGGAGTTTAAAGAGGAGACTATAACACAATATGCTTTTAATTTTTTATAATGTGCTGCACAGGTCTGCTTGGTTTGTTAAAGGGATGGATAACTTACATCCGAAGTCCAGTCAATAATAGAGCCACGAAATAAATATCTCTGCTCCTCCACAGCTCATAAACATAAAATATATAATTTGAATCTGAATCTGAGATGTAGCAAATAAAGTAGACTAAGATTTTGGGGGCAAAAACATGTTTACTATTTCAACAAAGCCAAAATGTACCTAAGGTAAAGGTCAAAGAATACTTCATTCCCTGCTGAGCAAATGCGCAGGAAGCACATTTGTCTACGTTTCCTGTCATAACAGGAAGAGTGTAACTTCTTCCTTTCCACAATGGCTTCAGTTTTACCTCCTAACTCCAATATTTTCTCCCTCAGGGCCTTCCAAATCAATCCTTGCAAGACAGAAGGCAGGAGGCTGTCTCTGCTGTAGTTTCCAAACAGTTACATTTGTTGAAATGTTATTTAAATGTTAGTGATTTCTAACTAACTGTTCTAAGCTAAACTGTTCCAATTTAAAATTAAATGTCAAACTTCCAGACATTTAGATTGGTTCTCTTATTCCTATTAATGGGCCAACATATTTCAAAAGAAACACAAATATATACTGTATATTATGGAATCTGAATTTATTTCAGCTTAATTATGTCATTTATTTTTGGGCCAAAGCCATTATTCTTGGAATAAAAATATTTCCAAATTGTCTTCAATAAGAGTATGCTAGGATGTAAACTTTAAAAATACTTTTACCATAATAATTTTTGAAGAAAATAGGCTCATTTTAAATGAATAAACTATAATGTTAAAAGAAGTCAAGAGTGAAAAGGGCATAGCTTTTGAGACAATTAGCAACATGTTCTTTAAGCTACAGTTCGGAAGAAACCTCTGGGTTTCTTCTCTTGGTTTATGCGGTCTATTTATAATGTTAATATTTTTAGTGTTGGTTTCTCAGTAATACAATGTCACACATAGTTTGGGCATTTGCAAAGCAAAAGGTGACTTGTAGCAAATCAAATGGTATATGCATGCATTTACAGACGTGAAAGGGGCCATTCAATGTCTCCCTTTGCTTGAAATACAATAAATAAAAGTGTCCGAATTTTTTTGTAATTACACTTTGAAATAGAAATTGTAGGAGATACACAAATCAGGAATGCAACAACAAAAAAACCTGAAGCCCTCAAGTTCAAGGAAGAGCCAGCCTATTTTTAAAATAGATAACAGTGACAGAATTCTAGAGGAGAAAGTTATCCTCTTCCTTGTGAAATTTTTGGTCTCTTGGATTTCCTACCAGAGGAAAGCTAATGAATGAGTGTGATGGCAGTTGGAACAATACCTTTCTAGCAGTAAAGAAACAGATCTAGCTGACATAAATATAAAACATTACACACTATATCAAATATACAGTAAGTATGTGGTGCACTATTGGTATGATTCACCTATGTAGCGGGTACACCGTTTGTGAATTGCTTTCAAATTAGCTGCTAGGTATGGAACAGAAATGAAGGGCCTGATGTCATAACTTAAATATATATCTGAGCACTCTTGGCTACTGCTTTCTCTGATCTGGAAACTCACAAAAGTACACCTTATGTCATTTTTTTCCTTCTGGTTTTCTTTTTCAATCTCTTCAATCACCAGTAATTCCAATTGTTTGAAGAACTTCTCCCCTTTGTGATTTTAAGATTAACAAAAGCATGATTTAACTTACACGCATGGGGAAACTTTAAGTAGGCACCTATATCACCCACTAATATGCCCTATAATTCAATTCTAAGATGTACTATGTCCTAGTATTCTACTATAACATGCCCTAATTTTATTTATATAAAATGAGTCTATAAAAAATTTAATATAAGTTTAAATGAGACAGTCAGATATTAAGTTATGATACTAAAAAAAGACATAATAATCACCATTATGAGGAATTTGCAAGCTTATTTTAGATTTAGAGACAGAAAAATCAGTACTTTTGCACTGACTGAACTTTTTATTCACTTGATCTGAAACAAGGTTCCAGATATTCCTTGACTAATGTGCATAACTCTCCTATAGTAGTTAAAATGAAATTTCCTATCAAATATAATATATGCTTGCTTGACATGCAGACAAGCAACCAATAAGTCTGGAATTCTGTTTGTGGAGATGGCAGTGGATGTGCATTTTGACAGTGGGACTGGATCACTGTTTTTATAACTCCTGGTTCAGATTTCATCACAAAGTTAATTTCTTGAAGCAATCGATCTGTATTTCTAAATTATTATGCATGTCTCATTAGGCAAATCTGCTGCAAAAGACCTCTTTTAAAATATTAAAAAGCAAAGATGTCATTCTGAGGACTAAGGTGCGCCTGACCCAAGCCATCATATTTTCAATCACCTCATATGCATGCAAAAGCTGGACAATGAATAAGAAAGATGGAAGAAGAATTGATGCCTTTGAATTATGGTGCTGGTGAAGAATACTGAATATACCCTGGACTGCCAGAATAACGAACAAATCTATCTTGAAAGAAGTACAGCCAGAATGCTCCTTAGAAGCAAGGATGGTGAGACTTCATCTCATGTGGTTTGGACATGTTATCAGGAGGCACCAGTCCCTGGAGAAGGGTATCATGTTTGGTAAAGTAGAGGGTCAGCAAAAAAGAGGAAGACCCTCCATGAAATGGAATGACACGGTGGCTGCAATAATGTACTCAAATATAACAATGATTATGAGGATGGTGCAGGGCGGGGCAGTATTTCGCTCTGGTGTACGAAGGGTTGCTGTGAGTCAGAAACAACTTGATGGCACCTAACAACAACAACAACATGTATATCTAAATTATTTAGTATTTAAAAAGCAAATATATCTCAATTCCAACATATTTTATATTCAGTCATTAGGACGTAAATCCCAAATTTAGAGCTGTAATGAACTCTTTTATATACTGATATTCTGCATACCACTTTGAGGAAATTTCTATTAAAATTTTAGCTAAAATTCTAGGAAGAACCTAAAACAGTGAGTAAAAAGAGACAGGAAGGAGTACAATGTTTTCTTTTTAAAGAGAGTCATGCAGGGAATCAATACTTTTTTTTTTTTTTTTTTTTAGTTTAGTTCAGAAAACACCAGATTTTGTTTAAAGACATCAATGTGCAGAAACTGTTGGAGGCTGCATCTACAGTGAACAGAACTTTTTGTTTTGTTTTTTCCTAGCCCATTTAAAATAATCTACAAGTCATGTAAAGAAACTGAGATAGGAATGTTAAGACAAGAGTAAAAATCAGAAAATTTAACAGTTATGAATTCTGAATTTCTTTTAGTCATAAGGGGATTCTTCTATTAACAGGAGATTGTTAATTGTCTTTAATTTGTGCTCCAGTTATTGCACTGATAATTACATGAAATTTTGTTTTCTGGCAAAAGCTATTAGTGTTCCACATCTGATGGAAGAAAAGAACTTGAGGCATTTAAAAACCTTTCTTGCTTTACTTAACTGTATTTTAGATCTTGTGTTATTTAGCAAATATTTTTTTCTTATAGTTAAATATTTAAATGTCTTTATACAACAAGTCACACAAACTAATTTTTAGTTTCTCTCTCTTGTCCTTCTCAAAGTAGGAAAGCTGAAAATTTTCAATACAAACATATAAATAAACTGGTTTAGGCTAAGCATGCCTAATTTTTCTATTTCTTTCTAACTGAAACAACAGATATAACAGATTTCTAAGTATATCCTGTTTGTAAAAACAGTCATACAAGAACAAAGCATTTACAAACGTTTTGTTCTATTCTGTATCACACAGGGTCGTCATGAGACGAAACTGACTTGATGGCAATGTGTTTTGGGTTTTTTTTTTTGGGTTATCCTTTCATAGCACTTTGATATTTTCATTTATAGCACGTAAGAACGAAATTTTGATACACAGTTGCATACTCCATGTCTGTTTTATCCCACTAGATCAGGTGCTCACAACTATGGCTCACAGGCAAACTCCAGCGTACCCCATTTACAAATATGGTTGTTTCATGAGCATAATTAAATAATGGCACCATATGAAAGAGGGTAAGATTACAGTTGCTTAATTGGTGAAAGTATTTAAAGCGTAAAAAGAAAAAACTCAGATGGACAGATTGAAATAGTAGCATTAGAATAAACTTTGAGGCCATATGTGATAAAATGGTAATGAGTTCAAAATAACTTGGTCAGTGATACAAATTTGAAAATAAGTCTCCAAACCATAGAATTTGGAAAATTCCTTCTCTCCACCCTTGTCATGAGCTCTGGTCCGCAAATGCCCTGTGGGATCTTTTCTTCCTGTCCACAAACCATCATCTGCCATCAGCCGGCTCTTGTTGTGGTACGGTTCTCCAGCCCCGCTGTTAGCTTCTGAAAGATCCTTTGTGCTTCTGCTCTACTCTGTTCCACTCCCGTATCCACTTCCCCCTACACTTTCAAGGTAACATCCCCTTGAAATGAAGGGTCAGGTACCATTCTTCAGTGTGCTACATACTGCAGGAGTTGCTTTAATGGAAATTATATTAAGTACAATAGCTACTGGTTCAAAGTACATGATTCTCAACAGAAATAGCTAATAAGTAAAAATAGTGAGCACTTAGTACATGCAAGGCACTCTGCATTTATCACCTTACTTAATTATCTCAATGACCTAATGAGGTAGGTACTATTTTTAAATCCTCAACTCTACCCATGAAGGAACTGAGGTTCAGAAGAGCTAAGTAACTTGCTGGAGGTCATACAGTCAGTAAGCGGCAAAACTGGGACCAGAACCAGGTTTGTGTCGCTCTAAAAACCATGCTCTTAGCTATTATATTATACTGGATGCAACATGACATAACTGAGAAAAGCATGGGTTTATTTTTCTGAAAGATCTGGGCTCTAATCTTGGCCAGTTCCTAGCATTAACTGTATGATCTCGGGCCAGTTACTTAGAATTTAAGAGGATCTTCAAAGCTCTGCCAAGACCTAGGACCTGCCTAGTCTCTAATTTCTTCTCTTACCTAAGGCCAGACACCAGTCTCAAATCCCACTGGCCCTCCTTTAACTGCTCAGCCAAGCTCATTCCTACCTGGATGATCTTTGCAAATACTGTTGCCTCTGGAATGCTGTTACCTGCCTAACTCTGACTCATCTTTTAGCTCTCAGCTTCAACAGCATTCCCTCATAGAGACCTTTCTCTGATCCTCAATTTAAATAAGGTACCTCCTATTATTCTTTCATAAGAGGTTCCTGGGTGGTGCAAATGGTTTGCACTTGACTACTAACCTAACGGTTGGCAGTCTGAATCTACCCAGTGGTACCATGGAACAAAGGGCTGGTGATCTGCTTCTGTAAAGATTATAGCCTGGCACCATGGAACAAAGGCTTGGTGATCTGCTTCCATAAGGATTACAGCCAGAAAATCCTATGGAGCAGTTCTACTCTGTAACACATAGGGTCGCCATGAGGTGAAACTGACTTCAATGGGTTTGGGGTTATTTTTTGGTTATCCTTTCACAGTACTTTGATATTTTCATTTATAGCACATATGAACAAACTTTTGATGCACATTTGCATATCCCACGACTGTTTTATCCCACCTGATCAGGTGCTCACAACTATGGCGCACAGGCAAAATCCAGCCCACCCCATTTTTGTCAGTAATGTTTTAGTGGAACACAGCAACACTCATTCATTTACACATTGTCCATAGCCACTTGCACACTATAATGATAGAACTGAATAGTTGTGACAGAGATTGTATGACTCGAAAGGCCAAAAATATTTTCTATCAGACCGTTTACAAAAAGGTTTGCTGGCCCCTTTAACAGACTATAAGCATTGACCATTTAACATTAGGCACATCATAGTCTAGTAATATTTGTTAGTTTAATAAATTAATTATTTAGCTTTAAAATAGGACTCATAAGGATTAAATAGAATAATACATACGTAGTTCTTGGCACATAATTGGTACATGTTCAGTAAATGGTAACTACTTTTTTTCAGTTACCTGGAAAATCTCTTTAACACAACTTGACAATTCAACATTTTGATTATTTTTAGACACTAGCTTAAGAAATACATTCTTTCTTTACATTAGAAATTGAGAAATAGTGTTTATAAGCTTAGTAACTCTAAAAAAATTAAAAATAAAAAAGTTGTTAATCTATATCCTCTCCTAAATTATTTTATCTATACAATAAAAAACCAAACCAAACCAAACCCATTGCTGTCAAGTCAATTCTGACCCACAGCAACCCTATAGGACACAGTAGAACTGCCCCACAGGGTTTCCAAAGAGCAGCTGGTGGATTCGAACTGCCAACCTTTTGGTTAGCAGCCAGGCTCTTAACCACTGTGCAAATTTTAGCTGTCTAGACTTCCATTATTGAAGAGAGTTAAGATAAAGGCAAAATTCAATTTAAACAGGTAACCACTCTGTGTTTCCTTTTTAATTACAAACAAACTATTACATGAGCTCTTTAATATTTCATTTCACATCGTAAGTCTGTATTTCTCATTCTGGTAAAAACATATCCTGTTTTGTGTATAGCCAAATAAACACCTGCAATGGCAGAGCAGTCTTTTACTACTTCTAAGAAAAGACGACAGTGAGTAACTGCGTGAGGGTCTACTGGAGAATCTGCAGTGGGGGCAACTTCATAAAGAGCAATGCAGGTAACACTTTTCTTTTCAACATGTCAACACATAGTTTAAAGGAAGCCCAAGTTAGGCATGCCCCACACCTAGGTTGAAGTGCTGTTCAAGATTTGCTGGTTTGGATTATAAAAAGTTATCTACATGTTTTAGGTTTTCTCTGAAATGCACTTATGACCACTCACATAGGAGATAAGAGGCATATAAGATGAATATTTACTTTTAAGATGGCTCTTTAGAATGTCTAATAGCCATCTAAAATAATCACTGAAATATACACCAAACAGGAATGTTTTCATTTTTACTAATTCCAATTAACAGTATTGAATTAAAGGGCTTATTGTACCTAGATAAAAGTGAACTAAATAATAAATAGATCTCAAATTTTACACAGTAAAATAAAAAAATCTATCTCTAGAATTAAAAAAAAAAAAATAAACTTAATTAAATTTTTTTTTCTTCTCTTAAAATTATTATGGCTCCTAATATGGGTGAGAGTAACAGCAACTGTAGCTACAAATACACTTAAATCAAGAAAAGATGTTCAATTATTAGTTCAAAAGTATGGTGTTAAAATTCTTGTATCCATGTGGGACTTTTAAATTCCTTTTATAAAGCACAAAGAAAGCTCATGAATTCAATCCACAAAATTTTTCTCTCTTTGTAAGTGAAAGGAAGATACAATGAATCTCATGAACCTAAAAATTAACTAGCATCAGTAATGAAGCGCTAAGTGCTAATTCATATAATTTTTGACTGCACCCAAAGTAGGTTCTAGTCCAAATAACAAGGTCTAACAGTCAGTGATACATAATGTTCAATATTTCAGCCTTAATGTCAATTTCAAGCTACAAACAAATTAAAAATTACTGTGGTTTTATTGACAGAATTACTGCTTTTTGACTTGACCCACAGCAATAAGCAATGCACAGGGAAAACACAGAAGAAATCCATTATAAATCTTAACACTACTTGTCCTCTAGCTCAATTTTCAGCTAAAAATAGTTCAAGTCATGCATACCTTAAAATATGTAGTAATTTAAAGGAGTGTAAACTTAAAAACTAAGGAATAAAAAGCTTCTTTACTTCTTAATGGTATATGGACTTTGATGACCTAAATAATAATTTCTGTTCATTATAATTTGGAACCCTGGTGGCACGGTGGTTAAGAACTTGCCTGCTAACCAAAAGGTGGGCAGTTCGAATCCACTAGCTGCTCCTTGGAAACCCTATGGGGCAGTTCTACTCTATCCTGTGGGGTTGCTATGAGTTGGAATTGACTCAATGGCAACGGGTTCTTTCGTTATAATTTACACATCTAGCAACGTTAATTTTTGAAAAAAACGAAACAGTTCTAGTCTCACTTGCAGGTCCAAGAAGATCAAAAAAGACGAGAGAGGGAATATCTTCACTTGGGGGAAACTGCAATCTGGTGGGGTGCTCCCAAGGCTGTCTGTCCTTGTCTTTCCTCAGTGTAAATGGGCAACAGGCAAAACACTCTTTTCTCATGGCCAAGGAAGGTCTACTCTGCAGGTTCCAATATCGGTATGTAACGGCCAGGATCCATGGGATCCAGCATACTATAATTTCTCCCAAGGACCACTATTTGATATTTAACATTAGGATGCTTACAAACCACCCAGCTCTTCTTACATCACTTAATTAAATCCACTTGCGTCAAGTCTGAAGAAAAATAGAGCCAAATTGTAGTATTTACTGATGACTAGTGTTTGGCTACGTAAAGTCTTCAGATAGAGTAATTGTATCACACAGACATTATCACTGAAATTGTAGAAAAAAATAACATTATCTATTTCTATGTTATTAAAATTCAGGGTTTCAAAAAATGGCATGAATTAACTGATAGTACTCGCCTATATGTTTTAAGTTACTAATATATTGTGTGGGTTTGTTGTTGCTGTTGTTGTTGACATCAGCACAATGTTAAAATGTTTCGGATGTATTTCAAAGTCTCTTATACTGTGAATAGAATGAAAGCCATTTTTGTAAAGGATATTTAGCTCATATTATAAACCTTTAAATGGATGACCACAAAAAGTCTAGTTCCCATGAATGTAAGAACATCTTTGTCTGATGATGCGTGCAATGTAGTGATATGCTTAGTAAGTCTTAATTATTAAGCTACTCATGTTAGCTCCCATTTAAAATTCATGTTGAAGTAAAAACTGAATAACTTTATGTAAACCATATTTCTAATGTATAGGCTATGCAGAAGACAAGGTTTTTTTTCTTTTCCTTTACATATGAGAGATGACTGGCCCTTAAACTGGCCACATTTAATTCACTAAAACTTCTTTTAAATTCAATTAATAGATATTTATAAATTCAAAATGTTTTCAGTATCCTTAACGTATCTGGGGAAAAACGCAATAAACAGTCCATGTAAATAATGATACAAAGAAAAGTTTACCCTACTCACCTGTCTGTTACGTTCATCCATAATCCTTGTAATCTGAATCTTTTTTCTCCCCATAGTCCCCGTTTTTCTTCTCTCTCTCGTCCCTGAAATTATGTATTTTTTCCTTCCTTTTCTTTCTCTTTCCTGTTTCCTCCAAACAAACCTCCTTCTTCAGCACTTACACAGCTCAGTTCCCAAGTTTCTGCATTCGTTCCTGCTAAACAAAAAGGAGAAGATTAAATACCAGAGGTAAAAACAAACCAGTTTCCTAAGAACTACTACATTCTAGTTTTATAAAAGGAAATAAACCATATGGAAGTAAGCCAATAAAATGAATGAAACTAAGTGTTTAAAAGTACATGGTATATCACATGCAGGGGCATATCAAATAAGAACGGTTTGTTTTTATAATTAAAGTAATCTCATAAGTAATTTAACAAGTCATTTAAATGATGAATACCAGGCTTTAAATTAAAGCCCAACACTTGAAATATATCTTTTGCAAAGAGTTTCTTAGTATTTTTTAATGAAATTAGGTGACTATTTTCACCCTTCTTTTATGAAAAATTACCTAAATCAGAGAGTTAATGAACCTTTATGTACCTGTGTATGCTAAGCAGGGCAGCTAATTCATTTCTGAAGGGAAAACAATCTTCTGTTTTGACAGCAAAGGTGATAACGTCCCTCGTGATGCAAATAGGATGGACTATTATGAAGGTGCTAGTTGATATATGGAAATGTCAACTAATTTAAATCTAAATTCTTTAATCTTATTTTTTTAAAAAATCACTGCTATGAGAACACCGTAAAAATAATATGGGATATTTAATCTTATATAACAAGCATCTAACAGCAGTGAGATCTCCTTTTCTTTTGAAAACCCTTAAGCTATATCCTGAATACAGAAATTGAAAGAGATAATCATTGATAGAAAGGAAGTGGTACAAAAATTAGACTACTATTCCATTTATAGGCATATTTTTTATAAAGACATCAGCTCTCTTAAATATTTAAAAAAAGACACAAATTATTTCTCTGCGGAGTGAGAAAATTAAAGAAGTTTGCCGGTATATACTGGAGATCTTTAGGTCATGAACTGAAATTAAAGAAATGATCATCAATAACAAAAGATAAACCCAAGAAACCCAGAATATTAAAAGCATATATTTTATTTTGTTATAAATTCTATCTGAAAATATTTCAACATAATGAAAGTGAACTGCTGTGAAATGTGGAAGTTAATAACAAAGCATTCCTCAACGGCTTCTTCATTTGCAAGCAACAGCTTCAATTATTCTCTTCCGTCTTATGTCAAAGAATGCAATAACTTTACACATCGTTCAGAATTTCCCTGTTTATTTTAGTTGATGTCTGACAACCAACCTGATAAATTCCCACACATATTATGTAATGTCAAGCCAATGTGCTGGCTATTTAATAGATTGTTTGGCTCCAATTCAAAGTTATTGGAACAGGAAAGCTGTTAGACACTTGGCCTGATCATCAGCTGTCTTTCAATTTCTGTAACTAAATTTCTAAGTTCTTTATCACCTTGAGTAAATTTTTTTAATATTTAAAGTTCTCCATGATCATGTAATTGCAGAAACTATCATGATATAACTAGTTCTGGTGGATCAGCATTGCTTAAATACTAAGGACTAGCGATTCTCTTTTGCCAAATACCTTTCTATTAAACTGCAGTTCAGTTCTGCCTCTGAGAATATATATATGTGTGTGTGTGTGTGTGTGTGTGTGTGTGTGTGTGTGTATATATATTTTCAGTAACATCATGACCACACAGTGCTCATCAAAAACTATTACTCCGGCTGTATTTTTAAATGTTGGAAGTAGTTCAAAAGTTTAAAAGAATTACATAAATCACACACATGTGGCAAATACACATGAAAAAAATCAGCTATACATGTTGTATTATCATAAGGTATATTACAATCACATTAAAATATGAAAAATCCACAAAGCACAACTGTATCATATATTTACTGTTGCTGAACACTGTCCATCTATTTTTAGAAACATTCTTAAATATCACTCAACTGGGAAACTTTCCTGTGTTTCCTATAATCTTACCTTAGAAGCAAGCAGCATGTTAGAATAGTATTTCCCATGCATGCACAAGACCCCAAGGAGACAAACAGGCTTTTTCTATCACAGAAAAGCCAATGCATGAATCCACAGTAAATGCATATGGGACAATTTCCTTTCCTTTCATTTAGCTGAGGCCAGTGGCACTATTGGCTTACAGGACTATGCCTGCCTAAGCGCTTATTCACTTTAAGGTGGAAGGTCAGGGTGAACAGATTAGAGCATGGTGACAAGGCAGGGAAGATGAGAACTTCTACAGATCCTGAATTCAAAATATAAATAACAAAACAAGTAGAGGAACAACCCTGGTCCTCCGAAAGACAGAGCTCCTGAAGAAACAAACTTAGAAGAGTTGCTCCGTATCACAACCGTATTTCACAATTTGGAAACGAGACTTTTTTTAAAAAAGATAGCAGCAAGAATTTCTTTTATTTTACTCTTAAATCTTGATGGGGAATATTTAGCCAGAAAGGAAAAAAAAAATGCATATACGTGACTGATAAAAATTACCACGGACTCTATTTTCCTTTTTGAAATATGCAAGGGAAATACAGAAGTTTAAATTTCCATATAATTAAACAATTTTTTTTAGTCTCCTGTAAAAATGAGTATTTCTTTTGAAAATATATTGATATTTTTAAAATGCAAAATTTGCTACTATTAAGTATTTATGAAGAATGATATGTGGTGATGATGTAACTGAGTAACTTTTCACAAAGTAAAACGTGTCATGAAACGTGGCTTCCAACGTTTGATTACGGGTCACATTTCCAGGCTGTCAGTATTCACTGAAAGGATTAGGAAGGTCAACAATAGCCCACCAGTTGTTTTTCTAACACAACTATTTCTCTGAACTGTTATTTATGCAAAAAAGATACTATAAGGTAGGTTTCAAGTATTAATTTGTAGAAGGCTAGAGAGGTTGAGAAAGATTATGTAACTTTAATAATCTGTAAAACCGTTTTGTATGTATATGAGAAAAAAACACTATAATCACTAAACTACACATAGTAAAATTTCAAGTTATGCTGAGAACTTTCATTCGGTACAATCAACCATAAGCTTAAAATAATTCCGGCAGCCTTGCCGCTACTTCTTTCCACATGAAAGAAGCATTCTTGGAAACTAGCACAGTTAAGTATAAACAATCAGTAATTTAAAAAAAGGAAGAAGAAGAAATGCTCTACCATAGATACACTCTACAGAGTTACAGTCTTCTGCAATTTTTTTTTTTCTTTTTGCCAACCTAAATGTAAGAAAAATAAAATCAGGCTGCTTACTAAAAAGGGGAACTTCATTATGGCAGGCTTCTGTTCACTTTGAGTTTGGCATAGCAGGCAGATGAAGGCAAAATAGTTTGAGACCCAAGTGGAGAAGAATTTCTTCTGGACAGACGCTAAAGATCATTCTCCCACCAGGGCTCTCTCATTAACAAACAAGTTCTCTTGAGTGACACACACCGCCCCCACCCTCTCCCTTCTCTCCCTCCCTCCTTCTTACTCTCTTCCTCTCTCCCTCCCTCCTACAAATCCCTCCTAGTAACACAGAAGAATCTTGACAGAATGGCAGGAAACACGCACAGACTGGTCAGGGAAGGATATGATGTCAGCAACCACGAACAATAAAAGGTGTAAAGGTGCTTCCTTCCCTAAACTGTTCCAGAAGTGTAAAATGGGAACCAAAACTCTCCACTTCCTTCTCTGAGCAGAACCGTCTGAGTGTGCTGTGCTACGAAGCCCCACAAAGAGAGGCCTTTGAGAGGTTCAGATAAGGGACAGTGAGAAAAATCCAGACACGGGGACGTAATTTTTAACGTCTATTTTTAAAACACCTGAGAAAAATCCTTTTCAGCTGTAAGTTTAGTATTTTGTGTGACTGCTTTACGGAAAAAAAACCAAGAAAACAAACAAGTCACTTTGGTGAAGTAGCAGATACATCACAATGAGCATTTAAAACATGCTATGCCTTATTAAAAAAAAAAAAATCATTTTATAGAGATTAAGCAGTCATATAATTTGAATTTATCCTTTGAGGCAAATGAAGAATTCTATACAAAGAGCCAACATAAATAAATTATTATTTTTGGTAAAAAAGAGAATCATAAAAACTGTCAAAAAACCAATGTTTGTTGATAGAACACATTGATTACAGTTTTGCCTCCACAGTCTGAAAAAAAAAAAAAAGATATATTTTGGAGTGGTGGTGGTGGTGGGGAGATTCTGATGTTATTGCAGCTCTCAAGGTTCTTTAAAAAATTCAGCCTAAGATCCAAAATAACTCACATAAACTCTCAGTACCTAGTGAAACTATTCATTTTAATCTCATCCCCATTAGGTTCTTTCTAACATGGAAATGGCAGTCTACCGTAAGGTTTCTGTAGGAAGAAAACCACATATCAAGTGAATCTGAGTCATCTTCAGATTTCAATCATCTTCCCACAACACTTTGATTTAGAAATTAAACATAACCTTCAGTTATGTGTTTTGATCTTAGAGTGAGACTGCCATGCCACATTAAAAGATGTGGGAAGAAATTAATTTTCTTCTGCTAAACTTATCTTTGCAATGCATTTATTTTGCTACAATAAGCACAATGCAGTCATTTAAAAACAGCCTATGAATAATGATAAAACATTTAAGTATGTGATGTCAATTTGCAAAGAAGGAATTCTGGTTTTCTTTTTCTCATATTAGCAAATAACTCTTTCATTGACTCACATTTTCACCAACACTAACATCTTCATATAATGTTTTGTAAAAACTCAAGGCTGAAAAGAGTACACTAAGTCACACAAGAAATAATACTATATAAATCAATACAAGCTGGATAATACTTAGTAAGAGACAGAAATGATCATAAGCCCAGTTGCTTCAAGCCCAGTGTTACTAATTCAAACACTTAAATGATTCATTATCATTTTAAGTGGAAAACTTTGCTCATTATGTGCATCTAGATGCATTTAACTCTCTATGATTTGTCTGAACGACATACGATGGGTGCAGTTGTATTTTAGTTAAAAGGAACAAGTAGAACTTTTAGTTTTTTCCCTTAAGAGCTATTCTGAACTTCAAAAGAAATAATCAAATTATTACTCTCATTGGTGCTTGACTACATGATGCCTTATGAGTTGGGGAATATTTCCTTAGTCCTGAAAGTCATTCCATTTCTCTCTAAGCCTACCATCTATCATATGGAATGTTATATTACCCTAGCTTTGAGTGAAAACTGAGTTTGTTTTAAAGTAACACAGCCAAGACTCATCCTATAAAGAGAAATAAAAAGAACAGCCATTCTTTCTTGCTGGATGAATACCATCATGTCACACATGAAGTTATTTTCCCAATTTACTCCAGTTTAGTGTCAATATGATAAATTTTGGAGTCATCTTCAAGTTTCATAAAGCAATATCACACATACTAATAACAAATAACGCTGGTCGTCTTTCAGTTCTTCACATCTGCCATGTCCAGTTCCTACCACAGGGCCTTTGCATATGCAAATCCTTTTGCCTGGAATGCTTCTTGTTCTCCCCGTGCCTCCTTAACTTCTCTCTGCCTTTCTGTCTCAGCTCCAGTTTCACCTTCTTAAGAAGCACTCCATGCTCTCCTGACCATAGCAAATCTTCCTATTATAGGGTCTCACAGTAACATGTCCCTCTTTGTAGCACTTGCCACAGCTGAAACTGTACGTTTGCTTGCCTTCCTCAATATCTGTGGGCCACATAACAACAGAAACCAAGTCTGTTTTGTTTCATCTTTGTAGTACCTACAACTATGCCAAGGCCAGGCACAGAGTAGGAGTTCAATAACTATCTGCTGAAACAGAATTAATTTTTATCTCCCAGCTGAAGTATATTCTGCATTCACTATTTTAATAACTACTATTAAGAACCTTTTCATATTTTTGTTGTTTATATAGAAGCAGACTGATAATCTTACTTAATCCTTTATCATTTTTATTCAGCATCTCTTACGCGGAATAAGAACAATTTATACTGAGAAGTATAAATTTCCATGCTCTACAAAAGATGGGAAAATATTTCTTCATTTTCAGGATGGTTATGATAATTCAATACAGTAGGTGCTGAGTACACAGTACTACTGGGAACATGGTCTCTACTTGTAAGACTGCTTCAGTTTTGAGGCATACATTTAAAGCCATATAGTAAAGCTATGAAATAAACAGTCCTTACATATACCATCAAGACCTCACTATACAAAGCTAATGATGAGCAACTTCTAACAGAAAATGCTTCATTTATCCCTTAAAAATAATCACCATATGAAGAAGAAATTTACAGTGGCATAAAAATTGAGAAAAGTTTCTCTTACGTTTCAGCCGTGGAAGAGCTTCAGGCTGCAAAAGTAGAAATAACTAGGGAAATATATCAATTTTCCCAATGACCACGGCTGCTGAAAACTCTACATTAATGCATCTAGTCCTACATTTAATATCTTTCCCCAAGGACAAAAGGAGATGAAATGTATGTCAGGAATATAATAAGGCTTAAAAGGAACTCTTTTTGAAACCCCCTGCAATTAATTTAATAGGTGGGCCTAACCTGCCATTATCACTGACATAACTCATTTTATTTACACAGTTCCAGAATTTAGGAGACACATACCTTTAAATGACTGTATTATATTATAAACAATTTAATCAACACGAGGAAAGCACAGTTACCCTCATGTCACAGTTATCCACGGAGTATTTGGTCTTGTACATTTTTTTCACACTGCAGCTAAAACAGCATTCTCCAGTCCCCATGCCAAAATAAACTCCAAATGGTCTAAATATGTCAAAAGCCTCCTGCGATTCAACCACACCACAGTTTTTAGCCTTTCCACATCACACTAAGTAATTAATTCGGGCTCTATCATATTTTTGTGTTCCTAATTTTTCACAACAGGGCAGCCACCGACTTTTCTTTCAAAAGCCACTTAGTGATGTGGCAGGGCTTACCCCAAAGGTAAATTCTACACTGTCCTCATCACAAAGCAAGAGCCACTATTTAGCATCACAGATCGCAGTCTGCTCCCAGCTGTAACCTCTCCATAAGCACATGCAGCTGGAATTTTTTGTTGCTGTTATTGAACAAAGCCAAGTTAAGCACTATACAACACCAACATCAGCGAAACATGAAATTGTCAGCCTTCAAAGCGAGCGAGCTAGGCTTGAAGTGGGAGACATTGCTATTATACATTTTCATCTTATTATGACAAAACCTGAATTCCTAGGCAGCTTATGACACCGTTAGGAAAAAAAATGGTGTTCATTATTTTCTTAATTTTTAATGTATCACATTTCATCATTAAAACGGAATTTTCTGCAATTTTTTTTTTCAGAAGCCTGTATGTGGTGGACACACTTTTCAGCCTTACTATACGTTTGTGTGTGTATGCAGAACATTTTCCTACAAAACTGTAGCATATGGAAAAATAAATCATTTTATTCTTTCATAATGTATACATGAAACAGTGAGAGTAAATTTTAAGACACCCAAATAGTCTTAACTATTACCGCCAGTAAAATAATCAAACTTATTAAGACTATCATATCAATGGTTAAAAGGACACTCTAAGTAAAGGCTTTGTTTTATTCAGTACTGAAATAGCATGTGAAATGACTGATAATTACGTCTTTGAAAATAATTTACTTCTTGTCACTACTTTCCCAACAGATGATCTTGAAATGGGAAGAAATACTACTGTCCTCCTGCCAATATTTTTGGGGAAAAATTAAGGGGAAAATGCTTGATCAGTCACCTGCTGTTTACATAATGTCAATTATTTTTGTCTCTGGTTAAACTTTAGAATTTTAGAAAGTGTACATAAAACCTAATATATATATGTATATGTATATACACATACATATTCAAAATGCCATAATAGTATCTCTCAAAACACAGATATTGGATATTGCTATTATATGTCGCTCAACATGGAAACCAGTGATTCATCAATTTTTCTATTTCTCTTCATCTATTTTACAGCATCCTTATCAACCTAATCAAGGCTTTGTTCATCTGAAACCTCTGATGACAATTTGTTTAACTCTAGCCCACTGTGGTCTTCTTATAAGGAGAATTAAATCTGATCTTCTGACAGCAATCATTAAATGATCCCAACTGGCCCCAATGAAGCCACATGGCTCACGGGCTTCCATACAGTCAAGTGCCAAGTTCTCTGTTTCATGTACACATCGTTCTTTACCTTGGTTTATTTTGTTAAAGCCAATTAAGAATGTGTCTTATCAAGTGGAACTGAATTTCCTTGTGTACACTAGCTCAAGACAGTGCATTAACTGACTTTTCAGGTGCACTGAAGTATCACGCAGGACTTCTGGAGCCATTCTCTCTCCCTGTAGTGGTACTATTGAAGGAAAAAAAAAAAAACTTTACATTTATTTACTCATGCTGAACTTGATCCACAAGTACCATCTCAAAATAATATACCTGTTTAACAGTTCTGCCTAACATAAATTGATAATAACTTTTTATTTGGACCGTTTACAGTAATACTTTAATGGAGTAGTTACCTGCACAAAAAGTTGGGTTTAACATTCCTTTTTGAACATGGGAAATTCTCTCTTTATCTCCCTCTAAAAAAGCAGTACCAAAGTAAGACTTCTGAAGTTAACCTTTATTACCCTTAATTTCTGTTTTAATTTTTTCATGTATGCTCAATTGTAAGTTCTGTAATGATGTTCCCAGGCCTTCCTACGAGCGCAGGTAGCCTCAGGATTTAGAGCTCATTGATTGTGTGCTGCTCCAGGGAAATGACTGATTAAAAACAGCCTCATGAGGAGGAGAAGGTCCTATTCACATCCGGCTCATCTTAGTCTAAACTCTAATACCTGTATGGAAATAGGACCCCCTAGCTTTGGCTTTAGAAAACCACAGTTTACATATAGTCCTTTGCCTTAGATGTCAAGGCAAAACGTAGTTAAATTAATCCCAATATGACTGGTGTTTGACACAGTTTCTGAAGGCCTTAATCAATTACCCTGACTACTTTCCCCTGAATATAAACAAATGTACTGTAGTTTTATATTTATTCTCATTATAGCCATCACTGATCATCTATTGGTATCTGATGCAGGCTATCTGTCACAGTTCTCAGAGCAAATGGATTAGAACATATCTGTTCATCCTAATCATACATTAAAAACTGACATTAAGATAGAGAAGTGGAATGGGTACTATGCATCTTCTAGAACATTAACCTTGATGGAACATGTACTTGGTTTTTATTACTTGAACAACAGATGTAACTAACAGCAAAGAAAAAAGAAAATACAATGAGATCTTTAACATACTGATATGACTGGCAACACCTAGAAAGAGTATGTGCATTCTGAGCATCCACTTATTCAATAATTAAATGTTCTTCTCAAAAAAAGAACATTAAAAATATTGGTTGCAAAACGCTGATGACTTAGAAAACGCTTACCAACCTCACAACTTACTTTTTGAAAAATGTGTAATAAGTGTTCTAAAATTTTAGTAAAGCAAAACAGGCACTGGGCTGCTGTATTATAAAATATTTCTCACAGTATTATAGTAATCTCCAGTAAGATTTGATGTTAATTTTAGAGCATGCTTCTGCTAAAAAGGGCAAACCCTGCAACGGATTTAGTACAAAGAAGCTGAAAATATCCTGTGGAAAAAAAAAAAAATCTGTAGAGAAATCAGCCAGCCCAAATCCTGCCATTACTCAGCACTGCAGTGACGTGCGGATGTTTGTAGTGGTCTGAGGAGCCAGCAGGGGTGGAAACTCTACGTACTCGACTCCAACATGATTGCAATTGAACCTCATCAAAGTAAGAGCTCATAATTTGTCACAGAAAACAGCCAATTAACATATGTTAGAAAAAGGCTTCATAAAGATAATATATGATTAAAGACCCAGTGCAGCTGTTGAAAATCAAAACTATGCATTTAAAAAAGAAATCTCAGCCTGAGCTTCCGTATGGTTAAACTGATAATGGCTACTATGATTTTTTTTTTTTAAGCAGAAAAATATAATTACAGTGTTTCTTATAAGTTTGGGGTTATGGCAAGGGAGAACTGGGTACTGTGGCACTATTTACTATGCCTTACTTAGTTCTATAAATAGTTGAAGCCCTTGCCAAAACTCTGTAGTTACTTTGTTGTAGTGCTATTTTAAAACACAGACCTTCGTTGTGAGCTAAATGGCCTTCAGGATGCACTTTGTAGTTATTGCATTCCTCTCAAAACTATATCCTCCCTTTATCTGTGCAGAAGTCCAGCACAAGAGGACTCTAAATGACTGTCCCTCCCACTGTAAAACATGCTAGGACTGTGTAACATGCGGTTTTGATACTTCAGAACTTTTGTCAGGCGTGGCAGTCAGGAAGGATGACAGTGAAGTGTCAGAAATGAGATTCAGGTGTGTGCATGCAGTACAGATCCTCAACAGTGTGCAAGCCAGGCCACCTGCCACAACTTTCAGAGCAGATGAACAACACGTAATATATTTGGTGTATTCTAATTATAGATTTTTAAACTAAGCTTGGACTATATGGGCATTCAAATCCTGGCTAAATTGCTATTATTGGATACCATGAGCGAAAATCATGATGCTTAATATCACAGGTATCAGTGAGAAAGTCTGGACATAAGACAGTCACAGAGAATGCAATATGTGCCAAGAAAGATGCTAGGTGCCAGGGACACCACCGTGAATAAAACAAAGAAGTTTCTGGGTCTTCATGATGCTTACATTCTAACGGGAGAAAGAGTCAAGAAACAAGCACACCAATATGATGATTTTTAGAGAAGTGCTACAAAGAAAATACCACAGGAGAAGGGGCAAGAGGGTGACTGAGTAGGGAAGGGCAGAGGCGAACATTTGTTGGATGGTGTAGTCAGGGAAGGGTTCCTTGAGAAGATGACGTCGGAGGAAACAAACTACAGAGGTAGCCAGGTATGACTGGAGGGATGAGTACTTCAGTACTCTGCCTCTCACTGGTATATGAATGTTGTCAAATCAGTTTCTTGAATCTCAGTTTCCTCATCTGTAAAATGGGACTTAAAAAAACAAACAAATCCATTGCTGTCAATTCCGACTCACAGTGACCCTATAGGACAGAATAGAACTGCCCTATAGAGTTTCCAAGGAGCACCTGGTGGATTCAAACCGCTGACCTTTTGGTTAGCAGCCGTAGCTCTTAACCACTATGCCAGCAGGGCTCCCCAGAACATATAATATACTGCAAAAGGTTTCTAAAGTCATATCAATTGAATCCAAAGATGTACCTTCCCTTGAAATGTGGGTATTTCATTAAAGCAATGCCCACTAGGTGATGCAGTCCTTGGGGATATAAAACGTCATTTCACAACGCTGAATATGGATAGCACCATGCACAATCTGATAAAATTATAAAAAACACACGTTTTTAACTTTTAGAAATAAACTATCTACAAAATTACTAATGTAACCTAGTCATTGGGTTAGGCTGATTTATTTCCTCTCTCAAATGGCCCAACTCCCAAGCAATCAACAGAGTTTTGATTCAGATTTCAGCAATATTTGAAAATCTCAGTGTCTCACTGTATTGGAAAGATTCATATAACTTTGGGCATCCCCATCTAATGAGAGTTAACTGTAGCCTCAAGCCAAACAGATTAATTTCCAGCTTGGAATGAACAGACATATTGAATCATCTAGTATTTTTTTTAATCAATGCCTTCTTAAGAGGAAAAATAAAAACTTTAAAGATCATGAATTTTTATAAATAGGAAATTAAAGGATTGTAGACTCATACCTTAAGAAGTTGTGAAATGGAAATGTACAATGAAAAGCTACAGCATTTTAAGGGCAGGAATAAAAATTTCCTATGCTATGAAACTTGAAGGAATAACAGCTGTACCTTTTCAATTCTGCTTCCCAACCATTTTCTAGAGGTAGTAGAAACTTGATCCTTTATCCCAAACCATTTTTTCTATTTCCTATTTGGTGAACAAAATTTGTGAGTTTTAAAATAGGCTAAGTTATATAGTTTACCATGAAGCCTAAATTAACACTAACCTAATTTCATTTATAATTGATTAAATTCCATGAACAAGAATTATACATTTGAAAAGTATTTTTTAAAAATCAAAACTATCTTTTTTCCCCTCCTAAATGAATCATAGTATAGATATTTATTATGATAAAAAGTAGTGCAGTGTTTGATTTTATTCTCAGTGCTAACCAGTATTTCACATGGCATTCTCCTCTCCTCTCCCTATCTAGTAAAGTGACCTTTAGAGTATGTTTACTTCACCCTCCAAAGCCCAGCCATAACTGCATATAAACCAGACATGTAAACACGAGTTTCTTCTCTCTACTTGTAACATTCCCCACTCCATTTTTTCATTTCATCACCTTTCTTTATCTCTTTTTCCACATGTTTAGAACTGAGGGGATATGGAAAGTTAAACTGTCAAAGAGCTAGGAATAGAGGTGTTCTCAGACAAGCCAAACGTTTCCTCCGTATGATCCAGGCAAGGCAAGGGCAAGTGCACTGCAGAGGGACAACGCTGTGTCCAGAGCTAAGCTGAGACAGTCCCTAGGCCGAAGGCCTGGCAGGAGGCTCCTTATCTCAGCATGTCTACACATTCTGTCCTGGGCTATTTTCAAGGATAGCCCAAGTCATCCTTGGCAGATAATGCTAAATGGCAAGTATTACAGTACTTCCTCTGTAAAGACCAAGACACTATAGATCAGAAGTTATTAAAATGGGCAGTATTTTAGCCAGATTCCCTAAAACCTAGATCTAAAAGAAAACACCCATGGGTGGATACAAGCCCATGAGTCTCCTCGGAGATCTCAAAGTGCTTAAGTTAGTTTCCCCAAAAGTAGATTCTAATGACCACTGGTTCCTATGGCTGCTAACAAGCTGTTCCACCAAAAAAAAAAAAAAAGTCAGGAAATCCAATAAATTTGGAAAACATTTCCTTGCTGTTGAATTTTCATATTCCTCAATATGCTGAATGCCAGAATCTGGAGTATTTCCCAATTTATCTGGAATATCACTTGGGAAATGCTGGCTTTAAAGAAAAGGAACCAACTTCGAACAGGCGTCTTCCCTCTGATTATTGTTTACACCGAACTGCTGAAATGCCCCAAACCAACACTTAGCTCAGTGTCTGGCACAAGGAAAACATTGTCGAATAAATTAACAAATGATAAAACAATGGAAAATTGTTCTTTTAGGTTTAGAAAGAAGCATAAACATGATATCAGGTGCAGAACACTACTGTTCATTAAAAGTAAAAATATTAACAGAATATCTAGCAATTAAAGAGAACAATTTGTTTCCAAAGTCCAAAACTAAGCAGCAGTAGAATACAGTAGAAAGAATTCTCTCATTGGAATCAAACTCTTGGTAGGGTCCTGCTACCCATTAGCAGTGTGTCTTTGGTCCAGTCAACTCTTTTGGGTTCCATTTTCCACACACATATAAATGCAGCTGGATTCAACATCTAAGGCCCCTTTCAAGTTCCTAAATGGTATAAATTCAATAAGAAGCCCTGGTGGCACACTGGTTAAAGTGCTCGGCTGCTAACCAAAAGGTCGGCAGTTCGAACCCACCAACCACTCTGCAGGAGAAAGATGTGGCAGTCTTTTATAAAGATTTACAGCCTTGGAAACCCTATAGAGTAGTTCTACTCTGTCCTACAGGGTTGCTATGAGTCAGAATCAACTCGATGGCAGTGGGTTTGGTTTTCTGGTTTATAAATTCAAAAAAGGTATAACAATGATTTTGGAATGCTTCTCAACATAATATAGTTCTAGAAAAACAATAAGATGATAATGGTGTTTAATTGCCTGACTAAATAAAATCACTTCTTTTCATAGTTTTTTTTTGTATTGAGAAGTTTGTTTACTTTAGCCTCAAGAATATAAGCTTAAGACAAAGGTTGCACTTTGGACCACTAATCATATTCAGAAGTTTTATAAACAATATTTAGGGATGATAAAATACTTACTGAGGTGGTAAAAGCTTTCTATATGTTAAGGTTATGCCCTGCCACAGCCAATGAGATGGCTACTATAACTCCCATTTTACAGAAGTGAAGACTGGAGCACAGAGAGGTTAAGTAACTTGCCCAAGGTCACACAGCTAGTCTTAGATCTACAATTTGAACCATTCCCAGACTCAGTACTCTGAACTACATACTTTGCTACTTCTCCATGTTGCAAGGTATCATTCACAAGAATACTCAGAAATTAAAATTCCATGCAGAAAATGTCACATTCAAAGGGATTTGGTAGAATCTAAGAAATACTTTAAAAATCAGTGTTCCTTAACATTCTCTAATTCAAAATGAGTTTACTTCACTGCACCAGTAGGGGAACAGAATGAAACCTGAGTTAGACATTTGTCATGAGAACATCAGAATTTACGGACCGATCATCAGTAGTTGTTTTTTTTCCTCCTTTCCACAAATGAATGTGGTTGCTCACAAGGAAAACCAGGTGAATGAATCATATCATGACCCTTGGGAAAAATAATCAAAACAGGTGTCTTCCTGATGATGGGACAGGAGAGTCCCTTTCATCCATGACGAAAATGAGAATTACAAACAGTATTACAGACATCTTATTTCTAGGCTTTAAGCAGATATCTTGCCCCCCTTGAAAGTATGTTGAGTAAGTTTCTAAACTAGACCTAATCAACACTGGTATTGCCTTGGTCATTATCTCTCCCCTCCTTCCCTTTCAACTGTTTTTCCTAGTCTTCCTTCTCTTTATGCTCCTTCTTTTTTCCCCCTTCATTTCCTCAAATTAAGGCCTACATCAATATTTTTCCATTTGAGGTGGAGTTTCCACTTCAGAACTTTGTATTATTACCTACTTCTTTAGAATTCTTTGTATCTGGGTATAGCTGTGCAATCCAAACTTCTCAAATATATTATTTTAGAAGTAATTTTACGGCTATCAGGTTTATAAGACACACACCTAATAAAATACACTAATTGTATAAAAATAGTTGACATAATTGGTCATGTACTTATAATTGTTGAGGAAAAACTACACACCTTAGTGCAGTATAGAAGTTCACATCACGATTTTTTTCATATAGCATATTGCGTAGCGTTGCTCATCAGAGTGTACAGAGTGTGAAGAAGGAATAGTCTGTGTATTTTCAAAATGTGTCAGATTTTTTTCCCCAACTTTCATGGGCAAAGAACATAGTGATACATATATATTTACTCATGCATTTACATATGTTATTGTTGTACTAGTTCGTAAGTACAGTGGGTCGGAGATAACAAAATTCACAGGCAACAATGACATATTATATCCAGGACTGAACTCAATTTCAGATACCGGGCAACTGACTGTGCAAAGTGAAAGCTCAAAATGGCTGCTTCCATATCTCTTACACTCTAAAAAGGGCTCTTGGAACACAGGAAATCTCTGAGATTTCTTATTTAGTAAGAACAGACTTGTCGGCAAATACTGCCTTTCAAAGTGAAGAAACCTTTGGAATAATTTTTTTATCAGTGGCACTCATATCTATTAGTGGGGTCTAGTAGTAAAAACGTTCAGGGGTGGGGGGAAGAACACATTACTTTTAGATGCTAGAAAGTGGTGATTTCTATCAGGTAACTAGTCAAAGTAACCAAATGCTACTTTGCTACAGAATTTTGCTGAGGATTCTAAACTTCAAAATGACATAAAATTTGTCATCTTTTATATCTTACAAAACGGAAAAACAATGAACATAGTGGCACAACCTCTATCAAGTTCCTTTAAAGAAAAACAGTTAGGATGAATATTTAATAAATATTTTCCTAAACTTATTACGTAGAATTTCAGAATGGGCTTGGAAAAGTCACTTGCCTTAAAATGGATCTTTATGAGAGATAATTTTTGCCATGAGAGAGAAGAATATCTTTTTTTTTCATAGAAATAGTTATCTGTATTTCCATTCAGCCAATAAGGGTAGAAATGTTGAATATTATTTCTGGCAGAGACTACGCAAGGTCGTATCATTTTTCCCTCCTTCGGATAATATCACACCCAAATTATTTCACAAAGATTCCACCTCTCCTATTTTTAAGGCCTTCCGGAAAAGGAGCAACATAACCTTCCTCAGAAACCTATTATGATATTTCACAACTCTCACTCTCAGGAAATTCTTACTTATAGCTAATCCCTCACTGAATGCTTTATGTCCACTCCTCTTGTTCTGTCCTCAGTACAGAGGACATTTGGTGATCACGTCCTCACTTCATACACTTGAAGATTGTGTACTAAATTATACCTATTTCTTAAAGTCTTTCCCTGCTTTAGTTTCTATTTTTATTTTCCGTCTTTGCAGTTCTTCAAGTCATACCTGCCTTTAGCTCTGGAATTCAAAATACACATAAACCAAAAAACCACCTGCTGTTGTCTCTCCCGACTCATAGTGACCCTATAGGACAGGGTAGAACTGCCCCATAGGGTTTCCAAGGAGTGGCTGTTGGATTTGAACTGCTGACCTTTTGGTTAGCAGATGAGCGCTTAACCACTGCACTATCAGGGCTCCAGATAAAATACACATACTAATTAAAAAAAAGGAGCCCTGGTGGCAGCGCAACAGTTAAGCGCTCGGCTGCTAACCGAAAAGTCGGCAGTTCCGAACTCACCAGCTGCTCCACAGGACAAAGATGTGGCAGTCTGCTTTCGACTGGAATCTCTATGAGGAAGTTCCACTGTGTCCTACAGGGTCACTATCAGTCAGACTACACTTGACAACAATGGATTTGGTTTGGTTTTAGTTACTCAAAAAAAAAAGCACTGGTATACTTCTATCAGTGAAATATTTTTCATAATCCACACACCGCATGCGTTTTTAAGTAGATGTTTACCTTTTTACTTACTCCAATTTTCCATTTTCTCCCCTATCAGATTTGTTTCTACCCAATTCTTCCACATTCTGTATTTAGAGATTTAATTTACTTTTCTCCCTGGTTTCATGATTTTTGATCACTTTTCCAGTTTACCAAGGTAACTCCGAGTTCTGAACCTATCTTTCCAGGGCCAAACTGTGAACACTCTCTTTACACAGGGCTTGTCATCATTTTTAAATTTAATGAATAAGTTATTTATTTCACCATTCCTTCAGCTACCATTAAACTCTATGTGGCTTAGAGGATATTTTCCCGATTTATAAATGAGGACATCATACAGAACAATATCAAAAATCGTGGACAGATGAGATGATGTCAATCCTTTCTCCTTTATCATCCACTCTTGATACTCTTATCATGGAACATTAAAATATTTTCATAGGATCAATCCTTTTATGACACTGTGTTGGTTGATACACCATGCTATGTTCAGGATATACACACATGAATTTCAGTGTATACTTTTAAAGTCTGCAAATAAGAGACTTACTAACTGTGGTTCTCAGGGTCATCCTTGGTTTCCTTTAAAATATGTCACTGTGATAGTTTTACCTTTTAGTCTTTACTCACAAATTCTTAAAAAAATAGCTTGTGGATCTGAAATGGCATTATGTTACAATAGTTTGGGTATTAAAACTATTATCTTAGGCCTTAGCCAGACCTGCTTGGCAGTTCCATGAAATCTGCTTTGCTCTTAGTATCACTCGATTCCACAGATCATACATACATGCACTAAACTTCATGTACGTGGCCAGAAGCATGAGCTGATTTCACTACTTAATAAAGGCAAAAAACAAACAAGAACAAAAAATGTAGCAAAGAAGCATTTCATTCATTCTTTCATTCAACAAATATTTTTTGTGTTATGACTATGTTTCAGGCACTGTTCTAGGGGATATATCGGAGAGTAAAACAGACAAAAATCCATGCCTTTGTGGAATTTATATATTCCTCGTATTATCTATTTTAACATTCTCCTCCACATTGAAAACAAATGGCACCTATAATATTTATTCTTTGTTATAGTTGTCATTTAAACTGAATGTTTGTAAATAGCATCTCTTTTCACTTCCCTTATTCAACTTTAAGACTTTGTTATTTCTTCAACTTCTATCGCATACTATTTTTAATTTCTTTTTCTCATTATGTATTTTTTTAATTTCCATTCTTCATGCAGGTCTTTCTTTAGCCAACCATGTACCTTCCCCCATCTCAATGTTGGTGATTCAAGATGATGTGGTCTTTGCCCACTTTTGTGAAATCCTCCATCCTATGTACTAATTTTCTAAGAATAAAATAAAAAAACGAATCAGCTACCATTTAGCTGATCCAACTCAGCAACCCCATGTGTGTCAGAGTAGAACTGTGCTTTACAGCATGTCCAATGGCTGATTTTTTAAAAGTAGCTTGCCAGACTTTTCCTCTGAGGCACCTCTGGGTGGACTTGAACCTCCAACCTTTCAATTAGCAGCCAAATGCATTAACTGTTTGCACCACTCATGGACATGTTCTAAAAATACCTTTTGAATACTTCCAAGTCTTATGAAACTGCTCCATTAAAATTCAGTTTTCCCTATTGTTGAACTCTTCAGATCTTTTATTCCAGCCTGTGTTGGGGCCCTAAAATACTGTGAATCTTTGGACAACCACCAGGTTTGATGAAAAACTAACTAATGGATAATACTGTCTTAGCTTTATTGAAAGAAAAAAAAATTCTAACAAATCAAGAAAGCCAATTAACGCTCATATTTTCTAACATTATATGTCTGGGTAATCCTGTGACTGTAGTATTTAGATTTCTATTATATCTATTATATGAAAAAAAAAAGGATGTACAGTGAATAAAATTCCTTCCTGGCATATAGCACCAGTAAACAAAATTATGGTAAATAAATGAATGGGAAATCTTATGATAATTTCTTTGTTACATTTTAGTTTTCATTAAATATGTTGAAAACATTCTTAAGAGGAGAGAACAGTCAGATAAAGGAGAAAACATCTCTTATCTGTATCTAGTTTTCTAAATGCCAGCATCTCAAGCTTCCCAGGCAAATCTTTCATGTATTTACAAGAATCTAAACAGTAACATTTTTTTCAAGGTGATATTATAGATTAGGATCTCATTGATTTTTTTTTTTTTCCTAAATATCAACTTTTCATTTCCAAAAGCCTTGAAATTAATGACGAGCACCATTCTGGCAGTAAAATGCCTGAAGTGGAGAGGTGCACAGTGATGTTCACCACAACCATCGACTCATGAAACTTACCAACCCGCCTCCAGTGCTATCCCAGGCGAGAAGAAGGTTATGGTGGAGAGAGAGAGGAACATCAGTGGTAACCGACCGGGAAACGCAACAGACTGAATTATTTTGGAAGATCCTAATACACGGGGTGGTGATTTCTTGTTTACCTTAATATTTTTCCTATTTCATTTTTTGGGTACAGGATTCTGTAAAATATTTTAGTGGTGTGTATGTGTGTGTTTAAAAAGAAACCCATGGCATGAAAAGCATTTCTATTGGGGTCTATTTATTCCATCAGCCACTGTGCCTCTCCCCAAAACTTTACCTGTATTTTATACTTAAACACCCAAACACAGAGATATTTCACCACTTAAAATGCTGTATGTGTGTGCTACTTGTGTATTACTTAAAATATGTTATTAAAAACTCAGGGATGAACCAACAAATTGCTGCCATTGAGCTAAAAAAAATTAAAGCCTATATTTGGAATTCTATTGGGACACTGTGCAAAAAACAGACACATTAGTATGCAATGTATCCTATATAATTACATTTAACCTGCAGCTTTCCTATCTCTGAAATTCAATTTTTGTATTTTTTTTCCTAAGACTCAGTTTCTCCACTACAAAATGAGAGGTTATTAACCAGGTATAACATTTTTTTTCCATTTCTAACTAAAGACTTCATCATCTATCATCTACCGAAAATAATACTGATGGCTTTCTCTGATCCAAAAAAATTGTCACGTTAGGAGATTTTAATTCAGATTGGAAAGATAGGGGGAAAAAGAAAAATCTGAAGAATAGTTCATTGAAACTTTGGCAACAGAGTTTTAATTTATGTTTGATATTTTATTCTTGTGAAATGATGTTTAATCATCCTAGTAACAGTGATAACACTGAATGAGGATATACCATGACTCAGAGATGTTATCTCTGTTACTGAAATTGGACCTTGTACTTGGTAAGTAGGTGCTATTATGATCATGACTGTCATCATATTTCTGTAAGGATACTGAGGCCCAGAAAAAAATACAGAATGTGCCCAACATTACACTGCAAGTAAGTAACAAAACTGGGTTCTGAGTTAAGGGAACCTGACTCTACATTCTAAGGTCTTAATTGCTTGGCTATTCTGCCTCATGTGTTAGGGGGCCTTACAAAATTATAAGGAAATATTTTCATTGTCTAGTTTAAATTTTATATGTCACTGTTCTAAATCAGTTGCCAGTGACACATATCAAATTCAAATGCATCAGACTTATTACCTAAAAATGAACCTTAAAGTTGAGACTTACTAGAGAAGGGTGTTTTTGTTTTGCTTCTGCTTAGCTTTCTCATGCCACTCGTTGAAAATCAGATTAAAACATACTGTTATTTGTAGCTTAAATAGAAAACACCAAAAATACTACGTAAACATTTTTTTCTGATTCAAATTGTATTTTTTAATGTTCTTCTATTTACAGAATTTCAAGGACAACTCTTTTCTCCATGGTTAAGATTTTAAACGGCGATATAGGCTACCAGCAAAAATTTACTTATAATTTATAGCCAGAGGTATTTTCTATTTGGGGCATGTCTTAGTAATGTAAACATAATTAGGAACTTTGGTTATATAAATCACCTTGAATAAACTGGAAATAGATACTGTTAAAGATTAAATTTACAGGTGAATTGATGAGAAATACAGCATATTACATTTCATGGAACATGCCTTACCTAATAAATTTCTATGTCCTTCTTATAAAAGGATTCTTACAACTTCTATGCATGAAAATAATTCACCTTGTGCGCTTGAGAAATGACCCATTGACTGCAAGCAGCTTTCTAATATTTAGGTTAGAAAATACTCCACATATATGTGATACCCAAAAATGTCAATGACCAGTGACCTTGCTTTAATTGGAAAAATTAATTAACTTAGGATGCTTGAAAACTTTTGAACCAGCGTAAACATTACAAATAACGAACACTGAACCCAACTTGTTATATCCTCCTGTGTCAATGGCTCCTATAAATGCTGTTGCCACCAGTTGGTTGAAATTGTCAAAAGATTTTGGAGACAATTCAGGAAGATGTAGATTTTAAATGGATTCACATTATAGAAAAAAGTATTCTTCCTTTATAGTTATTGATCATTTCCTGTGTTGAAATATGATATAGTAGCAACTGTAAGTAAGAAATTATGATCTGCTTAGGATTTTTTTTGTTTTTACTAAACCCAACCTAATTATGTGAATCTTCTTTTAGGGTAGGTATTTCAGAACAGATTATCACTAATCCTGAAATTACAAGAGCAGATTTAAAAAGTAAGATTACCACTTTAAAATTTGTCATGATTTTTTCCATACATTTACCTGAACCTTTTACACAGTACAGTTCCTTTGCTGAGTGCCATAAACACATCTGAAGTAGGAAATGAGCAATGATGCACTTGAATCTATTGTAAACATCCAAGAAGTTGTGATAAACTACATACTTCATCTTAATAATACAAATAAATCCTAAACAGCAATAATAATCATGGTGCTGATAATTTTTATAAAATAGATAATAAAGAAGTTTCTTCAACATCAAGTTTTCAACCGATACTTTCTCCACATGTGCTTTCTACTTTTTAGAACTTTGGTCATGAGTGATATAATAAAATATGACTGCAGATTTAGACCTATAATAAAAATAAAATCGACTTCAACCTTCTATGAAAAGTGCCACTAAATATATGGCAGTCCCCCACAAATGACAGCAGCAATGCCTTGGAGTAAACTGTCTCTTGAGGGAACAAAGGGAAAAAGAAAATTGTTACAAGGACCACTTTTAAAATATTTTTTGTTAGGATAAAAGAAAATTAAACAGTAAAATTTCAAAGAGAACGCTCTTTGTGCTCAACATGGTAGAAATATCATTCAAATACACTTCATTCCTACAAGGAGATTGCCCTGTAATGCCGCCAAGGTCACTGTCAAGTTGTATTAATGGCCATATTCAGTATATGTCAGTCACATGAGTTAGAGCTTTCTTTTTCTACTACATAATGACCAGCCTCTTAATGCACACTGACAAACTGAGGTGAGTGAATATGTTTTTCCAAAATATAGATGGAAGAGTTCCATCCCACCACTCTTCCATTTTAATTGTACCAAACAAATGAATGTAAAGTCTGGTGGGAAAGAGGTTTTAAATATTCCATCCAGAAAATTGAACCATTTTTGAAAATGGCACTTTGAGTCTGAAAAGGAATTATTTGTGGCTGCATTGTGAATTTTCTTTCAATTGCACATTTGCTTACACTGCTGCAAAAGCACACAAAATATTTTTTAAATGTAGGAATGGCAATTTTTATCTAGAAAATGTCACTGGAACACGGAGCTGGTAACAGAATGATTTAGTATTCAATAGTTAAGTGCTATTGCAGATTTGTAGTTTTCATTTATCAATATTATTCATCATTTACAGAAAAAACATGAGAGTGTAAGCATATTGGCTTCTGAATGCATCTAGTGATTAGAGTGTAGCAGACATATTTATGTACTTAGAGTAAAAATAGATTAACACATCTCCTTTACATGGCTTATATTTAAATAGAATAAATCATACCCTCAAAGAATAAATGATACTCTAGTATGTTATAATAAGAGTTGCTCGTAAGAGACAACTCTATTAAAAATTTACCACTTTAGTCCTGGAATACCAACTTAGTCCTGGTCTTGAAATTAGCAGTATATTAAAAATATCTAGGGAATTAGCAATTTCAATTCTCAATTTGATATTAGAACTCAGCACTGATTTCTTTGTTTCACTTACATATTTCAATTCGTCAAACCATTATTGAGATGATTGGGAAAGAAAGAAGACATAAAGAAGTGCTACCCTGCTTACATCAGCTGACCTGGACAATATTTTACAACTATATTTAGAAAAAGATAAAAAGAGCTGAGTACAGCGACAATTCTCCATGCCAACTTCCCCTATTACTTTTCTTTTCTCATTTAGTAACTCATGTATAAAACAGCAATGTTACAAACAAAAGAATAACCAAGTATCTCTGGATATAATTTTCACAGACTGATCGGATCCATAATTAGTTAGACTAGAACAGACACCATAATCTATAGCTTTCACGCAAGACTTCTATCTGTATTTATACAATTTTTGTAATGACTTGGATCACAAATGTATCACAAAGGGGTTTCTCAAATTTGAAGTTGAATACAAACAACCATTATCTAAATTACAAAATTAGATTCAAATAAATTCAATTTCTAAAGAATATGAGTAAAAACTGGCTACACAAAGAGTGCAAATCAACTCCATCCTGCAAACTTTCGGTTATAACTAGTAATTGGGCACAGGGTAATGTAACTGAAATTAGTATATAAATTTTAGTTGAGATTTATCATCTTTTTAATTATCAAAACTTTTACAAGATGATGTGGAATAATTTCCCATTAAAAAAAATTTCCTCAAAGGCAGTGTGGTGCAATGAATTAGTTAATATGGTTTGTGACTCATGTACAATGAGTGAGTGGGACTATGCAAATAAGGTATATGGAACCTGTGATGGCTGGGGTCATGTGTCAACTTGGCTAGGCCATGATTACCAGTATTCTGTGGTTGTCCTCCACTTCATGTGTTGTGGATCCTGACCTCTACATACTGATGAGGCAGGACTGGTATAAGGTGTCTTGGGTCGCAGCCTTGCAGGAGGGTGTGACTCAAGCCCCACCCTTACTAAAGTTACACCCCTCCCTGGGGTGTGGCCTGCATCTAAGACACATGTGTGTGTCCTGGCGAGGCTCTCTCTCTCTGCATCTGGATCCTGTGTCCAGTTCGCGATCAGCTGACCTCCCCAAAGGCCTGGTGTCTGACCTGCCGACTCTGGGATTCTCCAGCCTCCACAGCCCCTTGGGCTGTTGGCCTGTCGTGTGACCTATTTACCGGTTTCCACAGCCTTGTAAGCCAGCAGTCTGTTGCCTGAACTGACAGTTTGGGATGTCAGCCCCTGCAGTCCTGTGAGTTGGGAGAAGCCTACACCTGACCCACGAATTTGGGACTTGCTAGCCTCCACAACTGCATGAGCCACTTCCTTGAGAGACGATGGAGTGGCTTAGCAGCTTGGAAAAGTTGGACATTTGGGACATCTTTAACCTCTGCCTCATAGGAACCAGCTTTGTGCTGATCCTGAAAAAAAAAAATTATTCATTTTGGCAGGTAGCAGGAGAAGGTGGGGTAAAGAAGTTACATGATTCAAAAACTTAATCATAAATATTTGAAAATCCAACACCACAGTCGCTGAAAACATTTTAGTAGAATATAAAATCCTACTTCCATAAGTTTGGTTGAACTAGTTATGCAATGCCTCTTACTTTATAGAATACTGTGCAACCGTATGTGGATGAAAACCATCTCAACATAAAAAAATTCATATTAATACACACTTACATCCTTTAAGAAATGATGATAATAATGAATAACATTTTAAAGCCCTTATCGCAGATTAGGCAATACGCTAAGTGTTTTACATAGGTTATTTAACTCTTGTTATAATTATTCTAGTCACAGTATGGTAGATAAACTGAGACATATTTTGAAAACTTAACTAGTGTAACTTCTTACTCCACACTATTAATCAGTGATTTGCAACTTGGGTAAGCACATTTTAAAAATGTTAAAAAGATGTCATGAATTCACCCCCACTTACACTGAATGGGGTATACTGGAGAGGGAAAAAAAGTTCAGACTTTGTTCAAAAAATTAGCATTCTTAGGGCTAAAATGTCACTGTTCTCTGTGAAAGAGTGGTTAAAAGATTCCCTGTGTCAATGAACTGGTTATTCAGTGCTTATAAGTGAGCCATGTAAGGTATTTTGTTTTCTCTGATACAAAACTGTTTAAATCTTAAGAGTCACATATCTAAGAGCCAGCCACGCATGGTTTTGGCTATTTTACTGAATTCTATGGGAAGTCTCTCTTGTTTTATCTGCAAGGACTATGAGACCTATTTGTTAAAAATAAATACACACATAAATAAGGCCAGATAGACAGAATGAGATATACTGAAAATGAGTGTGTTATTTGGCTAGTCCAAGATGCTCAATTTAAAAATCCACAATAAAAGTTTGACTAAATTTATCCTATTTTATGTGTGTCTAAAGAAGCCCAATGGTGCAATGGCTAAGGGCTTGACAGCTAACCGTAAGACTGGTGGTTCGAACCCACCCAGTGGCTTTGTGGGAAAAAGGCCTGGTAATCTGCTCTCATAAAGATTACAGCCTAGAAAACCTTATGGGGCAGTTCTACTCTGTCACAGAGTCACTATGAGTTGAAGTCAACATGATGGCACCTAACAACAAGGGTTTATTATCAATCAGATTAATGACTGACCTCTATTAAAACTCCTTTAGTTTTCCTTGATGATCCAGGGACATGAATCCACAAGCTCCTTCCAGAAATTATCTAGTGTTAATCAACATTTCGAAACTCAGAAAATTCCATAAACTGGTAAATCTGGTATTCCCTAGTTCCATTTTTAATTTGATAATTAGAAATGAAACCATTATAATCCCACTACAAGCATTACAAAAAAATTTGAAAGGAAAAATAGAAGAGTAAAGTTATCTTCAGTGACTAGCTTGTTGAATAATGCAGGATACTGTAGGTAATTATAAAATCTTTTTCTCAGACCTTACCTGCAAAATGCAAAAACCAAAACCCTTCAATGCAAAATTTCTTGATTCTAAAAGTTAAAAAGGATAAGAATCAATAATCATTGCTTTGTGTCATGTGTGTATATATATATAGTCATTGTCATGTACATATATTAAAAAAAAAAAAAAACACTGCCGTCGTGTCAATTCTGACTTATAGTGACCCTATAGGACACAGCAGAACTGCCCTATAGGGTTTCCAAGGAGAGGCTGGTGGATTTGAACCGCCGATCTTTTGGTTAGCAGTCAAGCTCTTAACCACAAGGTTATTATGAGGATTAAATGAATTAATGTGTGTAAAGTATTATCTCCTTTTTACAGATGAGGAAATAAGCAAAGTGAACTTCTCTTGCCCAAGGTACTTGGTGGAACTGGAATTGGAACCTATGCAGTTTGACTCCAGAGTCTGCCCTTTAACTGTAGTACTAAAATAATCCAACATTTTAACAAAAAAATCACTGCTACTTCGATCGTTCTAAGAATAAAATATTTAGATGGTAACTGCCAAAGTTGATGACAGAATGGAAGAATTTAGAATTGGAGTAGAGTTTAGAAGGGCAATGTTCTTCAGAGCCACTATGACACCTAGGATGCCCTTCACCTCAACATGGAGTTACAAGTGAAACACGCAGGGCTTGTGCACACACTCTGACTTTAGTGATCCCTATGATATGTGTATGTGTGTGTATATACATATCTATACATATACACACACATACATATACTTGTAAATACATATACATGTATATATATATTAATGAAGAACTTTGTTTCATTGTTAGAATGCCAAGATTTAGCTTTGCTTTCCAGTACATATTCAAATATTTTGATATCAGCTTGTCTTGTAACAAGTATTGGATATGTTGTTAGTTGCTATCGAGCTGATTCTGACTCAGGCAACCCCATGTGTGCAGAGTAGAACTGCTCCATAAGGTTTTCAAAGGACGTGGCCTTTTGGAAGCAGATTTCCAGGTTTGTCTTCAGAGGCGCATCTGGGTGGGTTTGAATTGTTAATCTTTTGGCTAGTAGTTGGGTACTCAACTGTTTATGCCACTCAATGTTCCTAGTAGATTTACTCAGTGTGAACAACCTATCTGCCAGGATTTGGCTAATTTCTCTGCTAACTTTTAGCTTATACTTTCTAGCATTTTATAAGCCACTATTAATAATTTCACCTTCTGGATGACCAACTGGCTAATTCACAGTATAAAAATCCAATATTTAGTAATGTACCTATCTTATATTTTTAAATTAATTATTTTATGCACTTATATTTATGTGAATAAACTATAATGTTTGCCCTAAGTACTTGAAATCATAAAATCTATTTTCAGCATCTCAAAAATATTAAAGCATTCTAATTGTACTAAAAAGTACTGAGGTGATTAGTGTTTGAAGCTTCATAATGCAATCAATACAATCAGACCCAATCCATACGTGCTTTAGATATCTAAAATATAAGCCAATTATCAAACTGTATTTGTATTTTAGGTCACATCTCCATAATGAAAAATGAAAATTTGAACAACCAAAAGTGATTATGTGTGGAAGTAATTTATAGAATGCTTTACATTCATTCTTACAATAGTGGCAAAAATAACATTGGTACCTTCTTAGCTATAATAACAAGAGTAAAACAATATTAGAACTGTATACTGAAGTGTATGTTCAACACTGGTCAGCAACAATAGAAAACTCAAAACCTATATTTAGAAAAATATATTCTTTTACTGCATATTTTAAATCTCTTCTATATAATCAAAAAGTTAATCTTAAAACTATTTACATCAATAAATGTAAATAAAACATAGTAAGTATAGAAGTGCCAATGACAGAAGTGAAAGTTGAGATGAAGAAAGGACATGAAGCATGATGAGAGATGGTAGTTAGAATCATATTCTACATCAACTCCTACAAAAGAACATTCAAGGTAATTTTCAAATTATTTTAACATTGGATTCTGGTTGTATTAACTATCATTTTAAATAAGTATACTGTATACTAAAGTTTTTTTTATCATAATTATTTTATTTTCTAAATGATAATTAAAACACTATGTATGCTGATCTTAAGAATGTAGCTCCTCTGGGCTGGATATGTACACTTTTGAACAAGAATCAATTATCAAACAGCTGTGTACACTTGGTAGTCAAACTATCCTCCATTAAGATTACTGATAAGACATGTTCCCTTAGCTATATAATGCCTAGACACTGAATAAATTGAAGACAGTAATAAGTCACTGCAATTAAGTGAATACAAACAGTTGGAAACTGCCTGCATAAAAGAAATCTAGGCAAAATAAAATTGAAAATCATTTTCAATAACAATATTATTAAACAAATATATCAGGAAGACTGCTAGCGAAAAGTAAAACTTTATGATTGGAATATAATTTTGTTTTTCTTATTCCCACCATCTACTAAGGCATGAGTTGACTTTTGTCAGATGTCTACATGATAGGTTTACAAATGATATAAACCTTTTCCAATGTTCTTGAACTCCTCATATATTTTACAGGATTAAGAACTCAACCTAGTCAGTTACTTATCACAAAACAAAATAAAAACAATGAACATTAATTAATTGAATAAAGCTTAAACTAAGAACCGGACTAATACGATAAACTGTATCTTTTAATGAATCATAAATGTGTCTTTCAGCATTGTTTTATCAGTTACAACAGCATTGTATCCCATGATTTTTACTCATATCATAAATAATCACAAAAATTTCTGGGGGGGATCTTAGAAAGAAATGTAGGATTCTAATTTAAGAAAGATGCAGACATTGTCTATTATCTGCATACAAAACGATTAAAGGCCATTGAGAGCAGTTTTTTATAGTGATGTAAGTACAATGGTTTCTAATCAGAGACCAAGGTTTTAATCTGTGTGACTCCTAAACCTTACCCTCTCCATCTATAAAATGTGTATTCAAAAAAAAAGTTGCTTCTGAGTTGACCCTGATTCACTGTGACCCCATGTGTATCAGAGTAGAACTGTGCTCAATAGGGTTTCACTGGCTGTTCTTTTGGAAGTAGATTGCTAGGCCTTTCTTCCCAGGTGCCTCTGGGTAAACTAGAATTTCAACCTCTTGGGTAGCAGCTGGAGACTTAACTGTGTGCACTACCCATTAAAACCCTTGCTGTAGACTAGATTCTGACTCATAGTGACCTATAGGACAGAGTAGAACTGCCCTATAGGGTTTCCAAGACTGTAATCTTTATGGAAGCAGACTGCCACATCTTTCTCCTGCCAGGCAGCTGGTGGGTTCAAACCGCTGACCTTTCAGTTAGCAGGCGAGCACTTAACCACTGTGCCACTAGGGCTCCTTTTGCACTACCCAGGAACTCTAAAATGTGTATTAGAATACAATATATAGATATTATTACCATGAGTTCATAGAGTATCGTTATTTATACACAAATAATGCGTGCCTTCTACATCTGTTTGCCAACCATGCCCTCCCCTCTGGGAAGTATTTTTGTAAGCACGCTAGTAAAAAATAAGCGTAGTATGCTTATGAAAACACCTCACGGGGGAGGGTGCAGTTGGCAAACAAATGAAGAAGGCATGCATTATTTGCGTAAAAATACGGTAGGAAGCTGTAGCATTTCAAAACAGGAACTGAATGCCTACCCCAGAGGAAGGATCTTGGTTAGGATCAACATCATTTAGCCAGTCAGGCAGTATAACAAATCTAGAGCAAAAAATAATCTGTTAATTGAGAGATTATAAATCCACCAGGGAGTATACCCTAGCTACAACGGTGAATGAAACTTAATCCCTGTTCCCCAAAGAGCTTAAACCTTACCAAATTGAAATAGATACTTTAAATATTAACTTCAGTATAAGACAGAAATTAGTAAACACAATAAAATAAATACACATAAAGTCCTTCAAAATCAGATGTGGGAAAGATAACGCCATTGGGAAAGGCCTCATGGTAGAAATGCAATGAACTGTTTTTAATAAGCCTCTCTCATGTGAATTGGGAACAATTATTACCTTTCATTCACTTGTTCCAATTCAATTCAACAAACACTGAATGAACATTTATCATGAGCACTGGACTAAATTAAACCAGTAAGAAAACAATGATGAATAAGTTGCAGTCCCCAACCAAGCTCAAGGATCTTACAATCCAATGTGGGTTAAGAACGACTTATATTTGTACCGCATTTTCATTTTACAAAGCTACAGCACATATATTGATTCATTTAATCTTTTAAAAGCATGGTACTGAAGTCGTAACAGCTGACATTCTTCCCATTGTGATATGAAAAAGGATTGCAACAAATCAATAACTATCTTCAGTAGAGTCTTCAGAGCTTCACTTTCATGCTTCTGAAATGAAGATCAACTCTAAGTTTAGTGTTTATGTGAATGGATAGACCCATCTAGAACAGCTTATATGTGGCTTATTCCCCAGAGTGGTTCTATATGCAGGAAGGGAACCCCGAGGGGTAGGAGGCACCCTGTGCTGTCTTTGCTGAAGAAAACTGGAGAACAGACACCCATCTATGAGGAAGCTCTGGAACGCTTTCTCAAGACTTACGGTTTTTCTTTTAATTGCTGTTACTAAACTTGGCAATCTGAAAGAACCCTAATCAATGCTGTATAGAATACTTTGATAAAAAAATTTTTATATCCCACACTGAAATTTATATTCTTAAATAATCTGAAAATACTTTTATCCTCAAAACACATAAATTTTTAGAAAAGCATCCAGAAAGTTTTTAGGATAGTACTTCCTATAGTAATAAGATGATACATTTCTTTTTTAAAATAATTTTGAATTTTTCCTTGACTCTTCACAGGTTTTTTTCTTTTTTAAATCCTTATCTAAAAGGATAAAATACCTAGTTGGACTGATAAGTAATTTAAAAGACAGTGGATAAAATAATGCACTTGACATTACTTGAAGTTCCATTCCTTTCCTTCAGATTTCCTATAAATTAGCTGAATGAATGCACGAATTATGGTCTAAGTCTAGGCGGCATGGAGAAGTCTCAGCAGAGGATTTTTAAACTAATGATACTAATAAAACCCTGCTAACAAACACACTCTTTGACGTAAATACACTGAGTATTGTTTTTAGACTCATTAAAATATTCAGCAAAGTGCTCTCTTCCTATGAACTTAAGTTTTAATAAATTTAGGCATTTTCTGGTAATGGAATCCAAGTTGTAAGCGTCTAATTCAAATAAACTCAGTGTTTACATCACCACTCACTGCAAAACTCAGGATCCTCCTCAATTTTCCCTCCACTTCTCCACATATGCAAATCACTTCATGACTAGGGTTTAGAACTGATTCTAAATTCAAGCCTCAACCTCTTCTTTTTTTTCTCCCTTGACTCAATCCAATTCAATTCAACCTAATTAAATTAAATTAAATTCATGTGTAGTATCCACCTATACTATGCTCAAAGTACTTCCCGGTCATATCAGGGGACCCCAAAACGAGCAAGACTCCACAGAGCTTATAACTCAGAAGGAGGAGAGTGGCACAATTCATTCGTTCATTCATTTAGCGGCTATTTATTAACCATGTGCCCGGGTTTTGGGCATATGGGCAATAAAACTCAAAACTGACCTGGGACATTCATGGAGGAGTCAGCCCACTAACAGTTCACTATGGGACAAGGCAGGCAGCACCTTGTGGTGGTTGAGAGGATGGAGTCTGGAGGGCAGCTGCCTGAGTCCTAACACTGGTTTCGTTAAGTCTTTTTCAGGCATTCGCACGCATGCACATATCTTCGTTAATCCCTTCTCTCTCTCTCTCTAGTTCTTGCTCAGTTATCCCCTGGGGAAATCTCTTCCTCATATGTTCCACATGTTAAAGACAATTAATAAACATTTAGAGTGATGCTTATTTACACCTGTATTAAGGAATGGAAAAAAATTTTTTTAAAATAAATTATAAACTAAAAAGACTTGGAATCTTAAAGCAGTAATTCTCAAACTCCAGCAAATATTCTACTTATCTAAAAATCATTTTGAAAAGTCTATCCAGGAAAGTGATGGTTAAGAAATCTGCACTTCGAAGCAACATTAAAAAAAAATTCTGAGGCCTATGCTTGGAGGACTATACTTTGAAATCTAGAAATTTTTTTTCATTCTTTCCACAAAAATTCCAATGCTTAGCTTTGGCTAAGCATTACCAGTCAAGGCAAATTTGAACAATCTAATAATCCATTTCTTTGTATTACAACAACTATAAGGATTCCGACTATTAAAAAAAAATTCTATTGTAAATCGATAGTGGGTTTTTGTGGGCTCACATGAAAAGTTAATAACTATTTAAGAAACTGTTCCAGGAAAAAATAAAATTTTCATTTCCCAACTCTGATCTTAAAAGAGACTTTTGGGACACCAACCATTTGTAATTGGGGTGTGACTGTTATTATTGGGTACCCTGTGATACACTGGAGTCTATACTCAAAAGGCAAGACATGTATCAAGATGAGACAGCTTCAAGCTTTCTTTAAGATCAGTTCAAGTGTTTTTTCCCTATGAAGTCTTTCCAGTATCCTCATGTAGTACCGATTAGGCCTTTATTTCCTGTGTTATCAGAGAATGTAGAACCAGCATGTAAGAGAAATCAAGGAGATGTCATCTAACGCAGGAAAGTTCATGCATTAAATAACTGAAGAATGCAGTGTTCTATAACAGAAGGAAAGCATTTAATTTTTCCAATCTCCTGCATAATTTCCAAGTTCAGTTCACAACAGACAAAATATTATATGTCCACTGTTAACCTCATCCTATGCCAATAATTTGGAAACTAGACAGATAAAATTAATCATAAATATTGGAAAGTTTCTCTGAAAAAGAAGAAAACTTCCTTTTGCAGATATGACATAGATGTAAGGCCGACGGCTATAAGGCCCTCAGCTGGAAATACATTTGCTCATTTAGGAACAAGTCCAAAAATTTGAGATTTACTTTACATGAGAGTGAATTCAGTAGTGTTCAACAAAAGATATACTTCAGGGTTTTTTTTTTTTAAAGGAGAGAACAAACACGTGGAATACTGTAACAGATGTTAATACTTTCCTTACACAATTTGATAAAGTTCTTTGGTGCATTCATGATAAAAAATTTTTTTAAAGCTTAAAGGCCTTATCATTTTATTAAATACTTTCTGCAAGTAGGAAAGTGTTAAGTTTCCTTTACATAATGGAAATAAATTGCATTTTTATGGCCAGTTCAACATTCCAACAATGACAAGAAACATGAGCGAAACATGTTCCACAGGTAGAAAAGGACAACAGTTTCTTTTACATGATAGAAATACACTGCATTTTACTCACAGCTCAACATTCTAATAGCGATGAGACGTGCCAATGAAAAGAACGAAGTGCCTTCTCATTTTCTGCCACATCCCTCAAGGGTGGAAAAAGAACAATCCCTCCACTTCTAAGGTGAACACTTGAATAAATTAGTGAAGCCATTACTTTGGGCATTTCTTTTTCTTGCTTCTCATCTTTTTTCTTTCTTTTTTTTTTGATGGTATGGTAGGCCTTTTGGCAACCTCCTAATTACCAAGAAACCTTGCCTTCTGGCCACTGCACCGGATTTGTCCTTTCCCCATTTCACTTAACACTTTTCCCTCTAGAATCACGAAGCAAAATGGAGTGTGTCTGTTTTGCTGTTTTTCTAAGAAACTGTAGTTTTTTTTTTCTCACTTTAAAAAAAGCCATATTCCTGAGCATACCTTTCTGACACAGTCTTAGGTCTTAGGTCTTATCTCCGTGCCATCTGCAGCCTGGCGGGGGCGGTCAGACTCAGGCAGCTGAGCTCGCTGCTCAGCAGAGCCAGCAGCCATGTGCTGGAAGCGCCGGGCCCCACCACGTGCGTGGCATTAAGATGATCCACACAATCCCGCAAGACTACGTTTTAAGTAGAGCTTCCAATTTGCTGTGGTTGGCATGACCTAATTTTGGCTTGAAAGGTACATTTTTTTTCTCCTCTGGGTTTCACTGACTACACATTGGAGAGAAAAAAAGAAACGTTCTTAAAGGGATTCTCACTCTTCCCTTTCTTAGTGAAATTTAGAGAATTTAACAACTGTTGGCTAATACCCAAGCTAAAGTCTGTTTCCAGCTTCGCCTACATCTTGACCCCTCATGCCAAATATTTTAGGCAAAGTCTATTTATAAAGTTCATCACTTCCCCTGTTACTTCATCTTTAGAAATGCTAATAATTTAGAAACTGGAATGATGCAGCTGGTCTCATAAACTGGGAAGGGGAAGATCCTATGGAAAAGATACTTTTCCTGTGACAAGAAATCAATTTTTTGTTTCATTGTAATTCTATATTCAAAAGGGAAAAGTAATGTCCCTTATGTACTACTTCACCTTGGTATTGAAAGACGATTAGAAGTTTTAAAAGTTTTTAATATTTTGTTAAAACAATAGCTCTTAACCCTGACTGCACCCTTAAATACTTTAAAAACAAAACAAAACTGATATTTAGAGCCACACCAGACCAATGAGATCAGAGTCTCTGGAGATGGTACCCCAGCATTGCTGTTTTTTAAAAGCGCTCAAAAAAATTCAGCTGTGAAGCCAGATCTGAAATCACTGTATTAAACTCTCTTAGAAATATATCACCCCAATACAAATGTGTATAGCATCATCTCATATGGATGTAGTATTTTTTGAAATTCACCCGTTTATTGATTTAGGAGCTGATTTACCTGAAAGAGCTTCTCGGTTACTGCATGACAAGAGGAAAAAAAAAAAAAAAAATTATCTGGGTAACCTGGCTGACTCTCTGCCTTTCTGAGACAAGACAGTCCTGACAAATATGTCCCTTTCCTTCAGAACCAGCATTGGGAGCTTTCAAGGGCTTAAAAGCACTCGTTTTCATCTGGATCATATGAAAGCTTTGGAGGGTTCCCACTTGCATTAAAAAAAAAAAACCTTATGATATTTACTGACTTGTAAATCTCTAATAACACACTAATTGAATCCAATGCTGTATACTTAATTTATTGAAGGTGAAAATTTTCTAATTACATAGGTGGTGTTAAGCTATTATCCATTTGAGATCAAATTCACTATATTTTATGACTTCCAGAAAAAAGTCAGCTGATTAGATCAAAGTTCTCCATTTTCTCTTAACTGATTTAATTCTCTTCTTCAGTCACTGGGGTATGATACAATCAAATAGTTCAGCCTAGTTTCCCCTCCTCCTTCCCAATATGAAACTGGACTCACTTTATGAAAAGTCTGGTTTGTGGATGTAAAGTTGTCTAACAGCTGGAACCAAGAGATTTACAGACTTGTAATTTTGTCCCTGGAGGGTGTGATCAAAAGGTTGGTGGTTCAAATCCACCCAGAAGCTCCTTGGAAGAAAGGTCTGGTGATCTACTTCAGATAAACCAACCACTGAAAACCCTTTGGAGCATGGGTCTACTCTGACACACACAGAGTTGCCATGACTCGGAATCAAGTCAAGAGCAACCTTTTTAAATATAAGTAAGACCACCGTCGAACCCCCTCTTACATAAACCTGGATGTGTTTCATTTTACAGTAAGACTTCCTACAAATTAATAAAACATTTTTATGTGTGACATGTGGAACTAGTATTATTTGTTTTCTTGACATGTCTTGTATCTTCTATCTTCTGATATGTACAGTAAACCAAATTTAAAAAAAAAAAAACATTGCTGTTGAGTCTATGCCGACTCATAGCGACCCTACAGGTCAGAGTACAACTGCCCCATAGGGTTTCCAAGGAGTGGCTGGTGAATTGAACTGCCGACCTTCTGGTTAGCAGCCAAGCTCTTAACCACTGCACCACCAGGGCTCCAGGGTTTATATACAGTAAAACCCAGGAAAGCCGGAACCTGTGTAAGGCAGTAAACTGTCAGAGAAGGAAAACTCAAATATTTTCCACCAAAACGAGCAGTAGAAAAGTGGTAAGACTGCACCCTGTCAAAGGCAGAAAACTTGTGAGATCCAGAAAACTAAGGCAGTCCCACTGAGTTCCGGTTCTCATAGGTTTCACTGTATGTTTGTTTGGCAACATAGAAAGAACAAGCTCAGTTTCTTGGGTTCTGTGTGTCTTGTAAGACCATAGTTTGCTATGTCTTATAGATTTATTCTTTTTTATTAGAGTTCCTTGGAAGTACACAAGATCTTTTCCTAAATATATGACAGCCCTCAAGTTATTTATTTATTTAGCTACGCTTTTGTAGAACAAGAAAAAAAGGAGAAATATCCCCTTAAAGTTTTTTTCTTTTTTAAACTGCTTTTTGCAAGAGATAAAATAAAGTATGCTTGCGGGGGTTAGCTCCCTGTTGGTGCTCTTATCTGTCATTCATAACTTGTCTCATATCCCTTGTCAAAATAGTGAATTGCAGGGGAGTAACTGGATCAGGTCATCCTTCCTTTCAGCTGTGTCTAGGAAATAGGCCATGAGTGGGGGTGGAGGAGGAGCAAGTCCTTCAAATTATGGAGGCAAATACAGGGAAGTTTTTCTGTCATACCAGGGAACGGACAGGGGATTAGCTAGGCAATTCCTACTTCTGGTACCATCCTCACGGATTCATTAAACCATTGCCGTCGAGTCGATTTCAACTCACAGCAACCCTATAAGACAAAGCAGAACTGCCCCACAGGGTTTCCAAGGCTGTAAATCTTCATGGGAGAAGATTGCCACATTCTTCTCTCACAGAGCAGCTGGTGGGTTTGAACTACTGACTTTTTGGTTAGCAGCTAAGCGCTTAACCACCTGCCACCACGAAGCTTCCCACAATTTCAAAAGAACCTAAATTACTAAGCAAGGCCTGGGAAGCATTTCTAAATGAGGAGACAAAGTTGAAAATATGGTAGGTCAAATAAAAACCTGTCATATAAGGTCTGCTATGGTTTCAGAGGAGAGACTAGTCAGAAAAAATCCCATTTCCAGAATACTGCCAGGATTTGACACATGATTTAAGATTCATCTTAGGTGTCACTGCCTCCACTGAAAACTGACCTGACCAGTCATCCTCTGCAATAGTTGAACATTCCATTACTTAAGTATTCGCTTCACCTTCAACATACTTGTAGTATATAGTATTTATCATGTGACATTTATAATTGCATTTGGCATGTTCATCTCCCTCAGCAGACTGAATTCCTCAGAGGCAGACTCCATCTTTCACCTCTGTATCCCTAATGCCTAGTATACCACCCCTTCCCCATTAAATACTTACTGAATGAATTGAATAACTGATTAATGAATTTGTAGTTGATGTCCAAGGGGAAGTGCTGAGGAATAGGAGGAGATGTTTTATGAGCAGAGCTTGAGATAGTTTTCAAGTTATATGCTTGTTTCTTTAACTTTCAGAATGCATGGAGTTGTATGACCAATTTCTCTTCCTCTAAATAGTGGTTCCATGGGCATTGATGAAATCCATGGAAGTAGCAGTCAGGAAATCAAACGACGTATTGCATTGGGCAAATCTGCTACAAAAGACCTCTTTTAAGTGTTAAAAAGCAAAGATGCCACTTTGAGGACTAAGGTGCACCTGGACCCAAGTCATGATACTTGCAACTGCCTCACATGCCTGCGAAAGCTAGACAATGAATAAGGAAGACCGAAAAAGAACTGATGCTTTTGAATTAATGGTGTTGGCAAAGAATACTGAATATACCACAGACTGCCAGAGAAGGAACAAATCTGTCTTGGAAGAAGTACAGCCAGAATGCTCCTTAGAAACGGGGATGGTGAAACTTTGTATTAAAGACTTTGGACATGTTATCAGGAGGGACCAGTCCCCAGAGAAGGACATTATGCTTGGTAAAGTAGCACCAAAAAAAAACAAAACAAAACGAAAAAAAACCCAAACCCATTGCCATCAAGTTGATCCCGACTCTGTGAAAGAGAGGAAGACCCGCAATGAGATGGACTGACGCAGTGGCTACAACAATGGGCTCAAGCCTAGCAATGTTTGTGAGGATGGCACCTGACTGGGCAGTGTTTCTGTTGTACATAGGGTCGCTATGAGTCGAAAACAATTCAGCAGCACCTTACAACAACAACAACTAGTGTTCTCAACTCAGATTTTACATTAAAATTACCTGGGCAGCTTTGAGAAACAACGAGAGGACTGCAGGCCAATTTAAGTGGAATCTGAGGGTGGGACCTGGACAGCCGTGTTTTTGAAAAGCTGTCCAGGTGCATCTGACACACAGCCTGGATTGAGAACCACTGCTCTCCACTAACTGGACAAAGGAAATGCAATGTTTTATACTTATACCCTTGTCATTTAACATATACCCAAAATTAATTACAGCTTCCAATTTTTGAATTTTTGGATTCTGTTAGTAAGAAATTATTAGCTAACTTTAGTCCTTGGATGATTAAAATTTTTGAAAAGGCTTTCGAAATGCAACATTATCTACATCACAATAATCTTTCGGAAATATCACTAGTAACTTCATATAATTATCTTTTATTGAATTAGCCAACAGCTATGACTCCTCCGTAGCCTTTGGGTAATCCAGGCCTTTATACTGGATACTTATTTCCTGCACATTTAGAATGCAAACGGATACTAAATATAAATCCAGCATTTTATAGAGTGTGCTTGATTGTCGGAAGGTCCCAAAGATAGGGAATTCAAACAGCTCTAGTCAAATCACATTACGAAGTAGACATAACGGGCCTCAGTGGTTTCATCAGCAAGAAAAGAAGGAATACTGAGCATTACCAGTTACACGTAATATTGCATAAGACAAACAAAACTCCCCCTGATACTGGGCACCACAAAGTGATACAGAGGTCATTTATCACTGTATCCAATTAATTCCAAATAACACATCTAATTCCCCAATCTCCAGGTCACATTTCAACAAAAACATTTGTAAGCAGAGAGAACATAGATTATTTTGGTGTTTGCATGGTAATCCAAATATATATTTCATTCTTTTTAACAAGGAAATAAAGCAGAACTAAATGTAGTTTCTAAAATGCACTGTGGAAATTTGGGAAGGAAGCCATGACTTTAAAGATACAGTAGATATTTATTTTGAACGCTAAAGCTTATATATTTGGTAATTAAGAAATATCTGAGTCCTATTTGACCTCTGATCAGCCTCGTTCTTGCTTCTAGTCAAGAGTATGGCAATAGTTTTACGAAAAAACAAGGAAACTATTTATTATAGGAAAGAAAGGGTATATTGTTTCTCATAACACAAATTCTAAAAATAATCTTTTTCCTTTTTTAAAAGGCCTTTTAACTGAACAAAGAAATATTCAACTAAAAACTAAAAATCTTGCTTCTGAAAAATAAATTGGATATAATATTTCCTAGTTTCCAAATAAGGAAGACCAAAGAAGAATTGACACCTTTGAATTATGGTGTTGGTGAAGAATACTAAATATAACATGGACTGCCAAAAGAACGAATAAATCTGTTTTGGAATAAGTACAGCCAGAATGCTCCTTGTAAGTGAGGATAGCAAGACTTCGTCTCACATACTTTGGACACGCTATCCGGAGGGACCAGTCTCTAGAGAAGGACATCATGCTTGGTGAATCAGAAGGTCAGCAAAAAAGAGGAAGACCCTCAACAAAATGGACTGACATAGTAGCTGCAACAATGGGCTCAAGTACAACAATGATTGTGATGATGGCACCTGACTGGGCAGTGTTTCATTCTGTTGTATACAGGGTTACTAGGAGTTGGAACCAACTTGATGGCACCTAACAAGAGTTTTCAAATATAGTTGTTGTTGTTAGCTGCCAATGAGCCGACTCTGACTTATGGTGACCTTATGTACATCAGAATGAAACATTTTTAGGTCTTGCATCATCTTCACAATCACCACCATGTTTAAGTCCACTGCTGCAGCTACTATGCCAGTCCATCTCACTAGGGTCTCCCAAACATGTCCTCCTCTAGTGATTGATCCCTTCTGCTGACAAAGCAAACAAATTGAACAATGTCCTCTTGGGATCATAAGGTTTTCACTGGCTAATTTTTAGAAGTAGATTCCTAGGCCTTTGTTTCTAGTCTGTCCACCAAACCTGTCCAATAAGGTGACCTTGCTGGTATTTGAAACACTGGTGGCATAGCTTCTGGCATCAGAGTAACATGCAAGCCACCACAGTACAACAAACTAATATTATTTATTCCACATCTATCTCTGATTTTAGTTGTTTTTTAACTACAAAGGAAAAGTGAGAATGTATGCTGGAATTAAAATTATCCAGAATATATATCTACACTATTAACTGAATAATGGCTAAAATTTATTTAATATCCATTTATAGACTCTTATCATATAGATCATATCCTTAAATTAAAACTATATACATTACTATGATTCTTAGCAAGTGAAGGTCAGAAATTAAAACAGCTGAAAAATGAGAAGCCAACTGGAGATCGCTAGACAGTGATGACATAAGACTACACGTCTACGTATCAATTAAAGCTAATATTGTAGGTGGAAAAATATCATTTCACAAATAGTAATAAAACATTGCTTGTGAAAAGAAGATCTAACAAATAATGGATAAAATATATTTTTTCCCACCAGATTAACAATACCATGGAAATATACCATAGCTCCCAAAAAGTCATTTTCTTCTCTTTAAAAATCATACTAGCACATTCACACAAACATAGTTAGAAATGTCATTTTGAGGTTACTGAATACTTTTCCCCAATATGCCATGCAAAATTAAGATTCAGTAGTTGAGTCATTTCCTTTCTCTTATTTAACAGAAGAGAGAACATATGTAAGATTTTGGCTTAGTGTATAAAAGAGATGACTCTGGAGACTTTCTAGGTTGAGGTTCCGGCTCTGCCACTTAAACGGGTGACTTCAGGCAAGTTGCTTAGATTTTTGGCCTTGGTTTCTTTATCTGTAAAATGGCTATAATAATAGAACCTACATCATTAGGCTTGTCGGGAATAAATAACTTAATATGTAAAAAGCCTCAAGACCTTAAAAAGTGCCCAGTATGCAGTAAGCTCTTAATAAATGTTAGCTGTGATTGTTACTATCTAGAAATAATTATAGTTGATAATTCTTTTGAGTTGATAATATACCGTCTCCTCACTTATTGACAGGGTTAGGTTCCAGAGAGCGGGTCATTTTGCAAAATCAGCGTTACGTGAAAATGAAGGATGACCACATCGTTACCTAACTCCCAAATTACATCATTACATGATGGTCAAACCACTGAGAATCATGGCCCAGCCAACAGGACACATAACCTTAACCATCAAAGTCAGCGTTACCCTCATCTTGCACCTCAGTGTTCTTTACTGCCAGATATATGTCGTTAATGCACAAACTAGCAGGATAATAGATTTTTTACTATTGTCATAAATGCGAAATGTCAGATAACGAGATAGTTGGTAAGTGAGAAGGTGTACAAACTTTTACACATATGATTAAACTTACTAGAATTGTAAGAAATATTTTTGAGAAGTGACACTGGATAAAAGCAAAAATTGAATTCCTAAGTCATAGTTGAAAGTGTCAATTATATTTATAGAAGATCAGCCCTATTTCCAACCACCAACCCAGCAAGGATTGAAAACCAACTGGTCAACATATGTTGATGCAGATGGAAAAAGGGTACAACTGTCTTTAAATTCCCTAAAGAAGGCTGAGTGAGAGTCTTCTGGTCACTGCAGTCCAACCTATCATTACATGTGTAGCGAGACTCTTTGATGGATCTCTTACTCTATGAATAATATATATTTTGGGGACAGCCTCACAAAAATAATCTGTCTTTCCTACAGAAAGACCTATGACTAAGCAAATGCAAAGGAAGAATTACTTGCCAACCACAAAAGAGGATGGCCCTCCCCATGTCAGAAATTGAGGCAACTGGCAAGGTTCTAAAAAGTATTTTCGGGATAAAATCGCCCCACAGTTCATATCCTGGAGAACTGGGAAAATTTCAAGTCTCAAAACTACTCTTCTAATTTTTTAAAAATATAATTAGTGGGAAAATCTGATTATTTATTTATAAGGCATTATTAAAGAAAAGAGCGTACCTTTTTAGAAGATCTGGTATTTTACAGTATTTCACAAGCAAACCATATCTCCAAATATTCTCTAAGTTTTGTGAATCTTGCTAAGAAAACAAGTTTTTCCTCCCTATGTTGGAATTGACTCAACGGCAACAGGTCTTGGTTTAATGTAATTTAGGATGGTACTCACACTTCTGAGTAATAAATTGAAGGCTTTAAAGATTAGTAATTCAGAATAAGTACAATTAGGTTTGCCAATGGAGTTCTGTTTCCAAACAATCTTGTGGTGGTGGTTGTTGTTTGCTGTTGAGTGGATTCCAGCTCATGGTGACCTGATGTGTGCAGAGTAGAACTGTGCTCCATAGGGTTTACAAGGCTGTGACCTTTTAGATGCAGATCGCCAGGCCTATCTTCCAAGGCAACTCTGGGTGGGTTCAAACTGCTAACCTTTTGGGTAGTAGTTGACGCTTAATCATCTGTGCCACCAACGAACTTTTCCAAATGGTCTTAAGTGAATTCAAAGTATAGCAAAATAAAAGATTCTGGCTGTTCTCCAAGCCTGTATGACTTCTCCCTAGTACTTGCAATAGTCAGTAAGCAGGGCTAAGTCTAGCACCTTGTAACATACAATTGTCTCCCACCCTACTGCAGATGGCTTTGAGAGGATGAGCACGACTCTATGACACCTCATGGGATTCCACCCGAACATTTTTATCAGAACATTTTTTTAATCATTTTCACCACCTGTGATTTTTGGTGTAGAGTAGCCTTTTTATACCAAGGCCAAATATTCAGGATTACCAAAAAATAAACAATTCAAGGATCTACAGAACAGTTAAAAAGTTATCTGACAAGTAATGTCATGGATAAATTAAAAACGTTAGCAGAAAAAAGTGAACTCCAAAATGGTCCTTTATGATTCATCCTAAGTATATGTTTTGTTCAGAACATCAAAAACATTACAAAATCATGTTATGTTAGGCATGGATATATTGTCATATTTGAATTATAATGAATAAGCTTCCTCTTTTCTTAGGAATCAAGAAAACTTAGTATAATAATCGTGTGATACAACTCTAAGAAAGGTGATTTAGCAATTAGTCTATATGATTTGACAGTTGAGCCAATGAATTCCAACTGTAAATTATTTTCTTGCTAAAATCTTTCAAAATAATCTTGATTTACATTGCTTGAGCTGCCTTTGTGAAAATATATTAGTTTTAAAATCACAAACTTTGGACACAAATTATGCCTTAAAACATACTTCATATATTCTCTGTGTGCATTAATCTAATAACTAGTTTTACTAGATATAAAATTAATGCTTATTATTTAAAAGTGATCATTCCTTAATATAGTTTCTGAGTCTGAAATTTTAGTTTACGTGAATTATAACTTTGAAGAAACATAATTAATTTTCCTAAAGTTTGAATTGTTCTCCGTATCAAAAATCACTTTAAAAATATAAAATTAGTACATACCTTTTAAAACCTTCAATTCTGGGATCTACTTAAATGTTCTGATCTTTACACATAATGGAATGGTGTCCATTATCTATCTGCACGTGCATATGAAACTTCAAATTCCACTGATTTATTAAGTTCATTAACTCAAAAATAAATGAAGATTTCTAGTGCTTGAATTTTTTTATTTATGTAAAACCAGCGAAATTCTTTTCTTTGGAGGTGACAAAAAAAAAAAAAACTGAAATGTTTATTATTAAGAATATTTTATAGGAATAGAGAAACATTAACAAATAAAAATTAAGTTCAGAGTTATTTACCTATTCTGTTTTTAAAATATAAATAGCTATGGAAGAAAAATGTCACATTAATTTGTGAAAGTAAAGTTTATCAAGTTTCTCTAAACAGAATAATAATGTATTTTATATATAGTTTGACTACTTTTGGTTTAATGATGTCAAAGACTTAAGGACAACAATATTATCAGGTCAAATAATTGGCATTTATGGTCATATCCTAAAAACTCCTGAACTTTTTTTTAACCAAATACTGATTTGAGGGAGAGTAAGTCTGCATTTAGGAGGAGAGTATATGTATTTAAGGAGCCCTGATGGCACAGTGGTTAAAGTGATCGACTGCTAACCCAAAGGTTGGCGATTTGAAACCACTAGCAGCTCCGTGGGAGAAAGATGTGGCAGTCTGTTTCCATAGAGATTTACAGCCTTGGAAACTCCATGGGGTTGCTAGGAGTTGGAATCAACTCAACGGCAGTAGGTTTGGTTTTGGTTGGTGGTACAACGGTTAAGCACCTGGCTGCTAACTGAAAGGTTAGCTGTTTGAATCCAACCAGCAGCTCCTGGGGAGAAAGACCTGGTGACTCAACGGCACCCAACAATAACAGACAGGCATTTAATGGTTATGCAGTAAATTTCATGACTAGACATTTGATGAAATTTATCAGAAGAAATCCTGGGGTTATTTAAAACATTCCTATAAAAATCTACTCTTAAATTTAAATACATTTTGTTCAACATTAAAGATGTCTGTGAGCTTTAAGAATTTTATTTTTAATAAAAAGTAAATATTTGATCAAAATATGTCTGGAAGAAGACTTTTGGTCTATGAATATCACAAAAGTTTCTTAGAAATCTCTTAAGGGCCGAGCACAATAAAACTAGGGCAATGCATATATTCTCGGTAACTCTTTAAAAAAACCTGTAAAAGTGACTATAGTGGCATGTTCTGACACATTCTTTTCATAAACCGAACCCTGTTAGTGACAGCAGAACAGATTGTGTGCATCTGCTGGGAATGAGCCAGATGACAGTGGAAAAACGCACATGGATACCTTGGCACAGCAAATTAAAAATAGAGGAAAAAAAAAAAAGACCTGGAAGAGAAAGTGCTTAACTTTAATTGAAACATTCTTTCCAACATGATGAACTTCATCCAACCACCTCCTGTAGCCTGTCAATTTTACATATAAGAATATGTTTTAAAAGAGTCCTTTGAAAATTAGAGCTGTTTTGTCTTCTCTTAGCACTGACACTAAAGATTGACTCAGATTTTGGACTGTTTCTTCGGATTATAGCAAATGTAATAAACATTAGGGTAGAAAAAGAGGCCAAACCACTCCACCACAGTCTGGTACAAGAATGTTAAACTTCTACAAACCTCTTCAGGTTCAAGTCAAAATTTAAATATCTGGGTTAAGTTCTGAATTATGTGGGTACTATATTGCCAAGTGCTAACGATGCCACAATTCAACTATTCTGCCACAATTCAAATATTCTGCAAATGTGACTATTGTAAACGTTACTTGCACTCAATAGTGCTAAAATATTTTATTTTATGCTGATCAGCCACAGTATTGTTTTAACACTTGGCTCAATAGCATTAGAGAGGTCCATACAGAAAAAGAAAATATGCCTCTATAAATTATATCAGGAAGTTCTCTTGGATGCTCTGATTACAATGAAAATTTATTCTATACAGTACACAATGCAAATTTTAAACTGGAAACGAAGTTGTTTAATAGATTAGGAGTCTGACTGAAGCAGCTGCAGTCAACAACAAAAAAAATTCTGGTGATTAACAGCCATTTTCCAGTAATCATAACCCTGGAAAGGGCTACTAAGTAGAGGGAGGGGGTTGCAGATGGGAATAATTCTCTAAGCCCATGTGCCTTAGAGGGCTCCATCATCTTCATGCAGATTTATTATTATTATTATTTTTAAATTAAAGCTTTCAGAGGCATTCTTGATTGCAGTGTTGGGAGCTGTCCATGCTGTTTTACCATAGGGAAGTCCACTCTGTAAGTATTCCTCGCTCTAAGTACTCTTTGCCAGGCATTAAAACAGGATTAGGACAGAAAGCTGAAATGCAAGGTACACACTAGAGGGGCATTATTCAACAGGGTGAGAATAATTTCAAGTGGTTGTACTCCGCAAGTTATACAAACTGGGCAGGCCCTACCAACATCACCTGTCCTCTAAAACAAAAGTTTCTTGAGAAATTAAATGATTAAAATGCTGAACAAAAAAGTGCTAAGTAGAATCTGAGACCAGAAATATTCTCACCTGCGCCCATATCTTGCTCAAGTTTATTTGTGTTATTAAAAGGTGTAATCCACAGGTAAAATTTTCTATACTATTTTATATTTCTTCTAACATGAGGAAAAATACACAAATCAAGGTAAGTTCATTTGTTCATCATCTCAAAGTTGGTAAACTACAGTTAAAATGAGCAATCCTTTAAATGTGGAAAATAAAACAGGACTAAAGGAGTGCCATTTACTTGACTTAAAAAAAACTACTTATTTGAATAAAAATGCATTTTATCTTTATGAGTAAATGTAATTCATTCATTCAACAAATATCTACAGAATACCTACTATATAAAAGAGTGACTGTGAAGTATATACAGATGAGTAAAAACGATACCCATTCTTCATAAATTTCTATCTCCACATACGATAAAATTGCACTAACAAAAATAAACTAGAAATACTAATGTATCTTTCAAAAGTGGATAATACTAATGCTAAGGGGAAAAAAAAAAACTCTAGAATTCTAGGTGAGGTGGTTTCCATTATTAGAAACTAATAACTCTATGTACATCAAACATTTCTTCTAAACTGAGCTTAAAACTAAGCATTAATATACAAGAACTCAAAAAACTTTTAATAAATGACTATTAAAACTCATGGATGAAATTATTTTGTTTTGTTGGTTCCATTTCTGGTTCTAAAAACAATATACTTATTTAATAAAATCTAGTCTCTGAAACGGAGCCCTGGTGGCACAGTGGTTAAGAACCACGGTTGCTAACTAAAAGGTCAGCAGTTCAAATCCACCAGCTGCTCCTTGGAAGCCCTATGGGGCAGTTCTACTCTATCCTCTAGGGTCACTATAAGTCGCTATAAGTAGGAATTGATTTGACAGCAATGAATCTCTGAAACATTTTGATTTTCCTAGAGAAAGAAGTATATCATATTTAGCGATCATCAGAAATGACCTAACATAACATCAGAATTAGAGACTTGGCCTGAAAGTGACCCAATTTAAAAGGTCTGAAAGGATTATTTAAAAAAAAAAAAAAAGGTTCAAAATAATTATCCCACCAAGTATTTTTAAGTGATCATAGCAGGAAGATAAAGTGATTAAAATATAGTATACCAGACCAAAACCAAACTCATTGCCATCGAGTCAATTCCAACTCACAGTGACCCTATAGTACACATGAGAACTGCCCCATAGGGTTTTCAAGGAGCAGCAGGTAGATTTGAACTGCCGACCTTCTGGTTAGCAGCTGGGCTCTTAACCACTGCAAGAGGGCTCCAAAATCTAGTATGGTGCTATAATAATAATAATAATTACTGATCACTTAACTATTTGTCTGCATTGTGCTAACTCTTCTATGTAGTGTCCTGTTCAATACTTACAACAACCGTAAGAGGTTAAGTGCTATTATTATTCCCATTTTACATATGATGAAATTGAAACTGAGGATTTCTGGTGATTAAATAACCTGCCTAAAGCCGCTGACCAGTAAATAGGAGGCTGAATTTTGAATCAGTTTAGTCCTTGCTCTTAACCATTACTCTCCATTTCTTATGGGCCACTTTGTCTAACAGAACACATAAACATAATGAAAGAAACTACATGAAGTATGGCTATGGGGTCTTCAAACTCTTTATGCTTGCTTAATTGATTTTGTCTTTCTCTTATGTTCACCCTCATTCTCTCATGCTTTGTGTCTCTGTCTCTGCTCTTCCTCTACCTAGCTCTCTCCCTCTCCACACACACACAAACACACCCTTCAAGGCTGTCCCAATATTTCATAGAGGATCACGAATGCCTTAATTTGGTTCAATCTGTCCAGTAACTTGAACCACCTCCTGAGGCTTCACGATGCTGTGCGTTTTTGCAGTGGGTGTACCACTCGTTGACTCTCAAACTGTCAGGAGTTCCCTACAAAGACACTATCCTGTAGCCCTCACTATTTCAAGATCAGTGTCTGGCGCTCTCTCATGACATGACATTGGGCTGCGATGAACCACATCAAGAAAGAAGATAAGAAGTTAACACCTGAAACAATTCTATGACCTTACATGTGTAGTCAAAACAAGTTAAAAGTGCACTTGCTTTCACAATACCAAATGCTTTGAAGCAAGAAGGAAGCTCAGACAGGAGCGCATCCCAAAACAATGAAATTGAAGAAAAAAAGGGTGAAATCAAGAATTCTTTGGCTTTTGAAGCTACAAAATGAGAGAAGGAAAAAAATCACATAGCGCTCAGTCAACATGAACACAGTCCTAGATGGGACACTGCCAATTCTTTTCAACCAAAGGGCCATAGGGAAACAAGCAATGTGTACTGAGTTATCTTACACGGCTCCCTTTGTGAATCTATTAAAGTCATCGTGGGAATTTCTTTTTGGCTTATGTAAAGGGAAAAAAATTCACACATGAAAGGAAAGAAAAATGTAGTTAAAATTATTTCTTTAACCTACAACCTACCAGACTCTAAGTAGACTTTTGATAAATACTAGAAATGAACAAAAAGATACATTTTTTTCAATAGCCAGATTTGTTAGCCTTCATTTATTTAAGAAAAATAATCCAGACCAGAATCAGGTCTGGATTTATACCCTCCTTTTCAACAAACTAATGTTAACTGTTCCAGAGGAAGTGTGAAACAATCTACCTTCTAGACCACAAAACCTTTACTGAAAGACCACCCAACAATTTAACAGGCTTCCTCAAATGTGGGTGGAAATCAGGCACCTTAAAGTAATTGGGAATTTATTGGTTAACACCGTTTAAAATTTTTGCGGAGAGAATTACCTCCTACAGGAACCTCTAACAGATTCATGTTTTAATCAAGTATACTTTTGTAATATTTAAATAGCAAGAGAATTTATTTTCTTGTTAGAAATTTCCATCTAGTACACGTGTTAACAAGTGAAACCATGTGTCTAAAAATATTTATGGAGAGATGATTATCCCATTGTTCAGGAGAAATTTCATGAAGATAAAGAACACTGGTGCCATATCCTAAATAAAAGCATAGTTTTAAAGGTTAAATGTGAGTTTTAAAATAGAATATTAAATTTTTAGATAACATACAAAATTATTGACTCCTATCTATATTAACACATGCAAGAACAGAAAAAAATTTTTTCTTCTTCTTTGCAAATGGACCTTGAAAATGTGCCAAGTGTAGGGCCCTCGTCCATACGCCTCCGAAAGGAATCCACCATTGTGATCGCATTCTTATCTTGAGCTACCTTTCACGTTTTAAGATCTAGGTTGAATTAACTTCCTGATACTCTTACTAGGAAACATTTACACCCGTGAAAAATAGTTGCTTGATACTTAAACATAATGAAAATGATCTTTCTTATCTATTTTACTTTAAAGAGAAAATCAAGTTGCATTTAACTATTAGTCTGATTTGGTAAATTTTAAGCAGCAAATTAATAATTGGTTTAGTAATTTAACACCTAAATTAACATTTATACACTATTTGTATACTGTTAAATCAATAATTTTCCTTAAAAATGAAGTCAAAACATACTCATTACCTAGTAAGACCTTTTAAATTAAGGCTCCAAGTAAATACATTTCTAAAAGAGAAGGCTAGTTTTAGAAAGGTGTGCTGGCAGTAGTTTGACTACACCTCACACAAATGAGAATTCTGCTACAGACTGAAAGGAACCACGGCAGCCAAAAATTATTTTTTAATAGGATTTTAAAAATTCACTCTGGTAACAGCTGAAAATGTAACTGGTAATGAATGACTGGTTTTAATGATATTTTTACTTTATTTTCCAAGGAGAAGTACAAGTTTTCAGTCGACCGTTTCCAATGCAAGGACTATTAATGTAGATATTCAGAAGCTGATTTATGGCATAGCAATAAGTGCGTTACTTGCAATGTACCTATCAAGTGAAGAACATAAACCAAATCTGAAAACTAAAGCCCATACTGTCGCTCTTTGTACTCTGTATTTTGACCTAATAATCATTAAAAGTGTGTAAGTGTTTATCAATAAAAATTACTGTAGTGTCACATATTGTGGTGGAACACTGCTATTTCCAGGGAAGAGTACAAAAAAAGCTCAATGTTAATTTGCATCACAAAATAACCTAACATATCTGGAATATAATGCACAGGCATCACTGAAAAGAAACCATTATATCTTTCTCTGAAAAACAGAAAAATACAGACATCTGATTGGGTCTGTGTGTGCTGAGGCTGGGGGGTGGGGAAGAGGTCTCATCTTCTATCTCATACCTATTGTTTTATGCATTCTAAACTGCTATATGGGAATAAAAAGGAAACACACTGAATTCACTTTGCAGTTAATGTCTTCATGATTTAAGAGGCTGAATTTTCAAGTTAAAGAAGGGAAACATGCTTTTCCTTTCCCAAAGCTATTGCCCAGGAAGAAGGCCCTCTGCTCCTTAGCCTACGCAGGGGGAAAAAAGGACATTACTTCAGGCTGAAATCACTCCGAGACAGAAGAGGGGAAGTTTATGATGTGGCACTGTGCACTGTATCTGGTCTGCAGCCAGGAAGTTTTCATTTTGTAGCTCTGCTGCCAGTACCTGCCCTGCATATTCAGAAATAAAAATATACCAAGCCCTACCTCAGAAATTGTGGATGTTACAAAGAATTAAAAGAGTTTATTTTTCTTTCTTTATCCTGAGTGTAATTACTGTTTTTAAAAAAGAAAGAGCTGAAACTATAGTAACTGGAGGGTTTTTTTTTTTTTTTTCCTTTTTAAACACTTTAAACTACCTTCCCACAAAGCCATTTAAGTTATAATGGTACATTTACAGACTCACCTACATGAAGAATATAACTTAAAACATCTGCTTAGACACATACGTTCTGTTCAGATATAAAAAACATGGCAAAAAAATTAAAAATACAGAGTCATTATATTCTTAAAATGTATGTTCCTCTGTGTGTGTGTTCATTCATTAAAGACATCTTTGGCTGCAATTAGGTAGTCGGTCCTATAAAGGCTGCCTTGTGTGACCATGATTTCTAAAAATAAAATGCTCCAGTGAATATTTCTGCTAAATAATCACATCTTCAAAATTACTTTATAAAAATCCCAATCCCTCATGTTACATTAAGCAATAATACCAGCTTTCCATAATAAGCTTTGGTTGTACACCTCACACAGGGTCAACAATTAATTAGAAGGTTAAAAAAAAAATCCTGTTTACTTTATTAAGTAGTGGACTAATTTCCTTATCTGTCCCCACTTATTTATATTAGTGAATCTATTTTCTAATTTTGCAAATAAATAACCATATCTTAGCCGAAGCTGCCTATCTTTGGGGTTTTGGGAAGGTTGCATTCTCTTGCTATCACTCTAACTGGCTGAAAGAATTACAGACTTGTTACGAAAAGACAGGGATAGTTTCTAGGTTTTTTTTTTTTTTTTTTTTTTTTTTTTTAACACTTCACATTATATCAAGGGACCACATCTACTGCTTTTTAAATCCAACATGCTGGAGATCCATAATATCTGAAAACAATTCATATGAATTCTTCATATGCATCTTATCTATGACAACAAGATACAAGAGGAAAACCAGATCACACTCAGGATGCTATTTGGAAAAAGCAAGTTCTCACCAGGGACTGATTCAAAGATCAGTTCCTCCAGTCTCTAAAAAGTTTAAGGTACTTTATTTAAATCATCGCTTGAAGACTTGCACTGTACTTCTACATGAATCGAAACCACTTGCAGCATGAACAACATTGCTCCATTCATTTCAAATTTACAGCATTAAGAATTAATAACGTCTCTATAACATTTGCATTATTAAAGAGTAACGATTCCTGCAGAAATCTGCCCGTAATAGGTTTACAGTTTTTATTGCTTATAATGTCACCAATTTCCTTTATAATACCCCCAAAAGATCCTCTTTGTGTATACTCTGAACTTTGTTTACACTGGTTATGTTTTAAAAATAAATACAAAGATTTAACTTGGGCAATAGAATGACAATGTACAACAAATGGATTAGGATGATGACAAATGTTTTCCATATCATCACCTGAAACCAAAAGATGGATTTATATTCCAGGTATTACATAATTTCCAATCTTAATAATAATATGACTTTTCTTTTTCCAGTTAAAATAATATCAAGGAAATATGAGGTAATCCTTTTATAATGTTATTTTTTTACAATGGTATTGTTGTCATAGAGTATTCTTTAACAATTTTTTCTTGCAAGACAAAAACAACTAACATAAGAACGTCAATGCTATCTACTTATTCTCAAAAGAGAGTAGTGGAGAATGGGCGTTTCTAGCTTCCTTTATTTCTATATGCCTTGTCTGCAAAACAGACTCCTTACTATTGAATTCTTGTTTTGTGTAAGGCAAAAATTATTCGAGTGCACTTTATAGTTATTTTGCACATGAATGTTAAATAATAATAAACTCACAAAACTTTCATAGACTTTTTTCAACATTCAGTGTAAGAGAGGTTATCAATAAAAGCCGCTTTTAAAAAAACCTGGCAATTTACTTTGCTCAGTAACTACAGTAGATCATTACAAATTATTTTCTTTCTCATGCTGCTACTCACTTACATACTGCATTTTTGCTTCAACTCTCCAAGGGAAGAAATGTGGCTCTTGTGGGAAAGGTCCACCCCTTTCTACATGTTTGCTCCCTTGAACGAAAGGAACACACCCCCTTACATTCTTTGAAATGTGTCCAACATGGACACAATCGTAATAGTGCTGTATTATTGACAAATCAGAAAATCTTAAATGATAGTCAAATATTATCAATATGTTGTGCATTTTTAATCAGGAGAACTAAATAACATATACACGTAAGAGAAATGAACTATGTTCAGTCTGGAATCTACATTTGGACTCTCAGAACCCTTAAAAGTGTTAGTGGAAGCAATCTGTGAATGTTTTGTGCACGTGTGTTGTATGACAACTCATGAAGAGTCCCATAAATGTTACAGGTTTTTGAATGCATCTTGTGAATTTAAGACCCATTAGAGGGATACCTTCTCTCTTCCATTAATATTTCAAAAAGTATATTCAGAAACTAAAGTATCCACTTTCACAGAAGCAGAAAGCTGTTTGAAATCACCAAAGGGTAAAAATATTGCAAGTTCATTTTCATCCCAATGACAGAAAACTCACAACCGTTGGCGTCCACTAACTTTTGCCTCATTAAGACAACCTGCTAGTCAGGAAAAATTATGTTTCAACAAGTCTTCCTTCCATTATGTAGAATACTGTACTCCCAAGGCAAGGGTTTTTTTTTTTTTTTTTGGTTATTTTTTAAATAAAGTGATATACTCCATATCTGTGAGAATGTGTGCATTTATGTTTGTTTTTTCTTCACCTACACTCTTTTTTTTTCTTTATTCCACTTTTTAATAGACATTTGCAGGTGTAAAGATACAGAGTAGCCAGACACGCACGCGTGCGCACACACACGTCTTTTAATATATTTTAGTGTTTAAATGAAATGGTTAGTCCTTTTGCAATCTGTTCACCAAACATTTCAGGATGAACTCAGCTACATAATTTCCAGGCCTACAAAATGGAAGCTCTGCTATTCTATGTCTTTCACTTAGAATGAAAATGAATATAAACAGTGAATATATAAACTGGAACTGAAGGTAATAAACTTATTAAAACTTAGTAAGATATTGTTATGGTCAAAGAAAACCTGCAAGTGTGTGCCACAAATCCACTCAAATGAAACATCTCATTCACTAAAATCTCCTTATTGTAACAATACACAGAAAATTAAACACATAAATATTAATTTTATGTATCACAGAAGTTGTAGGCAATGAAAATGCAATGTTTACATTTATGGATGACTCATTAGTGTTTTATTGTGTAAAACACTAGGAGGCATCAGTTGGGTAAAAAAGGACTTCAATTTTAGAAGAAGTAAGAATTACTGTAGAGTTGAATGTGTAAGAAGTTGAGGTTTTCAAAATGTTATTATGTAAACCAAACTTTATTTTCTGAAATAAACTCTCAAAATGTCACATTTTGTTGTAAAGGATGCTCTCTTGATAACATGATCAAACGCATATGATTTGACCAATAAACACCTATCAAATATATATTTCAGATGTATGGACTCATAGATATGTAATTATACGTTTTTATGAAGAATTTTTCTGGTAACAGAATAACATAATGGATATTGACTATTATGCATTTTCTACTCCATTACTCAAGACCATGGGTGCATATTTCACTCCTGGCAAATTCTGTGTTTAGTGCTTTCTACAATGCTTATGAAAATGTCTAATGCATTTAAGTCTTATTCTAACTGCTTCACGTAAGTCGCCAGTACTTGATGTCGGTTCATAAAGAAGCAACGGGAACTTAAAATTTAAGGAACAAAGACGTATATAAAAAGGGCATGTTTTCTGTCATTTCACTATTGAAAGCCTGTCATTTGAAAACTGAGTTTTCCACTGTTTGAATGGCTCTTCATAATGATGAAGCAACAGGGTCGTGGTACCTAGCAGTCATTTAAAATTGGAGTGTCTTGCCATTCCTCAGTAATCAGTTTTTATCTCTGACCTATCAAAATAACATGTGAACTGCCTAATCTGCCTTGTGTAAGGTGCACAGATTCTGTTGTTGCTCCTGGTTTTGTGAATCGCCTCTGTAATCTGGTTTGATTTCCTAGAGATGACAGATCTCGGTGAACAGCCAAGCTCTACTAAGTGCAGGGCAGTCCACACGCCCATGAGATAAAGGTACAGTGCTGAGGGCAAGGATCTTAATCACCTATCCTTCCCCATGCAGCCACTGACTAACATCAGTGATTAAATCCTTTCACTGTGCCCAGGCAATCACTATCTTTGTAAAATGAATACATGCATTCTTATAAGCTTTAGATATTAATTTGTGTGGTGCCTTCTCAGCAGTGGTGCTTTTGAAGAAAAGTAGAACTTTATTAATAATCTCTTTAAAGTCCACTTTGCGACCCTTAAATTGCATATTAAATTCTGTCATGTTGCTCTGAATAATGTTCCTAAAGCCAGTGTTCTCTGTTTAATAACTATTGCTTTGTTATTATGTAGCCCAAGTATTGCTGCACAGATATTTCCCCATTTTTGTCACTTTCTGAGATTTCATAGACTTAAAATATACCACACGTAGAGTTGGGAAATAAAACCACAAAATATACAATAACCAGAAGAAAGTTTTAAAAGATAATGTTAATGCATGCCAAGGAGTTATTTAATTTGGTTCCTTATAAAAGAAATTTAAGTACAATAAATCATTTATTGGAAAGATAAGGTTGTGATACCAATGCAGTTTACTGACTTGGTAAGGTGAAGGCCAAGGAAGAAATACTTAGAAATCTGAAAAATGTAAAACATGATACTTTTTCAGGATTTAATTTTGAATCATTAGAGCCTTTCTCCCTGTTAGAATGAGCCATTTTCCCCCAAATTTTGCAAAATGAACATGCTTAAAAGAAGAAAAGAGCCAAAGTGCAATAAGTCCTTGTTATTTCAGTTTCATGTAGGTATTGAATACTAATGTGTTTCTATTCTGAAAAGTTAATATCTATGATTGCATACTTTTAAAATATGGACATCTCAGGAAAGTTGACTTTTTCTTATAAAGTGCTTATTTGTTATTTAAACCTAAGAAACAAATTAATACTTAGTAAAAATTCATCTTTAGTATTATCTTTCAATATGTTTCACATTCACAGCAATCAAGGATGTAAACAGTGTAATAAATGAATGAAGTAAGTAGTCGGGAAAATATGTCTAAATACTACAGAGCTGTGTGAATTCGTAAAAACGGATTTTCATGAAGTTTGGTAAAACTTGAAGTAAAGGTAACTGTGAACAATTACCTCCTAAACTTGACTGGGTGACTATATTTTAAACAAATATTACGTTAAAGTGTGCTTTGACGAAAACTTTGAGAATTGAGTTACTAGTCTAATATCTAGCTATAAGGAGTTACTAGCCTAATATATAGCAACTTTGCTACAAATACAACAAGATATTTGATTTAAGAGATTTTTTTCCCCTTGAGATAGGATGTTAGAAAAGGATATCCTATTTTATCTGTCAAGTTCTGAATCCACTTCTTTTGTAACTACTTTCTTTAAACTTAATAATTTTGTGCATATGCTACAAGACAATAATACGGTGTATTAACTGCATTATCTTCAACAGAAACTAACGGAGAAACTAAACTACTGCTTATGCCATATTGTTACATACTGAGCATTTCCAAAGACTAGCCAGAACTGACATTGTTTTTAAAATTAAATAAAATGTTTTCATTTCAAATTGGAGTTTGTTCATCCATTTAAAGCTAAAATTAGTATGCAATATAGAGGTTAAATGGGGTTCACAGGTGGTCACATTTCCATGTCCTACCAAGTCTCTAGGGATTGGAGTTATTATGCTCCACATAAACATCTTTACTCTGCAACCACAATTCCACTGTAAGGTGCCAGTGAAAAAGAGGCTGACCACTTCCCACCACCCACCCCCCTGTTGGACTGGTATAATGAAGTGGCTGGAGTTTCCTTTTTGGCACTTAAAAAATATATGCAGTCACTAAGCATTTCATAAGACAGTTACTATTGGAGTTAGTATCAGATTCACAATAGTAAGGTGCACTTTGTGTCACAGCGATTCTCCACTGAGGACCAGGACCGGTTAAAGAACTGGCAGAGAGCCTGATTCTACTTATTATACTGTCAGCTTTCACATATAAAAGTATTTTATACAAAAGACACACATTCCTACAATGTGAAGAAAAAAAGGTTTTCCCCAAAGCATGATAATCACTAGACCAAGAATTTTTAGAAATAATTCAGATACAAGATTTCCTTTAAGAATCATTAACCATATTCTGAAAAGGAGGTAATATTGGTATTAGATTTAAATGCTTGCACACTATTTAATAATAAAATATACAATGTGCCAGTGTATGCTTATATAAGCATCCTTTGTGCCAAACTTTATCACTGAGTTTGGTAAGTTTCATCCAAAGTCCAAACAGAAGGCAATTTAAGTGACTTAACTTTGTTTTTAAACAGCTATGTATTTGACCTGACCTAAACAACAATGCATATGCTGAAATCCCAACACCAATTGTAAAATGTATAGATTACAGTCACCAGGGTATTACGTTTTGTCCATATCAATTAAGAAACCCTCGATCAAGCCAGCACTTCGGTGAGGGAAAGAGATGCACAAAGGTATACTCTGACAGACAGCCATGCTTTATCTCAAACTAATCCCAAGTATTAGTGGCTCAGGAGCATAACCCAGGATAAATAAGATTCTTTGGGGGTACTCATGGCAGCATCTTTCCACAGTGAACTAACTGCTAATTCTTGCGGCATATACTTCAAGGTCACAGAACATTCTGTGAAATATTAAAATCTACCAGGCTCCACATGCTCCACCGTTATCAAACATGCTAATGACGTGAACTAACTTCATGAAACTTTAAACACACTGGTGTGACAGAAACGAGTCAGGAGTGATTTCAATAGCTGATGGCAAACGGATACGACTATCTAAAAAGTTACTTTTAGCAACAGACAAGAAAATCATGGGGAATCTAACGAAAAGAATGCACAACAAGCCTCAACTTCAGCCTTCAGAAAAGGCACAGGGATAGACCCAGTGCCTTGAAATAGAATGATGCAGATTTCAGAGACAATACCCCGGCTATTTCTATTTCCTCGAGAAATGTCAGAGGTACTTACATGAAGGAAGACCCGACCAGATTAGTCCTTGGGTATTTTCCTTTCTTGAGAGAGAGAAAGAGGGGGGAAAAAAATAACAATAATCTTCACTTCGTCCAGCCTTCAAGTGCTTCTCCACCTGATTCAAACATGCAGCACGGCGACCCACACAGAACCTTCAAAGTCAATCCAATAGCAGCCCGAAGATGTCTGGGTGTACGCGTGTGCTCAAGTGTCTGTGACTGCGAGCAGAGCGAGCAGAGAGCTGGAGACGATGTGTGCGTGTGCGCGCGCGCGCGCGCGCGGAGGAAGGCGCGCGCGCGGGGGAGGGGGGCAGAGGCGCGCGCGGGGCCGCGCATTCGCGCGCGCCAAGGCCGGTCGGAGGAGGAGGAGGAGGGGGAAGAGGAGGAGGAGGACTACGAGGAGGAGGAGAAAGTGGCTCTCAGCGACCGGCCAGATTAAAAGTAACCAGACTCGTCCAGAAAACTGCGTCCAGGAAGGAAGTGACAGAAGACGAATGGGAAAAGGGGAGCAGCTCACAGCCTTTGAAACATCGCGTAAAAAAGGCGGAGGTGTGGGGGGGAGGGGTGGAAGGATACTGCGTGGTGGGAGTGGGGGGAGGCTGGCAAGGAAAAACGGTACACACAGGGTTAGGGTTCTAAGCAGTACATCCGACGAAGTGCCTTTTTCTTTCCGTTTATTTTATTTTACCCTTTCCTTTGCCTCGCGCTCCCTTTTTCCCTGTCTCTTTTCCCCCCACAATCCTAAGCCGTTGACTCTCTCCTCGCGAGCTGGAGAAATCATCAGTTTCACTCTTGCAAAAGGGGGGCGGGACTAGATCTCGGAGCATTTTAATAAAACAAACATACAGCAGCTCTCTCCTCACCCCTCCAGTCTCAACTAGATTGATAAATTACTCCACTCCACTACTTTAATTATGTATATGGTATGCAGAATAAATCACTGAACATCAGTACCTCAATCAAGCACTTTTAAATGATAATTGCATCTTGGTGAATCAATCTTTCCATTCCTGACATTTTGCTAATTTTAGTTTTACGGTGGGGTAATGGCACATGCCATACGCAAACCTAATGACAATTCTTTATTGCACGAAATGAAGACAACACGGCGAGCTGCGGCTCCCTGCTTCTCCCCGGGCGCTGCCGCCGAGGACGCTCGGAGAGAATCGAGCCTCCTGCTGCAGCGCGCTCGCTCCCCGGGGAAGCCGCGAGCCCGCCAGCAGGAAAGTCCTTCCAAAGTCGGGATCTTTCCTTTGACCAATAGGAGCGCGACCCTAATAGTTACTCTTGTGACTTTTCCCCCCTTTGGAGACGAGTTAACCACTTCATTCTTCCACGGGTCCGTGCGCTCCTCTATTACTCACGCGTAAAAGCCACGGTCCAGGATGTCTGCAGCCCTCGATTCCAGCGCGCTCTTCCTGCCCGCCCAGAATCCGCGGTTTTTGGCCCCGAGAGGTTGGAAGGCTTGAAAGGCGAGCCGAAATGCTTCTCGAGTGTTAGTAGTGTACAAAATAATAAAGACAATTATTCGTATTTGAAATCTCCAATTCATACCGGGACCATGAACTTTCTCATCAGTTTAGAAACGCGTACCGAGGCGGCAGCCTCCTTGGAGATTTCCCCTTAACTCTATCTCTTCCACACCTTACTGGACTTTATCCAGGTTATTAACATGTAAACAAAACCAACTTCCCAAATGCATTAGGCTTCCCTGTCTGATAGCTGATGACTTCACTTATCCTGAAGAGTTTCAGCTTGCACAGGAAGCAGAAATGGAGACTGATAAGGAAGTATACTTAAGGTTTAAGCACAGCAAACACTTTTCCTTACAAAAAATAAATTAGGTTAATATTCAATGTTTAGCAAAGGCTACCAGTAATTTTGAATTACGGTGTTGGCAGAGAATATTGAATATACCATGGACTGCCAGAAGAACGAACAAATCTGTCTTGGAAGAAGCACAGCCAGAATGCTCCTTGGAAGCGAGAATGGCGAGACTTCGTCTCACTACTTTGGACATGTTATCAGGAGGGACCAGTCCCTGGAGAAAGACATCATGCTTGGTAAAGTAGAGGGTCAGAGAAAAAGAGGAAGACCCTTAAGGAGATGGACTGACACATGGACTGCAACAATAGGCTCAAACATAGTAATGATTGTGAGGATGGCACAGGAGCTGGCAGTGTTTCATTCTGGTGTACATAAGGTCGCTGTGAGAACCGACTCCACGGCACCTAACAACACAACAATCATTGATTGGGGACCTCCCTTCCTTAGCTAATTTCACCACGTCCAATAAAGTCAATGATAAAATATATCAACTAGTATACAAATCATAAAAAGACAAGATCGCATGCCAGTAGAACTGCAGATTATATAAAACGTTTAGCCCAATTAATTTTTTTTTTAATATTGTGAAAGGAAGAAGGGAAAATCAAGAGTAGACAATAGGAGTAAACTGAAATATCTAGCTAATTAAAGATATCCCCTCATTTTAAAAAAAATTCCTTTCAGTACTATGTGTTTAACCCAATGACTGGTTGCATTTCCTGTTAAGTTCTGCACTATGCCTCCAGACTACTATTTTAATGCATGGGGACAGTGTGGTTTTAAAAGCCTCCTGCTTCATTGTAGGGGCTATTTGATGTGAGCAGTTTCTCTCAGAAGAGTGGGCTCAACATTTAGGCAGCATCCCCAAGGCTTCAACTGAAAGGGGAAGGTAGATTTTACACGCAAGTACAACTAGATCTGAGCAGTCTTCAGGCTTCTGGCTCATCACCATTGTGACTATCAGCACAGCGAACATGATCCCCTTGCTTTTATTATAAGGAAGCATGGCAAACTGTCACAAAGCAAAAACCACCTGAAGTAGTATTATATCTTGCTTATTAGTATCTACAGTGTATTTTTTGTCTGTTTGTGTATTTTTAATCAGGTGAGTTCACTGCTACAATGAATTCATTTTAATATGGCACAGATAATCTATACCAGGTTTTCATTCAAGGTACAACTTCTAAAAGAAAAAAGAAACCCAAAATTTAAAGGCACAAAAATATTTTAAATACTAAGATATTGTCTATAGATAGTGGTAGAAATGGAATTTAGTCTTCTCAAGGTTCATAAAGGCCCTGATAAAGCAAACCATGTACAGGGTCATCTGAGTTGATTGCCATAATGCCTGAAATTAATGTAATGAATTGTAACAGTCTATTTTACACAAGCAAACAGACATAGTCAATACATGACTTTAAACCATGGCCATTTTTTATGCATTTTAGAGAGTATTTCTATTTGTCACAGTACACTTCTATTTTAGATTTGTTTTCCTTCAAAGAGCAACTATTTTTCCTTTTAATATATTTGAAGAATTCTTTAATAATAAACATTATAGGAAACCCATAATTACCAGTAATAGTGCAAACATTCAAAAGTGTGTATAATCCCAAACTCTAAATAATTAAAAAATAATTTGGATCTGGACTATACCACAGTTAGCCTTTAAAAATATGAGATTTTTCCCCAAGCAGATGTAGCTTCTTAATTATGTGTAACCTAAGTTAATATTAACATTAATTTTCTTCCCAAGAGCCTTTATAGTTAAAGTGAACAGAAGAGGTTGCTCAGAAATATACAATAGCAAGTCACTTGAGATTTAAAACTATTCATGAGTAATCCACAAAGTGGTTCATCCAGAGTGTGCTTTGTATTCTTTAAATACCTCTGGACTTTTTTTTTTTTTTTTTAACCAAAGTCATCCTTATCCTTGCCATCCAATGGTACTTGGCTAGGATCAGAATATCTCCTGGTATAGGGGGAAACCTGGGCTAGGTGTTAGGAGACCTGAATTCTCTACCCAGTTCAAGATTCGGGCCTAACTATTGGGTATGTCCTTTCTGTGCTTCAGTTTGTTTATGTGTAAAATGAGTAACAATTCAAGTCCTAAGACTGGAAAACAGAAAATTCCTACACTCTTTAAACCAGTTGAAAGCTGGTGGTCTTTCCAGTACGATGAAGGGTGACACTTACTTGAAGAGAAAATTATGTCATATTGATTAACCATCAAGCCAGTTTTTTTTCTGAACCACTAAATATTTCTTTCATTTAATGATTATCATAAATTCTTTTATTATAAGTGTAAATATACATGAGCTTGTTTTTCTGCCAAAGAATTACATTAGCAATACGTTTGATTAAAGTGCCACAAAAGTTACAGAGAGCATGATACTCAGGATTTTAACTCTTGGGAAAGCTCATTTCCAATTTCTGTTCAGCATACCATCTTACGCCACCCTCCTCTCTTTACCACCACCTCCCTACATTAAAGCAGCAGTCTACTAAAGCCCTGTGCACTTGGTCTGCCTGCTTTTAAGCTTGGCCCACGCTGGGTGTAGCTCTTGAAGTGAGCTTTAAAAAATTATTTTAAAGTGAGCTGGGGCGGTTGCCACAGCAACCCACCCTGAGATGAAGAAAGACTATAGATTAATCTACCCCTCAAGATTATTCAACTGTATAGTATTTGCTCTTCAGCCAGAATACTTTCAACACATATGTGATAACTGAACATAGAAGTTCAGAAAAAAAAAAACCCTAAAAAGTGGTAAGATACAAATTCTGATAGCATTAAACGTATTTTATATCTTTTTGTAGTTACACTGTAAATGACATACATAACTTCCTCTGAAATGGTTTCATTGTAAAAGGTACTTGCAAAGGTAGGCCCTGAAAGGTGACATATGAGCTTTAAACAAAATGGTGTGGCATTGCTAAAATGGTATAATACAAGGTGTGTAATGATTACATCACTCTATCACTGTTCCTCATGTCTATGCTATAAAATACCTAATGACAAAGAGTTTGGCAATTTTACTCTTATGAACTACCTTTGTGGTAGATTATATCACAAATGTTAAGCACTCACCACATACACTTCTTTACTGCCACAGTCATTTGCCTTTCCATTCTTTACTTCATCTCTTCATAGAAGTTACTTCACAGTTTGCAACTCTTCTTTGGCACCTTAAAATGTGTAAGTATAAAAAGGTATATATATTTTAAGAATGCTAATATTAAAGTACATTAAAATAGATTTATTTCTAAAACATCTAATCTGTAATAACCCTAATACTAATCTGATTTCAAACGAAAGCAAAATTTGAATACAAAAGATTTACAATTACTGTTGATTCTCCTAGCTTACAACCTTTAACATAACGTCAGCCATCTAAACTTCAAAAATTAACCAGGTTCAGCTTTAGCCCATGCAGAGTATACCCTGTACGGACTGATTGTGACTGAGAACTCTGCAATATACAAAAGATTTTTGTAAATCCTATCTAAAGATGATCTATTTATCTTTGTGTACCTTTAATTTTATATCTGATGAAGAATTGCAAGGAGGAAAGTAAAATGCACCATATCTCTAACAAAATTTGACAAGTTGGGAAATGTTTACATGAAACTGAAGCTGCTGAAAGGGCTTATTTTGTTTGTTGCTTAAAGGTCAATGTTAAATACTTCAGCATTGATGATGTGGATTCAGTGTGTTTTCAAGTTCAATTGCCAGTAATGGCCTTATCCTTCCAGGCAGTGTTTAACTGGACTAAGCACATATATTCCTGTGTTCTAAACTCTGATTGAGAGTAGCTTTCCATGACTTTGAACACACAAATGAAACCCTTCCTTGGCTTCAGCCTGGGACTAGTCTCAGAAAGAGAACCAACCTTAAGACTATTAGACCATGATGGCCAATATCCATTTTCCCATTTGTGTTAGAGGGTGGACTTTTCATAGTAAAGAGTCATTACAATTTATGAAGCCTCTATATTTGGATTGACATTCTCAAGTTTTATTTTTAAGTTGTTTTCCGAGCAAAGAGAAAAGATTTTTGACCAGTTTCATTTTAGGGGTGTTAGCTGAGTTTAGTCTGTTGCATCCAGGCCCACAGCAAGTTAATCTAAAGTTGGTGACTGGTAATAACTACCAGGTGACCAGTGGGTTCCCTTCCTCCCAGCCCTGCTTGGCTTTACAGTTTACCAAGCGGGAATTATAACACACATCTCCCAGGGCATTTTCACCTTACATAAATGCAATCTTCATGAAAAATGTCTGAAAGATATGTTAACGCTTTTTAAAATGCCACTACAAATTATGACACATTTCTTCCTTTTCCTGTATCATCAGTATGCCCAAATAAGGCTTGATCAGTAATTTGCTCGGGGGCGAGTGGCTGAGTATTAGAGTACCCATACACATGGCCAAATTTAATGGGACTTTACCTTAATTGGAAACCCGGCTGGTGTAGTGGTTATAGAGCTAGGGTTGTTAACCAAAAAGGTAGGCAGTTCAAATCCACCAGGAGTTCTTCTCTGTCCTATAGAGTCGCTATGTGTCAGAATCAACTCCACGGCAACCAGTTTAGGTTTTTTTTGGTTACCTTAATTACTCATAAAATTGTTAAACGTTCATTGGAACATGGATTCTATCTTATTTTTTAGAAATATCACAGAAACCTTCAGTTCAAAGAATGGATTTTTACACTTTCCCTTTTAACTGTTTCTTGTACATACGTCACTATGAGTGTTCCCTTTAATTTTTAAAGACCTTTACCCTGGGTAGGGGTGAGGGTGGGGGTTAGAAAGCCTGTCCTGCCTTCTGGTGCCCACTTCTTTGTTTGGGAAGCAGACACTTGGGATTCAGTCCGGAGGGCCCCTTTTACAGACCCAGACCAGGAACGTCTTTGGTTCCAGCAGCTCACTCCGCTGAGTTATTGACTGCAGGCAGCAACAATCCGGCTGATTTGTGTGGAAAGTGAATCCTCTCTGGCTGAGCGTTCGGCAGAAGCGCAACAGTCGCACGCCATCCAGTTATTGTCCGTGCTCGCCTGCAACTCTGCTCTCACCACCTATACACTCTTCTCGGTGCCCGTCTCCACTTCCCCCCACTCACTTTTCTCCCTGTGGACGGAGCTGAGGGGGCGGGGGCTCTCCCGGGAGTGTTTCTTGAGCTCCGAGGCAGCTCGTAGGGGGTGAGTGCGCCACGTGCGTGCGCCACGGGCGATGAGGAGGCGGGCTCGAGTGGCCCTGGGGGCGTGCTGGGCCTGGGTGTTTGGTGCGGGCGGTCGGACGGCCTTGGCGGGGGGCTGGCGGGGGTGTGCAGAGTTGTGTCTACATGGGAATGTCGCGGTTTGGGGAGAGCCGCCGGTGGCTTGTTTGTAAAGAAGCCTCGTGGTGGGGGCCTGGGGAATGGAGAACTCAACGGCGGTGGGTGGGTTTCGGGAACGCGCGGTGGCGGTGCCGGCATCGTTGCCCTGCTGGTCTGGTTTTGGGATCCTGGTAATATTTTTCCTAGGTTGACGAGAGAATGACGACCCCAGAGAGCTGGGGGGTGAGTTGGGAGCAATCCACGTAGACAGGAGGAAAAACAAGCCACCCATGCACTAAGCACAAAGCGCTAGCGCACGCTCCGCGGCCGAAGTGCTGCGGGGCGTTTTGCAAACCCAGAAGCGCGAGAGTGGCTCCAGCAGGTCCACCTGCCGCCCCTGGCCTGTGGTAGCCTACCTTGCTTTATCATGATAGACCAATAGGAAAGGACGGGGTCTCGGAACTGGGTTTTACAGCTCAAGTTCTCAGGGCCTCCAGGATTATTAAAAAACTAATAGCCTACCGCTGACTTTACCAGTAAAGCTGCAACGGTGGGATGTGTGTGAGCTTGGCTAGGGAAAGGCCGAAAACTAGAAGGAGAATGGATACTAGGGAGAAAACATAACCAAAACAAAGAAACCAAAAACCTCCCTCTCCTCCTCCACCTCTCCTTTATTTATTAGCACGTGGGAAGAGTGTTGTGATCTTTTGCAAAAATGCCATCACAAATGCCCCAAGCATGGTGGAAAGTTAGCTCTCCAAAGGCATTATAGACTACTAGGCAGAATAAATCAAGGATGTGGCAGTGTTTGTGTTACCATGTTCTTGAAGCTATAAGCTGCTACCAGTATGATAGCCACTAGCCACATGTGGCTATTTAAATAAAAAAATAATTAAAATTAAAAAATCAGTTCTTCAACTACACTAGCCACATTTCAAGGGCTCAACAGCCACATGTGGTTAGTGACTACTTTATTAGACTTTGAGATGTAAAACGTTCCTATAATTTCAGAAGAGCTATTGGAGAGCACTGCTATAGAGTTTAAAATGAATGCTGGTTAAAAAAAAAAATTGTTTTATGATGGATACTGTGAGGAACCCTGGTGGCACAGTGGTTAACAGCTTGGCTGCTAACCAAAAGGTCGGCAGTTGGAATCCACTAGACGCTCCTTGAAAACCCTATGGGCCAGTGCTACTCCATCCTATAAGGTCTCTATGAGTTGGAATCCACTGGATGGCAAGGGGTTTGGTTTTGGTTTATGACTGATACCAGCCAAACTAGGACCCTCTCTGCATTTCCAGTACTCAGTAGTAGTGTAAAAGGCTTGAAAGTCAGAATTTCTGCATCTTCACGCTAAAAGAGATCTTGGGAGAACACGTAACACAAGCACCTGGTTTTTTACAGGGAAGAGAAGTCAGGTCCAGAAAAGTGAAGCGGTGCATCCCCAAGTCATGCCATAAATTTGGAAAGATGGTAAGATCCCTGGACAGGGTCCAATACTCTTTATGCCAGAGCAGGACACCTTGCCTTGGGTAGGCTAGGCAAATTAACTGGACAGAAAGGTGACCTAACAGAGATTTTAGGTAGGAGCACCCTTTAACAAGAGAAAATACTTCTAAGCATTCCTTCAGGAAGAAATTCCATTGAATAAAGAATAAGGTGCATCGGGAATAATACTGCCTCCAAAACTAAAAATGTGTTATTGATAGTGTCGCCAATTCCTACAATGCCTTTTCTAAGAGACTAATTGGGAGAACATTGTGCTTGCTTATACTCAAAAAATGCTGGAGAAATGGGATTATCCTTTTAAAGCACTCTTAGGGGCTGAGAGGCAAGGTGTTACATAAGGGGAGGATCATTAGCAAAGCATCATCTTCCTCACATTTGATACAGATATCAGATACACTGAGTATGTATTAGACTGATATTACTAGGGTCGAATTTGACCAGAAATGTTAATAACTTTTTAAATAAAACTTAATTACTTATTATACAATCTGACATATAAGGCAGCATAATACATCATAAAGATTTAGAGAAGAAATAAGCTTTCTAACTGCAATATTTATTTTTTGCCATGGAAGTAGTTGTTTATCTCCTATTTTTCTTACTGTCAGTTGTGGGTGGAGTATTTATTAATTCTGCCCATTTATGGTAATTAGCTTTTCACTTAACCCGTAATGAGGGATCCCCTAAGTGTTCAGATAAGAATACTTATGAATGATAAATAATTTTAAAACAATAACGACAATAGCTTGGACTTCTCCTGAGCCGTTCCATATCTGAATTAATGTCCCTATTTCTCTTATTAAGTTACCATTTACACAGGGTTCATGGTAGAAAGGTTTCTTCTCATTTTCCCTGCAATCCAAAAACCTAAAAGAAAATACTCAGTTTTTCAAGCACTTGCAAACATTAGAAGGCCTTGGCCTCTCCATCGCTGACTACTGAAAAGGCTGGACTGACTTGGAAGAGGCTATGTGACCAAAAGCCAGTTGGCTCCCTCACTTGGAAACTGTATGATCATGCGCAAGTTACTGAACCTCTCTATGCCTCCATTTCCTCATCTATAAATGTGGATCATAAAGTGCTAACCTCAAAACTTGGTTATGAAAATTAAATGAGCTGCTCAATGTAAAACACAGGGCTGGGTAAGTAGTAAGCTGCAGTAAAAGATGTTGTAGCTGCCTTCCAGTCAGCCGCTGACTTATGGCAACCCCATGTACAATGGAACACTGACCAGTCCTGCGCCATCCCCGTGATGGGTTGCACATTGGACCCTTGTGATCCATAGGTTCTCACTGGTTGGCTTTTGGAAGTAGATTTCCAGGCCTTTCTTCCTAGTTTGTCTTAGTCTGGAAGCTCTGCTGAAACCTTTACAGCAGCATAGCAACGTGCAAGCCTCCGCTGACAGACGGGTGGTGGCTACGCAATGGCCAGGAATTGAACTCTGGTCTCCCACATGAAAGGCAAGAATTTTACCAGTGAACCACCAATGCCCTACAGTAAAAGTTAGCTGTTTTTATTCTCATGCAAAGAATTTTCCATTTCTACACCATTAACCTTTGTAGTCACCCACACTGGGGCTGTCACAGCAGAAAGAAGTAGGTCTTCAGAGAGGTGGGAATTGGTTTAGGATGAGAACTGCTCTTGGATTTTAACTTTGAAAAGGTAGAGATCTCTTCAGCCCTGAAGCTCCTTGATTTAATAGGGATGCTGTTGTTAGCTGCCATCAAGTCACCTATATACAATGGAATTGGACTGTTGTGATCCATAGGGTTTTCATTGGCTGATTTTTTGCAAGTAGATTGCCAGGCTTTTCTTTCTAGTCTGTCTTAGTCTGGAACCTCTGTTGAAACCTGTTCAGCATCATAGCAACATAAACAAACCTCTACCAACAACAGGTGGTGGCTGCACTTGAGTGCACCGGTCAGAATCGAATCTGGGTCTCCTGCATGGAAGGTGAGAATTCTACCACCGAACAACCAGTGCCCATTTAATAGGTATAGGTTGCTTTATTTCCCTTATTTGAACCTCTGAGAGTACCTCTAGGTTGCCTCTAGGGTACTCTCAGCCTTCCTTTGTTGTTTTTGTTTTGTTTTGTTTTTCTGAGGAATGCTTCCTTATACTTGTTAGCTGTTTGGTTGCTGAAAAGGCACTGGAAACTCCAAGCCCTTCCCCTTTTCACCCTGGTTGACCTTTGGAATGCTGTTGTCAGCCAAGAAGACACTGATATCTTCAGTCTCCTGCTAGCTTGAATTCTTTAGGATAGAGCCTGCTCAGATTATCTCCTGATGTCATTCCAAAATGTCTGATGGCCATCTATGGCAACTGGGCTGGGCAGAGGCCTGCGGGGATGGGAGAGTCCATGGAATGTTTAGTGGAGCATTCTGTTCAAGAGGGACCTAGAAGTAGTTCCATGTTGGACTCACAATGTTACAGCTATGTCTAGGGGACTGTTTACCACATCTTGAAAAACAGAAGCCATAGACATTTTGCTTTTTTGATTTTAATAAAGTCCCATTTGGGATGTTTGTGATTCCTGTTGATTTCTTTGCTGGCATAAAGATATATTATGGAAAAAACCGACTCAGAGAAAGTTAATTAAAAATATTATGTCTTGTACTCATGCTCCTTATTAAGAGCACCAAGTTAAGATGAAAAACAAACAGAAACAAAAACCCATTGCCCTTGAGTTGATTCTGACTCATGGTATCCCCATGTGTTACAGAATAGAGCTGAGCTCCCTAGGAGTTTCTTGTCTGTAATCTTTATGAAAGCAGATTGCCAGGACTTTCTTTTGTGGCACCACTGGGTAGGTTTGAACTGCCAATCTCTTGGCTAGTAACGGAGTGCAGATTGTTTGTGCCACACAGATAGTCAGACAAAGGGGGTCTGGACATGAGGGAATGAATCTACTCCACTACAAAATGCCCCATGTTTAGTCTATCTTTGCAGGTAATTTTCCAAATGACACTATTCTACTTAACTTAGGGCTTGAAAAACATTATAAAATTTTGGTTTTTCAAGTGGGAAAGATCGTGTATAGATTTATATGCTTCCAACACATGATAGTTCTATACATATTTAAAAACAAGAAGATATATAATTATATCCATATTCTAATTTGCTAGGAGGAGAAAGAATTTTCATTGTTTGGAATGAAGTCTCTAAATTATTTTGCAATATGTTGAGAATTAAAAGTAAACTGCAATAAAACTTTTAAATTTAAGTTAAGTAATTAAAAACAGTTTGTTTTACCCCAGTATACTATTTTATTGAGTCGAAGACCCAAACCAGAGAGGACTAATTTCCTATAGACTATTAATTTTTAAAATTAAATTTGTAGTGTAAATTTTTAAATATTAATAATATCCTTATTATCCATTGTATTTAACATGTATGCACAAAAGTGACACTATCTCATTTAGAATGTGGACTGAAATAAATATGTTCTAAGTGCCTAAGGTGCCTAAGATGAGGACTAAGGTGCATCTGACCCAAGCTACGGTGTTTTCACTTGCCTCATATGCATGCAAAAGCTGGACAATGAATAAGGAAGACTGAAGAAGAATTGATGCCTTTGAATGATATTGAATATACACCATGGTCTGTCAGAAGAACGAATAAATCTGTCTCGGAAGAAGTACAGCCAGAATGCTCATTAGAAGCAAGGGTGGCAAGACTCTGTCTTATGTGCTTTGGAGATGGTATTAGGAGGGACCAGTCCCTGAAGGAGGATATTATGCTTGGTAAAGTAGAGGGTCAGTGAAAAAGAGGAAGACCCTCAATGAGATGGAGTGACACAGTGGCTGCAACAATGGGCTCAAATATGGCAGTGATAGGATGACAGAGGACCGGGCAGTGTTTTGTTCTGTTGTACACAAGGTTGCTATGAGTCAGAACTGACTCCAAGGCACCTAACAACAACAAAGTGCCTAATATTTTTCTGGCCACATACTATTTGTCATAATCTATATTAATTGCTTTATAAACTTCATTTCTTTTTATCCAAACAACAACGACAACCTTCAAGACAGGTACTACTATTATCCTCATTTTACAAATTTTGAAAACTAAAGCTTAGTGAGGTGGCATTTCCTGCCCAGGGTCACCATCGCTCTTAAATGCTACTCAGGACATGAAACTAGGCTTGTTTGTTTCCAAATACTCTGACCTTCGTCATGACGCTATACTGCTGCCTTGTTGTAATAACCTTTGCTCACTTTCGGGGGTGGTGAGAGCAGGAGATGATATAATCAATATAATTTCTCCCCCCCAGAAAATATTTCAGAAATACATGGCTAAACGTATGTGAGCTTCTTCAGCATAGACATTTTAGAAGGCTATTTCCTCATTTCAGTAATGTTTCCTTTGCCCAAGTCTATTTAGAAATTTCCTTAGGAATATGCTATACAATCTTAAGAACAGTCAGATTGTTGATAAAGCATTATTTCAGATGAACTTCTTGCCAAAAGTAAATCCAACTCAAATGTATTGAACAACGCGCTTGGTGAAAAGTAAGGTGTGATTTATAAACAGCATATTGTTTAATATTTGGCTCATAAATTTGACTAATAGCAGATAGAAAAGGAGAGTACCCCTGGTATGAATGTATGTTGTCTAAGGCGATAGCTTTAACAAGTAACATTTATAAAAAATCGAGTAATTTTTTAAAATGTTAGTCTCACTAATTAATAGTTACGTGTCACATTTGAAAGGAGCCCTGGTGGTGCAGTGGTTAAAGAGCTTGGCTGCTAACCGAAAGGTCGCTGGTTTGAACCCACCAGCTGCTCCAGAGGAGAAAAATGTGAAAGTCAGCTTCTGTCAAGATTACAGCCTTGGAAACCCTATGGGGCAGAGTTCTCCTCTGTTCTGTAGAGTCACTATGAGCTGGAATGGACTTGACAGCAGTGGGTTTAGTTTTGTCACATTTGAACAGCATGGGAAATGTCTTTTTCAAAGAGTGCACAGTAGGCAGGGAAGGATAAATCAGAGGTCCTGGATTAGAATCCAGGCTCAGATACTTAATAATCATTCCACCTTAATTGTCTCAATGTTTTTTCTATAAAATAGGGAAGGTGAGGGAACTTATCCATAATTATAATGTTGCTGAGAAAAGGACACAAAATTGTACTTCTGTAGACATCTACTGCCTGGCATGTAGAAAATCCTCAGTGAATGTTCATATCATTATATATTGGTCTACTTTCAAGGAGTATCCCATATTCTTGAAAAACATCTCAAGAAGATGCTTTCTTTTCTATCAGGTTTTATGCTTCAAAGCAATTTTTATTTTGTGATAGAACACTCGATATTCAAAATAAATATGACATATTTATGATAGTATGTTGATTCAACTAATATATATTATAACAAGAAGTGTTACATTTTTTGTTGCTACATTATATTATTCAAGTCAGTGCTCCATATAATATTGTTTTCTGCGAAACCTTTTGTGTTTGTATTGAATTTTACCAGATTTATGAAATAAATATGTATCCATTGCCCAGCATAAGGCTCAAGATTTTATTTTTTAGTTACCACAGACATCTTCTAAATTGCTTATTGATTAAATAACGTTATACTTAAATATACGGAACCTTAGCATAAATATGTAGAATTAGTGGTTTCCTATTAAATCTGAAATTTTAACTCATTTTAAATCAATGATATTATCTATAGGCAAACAACAGAGGCAAAATTGTAAAGTTGCTGGAGCTTGCCTTTGCATTACCTCCTCCCCTATACTCACCTTGAACATGCCCTTCTTCCTGTCTGACATGCTCCACTCACCCAGCAGCAATTTTAAAAATCAATGCCAGCTCTTTATTAAGTGCCTCTACCTCCTCAGGGCCTTCCACTGATATGACCCACAAGGTCCTTTTATTCCTCAGCAGCCCCATTATGTTCTGGAATTCTCTTGACTATGTTCTCTCTGAGAAGCCAGCCACTCCCAACAACCTAATTTATGACACAGTATCAATGTGTTACTCCTTTAAATGAACCTCTCTTTAAGCTTTCTGAAAAGAGTTCATAATCCAAAGGAATGTCCATGATCACACAGATTCCAGGCCCTGCTCTGTTGGTTAGGAGGCATTTTAGGGAGGAAACATGTCTTAAGTCATACCCACTGGCAGCCACTTCATTTGCCAACACAGGAGTCCCTGAGTGGTACAAATGGTTAGGCACTCAACTACTAGCCAATATGTTCGTGGTTCAAACCCACCCAGGGGTGCCTCAGAAGACAGGCCTGGCAATCTGCTTCTGGAAGGTGACAACATTGAAAACCCTATGGAACAGTTCTACTTTGCACACATGGGGTCTCCACAAGTTGGAACTGACTCTATGGCAGCTAGCAACAACAACAGGTTAGCCATGGGTGTAATTAGCGATTATTTCTCTAGAAATATTTTGAAGGGGGTATAAGAACCCTGTGATGAGAATATGTGATGTTTCCTGGATGATGGAAGAATCTAGAAGGGTTGGGGAGAGGTAGGATGGGAGGGCAAAAGGGCATTCTGCCCCTTACCTTCTATATGAAACTGCAGATACAGCATCTACCTGTGTGGTGTAATGGTTAAAGAGCTCAGCTGCTAGCTAAAAGGTTAGCAGTTCAAATCCACCAGCTGCTCCCTGGAAACCCTATGAGACAGTCCTACCCTATAGGGTTGCTGTGAGTTGGAACCGACTTGATGGCAATGGGTTTTATGTGCAAAAGTGGTGCATTTAAAAAAAAAAATCAGATATTTCCCAACTTTGCATAGTAGTAAGCCTGTAAACAAGGAGCAGCCGTATCAGATTGAATGCATTTTATATTAAAAATCACCACTCTGAAGGGATTCAGAAATGAAGAAATATGATTCTAAGCAAATAAATCTGAACACTATTTAAAGAGGGCTAAGTGAGAAACGGAAACCTTGGTTGCATAGCAGTTAAGAACTATGGCTGCTAGCCAGAAGGTCAGCAGTTCGAATCTACCAGGCACTCCTTGGAAACCCTATGGGGCAGTTCTACTCTGTCCTATAGGGTTGCTATGAGTCAGAATCGGCTTGACAGCAAAGGGTTTGGGTTTTTTCTGGAAGTGAGAAATAGAAGAAAGTCCTGGCGATCTACTTCTGAAAATCAACGAAAACTCTATGAATCACAACAGACTGATACTCAACTGATCATAGGAATGGTGCAGAACTGGCAAAGTTTCATTTTATTGTGCATGGAGTCCCCATGAGTCAGGGGCCTGACTCAATGGCAGTTAATAACAACAACAGTAGGTAAGAAACATTCTTACTTGTTCTTATTGACTCCTTTATCAGTTACAACCAGTTGCTGCGGAGTTGATTTCAACTCATGGTGACCCCCATGTGCATCAAAGTAGAGGTGGGCCCCATAGGGTTTTCCATAGATTTACTCCTTTCTTTTTTCCATTTCCTGGGGCTTATTCATCTCTTCCTTTTCTCCTTCCTTCCTTTCTTTCCTGCTCCATCTCTTCGTTTTCAGTTGTAAACTCAGTTTACACACACACACACACACACACACACACACATACACACATACACCAAACTGGCTATGAACAATTAATTAGATTTTCTCATTGCTTTGGAAAGTTACATTTTTTGTCTCATAAACAGGATATTAATTTTTTTTCTATTTATCTGAATCGCTTGAAAATATTAACAACAAAACATATTTCTAAATAATTGATTATGTATGCTGTAGACAAAATAGTCATAGAAGAATTTCTATGATTTTTTTTATTATCAAATCACTATAACTACTCTGGTCACAAGGATGATTAGCTGACAACAAATAAGCCATATGTTCATATTGTTTACGTAGTATTTGTGAAGGACTTACGTTGATCCATCTTCACATTCTTGCCTCACCCTTACCTAGCTGTGAGGTTGTAATCTGTGTAGCCTATGGCCACAAAATTACATGCCTACAGGGGAATAACACCTCTGATTTTCCTCACATCACTGCTATGCTGTTATATAACCTCCTAAATTCTCTAGGTCAGTGATGATTGAGTATTCTAAAACTTTGTGAATGTGTATGAATACATACTTCTTATAATAAGTACTGTCCATGATGTTTTTTATATCTTCCCTTAAGAGTTACTTAAAGCTTTTTTTTTTTTTTTCGTATTTCAAGATGTATTATTTAGTATCTTAGACTCAAGTAGAACTTGAGTATGATTTTGGCTTTTCACTAGTACTGGATGAACCTTTCTCATTTGCCAATTCACATAAAAATGATTAAAATAAGTGAACTACTTAATGACAATTATATCAGACAATAAAGAAATCATAATGAATATTATTATAGCAATAATAAAAAAATAAATATCAGTCTGTAACTCTACCCATATCCCTTTGATCTCTCAGAACTTGGGATCAAGTGCTGGCTTTCTTGCTACTATAGAGCAGGAGAAGAGACCTCTTAAAGAAAAGAAGACTCTTGAGAGGATACAAACAGTTTGGGGCAGAGAACAGTTTATCAGTGTGCCTTAGAATCTATTAAAATGCAGGTTCCTGAGCCCCACCTCAAGCCCATTGAGTCAAATATTGGGAATCTGCATTTTAATGGACAGCCCCGGTGGCGCAGTGGTTAAGTGGCTGCTAATCAAAAGGTCAGTGGTTTGAACCCACCATCCACTCCATGGGAGAAAAATGTAGCAGTCTGCTTCCATAAAGATTATAGCCTTGGAAACTCCATGGGGCAGTTCTACGCTGTCCTGTAGGGTTGCTATGAGTCGGAATTGACTCGATGGCAAAGAGTTTGATGTTTTTTTAGTTTGTTTGTTTTGACCTGTTGTAAGGATAAGCATAAGATCCACAAAGTCCTTTTAATTCCGTAACGTGTTTGTTGTTAGTTGTTGTGGAGTCATGAGGACCCTATATGTCTATAACAGAAGGAAATGTTTCTCGATCCTGTGCCAACCTCATGATCATTGGTATATTTGAGTCCATTGTTGCAGCTATAACTTTCAGCTCTCTGTTATTCATTTCTGTTTTCTCAATCTTAAATTTTATGGAATGTTTAAATTAGTGAACACCTTTTGAAATAGTAAGAATGACAGTTCAAAATGATATAGAGTTTTATATTGCCTGCCTTGGTTCAAATTGTAAAAAAGACATACCACATGTATTCTGACCATTGTAATTAGAAAACAGATAAAGCAATAAAAACCAGTTGCCAGAGTCATTTCTGACTCATGGTGGGTGACCCCATATGTGTCAGAGTAGAACTGTGTTCTATAGAGTTTTCAGTGGCTGAATTTTCCAGAGTAGATCACCAGGTCTTTCTTCTGAAGCACCTCTGGGTAGACTCTAACCACCAGCCTTTTGGTTACATTTGCACCACCCAGGGACTCCAATTAAGCAATATGGAGACCCAGTTCTTTCAAATTTCTGTACAGTTCTTCATCCTTACTTCTGTGAGGGCTAGCCTTTATTTTTTCTTGAATGGAACATGCTCTTTGGATACCAGTGTCTCAGAAAAACCTGTAAAATGGGCTTCAGATTCAGGGACCTCTACCACTGGTGACAACTGACCCACAAACGTTCATGCTTTAGTGACTGCCAACTTGTGAGCCTAGATTACCTGTAACTAGGACTAACCCCCTATCACTGCCCTTCATCACTTGAGCAATGTAGATTTTTTGTAAAGAGACTTTCAATCAACACAAATGTTTCTATGATCTTGGTTAATTATCTGTCTGCCAAGCAGTCATTAATGGGTCTTCACAACATTGCCATCTTAGTTGACATGGCAATCCACATTCCCAGCTCTTTGTTGTTGTTGTTGGGTGTTGTGGAGTGGATTTCGACTCATAGCGACCCCATGTGACACAGTAGAGCTACCCCATAGGGTTTTCTAGGCTGTAATCTTTAAGGGAGCAGATCACCAGGTCTTTCTCCGCAGAATCAGGTGGGTTCCAACCACCAACCTTTCGGTTAGCAGCTGAGTGCTTAACTGTTGCACCACCAGGGATCCCTCCCCATCCCTTTAACCTACTGTCATTAACCTTTCTTGGAACCAGATATTTTTAATACTTCAGAATAGGGATTCTCCCATGTGCCTGTTTCTCCCTCCAATGTTTTTCTGACATGAACAAACATATCCTCATGCTGGCTGCAGAAGTGTATGTGGTGAATATGTTTTTAACTTTAAAAGAAAGTCTCCCATTTTATAGAACTAAAAATATTTAATGACCATTAAGTCCTTTCTGTCAGCTCAGCCTTATACTGTATACAAAACTATGTGTGATAATATAATTTTGAGGGTGAGACCTTTTATGTTTTGTTACCAGGATATCTAAGTGGAAAAAAATATGGCCAGTTGGTCAGTAGTATATTACAGAGTGATTTTCTTTTGCCCACTGATTTCACAGGCTAAATACTGGTGTCAGTTTTAATTATTTGGAATGCCTACTGGGTGGGCTGCTGATAGCAACAGGGAGCAGGCAAAGCACTCAATTGCAAACAGGAACCCACCAATATGGTCCAGGATCCTTTTGGGTCTTTTTAACATAAAGCAGAAGAAAGACCTTCCATAGTATGACTAAAACTTCTATACCTACGATTTGCACATTGCCAAGCAAAAGTCCCATCCATGCAATAGCCTCACAGAGGGTAAGTGACTTGTTTCCATCATAAAATTATTTAACAGTGAAGCAGGGGCTAGGATTCAAATTTTCCTACTTCTGCTCTTGTGCTCTTTGGACAGCGCTCTTCAACTCTAAAGAGAAAACATTTATGACCTTTCAAAAGCAGACAAGGGACAAGTAATCACTTTCACTGAAGTCCCTTTGGTGATTCAGGGTGATGTTTGAACTTATTTGAAAGTCTGCTGATTTTGCATATTTTACTTTGACACCTCTGTCTTTCATAATTGTTAAAATGGATGTTATTTACTGATTATTTTGCTTGCAATTGATTTACATATTGTTATTGCATATTGTTAAATGGTTTGCTGCTTAATGACTAATGTTGATTTGGACTAAATGTGATGGAATAAGCAAATACATTTGTAAATTTAGATTTATAATTTAGAGATTAAGTGGTGTTGTTAGTCATAGAACTGTTGGAGATTATTTTAGACAAATCCCTTTTAGGATGGGAAATCCCAGCCACAATTTCTTCCCATGTCCTATATCAATATTTTAAGAATTTTCCTCCCTCCTCCTTTTTTTCACATGCATTTACATGTCTGGGTTTAAAGCTAACATTTCTCACAGGCAAGTACCGTTCCAAAGCCCAGGGTTAAGATAAATTCTTTTAAATTCAGAATATGGTAGATTTCACTGAAACAATTTCTTTACTGGAGGGCCAGAGGAAGAGAATTAAGTATTTGGTTTGAATATTAATATTTTCACAACCTTGACTAAATCAGTATATTATACAGCATTATCAATAAATCATAATATGTCAATAGAAAATGTTAATATAATTAATATTATTTAAATTAATATGAAAGACATATTAATTCAAGGTTATTGACTCTTTGACTTTTACCGTTATTGGGAGACATCCACAATGAAGTCTTCAGTCCAGAGCGGTTTGGTAATTCAGACTCATACGCATGTGTGCATGCATGCACGCACACACGTGTACACACACAGACACACACCCCACAAGCTAGTTAGCTGCTGAGTCAGTTATATGAAATATTTAATGTATTCTACAGGTGAGTATATACATATGCTTATGTTTTGGTATATTGGATATTTTTAATTATTCCCTGATATCTCAAAAAAAAATCCCAACCTGACTTTTTGACTTCTGCATTCATCTGCTAAATATATACATTGCCGTTGATTGTTTTTTATCTCTGCTATTTCATATGCATTCATAAATATTTTCAGTTAGGAAGTAAGTTTAAAAGGTAAAGTGAATCTAAAAAAAAGTTCACACTATAGATATTTTAATGTGTCTGTGCTCTTCAGTTTTTTAGAACTACATTTTAATGTGCCTTGATAAAAATGTGTATTCCCCTATCGAAGTATTCAGTCTGGTAACTGAAAACAAGTTCTCCAAAGGAATGTAACTCACATTAATTTCCCATGTTATCTTTTTTACTTTATAGTTTTGATAATCCATATGTTTAAAATCTAATACCATAATCACTGGATATGAAGTTGGGAGATAGAACAAGCCTGCATCTACCTACCCACCTCAGTGACCTTGGGAAAATTTCATTTTGTGCTTCAGTTCCATTTTCTTTAAAACGAGAGATTGAAAGCTTCAAAGCCTCCTTCCAAAAAACCCTTACAGATTTCATAAGCTCAAAAGAAGGTTGAACTGAAAGAAATGTGTGGGCACCATTGCCTGGCTGCACAGCATGTTCACAGACACACACTTGTTACACATCTTTGGAAGTTCCTTTAAGGAAATTAACTCTTTGTAGTTGTGGGGTGTGGACATCAAGAGAAGCAGGATAAATAAGAAAAGGAAGGGGAAATGAGTTAAAGACAAAGGAAGAATGGTAGGCGGTCAAAATGATTCCCCTTTTACTTTATATCTACAGTCTAGTTATTCCTATTTGAAAGCCTGCTGGCACCAGGTATTATCAACAGGGATGAGTAATGTGTAATTTTTATCTTTACTGGGTTACATTTGGCCCACTGACAGTTGACAGCTGTCAGTCAGGTGGCTGGTCAATGAGGAGATACACATGAAGCTGCCAAAATATTTTTGTTTCTTTAAATACTTACAAGTAAACCATTTTAGCTGGAGACTTTGTTGTCCTGAAATTAAGTAGATTGATATTCACAATATAATTTATTAAGCTGAATAGCTGAAAAAAATCAAGATTTTCCCTATTAACATATAAGATAAATAAAATGTTTTTCAAATATCTTTTTGAAATGAAGATATAAATAAGCTTATATAAATATAAATAAGCTCTTCTTAAAATATGAAGATTCATTGCAAATGATGCTTAAAATGCATACATTTTAAAATTAAAATTTTAGGACAAGTATAAATCATTGCTACTCTAAGCCACAATTTCTAATTAAGGATTATTAAAGAAACCATTCCCATTCATTGAGGGAATTGGCATAGGTATTTCTGTTACACAAAACTGAAGGCTTATTAGAAAGGACAGACATATAGCTGTATGTTGAGCTAGGAGTTAAGGTTTCTTCTCATAATTAAAAGAAAAATTCACCGAATTTTAGACTAAGCTCACAACTTAGGGTACAGTGAAAATGATTGTAAATTTTAGTTATTTCACAATATTTGGACCATGCCTAACCTTGTTTCTAATAGGTTCAATTATACTTAAATAATTGACAAAGAGTTGTAAAAAACAGTTTGGAAGACGCTTTTGTATTGCTTCTATTTAGTACTACTGAAAAACAGTGTGATAATTATAGCCAATAGTAATGCACATAAAAAATATAATTCTGAAGTTGTTTTAAGCATATAATGTTAATTTTTGCAGGGGTTAGTCATTACCTTTAAAAGTGAGTGTTCTGATTCTTTAGTAGTATAGTCTCTACTAGACTGGATAAAAAAAATAAGTGCATGGAGTACATACTTATTCTTTAAGAGACTAGTGAAGTTATCTAAAAAATTCACAGTGATTGGTTACTCAGTTTCCAGAATCAATATAATGAAGCATGACAAGATATCATAGGAAAACAGTGGTTTGAAACTTCAATATAATCTTTTAAAGATAAAACACGTTCTAATTATATGAGGTGTATTCTATGTGTAACAATTTATGTTTAAAGCAAAATTGAGTTTTAATTTTTAAAAATATGAATTTATGAAAATGTCTGTAGATAAGACTATGTTTTAAAAATATCAGATTCTTCGTTGAGTGGATGGTTTCTGGTAATTTTTTAAACCACAAGTATTTGCATAATTTTAAACAGCAATTAAGCCAGTCTCAAAGAGTATAATACTTAAAAATTTGTGGCAAATACGCATCATAATTGACTTGAAAATTGTTTTAGATACAGTGGTCATTAAAAAAAGTCAAATCTTTTTTTTTCCCCACTATACTATGACATATTAAGCAAGTAAATTGAAAATTATTTATGGGATCATCAGATTAAAACAATTGCTTCAGTAGTATTAGTAATTTATATTGCTAGAAGTCTTTTCCTTCTTAAGCACCAATTCTACCCCCCACGGCCCAGAAAATTGATTTTATGCATAATAATTTATAGCACTCTTGATCAATGTATGCTGTTGGGCCTTTTACATTCATTAGCCCATGTCACTTGTGAATATGGAATTTGTTTATTAAAATGGTTTCATATGTTTACTATGTATAGTCTCTAGCTTTGAGCTGCTTACTTGCTTAAATAAATGTTTTCAATTTGCTATAATACAACAATTTGTAGGGAAATTCTGTGAAGCATAGTTAAAAGAATGAATCCTTGAAATAGAATCACTTTTTATAAATATATCCTAACATGTAGTCTCATTTTTCCATGTTTTGCATTAATTAAAATCCTATTCTTTTGAAAAAAATATTTTTGCTTAAACTTTTGCATTTACAAAATAAAAATACCAAATATTTAAATGTACTAATTTTGGCAATCAATGACGTAAAAACATGCTTTAGTACTGTCTTCTTGGTTGTTTATTCCAAAGCTTTTTCTGTAAACAAACTCTTTGTAAACTAATGAGAAAATGTTGTCACTTTTAATTATTAAATATTCTTGTGCAATATGTGCTTTTAAAAATAGAGTTAATTCCACACTCTTTTTATTCATATTCCTGTAACATGCACACATAAAAAATACCAGCACATGGAATGTTTGAAAAGACCATATCCCATTTCACATATTAATTTGAAGATTTATTAAAACATAACATTTTATTCAGAATTGATCATGACAGGGTTAGATAAAAAGAGACTAAAATGATATTTATGCGTTTATTTAAATAGTCAAATATGTAACTATTCATGTAATTAATTCTTCATCTTTTAGATGTTGAAGATAGTAATGTAAGAGACTAGCATTAAAATATAAATTATTTCCTTTAAAAATCTATTTTTTTGTAATCGAAAAAATTGTCAATGGTAACTTTCTATACTGGGCAAACCCACTGTTGAGTTAGTTGGTTCTGATTCCAATGGTCTCAGTGGCTCTTAGAATGGAGGTACCTCAGCAGTATCTCTTCCAAGACAACAAAATCAGCTTTTAGAGATTAAAAAAATAAATTTTGGCCATTGAAACTTACCAGTGCCTTTCTGCTTCTCCAGGAAGTTGTACCCGTCAGCACCTGCTGAGGGCTTTGTTGCTCCAACTCTGACAGGTAAAAAAATTCCTGTAGAATAAAGCCAGACCAGCTGGCTTTGAAGAGAAACCCCCCAGTCTGGGCTGCGTTTGCCTCCTCTCCTTTTCTATGAAGACCGAGGCTTTCCCCCCTTGATCGTCAAGCCGTAAGATGCGTGATCCCTTGTGCACAAGTGTCTGGCAGGCCGAGGTGCACCTGTTCCTGTCACTCTGGGGTAAATTTAGCTGTAAAGGTATCACTGACAACCAGACCTTTGTCAGTGCTGGCAAAAGAACACAGAATTGCTCCCCTCCCCTCCCCCTGCAAAATCTCTACATTGCCAGTTCAAATGGAAAATATCAAATACGTAGTCTAAAAAATCATTCCTAAAAAATGAAATTGCTTTCATATGGTGAGAAGGTAAGTTTCCTCATTTAATACAGACTTTAAAATTACATTTCCAAGAATAATTTTGGAACAAGACAAGTTTTTGTTCAATTAATTGTGGCTGGAAACTGTAGTGGAAACAGCACACACTTCGTTTCAGGTTATTAAATTGTGTTAAGCATTAAAGTTAGTTGCCTTTCTTTGCTGTAGCTCATTTGTTCTTTTCGATCTAAAGAAATGTTAGAAGGTTAAGACTTATCAAATATGGGGATTAATCATGCAACCAAAATTAGAGAGCTTGTAGCTCTGAGAGGCTGAATGTCAAAATTGAATGCTCATAGCACTTGGAACTATTGGGAATTTAGGATCCCACTAAAACATGGCAGCCATATCCTTGGAAACCTTTGATGTTTTAGAAACTGGCTACAGCTAGAGTTCACTTACTGTTTGAGTAAGGTAAGGACATTTATCATTTATGTGAATTTTTAAAATTAATTTCTTTATTGATGGTTTGAGAAAAATTCCTTTCAGAGGAAAATAGAGAGGGAGGAACTGTTTATTGAAATGTCTGACACAAATATAGTAGTTAAGATATATAATGCAGCCCAAGGAGTGATATGCTTAGCCAAAGCATTCTGAGCTTCTGCCTTAATCATTATGATTTCTTAAGTGATGTTGAAAAAGAGTTGTGCAAAGCACCTGTTTTCCCATAGTATTGCTGTTTACAAGGGTTGGGTGGGATGAAAAAGAAATTTGGGTCAAAATAAAAAATGCTTTGTAAAATAAACAAAGTTCCTATTTACTTACTATGTATAAACAGCTACTCACCAAGCCTCATTTCTCCACAGGGCACCACTTTCAGATAAAAACATGGACTTGAATGGCATCATCCAGTATCCAAGGAAACCATGTAAGTACCTCTCTCACTGTGTACTTCTCTTATTCAGAGTTTAAAAGCTAGCTGAGTACTGAATAAGTGAGTGTTTTTATTTAATAATTATACAGGAGTACTTTTTAGGAGCTTACTAAAAAGAAACAGGTTCTTGCTTGTTACATACGTCATAACAAAACCTTTATGTTTTCATCATATTTCATAAAATTATGTGTTCAGTTCCAACCTCTCCATCAATTCTCATTCTTAGGTACAAAACAGCTACTCAAAGTCCTAATTAATTGAGAGTTCTAAACTTTTCCAAGACGCATTAGTGTTTGGCAAACAATATTCCAGGGGCCTTCTGCCAGGAGTAGTTTCCTAATTGTAGTAAAACTGTTTAAATTTTAAAAATTAAGAAAGATTATTTTGGAAAATAATTTTTTATTGGTAAACATTTATAACAACTTATTTAACTTCAGGCTTACTTTGGGAGAGATCAAGAGAGTAAGGAGATGAAGTTACCTATTTCACTTTAAACACTGCAAAGAATCTTGAAAGTAAGTGTAATTACTAAGATGCAGAAATCTATTGGGGAAAGAGTTGGGAGGTTGGCATACTATTTCTTTGCTTGCTTGCTTGCTTCTTTCCTTCCTTCCCATTTTCCTTCCTTCCTTCCTCCTCCAAACTACTGTACATTTCTGTAGCTAATTTCAAGATTCTAATTCATTTTCAAGTCACTGTGAAATTTGTGGCAATCAAGTCGGTTTCTAAACAACATGCTATTCTGGAGAAAGATCCATTTCTAAAATATTTGAAATATTCTATTAAATATTTCCTTATCTGGACTTTATTTTTTCATATTTGCATTACCTAATTTAAAAATCAAATTATATTCAGTATGAAACGATTATTCATTATTGTTAACATACTTTTTTTTTAAAGGAAAATACTTAAAAATCTCTATAAACCAAAAACAAACCCATTGCTGTCAAGACGATTCTGACTTACAGTGACAGTATAGGACAGAGGAGAACAGCCTCTTTCTAAGGAGCGGCTGGTGGATTCGAACTGCTGACCTTTTGGTTAGCAGCTGTATGCGAATCTAATTATAGATCTCATTTTTACCTTCAGGATCCGTTAAATGGTTTAGTTAGTCTTTTAACTACAGGCATATTACTTTTCATCAAGGTTTCCAGCACTTGGCATTTAAATGCAATTGGTTTAGCCTCGTGGTTTGGGAGTCTTTTGTATTATTTTCATTACTCTTGTTTTTCCACCTTTCCTCTGCAGCTTGGTTCCTTGCTAAGTATAAATGGCAAGTATAGATGATCTCACTCACAGTTTCTCTGCTGAATTAGATAGACCCTTCGTGTTCCATGTAATTAACTGCAGAAGGGGTTTCCTTTATCACATAATATGTCAGATTGCATTTGTTTATGCATCTCCATAATTCCATCTTTTTGTATATTATAAAATGCATCTTTCTGAATTGAGAGATGAGACTATGTTAGACTAAGAATTTGCTGGAGCTTTGAAAGGGCCTCAGGGTTTCCTCACCAAATATGAGGACCTGGCTAGGAAGTTAGTTTTTTTCTACTAGTTGCAAACTTCAGAAGTGTGAGGTTTGAGGTCTGAGTTGCTGTTTTCTAAAATAGGAATTTCTTGCCACAAAATAAAGGTTGGGCTATTGCTGGATAAACTTGGAAACAGAGCGGGTTTAGAATAGGTCTTTATAAAGAAAGAAAACATAAATTGAAGGGAAAGACTTGCTAATTTGTAATTTGCTATCTTGAGGAAATGGAGACATCTTTTGAAATTCATTCTGCTTGTAGCTGAGAGGAAAAGGAAAATCTTCAATGTTTATATTAAATTAGGGTGTAGATTTTCCAGGAAAGTCATTTAAATTTGGTAGATTTAATTCAACCTCCTATACCAAAGGAAAAACTTCATAGAAATAAATTGATACATGTACATTTGAGATGTATGTACATTCATCAGTAGTGGTCTCTCTAAATACAACATTCTGCCATGATGGATATATTTTATATCTGCACTGTCCAATGTAGTAGCCACTAGCCATATTTGGCCGTTAAGCACTTGAAATGTGACTAGTGCAACTTAAAAACTGAATTTTACATTTCATTTAATTTTAATAAATTTAAATTTACATTGCCACATATGACTAATTTCTTCCATATTGGACAGTATAGTTCTTGTCTAGACTATGTATAAATGTAGAGAGATTCAAATATGTATAGATTTTATGTTTTTGTCAGTTATTTTTTACATGAATATCAGTTACCATTGACTGTAACTAAAATCATTAATGCTTAAAGAAGAAGTGTGCTCCGACATTTATTTAGTATAATTTAAAGAAATATTGTCATGTGATAGGCTAAATTTCAAAGTGTAGCATTTTATTTCATCAGAACTCAAAGTACTACAGTGTGAAGAATTTCTAATCCTTTGGTATTCTGTCATACAACATTATTTTTATATTTATTTAGTATTTGAATTATCATTGCAGTAGAATTTCTTTATAACTTTTTCCTGGAGATGGATGTTTTTAATATTGTTGATGGGAAGACATTATGCTGTAGCATTGCTTTATAAGCTTTGGGTAGCAACTGTTTAAATGACCATTATCAACAAGACTGCGTCAGACAAGAATACTCTAATGAAAGTTCTAACTATGGTGATAAATACTTTGAAAAGTCCAGTTACAATTTCTGCAATACATCCTTGCAGATAATCCAGAAGTGTAACCAGCTTACAAAAATGCTCACTAGCCTTGTTTCCCCATAATCGATTTTGCTCCCAAAGCACACATCAGGTTTTAAATCTACTCCCATGGACTTTTCAGGCACTTAGTAAAAAATGAACATTAGAATGCATGACAACATTTTTATAAAATTGCTAGTGCAGTAATATTATGAACAGAATATGCTATAGTAATATTATAGACAGAATTACCTACAGAGTTATATGGGAATTTAAAATTTATACAGATTAAAATCAATGAAACAACTCACTTCTTGAATGCTAGTCTTGAAAAAATGGAAGCTATAACATCCATCCTCTTAGTAACTCCAGAGTTTATCAGATTTGGGGGTCTCCTTTTGGTTAGGTAGAAATTCAGATGAGAAAAGAAGGGAGACTACTTTTGATTTAACCTTGGACAAGCTACTCAAAGTGTCCCCCCCAGCACCCGCTGCAAAACAACTCGATTCTGGGTAAAACAAGCTTTCTAGTGAATTATTGGACTTGCAAAAAATATTTGAAAATCTCGAAAGATCCTTCTCCCTCACTTAAAAAATTTAAAAAGTGTGAGTTGAAACTGGATTTAAGCGAAACTGTTGTGGCTGCTTTTAAGTTGGCCCCAGACTCCCCAGACTCATGGGGCCATGCACAACAAACAGAGCACTGCTAGATCCTGCATCATCCCCATGATTGGTTGCAGATTGGACTGTTGTGATCTGTAGGGTTTTCATTGGCTGAGCTTTGGAAGTAGATCACCAGACCTTTCTTAGTAGTCTTTCTTAATCTGGAAGCTCTGCTGAAACCTAGCAACTTGAAAGCCTCCACTGACAGGTGGTGGCTGAAAATAAGCTGCATTAGCCAGGAATTGAAGCAGGATTTCCCACATAGAAGGCAAGAATTCTACCAACGACAAAGATGGGGATAGCAAAATTGAATTGTATGAGTTCTATTTTCAAGAATGTTGCTGGAAAGATAGCAGTTATATGCTCTATTAGAATTTTTATAGACATGGTCTTATTAAAAAAAAAATAGGAAGAAGTAAACACATTTGTAGACACAATGTTTTGGTCTCCTTTTGTGTCTTTTGGTGTCTTCAGTTAGGTAGTCAACCACTTTGACACTGCCACATCTGTTTTCATCAAAAAGACCTATCCCTGCTTAGAAGTAAGCCAGTGATCCATGTGGAGAAAACATGATCCTTCATTATGGGAATCCTACAATCAGTCTTCAACATCCTTGTAAAATATCGTTTCTGACATCCGCACATCCAATGAAATGTTTTCATTCAGAAACAGACTGTGGCCCCTGAATCCTTATCAGCACCATCAATTTTTCTATCTATCTGTCTGTGTGTCTATCTATCTATCTGTCTGTCTATCTGTCATCTACATAGATATCATCTATCTGTCATATCTATCACAATCAACAGTTGTGAGTATGGAGCAGGACTGGGCAGTGTTTCATTCTGTTGTGCATAGAGTCGCCCTGAGTTGGAACCAACTCAATGGCATCTACCAACAAACAACATCTGTCATTTATATATCTATCCACCCACCTATTTATTTTCTTTCTTTCTTTTTTTAATTATAAAAATTCCAAATATATTCAAAAGTAGAGCAACAGTATAATGGACTTCTGTATACCTATTTCTCCCTTCAACAGTTATCATCTCACAGTCTATCTTGTTTAATGAGATACACATTTCCACTTCCCATCCGCATCCCAAATTATTTTGAAGGCAATCCCATACATGATATCATTGCATCAAGTAATATTTCAGTTGCTATTGTTGTTAGGTGCTGTCAAGTTGGTTCTGAGTCACAGTGATCCTATGTACAATAGAATGAAACACTGCCAGGTCCTGCACCATCCTCACAATCGTTACGCTTGAGCCCTTTGTTGTAGCCACTGTGTCAATCCATCTGCTTGAGGGTCTTCCTCTGTTTCACTGACCATCCACTTTACCAAGCATGATGTTCTTCTCTAGGGACTGATCCCTCCTGATAACGTGCCCAAAGTATGTGAGACAAAGTCTCACCATCCTCGCTTCTAAGGGGCATTTTGGCTGTACTTCTTCCAAGACAGATTTGTTCGTCCTTTTGGCAGTCCATGGTATATTCAATATTCTTCACCAATACCATGACTCAAAGGTGTCAGTTCTTCTTTGGTCTTCTTTATTCGTTGTCCAGCTTTTGCATGCATATAAGGTAATTGAAAACACCACGGCTTGGGTCAGGTGCACCTTAGTCCTTAAAGTGACGTCTTTGCTTTTTAATCCTCCCAAGAGGTCTTTTGCAGCAGACTTGCCCAATGCAATGTGTTGTTTGATTTCTTGACAGCTGCTTCCATGGGTCAATATTTCAGTAGGAATCTTTAGTGTTTTTTTGGTAACTGAAAAAAATTGACCTCACTAAAAATTAACAACACCTAAAAAATCAAATTTTTCTTACTATCATAAAACATACAGTCCATGTTTGTATTTTTCAAATTGTCTCATATATTGTTATAATTACTTTTTATGGTAAAATCAGAATCCAGATAAGATCCATACATTGCAATTGGTTGCTATGTCTCTTAATTTTCTTTTAAACTATTGGTTTCCCCTTCATCTATTTATTTTTCCTTATTTGTTAAGGAAACGGATTGTGCAATAGAGCTTTCCATAGTCTGGATTTGCTGATGTATCCCTGGTGTTGTTTAATGAGCTCCTCTGTCCCATGTCTTTCTTGTTAACTGGTAATTAACACTCTAGAAGCAGATCAAATTCATTTGGAGGAGAATGGGCAAGACTGCTTGTTCTCTTTTTGTGATGTTAACATGTATTGATGGTCTTTGGCTAGATCCGTTTATTCCTTAGGGTTTTAAAAATAGTGATATTGCAGTTCTATCATTTCTGCTTCATTTACTGGCTAGAACACTTCTATAAAGATAAAATAATTTGTTACTTTGAGGTTTAATTTATGTAAGAAAATTAGAAATTCAGTTTGATTCTCTCCTTTTATTTAAGCCAGTCTTCAACATAATGTATAGTGTATGATTCCCTAGAATCCCCTAAAAGTGACCAATGATTTTTAAAGTATCATTATAAACGTTGATGTGTTTCAGTGCATTACAGTTATTATGCTTATAGATGCTCACATTTTCACATCTTTAGCTAGTCAAAGTTTATTCAAATTGGTTCCTATGTGCTTTGAAAGAATCCCAAACTTTTGAGAGCTTCCATGATTACTGGTACAATGACGTGTACTAGCCTCATGTTGAACATTTCCTTTCCCAATCCTGGAATCAGCCAATTATCTAAGAGTTTCTAGTTTTTTTGTTTTGGAAATCGTATTTGGAAACCACAGTCTTGGAGTTAGGAGAGCTCATTGCTACTGACTTGGTCCTTATTTCTAGGCCTTTTAGAGGAAAGCGCTAGAAAGTGTGTATTTTTATTTTTAAGATAAAATATATCAGGAGTTCATACTAATACTTCCAGTTAACATTCAGTCCAACATGTTTTAATTTAATTGTATAAATCTTTTATCTGTATGTCCTTTCTCCTAAAGTGACACTCCCAATTCTCAATGATACCAATATACTTATTTGCTTTATGCTACAAAATATATACAACAAGTTCAGAATAATATACTAAGACTGCTACCATTAATATGATTACTGAAAACAATTGTTTTTTGGAGTTCTTTATATCTTTAGGTTATATCCCATAGGGATATATGCTCATTGCTGATGTTTTAAGTCAATTGGAATTCTTCCATTTGGTGTGATTATGCTACCAACTAGATATATAGTGATGTTCATTTGGTTCTTTTTGCTTTTAATTTTTAGAGATTAAAATATTAATTAGGCTAGACCAGAGCAGTACTTAGTCTTGGGCTAATTATTTCTCACTACTGAGGCTCTACCTAATTCCACAAGAGTTAACGTGGTTTTTGCATTTTTGCTGGTGGAAATGGCCTATCCCCAGCCATGCATGAGTGCTAGGCACTGTTTTCTCTAATCCTTTTCGATGCTTCTTTCCCCGGCCTTGGATAGTTTCTTCGTGCATGTGCCTAGATCAGTACTGCACTGAATTCTTGAGGGGGCCTCTGTGCAGATTTCTGTGCAGCAGCCTCTCCTCCCAGGTACTCTGTCCTGCAAACTCTAGCCATTTACTCTTCCATACTTTCAATTGTGTTTCCTCATCTCAAGGAGTTTGGCAGGCTGCTCTTGGATTACCTCCCTCTACCACTGAAATTCTCAGATAATAAGCTGGGACAGTCGTAGGCTTCACCTCCTTGGTTTCTGTCTCTCAAGGATCACTGCCCTTTGTTGTCTGATATCTTGTGTCTTGAAATCCATTGTTTCATATATTTTGTCGGGATTTGTTTGTTTGTTTTTAGGTTATTTTAGAAAGGAAGGTACATCTGGTCTCAGTTCATCTTGGTTAGAATAGGATCTCTCTCCAATTGTCTCTAAAAAAAGTTCAGCCATAGCTCATTAATTCAAGCAAAATCTTAAAACGAAGTTCAATATCGAAAACAAACTAAAAAGGTTCTAATTGAAGTATTTGTGTGTGTGTGTAAGAGAGTAGGAAATCCCTTTAAACACGGCTCTAGCCTTAAAACTGCCAGTGTAACTTCCAGGACCTCTTGCTGGCAGTTTCCTTCTCAAATAACTGCTTTTTTCATAAGATGTGTCTTATTTTATTTTCTGCCACTTGGAGGCAATCTCCTGGTTCATTTATTCATTCATTCATTCATTCACTCATTCTTTCTGCAAATATTTTTGAGGAAAATATTTTTGAGGAAAGAATGAGTGAATAAAGCCCTGGTGGCACAGTGGTTAAGAGCTCGGCTGCTAACCAGAAGGTTGCCAACTGGAATCCACCAGCCGCTCCTTGGAAACCCTATGGGGCAGTTCTACTCTGTCCTGTAGGGTTGCTATGAGTTAGAATCGACTCGACGGCAACAGGTTTGGTTTTGAGTTGTATAAAGTATTGAGGATACAGTAGTGAAGAAGACATTACCTTTCCCTTTAAAGATCTTGCCATTTTATTTTCACACGGAAATTGTACTTGAATGTTCACAGCAGCTTTATTTTTAATAGCCCCCACACTGCAAACTACCCAAAGTCTTTCAATAGGTGAATGGTTAAACAGCTATATTATGGAATACTACTCAGCAATAAAGAGTAACAAACTATTGATACCAGCAACAAGTTGGATAAACCACAAGGAAATTGTGCTGAGTGAAAAGAACTTCTCTTAAAAAGATACATTACTAAATTATTCCGTTTATAACCAGGGCTTCCGACAGATTCATTCCAGTTCGAACACTGCTGAGAAGTTGCATTTCTGTCCCAGATATATTGAATCATAATCTACATTTCAACAGGATCCCCAGGTGATTCTTATGTATAATAAATTTTGAGAATTACTGCTCTACTAGCAGGACCCTGGTGGCACAGTGGTTAGGAGGTTGGCTGCTCACCAAAATGTCGGCAGTTCGAATCAACCAGCTACTCCTTGGAAACTATGGGGCAGTTCTACTCTGGCCTCTGTGGTCACTATGAGTCGGAATCTACTCGACGGCAATGAGTTTTTGGTTTTGACTCTACTAGTGGTTCTCAGAATTGGTCCCTAACCAACAGCATTAGCATCACCTGGGAAAGTGTCAGAAATGCAAATTCACAGCAAAGGTTCGAACCTGACCAAATCTGTTCTAAGCCCTGTTTATAACACAACTATAGAGATGGAGAACCAATTAGTAGTTGCCGGAGAACCAATTAGTAGTTGCCAGAGGTTAAGGATGGGGGTGGGGGGGAGAGGATGGGTATAGTCATAAAGGACTAGCACTAGGGAGTGTTGTGGTGATGGTACAGTTAAGTATCTTGATTGTGGTGGTGATAAAGCAATCAAAGGTATCAAAGCTACACATGTGATAAAATTGCATCGTGTTGTACACACATGAGCAAACACAAATGCATGCATATATAACTGGTGAAAACTAAATTAACTCTATGGATTGTACTAATGTCAATTTCCTGGTTTTGATATTATTGTTATGCAAGATGTTGACATTGGTGGAGGCTGGATGGAGGGTGCACAGGACCTCTGTGTACATTTCTTTGCACCTTTTTGTGAATTTATAATTATTTCAAAATAAAAACCTTTTTAAAAAATCTTGCAGTTTTGTGGAGGATACAGAGAACAAAATAGCCAATTGGAATACATTATGGTAATACTCAATTGGGGGAAATATTACAGAAACAGTATATAGAAGTATATAGGAATACCTTGTTCCCATTCTCAAGTCAAAAGACAATGTCTCTATTATTCTTATCCTCTAAAACTTTTCAGTCAGGACATGTTTCTCTTTGAGGGACATGTATTAGTAGCAACAGACTGGCAGAATGGCTGTGATTAATTCTCTCCCACCCCCACCACACATAGTGATGTACCCTACTCATTATAGCTCAGTAAAATACCTTAACCATACAAGGCAAACATTTTATAAGAATGAGCATGTATAAAGTAACAGGAGGCTCATGTTCTCACAACATGTTCAAATGTAAGTACAAAGACCCATTCCAAATTTAAATATCAATGAGTTTTGGATTACATAGAACTTTGGCTCGTCTCTGGCCCTATCCTGCCATCAGTACAAATCAGCCAAAGCTTTTCTCTGACCGGTTTAGAAACACCTTTGTATGTGAAGTTGAATGCATAGCTGCAGTGGGTTTTGTACATATATTGTCACTTGTTACTATAGTTTATTTTAATTCAGTGACAGATTGTCACATATTTTGAGTTTTTCATAAGTTATAAAAGTTTTTTTTTCCCTTCCTTGGAACTAAGTAGAAAATATTTCTGATATTTGGGGAAATCTATATTTTGGTTTTGTTGTTATTTTGTAGGAAGCACTCGAAAAGCCACTCAATATGAATTTATGCTTTTGTCACATTGTGACAATTCAGTTCTCTTAGAATTTTTATTAGGTTATTTCTAACAGCGTTTCGAACCGGTTCGTTCTGGTTCAAATCCCTGCTGAAAATTTGCATTTCTAACAAGTTCCCAGGCGATGCTAATGCTGCTGGTTAGGGACCAATTCTGAGAACCCCTAAACCAAAAACCAAACCAAACCCATTGCCACTGAGTTGATTCCAACTCAAAGTGACCCTATAGGATGGGGTAGAATTGCCCTGTAGGGTTTCCAAGGAGTGGCTAGTGGATTCTAACTGCTGGCCTTTTGATTAGCAGCTGAATGCTTAACCACTGCACCACCAGGGCTTCTCTAGTAGAGCCAACCCAAACCAAACCCACTGCCGTGGAGTCAGTTCCAACTCATAGCGACCTCATAGGGTTTCCAAGGCTGTAAATCTCTATGGAAGCAGACTGCTACATCTTTCTCCCGTGGAGCCACTAGTGGTTTTGAACCACCTACCTTTTGGTTAGCGGTTAATCGCTTTAACCACTGTGCCACAAGGGCTCCTTACTTGTAGAGCAGTGGTTCTCAAAATGTATTATACACAAGGATCACCTGGGGATCTTGTTAAAATGCAGATTATGGCTCAGTATATCTGGAGTGGAAATGCAAATTCTCATCAGGGGTTCGAGCTGGAATGAACCAGTTGGAAGCCCTGGTTTCTGAGTTTCAAAAACCCATGACTAGGTGGGCTTACAACAAGTAGGCTGGAAATAGTGTGTTTCGATTTTTCTGGAGGAACTCCTTCTTCTCTATATCAGGAAAATTGAATTGGAGTTGCCATTAGATTAAGGAGGGTCTGAGTCTGTACCTATGTGTGCTACTGGAATACTCAGTGGGCAGAAACCATTCTTAGAGTGTTTATCTGACCTGAGTCTCCCTGAAATAGGATTGCAAGTTGTGTTTATAGGCAGCTTTGATTTTTGTCCTGTACCTTGATCAACATAGTAGCTAATTTGAAGTTACCTAGATCTACTTTGTGAAATTCATAGTTCCATCTTTTTGACTCAGGCTTCTTTTTTTAATGTTAATGAAACAAGTGGTGGGGTCCTAAATAATTTTTTTCAAATATTACTAACATAGAAATACTATACATTTAATAGGTCATTTATTACTGATCATATCCTGAGATTTTTCCCCCTCATCTTTATTTATTGCAGACAACTGCAAACTACTTCTAATCTTTACATTTTATTAATTTTAATTTTCTGAAATAAAAACTTGCTTTATTTTTGTTTTAAATCTTTTAAAACCATTCGCAGAAAACATACAAGACTATGACAATAGTATGTTGTTAGTTGCTGTAAAATCAGCTCTGATTCATGACGATCCCAGTTGCCACAGAACAAAACGTTGCCCAGTCCTGAGCCATCTTCACAATCGTTGGTATGCTCAAATCCATTATTGCGACCACTGTGTATTTTGAGTGCCTTCCAACCTAGGGAGTTCATCTTACAGAACTCTCTATCAGACAATATTCTGTTGTGGTTCATAGGGTTTTTACTGGCTAATTTTCAGAAGTAGATTGCCAGAGTTTTCTTCCTAGTCTTAGTTTGGAAGCTTCACCAAAACCTGTCCACCAGGTGGTTGAAATTTGGTGGCATAGCTTCAGTCATCACAGCACTACAAAAGCCACCACAATGCAATAAACTGACAGATGGGTGATAGTGTTACCAGTTAGCTGACTTTAAATATTTCTGTCTTATCTTCTGGCAGCTTATGGTGACTATACAGCCCTTATTTTTATATGATCATATATGATTTTTGTATATGATCTTTTCTGTATCTTAACCTATCTTTGTCTCTATAACCGAGAAAATTCTTATTTGTTTTTTTGTTTTTATTTATGTCTTTAGAATGCAGTTATTGTGGGGACTGTCAAGGTTACATAACATTCAACATATTGTATACTTTTCCTATAACCTTAAAATTGTACCTGAGTCAAGCTGGATCTATTATATTATGAAATAATATTATAAGCAATTGTTGGAGAGGAATAGGGATTAACAGCAGGTACTAACATTTTCATAGATTTGAAAGGCTGCTGAAGAGTTTTTTTTTTTTTTTCCCTTCTTCTTTTAAGTAGCCTAAGTTGTCTTGAAACATAAATTTTGGAACAAGAGTTGCATAGGCACCAGTATAATTCCTCCAGTTTATAGAGAGAGCAGCAGTGCCACCCTGTCCCTTCTTTCCTTTGTGTCTACCTGGGGCAAGTTGAGCTGAATCTGTTGAATGTTCCCACCTGAAAGCACAGCCAATCCAGTCCCTGGGCAAAACCCAGCAACAATACTCATTGCCGTTGAGTCAGTTCCAACTCATAGCGGCCCTATAGGACAGAGTAGAACTCTTCCATAAGGTTTCCAAGAAGCAGCTGGTGGATTCGAACTGCCAGCCTTTCCGGTAGCAGCCGAGCTCTTAACCACTGTGCCACCAGGGCTGTCAACAACAATAGGAAGCATATTTAGAACTTTTGACTTTCTCCTCCTCATTGGGTACATCTGTGGCTCAACTGCATCTTCTGGCTCCTTATCAACTTGAGTCTGTGTCATCCACTAGACCTGGGAGGCCATGACTCTGAGCTAAGTTCTGGGGGCCTGTACGGCTCCACAGACACAGAAATTGTTCCCTTCTGTCTACATGGGTCTAGGCTTCTGCTAGCTCTTCTTCAATTTGTTTTAAAGAGTATGGTCAGATTTTCTAATGATGACCACCACCTACGTGATTTCTAGGTCTTCCAGATGGTCATCCCTACTTCTGCCTGGTTTGATACCGTATTACCTATAGCTGCTTACTTGAAAGGAACTCTTTTAAGGAAAATTCTTAAGTGCTCTTTGTAATGGACTGTCAGACATTAACCCAGAAGTTATCGTTATTTTATATATTACTAAAACTAATGTCCTCCAGTTTATAGAGAGGAAAAATTGATGAAAAGAACAAATTGATAATTAATTTCAAGAAAACGAGTAACTTATTCTGAAAACTTTTGGACTCAAATTTTGAATTACCTCATCACTAGTGAATGGACTAATTTCTTTGCTGTGAAATTCTCTTGTGTTTCTGAAGACTTCCATGATTTCACTAACGTTCTTTCCTCTGGGTGCCAATGGGAATTATTTTGTAACTTTTCAATAATATTCATGACTTTCTGCTGGATGTACAGTTACTTCTTAATTTCTTTGCTAGCCCCTGTTGAGAACTGTGACTTGTTGGCTGTCTTCTTCCCCTTTAGTGCCATGCATAGAATATAGCCGGCAATGCTTGTTGATGCTCGTATAAATATATCTTACGAATATACTTTTGACTCCCTTGATAACTTTTTAAATTATCAGCCTAATGCAGGTATGCAGTTGGTGCTTAATGAACTCTAGCTGCCCGAACCCAAGACTTATAATTGGCCTCCCCAGTCTTGGTCCACCATGAGTTGGAATTGACTCAACAGCAACTAACAACAACAGTCTTCATCCAATACTGTGTCCATCAAACTGTTAAATTATATGCTTGAAAGAAAAAATCATTGTTACCATTTGGGGAAACAAATGCAAACACACACATCCATCAATCTATCTAGCTGGTTCCTAACTGACTCTGAAAAAAATGAAAGAACTAATAAAGAGAGTTCTACTATCTGTAGCTAAATGCCAATAAAGTATAATATGTAATTTTTGCCAGAAGAAAAAGTATGACTATTGTTGTATGTCCTAAACATTATGACAAAGGAATCTAGCTGATGGATATTTGAGTCATTCATTCTTTCATTCAACAAACACTGAACACGTATTATATGATTCATGCATCATGCTGGGCACAGTGGATAAAAAAGATAAGTTTTTTTTTTTAATTTTTATTTTATTTTTTTATTGTACTTGAGGTGAAGGCTTACAGAACAAATAGTTTCTCATGAAACAGTAGTACACATATTGTTTTATGGCATTGGTTAACAACCCCACAACATGTCAACCCTCTAACTTCTCAACTTTTTTTTGGTGAAAATACACACAGCCAAAGATACACCGTTTCAAAAATTTCTACATGCACAGTTCAGTGACATTGATTACACTCTTCCAATTGTGCTGCTATTCTCACTTAAGATGAAGGCTTACAGAACAAAATAGTTTCTCATTTAACAGTTACTACACATGTTGCCCTATGACAATGGTTAACAATCTCACAACACATCAACAATATCCTTACTCAACCTTGGGTTCCCTATCACCAGCTTCCTTGTCCCCTTCTGCCTTCTGGCCCTTGTCACTGGACTACTGTACCTCATTAGTCCCGTTTGGTTTTATGGGGCTGTCCACTTCCAGGCTGAACGGTGAACCTTGGAGATAACTTCATCATTGAGCTAAAAGGGTGTCTGGGGGTCATACTCTTGGGGTTTCTCCAGTCTGCTTTAGGCCAGTAAATCTGGTCTTTTTTTTGTGAGTTAGAATTATGTTCTACATCCTTCTCCACCTCTGTCCAGAACCCTCTGTTGTGATCCTGGTCAGAGCAGTCAGTGGTGGTAGCCGGGCACCATATAGCTGTACTGGACTCAGTCCGGTGGAGGCCTTGGTAGCTGTGGACCATTGGTCCTTCGGACTAATCTAAAAAAGGTAAGTTTTGATCATCAAGTTGTTCACATTTTAGCTGGAAAGTCAGACCATTTGTAAGTTTAGAGCATGCTGCTAATGAGAAAAAGCTTCAGTAAAGTCCTGTTTTCATTCTGCTTTCCTTCTATGGTGTTGGTTAGTAAGTATTTTTAGAATAAATCTGTAGATAGTGGTTTGTTTTTAAAGATGTTACATTATTTGGCATTTATTACATTTTATTTGTTTCCTTGATTGATTGATTGCAGTTAAATTACCTTAGCATGCAAGAACAGATTTTACAGATTTTGACATATGATTAAACAGCATAAAGCATAACTAATGTGGTTTTAGTAGCATGCTATGTACTAAAACATACAATTTAAATAGACACTTCATCAGGAATTTTTGCAGTTACAGTGAATTAGAGAGATTCACGTATTGGAACTTCACCCACCCCCCATGTTAGGGAGGTGCAGGAATTTTATAATTGAAATTATTATAGCAGAGTGTCCTGACATAACTGATTGACTTTAGTGATGTGCCTTGAAAGTTCAAATTCAAGGTGTGCACTTATTTTAGTCAGCTTATTCTGAATGTTTAAATAAGAAATACTATTTCTGGGTATTCTGAATAACTCGTTGTACATTTATTCCTAATAGTGAGCATTTGGACTAATGATGGATTACTAATTAGCATGTAAATGTACCACCTGATTACATTAATATATGATCTTCCATGACGAGGTCTGAAATGAACATTTCTAATATGTATTTCTTTTCCCCAAATGGCACTGTAGTGTATACTGAACAGGACAGAGACAAGGGTGTTTTTCTTAAGAGCCACTGATTTAGTCAATTATCAAAAATCACATTATAATAAATGCTGTTCTAAGACTTTTGATTAACCTTTAAATAAATGTTACTTCGCAAAAAAAATCTGCCAAATGTGTTAATGATAAATTGTGAAGTGGTAGTAATTGCAAGCATGGCTTTATAGATAATATAGTTAATTGACACCACCCTCTCAAACATATGTAGCACATCAGCTGCTGTGAGGCTGGGGTGATGGTAATGGTGTCTATGGCATTTTCGATGCATTGAGTATGACATGAGTAAGATGGAAACTTAGAGTGCTCACCAGGGGCATCCTCTCATGGACATCTGATGCCCATGGTCAAGTAAATTTTTAATGACACATAGTCACTACACACCTTTCAGCCTTCTGGAGAGGTAAGTGTACATTGATCTGTCCTAATTAGCCTTGCAGAAGTACTTCAGACATCCCTGCCTGAACACTATTATTTAATAAAATGGGAGCTGTTTTTTTCACAAGCTCAGCACTTGTTCCTTAGTTGGCTGTATTGTTGGGTTTTTTGTTTTTTTTTTACTCAGGTCTCGTGTTCATCCTTGTCTTTGTCTGGTGATGTAGTATTAATGCAGCTGCATAAAAAAGTAAGCAAAATTAAGGAATGAGTCTGATTATGATGGTTCATTGCTATTATAAGAAACCCATAGAGCACACATCCATTCCTTCCCTAATGTATAGGGTGCTGACTGCAGAAAATTGCTTGGAAAGACATTAAGGATATACAAGCAATTCTGTTGAGGTGTGCAGTGGGATGCTTTTATGTTTGGCAATAAAGGTGACTCTGAAATACCTGATTTGAAAAAAAAAGAAAAAAGGTAGCCAAAACAGTTTTTAATTGCTCTAGATTTGAATGTTTGTATAGTGTTTTTTTTTTTATTTTTATTGTGCTTTAGGTGAAGGTTTACAGAGCAAATTAGTTTCTTATCAAAAAATTAATACACATATCATTTTGTGACATTGATTGCCAACCCCATGACACGTCAACATTCTCCCCTTCTTGACCTTGGCGTTCCTTATTTCCATTAGTCCAGCTTTCCAAGACATCTGTTTTTTTGGGAGTTTAATTTTTATCAGGGTTTGGAGTCTATAACAAGTATCTTGAATTTGCTCATCTTTGGAGTAAATCAAGCATTGTTTATAATTCGCTGATAGTATTTGGATGTAGGGGAATTTCCAATATAGATGCTTATTATAATTGCAAAGTTATTCAGTTCAAAATGGGATCCAGAACAGATGGTGTTAAATCCTATCCCAGGGATAAAGTCTACAGTCAGAACTGCTTAGAGATACAAATGCCACTTGGGTGGGCATGGTTCACTGGTGACTGAATGTATTTGCTCTTAAGAAAGTGGAACAAGAGTAGGTCCCTGTAGAACTGTGCAGCTGGTCATCAACCACAATGTCTGGAGTTACCCTTGTATACAGGTAAATCAGTCATCTGTTCCTGTTGTTTTATGGATACAGACTTGGCTCCCATGCTCTACAAATGCCTCCTTTATCTGCTTGCTGACACCTGAAGTTGCATAGTTAGAGGTGAATATCTTTGGATTTTGCAAATACCCCTACAACTGATAACGCTGTGTTTAAATCACATTGAGGTAACTCAGTGCGAATGAACTTATCAGTTCTTTCTGGAGAAGAGGTTTTGAGAACAGGATGGATAGAGAAATATGAAGGCACTGGGAGAGGGGTTATGGCAGACACCTAAACAAAATGAGTGGCAAGTGTTGCTTAATGGGCAACCAAAAATGTGTACTTCAAGTCTAGCAAGAAGTCTGAGATTACAGAGGCAGTTACACATGGTTGAGTGGAGATATGTATGGGTATAGTGAGAACATTGAACAGGGGCATCCACTCTAGACTGGTGGAGGTGGAAGAGTTAGGGAAGGATTTCTTGAAGAGATGCTGCCCAAACTGAATCCTAAAGAATGAAGAGTGAGGAGGTGGGAAGGGCATTGTAGGAGAAGAGGGAAGCATGTGCAAAAATGAAGAAGTGAGAGGGTGCGCAGCACAAAAGCAGCTCCTCTTCCTCATTCTTCAGGACTTATCTTGCCCTCATCTCCCCTAGGAGTTTTAGCGGAGCCTTTGACTAGGTTAGTCATCCTTGCTCTGTAGTTCCACAGTTCCTCGTACATATTCCATCTTAACATTCGCACATTTAATTGGTACTCAGTTGACTGTTATTCTCCACTAGACTCTGTGAGGGTAGGGGCCATGTTTGTCTAATTCCCTCCTATATTCCTGGTGCCCGGCATGGTGCCTGGCACACGCATGGCCCTGATTATGCATCTTATAAGTGGTCATAAAATGCGGGCCATAAGACTGAGTCTTGAGGACTCACAAGGAAAAACAAACCAACCTAAAACTTGTTGAGAAAACTTCCTATCTAAGTTCAGCAGAAGCCCAGGCCCCTCTTGGAAAGAAAGCCGGGCTGAGGCTGTTCAGTTAGGCTGTGAATTGTGTTTTTCTTCTCCGAGAGCTCAGGAGATTGGCATTACTCCGCACTAGGGTCACAGCCCGCAGTCATTTAATGCCTCTTCTTGTGAGGCCAGGATTCCACGCCCAAGTGCATTTAGTAGGTCAGTACAGTAATTTTAAATGTCTTTCTTTCAATCTTTTGCCATCTTCAATTATACCTTTCCACCCTACTATTTGTGTAATTTTCTTCTGTCTGAAGTCTCTTTACTGTTGTTCTCTATTGCACAGCATGACAAATTACCCATCAAGCCATATCTTTTCAGCCCAGAAATGCGCAATAACACGGAGTCATGGCATTATCGCGTGTTGTGCACTTTATTTCCTCACAGTTCATTCAAGTGTGTCACTTTATTTTCCTGGCTTCCTTTTGTCATCATGGAGATTAACCATTTATCCTTCCTAAACTTTAGAAACAATTAGAATTTCATTATAGTGGAAGCTGAGAGTGAATGCTTGTTCAGGCCTATATGGAATATACTTTTAATATTATCAGTGGCAAAATTAAAGCCATGAATCCTGAGTCCTTTTCGAAGGAGAAACTGTAGAGGTTATTATACAGCTGAGTAACTCTGGCTCTGGACAAGAGAATTACTTGAGGTTGTGGCCGCCACACACATTAAACATAAGAAACCATTTAGTCTGACATTGAGTACCTGATTGTTAGGTTCTCCTGGGAATTATGAAGCTCTCTGGGGCCCATGTGTTCTGTACACAAGATCTTTTTTATTCTTCTTAGCTTTGGATAAATACCAATAGTGTACAGTGTGTAGTGAGATACAATAGACATTGCAAGTCTGTGTTAGAAAATCAATTGGTATTGATGCTCTAATCAGCAGGGCTGCAGCTGGTATGTAGACACACCACTGGAAATGGTGATTAACGTCGTATTCAAAAGCATTAAAAAAATGCCATAACGTTTAGATCACTGTTTAGATGGATTGCTGTATTGCTGGTATAGTAGCTTTGTTGGGTAGCCGGTGACACTTCTAAGTTCTGCTAGATTATACTTTATAATTTTACATATTAAATTTATAATTTATGTTAAGTTATATGTTTATAGGATATAGAATAATAGTTGCTGGTAAACGGAAAAAAAAAAAAAATTTTCAGGGCTCTTTTGCTACTGCCAATTTATGGCCTGCCAGGTTCTAAATACAAACTGCTCTTGAGAAAGAGTAGAGAAAGGGAAGAGTTATGGCTAAAGTTTAGCTTTTGTCTGGAAACTATTCAGTGAGAAGATTGAGAGGAAAGAGAGAGAGGGAGGGAGGAAGGGTGAGAGGAAAACAGGGACATATATATGTATATATAGAGAGAGACAGAGACAGAGCGACAGAGAGAGGGACAGAGACAATGAATTTGAAATCACCAGGAGGAGAAAAGCCAGTAAAAATCATTGTGCGGCAAAGAAATTTAAAGTATAGAATGTAAAAAACGGGACAGTAGGAATATGAGGCATGGCCTCCTACCCATGCATTGAACTATATACATAGTTTTCCATTTTAAGAATTTTTTTAAAATAGAGGATATGTTGGAAGTTTAGAATAAATCTAGATACTGAAGTCCTGCTTTTATAACTCTACATATCTCTGACACCCAGCTAAACTCTAGTCTGAAAGTATCAAAGCACAGCTAGAAGATGAAAGGAGACGAAGACTCTAGAATATAGTGACCATCAGAAACAGTGACCATCACAGAGAAGACAAGGAATTGACGTAACTCCAAGCTTTGGATTTCATGAAGGCAAATTGTTATCGAGAGGAGAAAAAGACTGGTACTTTTGACATTTGACTTTTTAAACCATAAAATACATGGAGCCTTTGCATATAAAATTATAACTAGTAGCAAGTAACTGTAAAAAAATAGTAAAAACAAGGGAATTCTGAAGACTGAAAGAAAAAATAGCAACCAACAATTTAAACTGCAGTGAGCTTCTTAGCTTTCAAACTACATTTAAATGTATTTTTCCATGTGCTCTTCACGAACTACCCACAGATAAGATAGGACAGGGATTATTAAACTCCTTATAATATATGGTGAAAATGAGATTCAGTAGAAGAGGGACTTATCTAAAGTTGCATAGCAAGTGGACAAAGTAGTAGTAGAACTGAAGTCTGTAGAACTCTACTGTCTAATATGGTAGCCACTAGCCAAATGTGGCTATTGAGCGGTTGAAATGTGGCTAGTTTTATCTGAAATATGCTGTAAGTGTAAAATATACACCAGATTTCAAAGACTTAGTAGAAAAAATGGGAATGTAAAATACCTCGACAATAGTTTTTACGTTGATTACACGTTGAAATGATAGTATTTTGGTATATTGGGTGAAATAAAATATATTATTAAAATTACTTTTGTTTCTATTTACTTTTTAATATGGCTTCTAGAAGATTTAGAATTACTTATGTGACTTGAATTTATGGCTTGCATTATATTTATGTTGCTGCTCTGGGCACCTCATTCAGTACTCTTCCAGATAAATAAAGGGAAGAAAGAAAGGAGGGGGATTATGGAATGGTGGGGTTTGAAGCAGAACATTCACTCTTCAATGGTAAGAGTGTGTCACATTTTTTATCTATCATTTTAAATTCAATTCAGTTAAAAAAACATTAATCAGCTAATATTTATAAGGGTGAAAATAGGCGTTATATTCAGCATACTTTTGAGGAGAGAGGAAAAAAGAAGTAGTTGGGATCATGACAGAGGGAGAGAATATCTTTTCTGGAGTTCTCTAACCAAACCCACACGGGAAAAGCATAAAAGAGGAGAGATTAAGATTCTCTCATTAGCCTCGTCAAATCTGTTCTAAAGGAATCATAAGCAGTGTAGATGTGAAGAACGTTAAGATTTCCCTGGCTGGGTTAGGATGTTGATATTACACATCCCAGGGGCGCTGTGGCACGTGCACGGCAGGGGTGTATATGATCAGTTAAACTAGCATGTCCACGCTGACTCCACCCACATGGAGGAGGACCTTGACTGAGGACATACGACTGAAGCACATTAAGGAATAGCTGCATGAAAAACGCAGGTCAAAGTAGGAATAAGAGAAATGCTGAAAAAGTAACGAACCATAAGATCCCTGTAATCGTTTCTTAACAGGTTCATTGTTGAATAACACTGGTATGTGATAGGTTAGTTATAAGTCTTTACAACCGATTTCATGAGCTACGTGGCAACGCACACCTAGTTCCTGAGGAAAGGACTGAACCTTGCTGTTGTCACTTAGAACACAACCTACTAATTACTGCTACACATCTGAGACTCAGAAGATACTAATATTTTTACATGAACAGATTCAAAACTTCGAGTGCAATAAAAGAAAATAGAGCGACTATTAGAATTTTTCAAAGCCTGAGTAGAGGGAGGAAAATGTACTCGTGTGGTACTTAAAATGAAATTCCACTTTTAAAATTCTAGCTCTATTTGAAATCTGTCATTTGAAAATTAATAAGTGTTTTCCTTTCCCACAGCCTGTGTGAAGAAATCCAATCCACTTATGAACAGTCCTCCTGCCTTCCCAGATACATGGAAATTCACTACTGTTGCTGACAAACAAAATGCCACAAGATTTGTCATACAAATCACATTATAAGTGGTTCCAAAAACTTGACAACGTTGACAGTTGTTTTCAGCAAATGGCTGCTTTACTCTGTACTGTCAATGTTGGTGTCCTTGTGCACATGTAAAAGAGCAATGTGATTAAGGCAAGCTTGTCCACGCTATATCTGAGCCAAGTTTTCCGTCTCCTCGTGGCACTGAAAGATTGCTCAGCTGTTGCAGATAAGGCAGGAATAGCTAGCAGATTTCTGCCATTTAAAAAAACCAGCATTCTCTGGGCATGCTTTTCTGTAGGAATGTACCAACATCTGCTGCTGACCTAAAGTTTTCTATGGAAGTGGCATATTTAATTTATATAGGTAATCACAATGGTATTGGTCAAGACTGATTTCCTTAGGAAATAATGAGCTGTATTCACCAGGAAAAGATGGGTTGAAGTTTAATAACATTTATGTTTTCCAAATTGTCGTTGGAGCTCTAGACCTCATACTTTTTTTTGGCTCGTCTTAAATTTATTTTCTGCATGTTCTCTAAATTACATTTCGGCAGAGAAACTTTTTAGAAAGAAGAATAAAGAGCGAAGAGATTTTGGTGATTCCACAGAAGGCCTACACTTCACACTTATCTTTTTTTTATAGGCTCTCTGGAAATGTTGGATTTTTGAGAGCTAATTTATTCTGGAAGAATTTTGTAGTTGAATCTGAGTGTGATTTAAAATTTTGTCATATGTGTTATCCTCAAAAAATATATAGGATTTAGGTATTTCTCGCTGTCAAGTTGACTTGTAATTTTTTTTTTTTGACATTAGTTTGTTTACTATTTTATTCACCACTGCTCATTTTTAGAACTTGTTTGCCGTGTGTTTACGTAAGTTTTTTTTTTTTTTAAACACAGTTTCTTTTGAAATATGAATGCCTTCATATTTAGGTAAAAATACAAAACTTGTTAGTCCTGGCAGTTCAACCCTGTCTTGGGGTAATGCGTGTGGTATCTGGTTCGTCTATTCTTATTTTTGGTCACCTTCTAGTACAGCTGCGTGCATTCACTGTCTGACTTGCCTTTGAAAATCTCAAGCCACATGCTCTGTAACAGTTGTAGCATGTTGGTCGAAATTCTCTGTGGCACTTTTTTCCATTCACAGGAGCCAGCAGCCACCATAGCAGACACATAGTTTCCAAGAATTTAGGCATGGTTCATGATTCCTGAATCTCAACAATTTCTCACAGGAATCGGAATACCATGCACAGTGTCTGAAACCTTTGTGCTGTAAATTATAATTTATAAAGCGTATATTCTGTCAATTTAAATTAGCACACATAATTTTATAATATTTTTCATTGTTCTAGTGAACAGAAGGACACAATTTGAAAATCCACTTAAAAAAAGTAATACAACGTTCACGAGCAAGTAATTAGCTAAAAACATTAGCTGAAAAATTCTTAGGAACAATTGAGGATCAAAAGTCACTTGAACTAGGAAGGTTGGCTGCTTTCATAAAACAACTCTTTATTTTCTAAATCTAGATCTATGTTTTCCTGTGAACACCTTTAGATTGTACTAAAAATACAGCAATTGAAAGTTCAAATTTTAAGTCCCAAATTACTGCCTTTCATATCCATTGAGGCATCTAAAAAATGGGTCAGGGTAACAATGCATAATTTAAAAAGTTAACAAAATTTGCTAGTGGAAATAAAATGAAAATCAATATAATTGTGATAACCTTTAACACCTGTCTTATTTGCATTGTCAATTAAACATTTTTGGAAGCAAAACTCTTTGTGAAATATTTGCCATAGTTAGCATCTTTATTTTCATGTAGCCAAGGGAGAAGAAAGGAGAAATTTCCCTTAGAGCACTCAGATTCTCTGATTAAGCAACTGATCAAAAAAAAAAAAAAAAAAAAAAAAAGAAACGAGCAGTTTATAAAAATGGATCAGAATAAATACAAAAAAGCAATAATAGAGAAGAGTATGCAGGCAGGAAAAACATGGGCTTGCAGCTTTTTGGCTGCGAGTTTTCATTTCCACAAATTTTTATTTTGTAAAGTTTTATTAGAATTAAACTGATAATGACTCTTTGCACTTGAGCAATGGTTTATAGACTAGAAGGAAGATAACTATGTATCATGTATGAGATTTATGAAGTTCTGGTTTTAGCCTCTTCCTTAAATTTGATTTTCTTTTTAATTCTAGTGGTGTATAATCTGTCTGGAACTCAGATCTTCTCATTGCCAATATCTTCCCAAGGTTTTGGTCCAATTCACTTATAAATATGTCATTCATAGACAAAATAAAAGGGTGTAAGGAAAAGAAAACCATTATCTCTATACATAGTTAAGAAGAAATTCCTTTCTTTTAGTATACAACTATAATCATGTTCTTCAGTAAACACTTTGAGTTTACATGTGCCTCCTGACACAAGAGCTGTGAGGAGGGAAGTGAGGGTAAGTTGTTCCTCAGGGCAAAAACAATTGTACTTCCCATTATCCTATCCCTTTTCAAGACCATAAGTTGCCAATTTTCAAGGTGACTAGATTTTACTGGTGGATGAAGGAGAGCATGGAGTCTTCTCATTTGCTCTTGAACTTTCTCATGATACTGAGGATTTCATGAGACAAAAGTGATGTTATCAATCATGCTATAAATACTTCTATGAAAGTTTTATTATGTTTTTCTGGGGTGTGCAAGATGAATTCCCTCTTACTGAATATTTCTAGAGTTGGGAAATACTTTACTGGTGAATTGGATTGTATTTCATTCAAGTATGCTGCAAGATACTAGCCAGTGTTTGGAAATTAAATTTGGTTTAAAATAAATGGCTGCCTGAGAACTGGAGAGTCTTTCTTTCCAGTGCCCACACTCTCTATCAGAAGTCCAGGGCTACTCTGTTCTGGCTGTATTTGTGGGGAGTGGTAATATGCAAAGACTTGTAAAGGGGAGGAAGTTAGAGGGTGATTATAAGCACATCAAAAATTTTGAATTCATACCTTTTGTTTTCTGACAAGATTTTCAAATATGATTATAAAGCTTTAATGGTCTGCTGTCACCTACAGGATAAAGTCTGGACTTTACCCAAGACTTCGCATACCATGGACTTTTCAGACATTTGTACGCCACTTCCTTATAGCTGGAGGAGCGCTGGTGACACAGTGGTTAAAGTGCTTTGCTGCTAACTGGAAAGTCTGTTGTTGGAACCCCCCAGCTGCTCTGCAGGAGATAGACGTGACCGTCTGCTTCCGTAAAGGTTTACAGCCTTGGAAACCCTACGGGACAGTTCTGCTCTGTCCTATAGGGTCGATTTTAGATGGCGGTGAGTTTGGCAGTGGGTTTTCTTTATAGCTACACCAGACTTCTTGTTAGTTGCCCTCAAGTTGTCTCTGACCACTGGCTGCCTTACATATAAAAGTACTAAACTTGTCCGGTCCTGCACCATCTTCAGGATTGTTGGTATGTTTGAATCCATTGTTGTGGCTATTATGTAAATCCTTCTCATTGAGGGTTTCCCTTATTTTCACTGGCCCTCCACTTTACCAAACTTGTTCTTATTTTATATATAGTTCTCATAAACTTTTGTTTCCTCGCCCTTAGGAAAATGTTGTTATGTGCCATGGAGTTGATTCTGACTCATAGTGACCCTATAGGACAGAGTAGAACTGCCCCACAGTGTTTCCTAGGCTGTAATCTTTATGGGAGCAGATCGCCAGTTCTTTCGTCCGGTGGAGCTGCTGGGTGGATTTGAACTGCGGCTGACCTTTCGGTTAGCAGCCGAGCTCGTAACCATTGCGCCACCGGAGCTCCTTTTAGGAAATTAGAAGTGGCAAATTACTCAAATTTGGGATCACAGGGCTTTGAGATTCAGGCCAATAAAAACAACAAGAAATGCCAGTGTCCCAAGAAAATGATGTAAGAAAATATAGGAAAAAGACTTAGGTTGTCTGTGGGATCTTTCAGTATCATTCCGGCTAATCTAACCTCACCTCCAAATGAAGGGGCAATCCTGTCCGTCAAGGCATTCTTTGCCTCCTTCTCTACACTCTCAGATACCTACCCATTTCCCCGCTTCTGTTCTGTTAAACACACACCATCTTATTTCCCCAAACCTTGCTGTGGGTCAGGAGTATGGGACCCCTTTAGAGGTAAGCACACATGAAGATTCAAGCATGGGATGAATGTATGAGCTACACATACAGGGACTTCAGTACCAAATTACACACACACACACACACCCACATATAAAAGCTCCTGCTTCTGAATCTCTGTTACCCCCACTAGTTGCCCATGGAACTGCCAGATATACCCAATCTTCACCTGACTTGTACTTGCTGCTTTGATTCCACCAATACCTATCTGCTAGATAAGTGGTTCTGCCTGGCCCCAGGGTATGGCCATGCCTATCTGGAGCCTTTCACTGCTCGTTAATTCTGGACAGCTTGACTATGGAAGTTTGAGGTGGTAACTTTTAAGGCTACTCTGGATTTTGTTGCAGCCTCACTGGAAGTCTCCAGCGAAATTCCCAGAGTGGCAGTGGCTTTAGAAACTCAGTGGAGCAGCAAAGATTGTCACAGCAACTGTGGAATTTTCATAGCAATATTGTCCTTTGAGCCATGAACTACAGTGAGAGAAACTCCTTTATCCAAAGAATGCCTCTCCCCTAACGAATGCCATGTTGTGAGTTTCTTTGCTTGTCTTGCTGGCTGTCATAAACCTCCACAGACTAAATTCTTCAGCACAGAGTGTGTGTTTCTGTACTGTTATGCCACCCAAATGAAGAGTTTGCCTGGGGCTTTCATTTGTGTTTAGAATTGCTTTGCTGACTATGGATTTTGAACTACTAGTATTATTGCTTTCCACTTAGCGATAATTTACTATTCTATTCCATGCTTGTGTTTTAGCTCAAGCTCTTATGGTACAATTTAGGCACTTTTATGTGCATTCCTGCTTGCTTAGATAAAGTTATGACACATGCTTAATTAGTAAGATGTGTATGTTGTCAAGGAAGGCACACTTTTTACCATTTCTTTCCCATTCTCGACAAACTGCATCATGAAAGTGTTTTGAAGAAGGAATGGTGCCATTCCATGAGTGATATTTATTATTATTTAGCAAGTCTATAAAGTGGACAGTTGATCATTGATTAACTCTAGCAAAGCCCTACCATTCACCTTGGTTGTAGAATTATCTCCATAATCCAATAACTTCCACCATCGGGACTGTCACAGGTATGCTAACTAGACAACCACCCCTGAGGACAAATTTGAAGACCTTTGGGAGCTAAACACCGTTCTCATTATTTGTCAACTGTTTGAAATTCTTCTGTCCATTTCTTGAGGTCTAGAGAGCTTGTAGTCTTCAGTGGAAATACCTGTTGCTGGGATAAGATGCTAAATGATTGTAGTTAACAGGTTCTTGGAACCAGTTGTCACCTTGGTGAGAGTTACCAAACTAACTAACTAACTAACCAGTGGATTCAGACTCACGGTGACTCCATGTGTGTCTGAATGGAGCTATGCTCCATAGGGTTTTCAATAGCTGGTTTTTTGGAAGTAGATTGCTAGCCATTACTTTTTTTTTAAACTTTGTTTTTGTGGTTGAGAATATACAAGACAAAACATTCACCAATTCAACCGTTTCTGCATGTATGGTTCGTTGACATTGATTACATTCTTCAAGTTGTGTGCCCATTCTCACTCTCCTTTCCTGAGTTGTTCCTCCCCAGTTAACATAAATCACTGCCCCCTAAGTTTCCTATCTAATCTTTCAAGTTGCTGTTGTCACTTTGATCCTGTATAGATAATTCTTAAAAGAGCATAATAGTCAAGACATTTTTTACTAGTTAAGCTAGACTATTGTTTGGTTTTAAGAAGACTTCAGGGGATATTTTTGGCTTAAGGGTTAAAGATTATCTCAGAGCAATAATTTCAGGGGATCATCTAGTCTGATGGCACAGTGATTAAAGCTATCGACTGCTAGTTGAAAGGTTGATGGTTTGAAACCACCAGTGGCTCTGCAAAAGAAAGATGTGGCAGTCTGCTTCCCTAGAGATTTACAGCCTTGGAAACCCTATGGGGTCGCTATGAATCAGAATCGACTCAATGACAGTGGGTTTGGTGGGTATCCAGTCTCCATGGCTCCAGAAAGTCTGAATACCATGAGAATTTGGAATTCTGTTCTGCATTTTCCCCCTTTTTATCAGAATTCTTCTGTAGAATATTTGATCAAAACGTTCAGTAACAGTAGCTGGGCATCATCCAGTTCTTCTGGTCTCATGACACAGGAGGCAGTTGTTCATAGAGGCAATTAGCCACACATTCCATATCCTCCACCTATTCCTGACTGTTCTTCCTCTGTTGTTCTAGGTGAATAGAGACCAATTGTTGTGTCTTGGATGGCCACTTGATAGCTTTTAAGATCCCAGGCACTACACAAGGAACTAGGAGGTAGAACAGAAGCTCTAAACATCTTATTAGGCCAATTAACTGGGATGTCCTATGAAACCATGACCCTAAATCTCCAAACCAAGGAACAAAATCCCATGAGGTTTTTGGTTGTACATAAGCAGCCTCAGATGCTACTCTTTCTCTCTTTTTTTTGGTCATTGTTGTAAATATATTTATCACACAACTTTTGGCTAGGCCTTCCTGTTGAGGCACCTTTGAGTGAACTCGACCAGCCAAACTTTAAATTAGCAGCAGAGTGTGTGTTACTATTTATACCACCCAGGGACTCCTTACCACCTTGTAGGTCCCTAGAAATAGGCTACAGAGGCGTCACCTGGTAAGGACAACAAAAGATGGAGAGAAAAGTTCTGAAAGTTCTAAGAGCTGGAGATCTAAAGTTTGCTTTTTATCCCATTATGGGTCAGAATTGACTCAATGGCAACAGGTTTGTTTGTTTTTCCTATATCATCCCTAGTTATGTAATTAATTTACAGAGTCTTTCTAGTACTCTCTAATTTTTTTTTTTAAAGACCTTTATTTGCAGGGCACTTTATTTGAACTTATGTATTCATTAGTTTTTAAAATTTTAAAAATGTAATGATTTCTCTAACTTTTTATTCCCAAAAAAGATGATTTTATCAAAATGACTAACATTCCTCAGCTCTGACTTTCTGTGATGCTTTATTTATATTTTTTCCTTAGGAAATTTCTCAGATGTTTTCTCTGGTTCTCATTTACATTGTGGTGCAAAGGTGGTGGTTTTTCTCTCCGAGGTTGTAATTCGGGGTGCAGTCTTTTTATTTATTTAATGATTTTTTAAATTGTGTTTTAGATGAAGATTTACAAAGTAAATTAACTTCTCATTAAACAATTAAGGTGCATATTGCTTTGTAACATTGCTTGCCAACCCCACGACATTTCAGCACTCTCCCCTTTTCTACGTTGGGTTTTCCATTTCCATTCGTCCAGCTTTCCTGTCCCTACTGCCGTCTCGTCCTTGCCCCTGGGCTGGTGTGCACATTTAGTTTTGTATACATGGCTGATCTATGTGTATTATTGTTTGTTTTATGGGCCTGTCTAGTCTTTGGCTAAAGGGTGAACCTCAGGAGTGACATCAGTACCGAGTTAAAAGGGTATCCAGGGGCCATACTCTGCGATTTCTCCAGTCTATGTCAACCCAGTAAGTCTGGTCTTTTTTTGTGCGTTTGAATTTTGTTCTATGTTTTTCGCCAGCTCTGACAGGGATCTATATTGTGATCCCCACCAGAGCAGTCAGTGGTGGTAGCCAGACGCATTCTAGTTGTGCTGGACTCAGTCTGGTGTAGGCTGTGGTAGTTGTGGTCCATTAGTGTTTTGGACCTGCGGTACAGTATTGATGGGGAGGTGATCCTACTGAGATATCTAGTCAGTAAAAAAAAGAAATGGGCAGGAGTCTAAGATTTCCTAATTTTATTTGGCCCAGCTTGTGGCATTGTACATAGATTTTCTTTCCTTTCCATTGTATTTCTAAATTTTTACAGGTAATGAGAAGTACTGACACCTTTAAGAGAAATTTGTACACTCACTAATGTTTCCTATTGTGTTGCTTAAAAAACAGGGTCAGAAAATACACTGCCTAGAATTAGGCAGACTTGAATAGCGCCTGGGGTCTTAAAAACTAGTGAGTGGCCATCTAAGATACTCCACTGTTCTCACCCTGTCTGGAGCAAGGGAGAATGAAGAAAACCAAAGACACAAGGGAAAGATTAGTCCAAAGGACTGATGGACCACAACTACCACAGCCTCCACCAGACTGAGTCCAGCACAACTAGATGGTATCCAGCTACCACCACGCACTGCTCTGACAGGGATCACAATAGAGGGTCCCGGACAGAGCTGGAGATAAATGTAGAACAAAATTCAAACTCACAAAAAAAGACCAGACTTACTGGCCTGACAGAGACTAGACACCTTTTGGCTCAGAACTGAAGTCCCTCCTGAGGTTCACCCTTCAGCCAAAGATTAGACAGGCCAATAAAACAAAATGAGACTGAAGGGGCACACCAGCCCCAAGGCAGGGACTAGAAGGCAGGAAGGGACAGGAAAGCTGGTAATGAGGAACGCAAGGTCGAGAAGGGGACAGTGTTGACATGTTGTGGGGTTGTTAATGAATATCACAAAACAATATGTTTACTAATTGTTTAATGAGAATCTAGTTTGTTCTGTAAACATTCATCTAAAAGTACAATAATAAAAAAAAGAGGCTGACTGGAGATTCTTGATTTTAAAGGACTTGTAAATACTAGTAGATCATTTTTTCATGTTAGATTAACTCAGAATTTCTCTGATGCCTGTGCAACTTCCAATAAACATTTAGAAAAATGGAAATTCAATATTTAAAATGGAGAAACATATTTAAAAAAATTATTAAAAATTGTGTTTTAAATTTTTTTTAGGTCAAGTTCTTGTGACAAGTGCAAAAATTAACTTTATAAAAGTTATTGATTTAATTGAAATGAAGTAGAATGTGTTATAAAGAGGAGATATTTTGTTATGGTTTTTTATTGATTTAAATGAAAAGATACAGTTTAAGAAATCAGTCCATCAGATTTGACTTATCTTACAAATATCAATCGTGGAAATTGCATCTCTTTAAAATTTAATATTAGAGCAGAATGGAAGAGACAAAGAAGGTGTTAATATATGAATATAGTACGTCTAAAGTTACTGGTAAGCCTGATGGAATCCAGTCAGTAAAATATTCATAATAATTTCCAACAAGTGAGCATTTACCGAATAACTGTAAAATTGGTGCTGTCAGAATAACTTCTTAATAACTGAAGGTAGAACGAAGATATAAGAAATTGTGGATTTTTTTTTTATAATAAGTATACTCTGAGTAAGCATGCAGAACTGGATTTGTTATTTTGCAGAATTAATAGTTTTATATGAAAAAGAGTCAGGAGAAATGTCTGTTGAAGCAAATGTAGAAACTGAGATTAAAAATGTTTTAGGACTAACTTCTTTCTGTGGGTTATATAGCTTTAATTTTATAGTGAAAGTCAATGGGAACATATAATTTTATATACCAGGATTAACTTTAAATAAAATTTCTTGTGACTGTGTTTAGTGCATAAGATGAAGTAAAGCTGTATGTTTTCCATTTATATGTCAGTAATGTAGGTTCCCTAGAAGGAAGACAGGGAACAAGTTTTCAATGAAGTGAGCATTTGTAATCAGTGGCTTAGATGACTCACTCATGTCACGGGATAATTTCACTGCAACCGTTGAGATATTTGTTGTTTTCTTTCTGAGAGAAGGATGGATGGGCTTATTTTAGGTACTGGGCAAAGGGGTGTTTAGTGGGAACTCTGCATGAAACCATGTGAGGTGGATAGGAATCATTTGTATTCTTAAGATAAGTTACTTCAAAATATTGAGTATAATTACTCTTCAAATGTTACTTTTGAGTCTTTCCTTCCTCCCTCCTTCCCTCCCTACATCCCTCCAGGTCCCTCCTCCCTCCCTCCCTTCCTGCTTTCTTTCTTTTCTTTGAGAGTAAAGGAAACACTTAAAATAATGACTGGGGCTAGTAGTTATTTATAAGCCAGAACTGTTTGGCAGTCCTTCTTTTCATCTTCAAATAAACATGACTGTATGCAAAATGACCATTATATACTCTGAATATTTTAAATTTGGCTTTTATTTTTGGAATGCTGCCGACATCACCTAGAATGATCACTGCTACTATCCTCAAGTGTCTGCTTTGCTTGAGAGCCCAAGGAAGGCATAGAAAAACAGGCTGTATCACGTGCTCCCTGCAAGAAACTCACCTTGGACTAGTGAAGCCAGAATGGCAGTTCTGTACTGTGCCAAGTTTGTATGTAAATGGATCAGGATCATTTGGGGCACCATTGGTCAATCAAGAGCATTCCTGGGTTTACAGCCCCCAGAATGATATTTTGAGCTGTGCTTGTTTCTCTAGCTCTGACCCGTTGCTGAATGTCAAACCACTATGTAAACACGAAGTGCCTTATTCTCACAGGGGCGCTTCTGCAGAGCCAGGAGCCACTAGTTCTCCTTTCCTATGCCCACAGTGCTGCTTGGGTCTTCTCTTCAGAATAGTGCACAGATACTTTTGCAGCTGGTAGGGCCACTGCTTTATTACTCATTGTGGAATGCATGCCAAATAAAAACCGTCACCATTGGCAATAGGCAATCATAAGCTTTTCAGGTTACTCAGCTGTTCACACAAGCATAATCAACCATCAATAAAAGAAATTCTCCTCTAAACTGTTAGTGTATTACAGTCTGTGACATTTCAACTCAGGGAATGATACTCATTTCTCTGTCTGTCCCATTCAGAATACCCTCTGCTTTATTGCATTTAGAACCCTGTAACTGAAAGGCAATAAGGAAAGGCAATACCAAAGAGTGGTTCACATTACACTGATGTTATTGTAGTCTGACATTGTGAGTGAACCTTTGGAGTTCTTGAAAGCAGCATAAAGGCAAAACTTGCTTCTAATGGACTGAAGAAAAATATTCTGATATAGTGATAAGTGAGGTGTCTTCTAGAAAGCATGACTTGAGAACATTTTCTGAATAAGTGCAGTTCACAGAATGATATGAAAACAGCCTGCCATTGGTCGGAACTACTGAATTTTTTTTCTCCTAAGGGCAGGACTTCATTTTTTAAAGGTATAGAATGACCCTCCTCCAAATCCCAGTTTAAAAAAAAAAGTGTCTTCCATTCTCCTCCAATTGTCTTCCCAAACTATTATGTCAAAAGTATTAGGATTTAGATTCTGTGAGAGGATTTGTTTTAATCTCTTTATTTTATAATTGTAAAATGAAAGCAAAAGTGGTTTTGATAATTCTGAATTCATATTTTTTTCATAAAAAGCAAAAAATTATTTTATTATCTCCATCATTCTCTGCTCTTGAAATATTTAAGAGTTTTGTTTTGTTTTTTTGTTTTTAGGTTTGAACTGTTTACAGAACTAGTGTAGATATATTTTTAAACAGCTACGGGAATTTTAGTAAGCATAATAAAGGGCCCATCAACATGGTGCGCTTTCCCCAGAATATTATGTTTCAAATTTGAATCGAACACTTATTTAATATGACTGAGATGTTAGACAAAGAGTCTCAGATTTTTACAGCATGTAAGGAAAAAAAAGTCCCCTTTTATTAATATAAACACGAACTATTTTTTCCTCTTTCCTCCACTTCTACCACTGCCATGTCCCTGTACTTCACCTTCCCCCCAACTAACCTCTTCTTTTGTTGTGCCTGGCACATAGTAGGTGCAGAGTAAATATTTGTGTGTGTGAATGAATGAATGAAGGATGTTCAGGATACAAGAGCTTCTTGGTCCACTTGAGTCAGCTGGCTCTTAGCAGTGTTCAGTGTGTAAACTGGACATGTTGTTGACAACTTCCTTTGCTCTTTGTGTGCATAAGCTAAGAATAAACAGCACTGAAGGGAAGGGAGTGCTTCATTCATCAAGGGATTACACCATCATAAACTCACCAAAGTGTACCACACGGAGCCAGTGATCACAGAAGACAGGCAACTCAGGCCCCATCGTTAAATATAGAAGCCTGTCTTTACTGTTTTTATCCAAACAGACTGCCTGTATTTTGGAAATTTCCATCACACTTCCTTTTGAGCTACTCCTTTTCTCAAGATACCAATGCTGGAGCTTTACAAAAGTAGACTTGATCAGGGAAACAAAGTTGGCAAAAGAATGGCTGTACATTCTCTCAGCCCTTTGAGGAGACTGTGGTGTTAATGCTTCTTGGCTGATTTTAAGTCCCTGAAAAATTTCTCTTCACCCATCTTTCGTTCTTGCCATTCTGGTGGAGATTTGTATGTTTGTGTGTGTGTGTGTTCTGTGGAAAATGGTCTGTCCAAAATGAAAGCACCTAATATAAGAGGATTCAGTCAAGACAGTTAGGAGACAAGAAACTCTTGACATTCCATGACAAGAGTTGGGTAAAACTAAATTATTCCTTTTCCTGGAGACCAAATAAAAGTGTTAACAACTCAAGTTTGTATCTTTAATTGAACACCAACCAGTAAGGAACCTCAGGTAGAATAGGTAAAATTACTTATAGTTTACCAGAAATGTTACAGACACAAAGACTCAATGTTTTTCCAATAGTGAATCATTTTTGTGTGTGTGTGAGGTGTTAGGTACCATCTGTGTTTTGGGTTATTTAAAATAGGCAACATTTAATCCTTCATAGAGTACTGAAAGTAAGTTTTTAATATTACCGAGAACATATTAAAGTAAGAAAATAGGTAAGAATAATGGTGAAGCGAAACAACGAAGGGAGAAAGGGCCCCTGCTGTTGAGGTGACAGTATGATAACCAGGTTGTGAGGGACTCATGGTATTTTGAACAATCTTCCCATCCCTGAGTGATGCCGTAGTGTCCATTTGGCTTGTTTTAAAGACGTTCATATTCCTTACTTTCCTGCAATGTCTTATGATAACTTAACATAACCTGAACGTGTCTATTTCTTGTTACCTGAAAAAGCCAAACTTACTCATGTTATGAAGGCAAAATGGAATGGTACATCGTGTGGAAGTCATTTGAAATGGGAAACTAGTGCTCAAACATAAGGTGGGACTTAGGAAGTTTAGAACATAAATTAGTATCAAAACTTAAATCCTTTTCTCAGGAGAGTTCATTTGGTGGTCAAGTTGAATTTCAGTTGTAATATGTATTCCTTGATTTTTTGAAGTAGTCTGAAGGTAGTCAGAACTTGTATAGTACAATAACTTAGTTGTATTTACATCAATACTGATATGTTAGCAACTTAAAATCTTTGGAAGAAAACTCACAAAACTGCTAGGGAATTTATATGGTAGGCCTTGATCCAGAGTCATATTGATTATATTTAGTATAAATTATTAACAAACTTAGATCTATCTTTCTATCTCAGAACTGACTGGAGGGAAGAATATGAAACATTATTAGATAGAGACAACAATAGACAAGTTATAACTGAGAACCTGGAACTGAAGGAGAAAGCAGCCAACTTAATGGGCAAACAGGATACAAACCAGAAAACCAAACTCATTGCCATCAAGTTGATTCCAACTCACAGCGACCCTATAGGACAGGGCAGAACTGCCCCATAGGATTTCCAAGGAGCATCTGGTGGATTTGAACTGCTGACTTTTTGGTTAGCAGCCGAACTCTTAACCACTACGCCACCAGGGTTTCCATAGGATGCAAAGTTATGTAATAAAACAGTAGATATTCACAATGTTGACATGAGACAAACAAATTTAAATTTGCATTCTAAAACCTTTTTTATGGAGGCAAGGACATTTATAAAACATTTTATAAACTGTTTCATAAAATGGAGCCCTGGTGGTACAGTAGTTAAAGAGTTTGTCTGCTAACCAAAATGTTGGCAGTTCAAATCCACCAAGCCACTCCTTGGAAACCCTATGGGGCAGTTCTACTCTGTCTTGTAGGGTCACTATGAGTCAGAAATCAACTTAACGGCAATGGGTTTGGTTTTTTTAGTCTATTTAATAAAAATGATTAAAATTAAAGTGTTTTATTCATTTAAATAGTTAATAATTTTTTATTTGGAAAACACATGTATGGGGTATCTCCTGTTAATGAGGTTGTACTGTCTTTAAAATTGAAGGCAGATCCCATCCATTCTCTTAAAAGGTGACCTTCTTTGTTCCTCTCATAGCCCCTCCAGAAGTAAGTCTCAGAGGTTCTGACGTAAATCAAAAATGTTCTTTGGTAGATTGTAATACCTTAAAACACATATCAAACGCACAAAAATCAATACTTTGGATATCTGGAAAAATGTACGATAAACCCATTTCTTCTGCCTTTACTGCTAATATGTTCATTCACTATTATACTGATGATATAAACTACGTAGGTAAAATTCTTTTAAAGCCAATGCAAGTACAAAAAATGACATCTGAAGAGAGATTTTGGGGATCCTATGGTTGTGCCAAAAAAATCAGCTTTTTTGATGTTATATTGAAAAAGAATTCAGTATGTAAATAATATTTTATAGTAAATGATTCATTTTATTCCTGTCTGTGTAGCAACTGCCTTCAGTAATGAAAGTACTTGTTTGTTTAGTGTTTGAAGGTTGAGGAGGGAACTAGGACTGGCCTAAGGAGCCCTCAGTTGTTCATCATGCTATTGTTTGACCACCAAGAGGTCATTACTTTGCGTTTTCCCCATCCCCATGCACTGCAAACACACCAATCATTTGCGCTTGGGAAATCTACCTTCAGCACTGAACTGCTCTTGAAAGCAAAATAACCCCTCCAGAATGTAGAGCCAGTAGGCAGCTAGGAGGAGGCGAGAGAGGAGTATGGTTTCTTCCATTTCCCTTTCTTTGGGTCTGAGACTGTCACTTGCCAACTAGTTATAAAGAGGTTGGATTTAAATCATTTCATTTTCTGCTCTCAGACTGGGAATTTTTTTTTCTGTGAATGTCATCTTTATTTCAGCAAAAAAATTGGCTGGTCCGTGAAAATATTGTAGGGGACTCTACCTATGAACTTGAAAAATATTATACCACTGCACAATCAATTCTGAGATTTTGTAATAGGTTGCTGACCGCCAGTCTGACTGCCTATATGGAAACTCGCCATCAAGATGCCAACCTGCAACAAACTGATGATGTTTCTCCATGTTATCCAACTTGGACTTAGAGACTTAAGGCCAAAAAACATGTTATTTTTATGGTAAAAAAAGTGCATCAAGAGGGTAACTACATACTAGGGTTGACCCCTGTCCTTAGCTTTTTATTGCCTGAACGGGCACCAAAGAAACTCCTTGAAAATAACACATTCCTTGTCCATTCAAGTGGTTAATGATGCTTAAAAAAAAAAAAAAAAAAAAAAAAAATCACAGTTTGTGACTGTGACCTAAATTATGCCAGAAGTTGTAAAACCCTGGTTTCTTTAAATTCAAATATGACCCACATGCTTTCAAACCACTACACTGACCCTATAGTACTGTTGCTGAGTGTGCATGTCCTCACGTAAACACACACACACACATATACACACACAGCACTTGGCTTTAAATGACTCGATAAAAGAAATGGTATTTTTCAGACTTCCATGTTAAAGAAAAGGCTCAGGAAAGAGATGTAAGTGAGCTTTAAGCCAAACATTTGTTTGGCTTTGCTGCAGCAGGCTGCAGGAATGTAAACTTTTTCTTTTTTTTTTCTTCAATGACTTCAGCTCCTAATTTGAAAGCTAGGATTTTTAGGAGTGAGCAAGAGACTATATTTGGCCAAAAAATTCTACTGGCTTTCCTTAACCACTCTGCACATTCAAAACAATACTTCTTTATCAAAAAAACAATAGTCTGTTTTATTCACAGCACATGTAGAAGTTGGAACATCAGCTAAATTCCACTTTCTTCTCTCGCAGCGTGTCTGTAACCAGCTAATGAGCTGCAACAGAGCCTGGCCTTCATTTTCAGCAAATTAAGTTCATCCCTCATAGGAATTGTGGTCTGGCTGTGGCACTGCTCCTAGGTATGGGTGGGATTTGTTTCTTCTACCAGTTGTAGGTTAGCCACATGGGTACGTGCTGTCGCACCACACAACAAAATTTTCTCCGTAATAACCAGCCTAAGTAGCCTTTTACCCCACAAAAGTCGATCCCATTTAATTTACTTTGTGTTTATAGCACTCCCTCTCAAACCGCATCATTGGCACAGACTGATATTTATACAACTTTTTATTTTAAACTATTTATTTAGAGTTGAGACTTCAGTAGCACTCCCTGTCAAATTCATTGAGCATGCTTAAGTTCAGAATACTGAGAATGTAAATTGGGGAAGAGTGGTGTGTGTTCTTGGGATCCTGTCCTCCAGTGCCTGGACACCCACACAATTCTCACTGATGTAGAGGGAGGTTACACAAGCGTTGATAAAATTTGTAATACAGATTGCTGGTAGGAAATTTTACACTGATGGCTGATTAAAAATAATTGTTTTTTCTTATTGTGTCTCCCTGTTTCCTTGACAATATATTTTGTCAAACCAGTTATATAACGTGCATCTAAAAACTTCTCATTTAGAAATAGCAGAATTGTTCAGGATCTCTTTTCATACACAAAGCAATATTCCATTCCTCAATTATTTTAATGGAAGCCTCTGGTCAAATAGGCACTCGCCATAGAAAGAAAGGAAAATAATGTTCTTAATTTTGCTTTGGGGCCTTACCCACGTTTTGTTTTCCTTAAGTAAAGCTTTCCAATTTTTAACTTTTAAAGTAAGAGAAGGAATGTAAATTTCAAATTGACATTTAACCACATAAACTATAGTGGCATATGGTCAATTTTCCCACTCATAGTGAACATTTTATTTTGTTAATGATATTGAACCTTCCTTTTCTATGAGGTTCTAAGTGTTGTTCTTAAATCCTACAGTAGTTTGTCATTAAAAAAAAAAAAAAATAGCCAGGTTAATTTTGTTTACAACTAAAGCCTTCCTTAGATTTTTGAACCTCTTTTACTTTTTTCTTTTGGTGAACACCTATCTATTTTCAAGACCTGGCTCGTATACCTAAATAATTTCCCGTATTTCCAAAGCAGCACATAGCTCTATTGTAGTTGGATCTCTTTTGAGATATTAACCAATGCTTCTCTCCTCCTAGTATTTCCTATGACCCCTCTCTTTCCCCTGCATTCAGGAGAATTCAGGCTACCTCAGGGGAGGGACCACAAAGTAAAACAAAAGACAATAAAAGAAGTGATATCTTTGTTTTTGTAACTTAAAGTTAAGGTCCAAAATTAAAAAATAGATTTGAAAGAATAAAGGCCTGTTTCTGTGGTTCCCTCCTCAGCCCAGAGTAGATAAAGATCCCATGGGTCTGGGAGAAGGAATAGAGTTGAGAAGGAAAAAAGAAAGCTTAGATGCTGGTGGGGCTGTGAGAGGGTCAGGAAGCAGAGAAGAAATATCAGAGGGGAGTGAACCAGTAGCTGTGAGAGAGTGAGACCTGCAGAAGCCTTTCATTTTGGAGGAGGAGGATGGACCAACACCTTCACAGAAGAGACAGAGGCTGTTTTCAGTCAGGAGGGATGATGACAGCGAGGACTGGATTCCTCACCTCCACCTGCTCTCCAGTTTCCTTGGCATTTTTTCAGTCCCTTGGAAGTTAGAGGTCACCCGGGGAGAAGTGGGCTAGAAAGAGGCCTCTTTTTTCTGCCTGTGGATGAGGTCTTCAAAATGAAATTAAATTGTTATGGAAAAAAATAAAATATATTCTTTATACATTTGAGGCTGGCAATTCAAGGCTTGTAGGCATGACGGGAAGGAATCGTGCCTTTCTCATTGTCAGACGCCTGTGTCAGTGTGTGACACATAGTGGGTGTGCAATAAACAGTTGTGAAAAGAATGAATCAATGTTATAGAGCCCGAGTTCCATGCCAACTGCTCCATATCTTTGATCCAGTTTTTCTGTGGGGTTGGAAAAAAGAATCCTGCCTTATTTTTGCCTGCTGCATGCCAGCTTGGCCTGTTTACTTCTGTGGTTTCCTGCATTCCCAAACAATGCGGCATTGCTTGAAATTACACTTCAGCGTTTTCTGGAGCATTTCTTCTGCCCACCCTACTTGCAGTGACTCCACTTCAGTTCCTTGTACGCTAGCTGCTGTGATAGCTTGCTGTCAGTAACCCTCTACATGCATCCACCCCAGCGGAGTTAAGTGGGACCACATCAATGCTGGGCAACTGGCTGTCTTCCAGAACTGCACTGTGGGTCAGTGTCTCTTGTGCTTTGGTGAAGTCTATTTTCCCCATTGCCTTTCAGTGGGGAAAGGGGCCTGGGATAGGGTACAGCCTATAGAATAGAAACAGAATGCCCAGTGTGTGGGTGGAAACTTCCCGTTTCCCTCTTGAGTAGAGGAGATCCATACAGAGGACGTCCCACTTATATATTCCCTTCTAGTCTAATTTTTTCTCAATGTTTTTGGTTTCTGGCACCTGTAAACCAGATGGAATATGCACTGACATACTGAGTTGTGTAGGATGAGGGGGGTGTACTGTGTTCCTCCCTCAGCCATTGTAAAGACATCAAGCCTTTTCCTCATGCACTGTTTATACCTCCTTTTCCACCGCTTATAAGTCATATTTATGTAATCCAAAAGGTTCTCATGTACTTTTTTTTAAACATTGACTTCAAAGCATATATTTTTTCCTTTGCAAAATAATAATAATAACAATAATAGGAATTTACAGATGCAGTGTTCTTAACTTGATTTGCTCTCACAAATTTTAAAGTAAGTATTTTGATTTATATTTCTATTCATCTGCCTTTACCAACTTAACAATTTAATTGACAATTAAAGAACGGTAACCAGTTGCTATGGAGTTGACTTTGACATATGGTGACTATGTGTGTCAGAGTAGAACTATGCTCTGTAGGGTTTTCTTCTTTTTCTTTCTTTATTTTTTCAATTTATTTTTTATTGTGCTTTAGGTGGAAGTTTACAGCTCAAGTTAATATCTCACACAAAAATTTATACACACATCCAACCAGCTCTGTCCTTTCCTGACTTCTCATCCTGCCTCAGGACAGGAGCCGCCCATGTGGTCTCATGTATCTACCTGAACTAAGAAACACACTCTTCGTGAGTATTAGCTTATGTTCTATAGTCCAGTCTAATCTTTGTCTGAAGAGTCGGCTTCTGGAATGTTTTTAGCTCTGGGTTAACAGAGCATCCGGGGATCATGACTTTGGGGATTCCTCCAGTCTCAGTCAGACTGTTAAGTCTGATTTTTTTACGTGAATTTGAGTTCTGCTTCACACTTTTCTCCTGCTCCATCAGGGACTGTCTGTTGGGTTCCCTGTCAGGATGGTCATTGGTGGTTGCTGGGCACCATCTAGTTCTTCTGGTCTCAGGCTGTTGAAGTCTCTGGTTTATGTGGCCCTTTTGTCTCTTGGACTAATATTTTCCTTGTATCGTTGGTGTTCTTCATTCTCCTTTGCTCCAGGTGGGTTGGGACTAATTGGTGCGTCTTAGATGGCCGCTCACAAACTTTTAAGACCCCAGATGCCACTCACCAAAGTCGGATGCAGGATATTTTCTTAACAAACTTTGTTATGCCAATTGAACTAGATGTCCCCCAAAACCATGGTCCCCAGACCTCAGCCCCAGCTACCCTGTCCCTCAAAATGTTTGGTTGTTCTCAGGAAGCCTCTTAGATTTTGCTTTAGCCCATTTGTGCTGACTTCCCCTGTATTGCGTGCTGTCCTTCCCTTCACCTAAGATGATTCTTGTCTACTATCTAGTTAGTGATTCCCCTCTCCCTCCCCACCCTTGTAACCATCAAAGAATGTTTTCTTCTGTATTTAAACCTTTTCTTGACTTCTTATAATAGTGGTCTCATGCAATATTTGTCCTTTTGCAACAGAAAAATTTCACTCAGCGTAGTGCCCTCCAGATTCATTCATGTTGTGAGATGTTTTGCGGATTCATCATTGTTCTTTATTGTTGGGTAGTATTCCATGGTGTATGTACCATAATTTGTTTATTCATTCGTCTGTTGATGGGCACCTAAGTTGTTTCTGTCTTTTTGCTATTGTGAACAGGGCTGCAACGAACATGAGTGTGCATATATCTATTCGTGTGACGGCTCCTTATTTCTCTAGGATATATTCCAAGGAGTGAGATTGCTGTATCATGTGGTACTTCTATTTCCAGCTTTTTAAGGAAGCACCAAATTGATTTTCAAAGTGGTTGTACCATTTTACATTCCCACCAGCAGTGCATAAGTGTTCCAGTCTCTCCACAACCCCTCCAACATTTATTATTTTGTGTTTTTTTGAATTAGTGCCAGCCTTGTTAGGGTGAGATGGTATCTCATTGTAGTTTTGATTTGCATTTCTCAAATGGCTAATGATCGTGAGCATTTCATCACGTATCTGTTAGCTGCGTGAATGTCTTCTTTGGTGAGGTGTCTCTTCATAACCTTTGCCCATTTTTTAACTGGGTTATTTATCTTTTTGTTGTTTAGGTGTTCCAGTATCTTGTATATTTAGAGATTAGACCCTTATTGGATGTGTCGTAGCCAAATTTTTTTTCCTCAGTCAGTAGGTTGTCTTTTTACCCTTTTGGTGAAGTCTTTTAATGAGCATAAATGTTGGATTTTTAGGAGCTCCCAGTTATCTAGTTTCTCTTCTGGTGTTTGAGCATTGTTACTTATGGTATGTATTCTGTTTATGCTGTTCACTTGCACTTTTAATCTTTAATAAATTAAGTACCAATATTGCTTTAATGACTTTTACACATAGTTGTGACATGCAGGGAATCCCTGACTTGCAACAGGGTTGCTTTACGATGACTGCATTCTAAGTCAGTTCTGACATAAGTCGAATACTTTTTTTTAGTTTTCATTAGTATTGCCTTTTATTATCAGTATCTTTATAAATCCAATCTTTATTTGTCTTGGGAGTTGGAAACATTACATATAAACATCTGTATGTGAACATCTGAGAATGATAACATCAGCAAATTACGCACTGCAACACTGTTTGTGGTGTGAAAACAAAACCAAAAGTCGAACATAAGGTTGTAAGTGAGGTTCATCATAACTCAAATATGTCCTAAATCAGGGATTACTTCTATGAATATGTATATCTCTGCCATGGATTGAATTATGTCCCCCCAAAAATGTGTGTATCAATTTGGCTGGGCCATGATTCCCAGTATTGTGTGGTTGTCCTCCATTTTGTGATTGTAATTTTATGTTAAAGAGGATTAGGGTGGGATTGTAACACCCTTACTAAGGTCACATCCCTGATCCAATGTAAAGGGAGTTTCCCTGGGGTGTGGACTACACCACCTTTTATCTTACAAGAGATAAAAGGAAAGGGAAGCAAGCAGAGAATTGGGGACCTCGTACTACCAAGAAAGCAGCGCTGGGAGCTGAGCGCATCCTTTGGACCTGAGGTTCCTGCGCTGAGATGCTCTCAGACCAAGGGAAGACTGATGACAAGGAGCTTCCTCCAGAGCCGATAGAGAAAGCCTTCCTGTGGAGTTGGCACGCTGAATTTGGACTTGTAGCCTACTGGACTATGAGAGAATAAATTTCTCTTTGTTAAAGCCATCTGCTTGTGGTATTTGTTATAGCAGCACTATATGTCTAAAACAGTCTCTCTCTATGTTGTTGTTAGTTGCCATTGAGTTGGCCCTGACTCATGGCAACCCCATGTGTTACAGAGTGGAACTGCGCCGTAGGGCGTGTATATATATATATGTATATATATATATAAAGGAATCCCTCGTTAGTGCAAATGATTGACATGCATGGTTGCTAACCAAAAGGTCAGAGGTTTGAATCCACCCAGAGGTGCCTCAGAAGAAAGGCCTGGTGATCTATTATCAAAAAATCAGCCATTGAAAACCCTGTGGAGCATAGTTCTACTCTGAGATGCCCAGGAGGATCCCAGGAGTTGGAGTTATCTCAACGGCAACTGTTTTAATTTTAATTATTATTTTTTAACATATATGAAAGTGCAAACTGCCCACCTCCTTATCTCTACTGTTATATCTCTTCTATGTTAGTTAATATATTTCTGGTTACAAATTGCAGAAAACCCAGTGTAAACTGGCTTAAACAAGAATGTAAGGACCTCCACTGAAAGACGGTGTAGGTGGATCCATTCTGTCAACAAAACTGGACGTTCTTCTGTCTCTTTGCCTTTCATTCCTCCCCTCCCCACCATTGTCACAAGATGGCTGACAGTAGCTGACACCAGGCTACTTGTCTTCTTGTTCATGCCCTGCAGACTCACGTAGCTACTGAGGAACCTTCTTTCCCAGAAGCCCTCAGCAAATATATCCTTAAATATTATTAGCTCCGTTTTGAAATGCACATCATGCACATGCAACATGTCACTCTCCTCCTTCTTCATCATTTATCACTTCTATCACCTATTTGGTTAAAGTAGAACTAAGGGAACGAGGACAATATAACATATCAAAATGGGCCTGGATGTGACTGTAATGAAGAGTATACCCTCAGTGACACAGGCTCCAGCTGCTTGCAGTTAATCACTCTCACTTAATTAATCAATCAGTTGAAGCTGATTGGGGCTGTGAAAAGAGTTTAGAGAAGCTGTATTCAAACTCTGGCATTACCATTTACTAGGTGTATAATCCCAGTCAATTTGCTTAAACTCTCAGAAACCCAGTTTTCTTGTGAAGATCAAATGAGATACTTGTAAAAGCACACTGATAACATCTACATTTTTAAAATGCCAGATTTTATTACTATTTTTGTTTAAATAAGGAGGCTGATCTTATTATAAAAGTCACTTCCAGACCTATATTAAAAGATTTTGTAATGTATCAGAGTCTTCATTCACTCAAATGCAAAAGTTTATAGACAATTCGAAATAGGCAAGGTACTGTGTTAGATGCTAGGAATATGGTGTATATAAATGAATATTAACATTAATTATCTCTGTAGAGAAAATTAATACAAAACGATATAGAAAATTGAGTTTACATCATCCCAGGTATACCCAGAAAATTCATTTTTTCCCCTTCAGTAACTGCCTCACGTTTGCTTGATTTTCTCCCCTTAATTTATCTTTCCAAATTTGAGTTAAGAAAGGAAAATTCAGTTAATTAATTGAGGTCTTGTATATAAGCATTATATTCACAATTTATGCCAAATGTTTTTTGATTTATATATAATGCTGTAATATGGTATTACTAATACATTATGTAACTTTTTTAAATTAGGTTTTTTTCAGCACTTCCTTAGAAAAACTCATTATGTAACTAATATCAAGTTTTGACACATGCAAATTAAATATAAAGTTAATTATTTTTAAATTTTGAGTTAATGATCACCAAAAACAATACCTCCTTTCCCACTTGAAGTGCCATAAAGCTCAGAGTGAAATTTAGAGCTTAGCTAAGGAAAGATGTATTTCAGGTTCTTGGAACACCTCTCTCTTTGCTTCTTTTGGTTAATCTTTATTCTGCTTTATTTTTACTTGATTCATGTTATGTAGCTCAACATTTTAAATTGCCTCATATTCTTTATGGAAGTTACAAAAAAATAAAACGGAAAGGAAGCGATAGAGGGAGGGGGGAAAAAGGAGAAAGGAAAGACAAACAGATTTGGAGAAAGGAGTGACAAGCTCAGAGCGGCGCAGCAGTTTGCAAACGAGAGGGAAATCAGTTGGAGGCAGATGTTTGGTTAGAAGGTACTTACAGGTGCTGAGGAGAGAAGAAATGAGATCCTGACTGGAGGTCATGGCATTGAGAAAAGGGATGAGGGGACAGGTTCAAGAACCATTTCCAGCGAAGAGCACAGACTTGGACACTCAGTGATCAGGGTTCTGAAATGATGGCGATGGAAAGTGGAGTGTCAGTGTTGCTGAATGTTTGGACCTAGCAGATTTCAGAAAAGCTGTGAAGATGGTGTGGGGAATGGGATGGAGATAAAAGTGCCAGACACTGTCAGTCAATATACATAAGGCTCTTAACTTTGCATAAATCATCTGTTAATTCTCAAAAGATTTCACTCTCATAGGTATTCAAACCAATTGCTGTCAAGCGAACTGACTCATGGTGACCTCATGTGTGTCAGAGTAGAACCGTACTCGTTAAGAGTTTTCAATGGCTGGTTTTTTGGAGGTAGATCACGATGCCTTTCTTCTGAGGCACCTCTTGGTGGACTTGAACCTTCAACCTTTTGGTTAGCAGTTGAGTACATTAACCATTTGCACCATAAAAGGTATGAGCATTGGCTTTTTAACAGCCCGGTAAACTAAAGTTTAGACAGTTTTTTCCACTTGTCTGAACTCCCATTTAGCTCTTGCTGACCTCAACGCCCATGATCTTTCCATTATACCATCAAGCATTTTGGATAGGTGTCTGAGGTTTATAATACATGTAGAGAGAAAGAGCAGGTGGTGGTGGTGGTTGTTTTAACTGGTAATTCTGACTATGCATGCACAGAAAAACCAAAAAGGAAACTCAAGCAGCTGTTTGGTCAGTTTAATCAACATAGTCCCCCAATGTAGACAAATCAGGTTAAAATGGCCACCCCTCTTTCTCATCAAATACCATGCTGTGATCTTGTATGTGTATAGGAATGTGTTTTTGGAAAAGGAATTATTTTTACTATAGAAACTTTCTTCTTTGTGATGGTTGTATAACATTGATTTCACTCTCACAGAAAATTGTCTATGCCTGGAAAATGTAGCTCCATTATTTTGTCTATAACTATTCTGGTTTTCTCACAAATTTAGAGTCTTACCCTATTTAAAATTCATTCCAGTCCAATAATTAAACCTGTCCCTTTAAGTAATGCTGTCCCTTTAGGAAAACATGCCTTATTTCCCAGATTTGTCAGTCTTCTGTCCTCTCCCAGGTACCCCTTCAAATTGTGTCTGGGTGTATGGGGGAGGGATAAGGGTTTTACAGTCTAGGAGTGGAGGGGAAGAAAGGGCTGGCACTCTTGGGTGTGGGGTCCTCTTGATCCTCTTGTTTTCAGGGTGATATGACTTATCTATTGTCTTGCTGGGCAGCTTTTATCTTGGCTTGGTCGACTCAACCTCACCTTGGCTCTGGTTGGTGCTAAAGAACCCAAATCTCAGCCATATCCCCCATGTGGCTCCCTGGTAGAGCCCCAGCTGGACCCAATAGATGCTGAAATTGAGCCTCTACTATGGAGATAACTTGCCTGCTAGCTCTCAAGTCAGTTACCTCATCAGCTTCCTACTGGCTAAGGGATAGGTTACTGTGGTAACTCCTGGTTTCCATCCAGCCCACATTGAATCCATGAGCTATCTAGGAAAGTCATTCCTCAAGGCTCTCAAGATGAACTCTTGAGAGGTTGGTGTGGGACAGCCCAGGGAGAAGAGGGGAAGGGATCGCATTTTAGAGTCAGATATGGAATTAGGGTTGATGTTGCTCTTCCCTTGGGCTGTTCTGCACCTTGTCACAAAGAAGAGTGAAAGCCCAAAATGGGAAATTGGGATGCAGTCTCTGACTGCTTTTCACACTCTTCTGCTCTCTACCCCCAGAAACAGAAAGTATGGACTTTGTTCCCCTTCCTTTTTGTCACAGACATACAGCAGCAAGCCTAACGGCCTAGAAAGGCAGAAAGTGTATCCTCTCTTCATAATGAGAATTCTATGATTGAATCTTCTAGGCTTAGCCCTTGAAATGTTAAGTAGGAACTAAAGGAATTTAGATGGATTGACACAGTGGCTGCAACAATGGGCTCAAACATGGCAATGATTGTGAGGATGGCTCAGGACTGGGCAGTGTTTCGTTCTGTTGGACATAGGGTCACTTATGAGTGGGAACTGACTTGATGGCACTTAACAACAACAACCCAAAACCAGCCAAACCCACTGCCGTTGAGTTGGTTCCAACTCATATGACCCTGTAGGACAGAGTAGAACTGCGCCATGGGGTTTCCAAGGCTGTAAACCTTTAAGGAAGCAAACTGCCTCATCTTTCTCCTGCTGAGTAGCTGACGGATTCGAACTGCTGACCTTTCGGTTAACAGCCGAGCTCTTTAAACACTGTACCACCAAAGCTCCAACAACAACAACAAAGTTATTTAGCAAATTCTTTCACTCTACAGAAAGCCTTGTTTTTCAAGGTAAATTCTTATCCTTTCCTGATCTAGGGCAATAAGGACTCAGGCTTGAAGTGAGAAACTGCAAAAAAAACCCTGATTCAAGGAAAGTCGTGAAATGCATTGGTTTAATATTTGCAAGATACCATCCCTGGTAGAGTTACACAGATAGAGTTGAAAGTCCAGAAATTCGTGTAGCTTAAATGTGCAGTTTGTATTCTATAGTGTATACATAGCTTCTGGTAAAATTAAAAAGAATCACTTTCTAATCCATTTTGTCTAGCAAGTGGAAAAGACAGAGAGCTGGTTTTATTATGAGCTAAGAGTAGGTAAAAACTAGTAGATTATATTTATATATAGCCTGAAAAAAAAAAAAAAGAGATATAATTACAGCTATAGTGACAAAGAAAAAAACAAAAACAGGCAAATATTTCTTTTATCAATAAATAATGAATTAACAAAAAGGTGACTTTTACAGTGTAATGTTTCTGAGCTGTTTTCAAACTGGCATTTTTAGAGATTGTTTTCTAAGTGTTTTGTCAGGAAAAAAAGCTTTAGTAAATTTTATTTTATGAATATCACAGTGTCGAGTTCTGTTTTATGTGATGGCAAAATAAACTCATTTCTTTTATACTCCCCCCCCCCATTAGATTTTACTATTTGTAGCAGGCCTTGTCAAATAAGGTGAAAATTAAATTATGAGAACATGAAGAGTGTACCTAGAAAATGATGTGAATTCTCTAATGAAGGCGGTACATTTGCTTTACTCGAAGGAATATGTCCTTTGTGGTACACACTGGTAATTAGAAGTATCAAATAAGATATTTGTGAAAAGAACTATGGGTATTACCCACTATTGCACTTCATTGTACCTCTTAATCTTGCTGTTCTAAGGATTATGAGCCATGCACGTTTTCCCCAAATTCCAAATTCATCATAAAAGGAAACACATATAATGACCATATTTCCTAAAATAATCTCTGAATTTATGTACACATTTATTCGTGTTAATGTGAGGTTTGCATTTTAATTTAGAGAATGATGCTGTGGATTGCACCATTCAAATTCTGAATAATTTCATCTAAGGACAGTTTGTAAGAACAGATAAAACCAAAACCAATTATCACATTCACTTTTCTCTTATTCCTTTCTCCTGTATGTGCAGAATGGTATAAATCCGGAACCTTTTTCTTTATTGCACTTGTCAAATCTAAATGTTTAAAAGTTTTTTTTTTTTAATTCGAATATGCATATATAAAAATACACATAATGGATGGAAGAACTATGGCAAAACTCTTTACTCCTCTTCGTTCAGTAATTATATGTGTATCTACCACTTATTCAAAAGATCTGTAATTGTTATAGTGTTGTTTCCTGAGAGATGGCAGTTCTTTCTTTTTCTTATGAAACTGGAAGTACAGATGTAGTGTAATTTTCTCACCCATATAATATTATTGTAGGACTTTTTAAATGTTGTTTTTGGTAGCTTAAACATAAAAGTAAAATTTTAAGGATGATTTAAAAAATATAATTTCCTCCCCTGCGTGCAGTAACTTAGGCAATGCCTCTGGAACACAACTTGATTTGAGGAATTCAGTACATTTTTCAATAGTGGGCAGAGGCTTATTAAAAAATTAACGAGTGAAAGTATATTTATATATGATGCATACAATAGTTTTAATTTCAGGATGATAATCTGTTATGATTTCTGGAACTTTCTTTCTGGAAACAGGGATTTTTGTTGACTTGTGTACACTATAGCAATTATTACTTTTAATGGAAAATATAGATCAACCGGAGCTTTCTAGTAACTGGAACACTGGCGACATTCTTTAACTCTTCTTGCCCTTTGTTGGATAATATACAGTTTAGTATCTAAAAGTAGAGCTATGTATTATTGTCAATTTTTTTCTTAAATATATGAGAACGGTACATTTTCAAATAGTTATACCCTTAATTTGTAAAGTTTTATCTTAGAAGTAACACTGATATAAAAATGTGAAAATGAAGAGGATCTTCTTTTTTTTTTCAAGTGTTATCCTTTTGAGGGCCTAACAGGGAATTAGTTAACATGATTTTTAATTTGTTTTAAGACCTGTGGAAAGAAACTGGCTTTCTAGAATCTACATGGTTGAGCGTTGTACAAAAATAAATATCTCCCCCTTGGAATTTAAATTGTATCTAGTAGTACTATTTTTATACCTCTTACTAGGAAACGAAATACCTCTAAATTTAGTGCTTTGGAATTTTATTTCCACTAAAAATTTCTTCAGATATGTGAGTACCATAGTAACAGCTTTGCAAGCTGATTCTTCATTACAGTTCCCCGATAAGAGCTTCACTCAAGACAGTTCCTTTGGGATGACTGAGACTAAAAATCAATTCTGATAACATTAGAACAAATTTAAAGACAAAAAAAAAAAAATGATCAGAGAAAGCATGTTGTGGATAAATACAGACAGCTTCCCTTAAAATAAAAAAAAATTTTTTTGGTCAAAAGCTAAAATGCATTTTTTCAAAAGTTTTCATTTCTTGTATTATTTTATATGTATGTTTTTTTTCTACTTTGTGGAAAAAAACCTCAATTCTTTAATTAGAGATATGCAAAATTCAGCTGAATTTATTAATGGCATACGTAAAGGTCTTTTGCATGCTTTATAATGACAAGATTTCTAGAAAACCTGCAGCTAAGTAATATTGGTTGTGAAATGATCAATGCGATAAATATCTTTTAATAAAAAGTTGATAAATTTATTATTTTCAAGAAAAACGTTACATTTTAAAAAAGGTATAGTACACTAGACTGAGCTCTGATAATCTTAGAAAGAAGTCTGTCACAATAAATCAGGTTGATAACTGATTAGCAGAACGTGTAGTCTGTCATTTTTAAATATGTGCCCAATTTCTTCACATAAATCTTACCTTTAAAATCTTCAAGGGGAAAATTTATTTTGGGCACATGGGCCATGAATATCAGTGACATTTATACAGTGCACAGAATTCATACCATGGGTTAGGATGTCGGCCATAATTCTAGGCTGATAGTTTGTAAAGGGAAGATTCCATTTTGTTCTGTTTATAAAATGTTACTCTGCATTTCATGCTCCAAGACTAACAAAGTCTATCCAAGTATAGTCAGGCACTGCAGTTTAACTTACTGCATTCATTAAACTAGGCTTAGGTTGTCCTAATTATATGTTATCAACAATTAAGAAATGGATCACATGCCACAGACTGGCTAAAACATTCTGTATTCTTGGCTGGATGCCAGGCGAGGTGTCAAGTTCCATTCTACCTTGTCATCAGCTGCATCTCTGCTTTTGCAGTACAAGCAGCAGCTGTGCTAGACAAAATAATCTAAATTCTCACATGTACTTTTCCTTTAGGAAACAGCTCACACTGAATTGCATTTTTGGTGTGAACAGTGCTACACCTGAGTAAGTTTGTGCTGAAAACGTATTTTATGCAAATATAATTTTTAACTGATATAATCTTTCATGACTTTCAAATGCATTGGTCCTATCAAAATAATGGTGTTACTTTTCATGCTGAAATTATTACCAAATGGATTTTGTGGACAGCAAAGTACTCTTTGCTCGTTCGGCAATGATTTTCCTGTACCTCAAATTACATAATTTTATAGGTGCTCTGTTTCAAAGGAAAACAATCTTTATTGATCCAGGCAGTCAGAATTAATCATGGATCTCTGATCCCAAAACTCCTGGCAAAATCCTTTTATTCAGAACACCCGTGTGCCAGACGCTCTCCACTTCACAAATCCTTGTGGGATGATGGGTTTTTCAAACAGTCGGGTTGTTCAATATAGTGCAGCTTCCAAAAGCTAAGATTCAGCAAGGCTTTCCCCTGAGCAGAGGCAGGCCCAGCTAATTTTACGAAGAGCTAAATTTGACCCAGCTTTTGCTTCAAATTGTCATGTTTGCTTTTGATGGCATAAAAATGGATTTCAGAGGTTGTTCTCCTTTCCATGTGTTTGACATAGAGAAGATCCTGGAGCAACAGGTGTGTGTCACAGCAGGATCAGAGAGTAATGGTCCCAGGGTACCATGTGCTGTAAATAACCCCCAACAGCTCCTTGAATAGGTACTGCAATAGACCCTAATGGAAACCTAGTCCCATAAGAGGAAATGACATTAAGCTCACCACAGACCTTACATATGTGTTGAAATGTATTCTCAGATTACCATTTTGCTTGTTTAATAAAAGCTTTACTGCATTATATACTAATTAAAGAGGTGATGCTAAGTTCTTAATTAGAAAGAGAAAATCCCAACGAGATGCAAAAGACCCAGATAAGGTCTCTAATTTACATACAACTTGTCCTGTGCCACTTTGTAATGTTGTCTGCTGAGACCATTTTTTTATTGGGCCATTTAACTTTTCAAATTTTGCTTTACACTAGGACATCTATGTGATCCTTTACAATTTACAGAAACATGCCAAGAAATTTCTCTACCAAAACCAACTACCTGGAATAATAATTTCCTTTGATTTCACGAAAGATTTTCCTTTTTTCTGCCTTTAGTAGACCATCTATCTAGGGAGTCTGGGAAGTGCTCTCAGGGGAGAAGCTATTCAACTTGATTTGGATAATATGCAGCTCTCACTGCTCAAGAGCCAGCCAGTCAAACAGTCTCATATTCATTTTCTCTTTCTCTTTCCTCCCTCTCTTCCTCTTTCCCTTTCTCCCTCCCTCCTCTTGGTTTAATTATTTTAAAGTCATAAAAATAATGTTGAAGTATTTTAAATATGGTACCAGGCACCACACTATAATATAAGAAATGTAAGTCTAAATCATGTTCAGTTCTTCTGGCCAGTGGGTAACACAGTCTTGGCCAGACAGCACATTCGTAATGAATTTGCCTGACTTGGTCATCACTGTATCCCTGGTACTTGAAGCAGTGTCTGCCTCTCGTAGGTGCTTAGTGACAATTTGCTGATTGAGGACACTCATGTGACTCGCTTTTTTTTAATATAACCTGTTATCTAGGTGTATATTTCACTCAGCTTGTGATGGTTGACTCCTTGGGCAGTTCCCCAAAGATGTTCAGCCTTTTTCTCAGTTGTAAAACTCCGTTTCTTCTTCAGGTTATTTTCCTTCTAGACTTTTATTCGAAATAACCTCCTCCATCTTCTTTGTTCTCTATTACTTATTTTCCTACATCTTTTCTCTTTTGAAATGCACTATTTTGCTTTCCTTTTCAGCCCCTTTCTCCTTTTATTCTCTCGCATGTTGCCATTTAGGTTCAGGCTAAACTGCTGGGACAGCTGCTTTCTTGACCTCCTCTAGATTTTGCTGACCACATCACCAACTGGCAGGGTGTGGTGCCTTACAGTCTTCCAGGAGACTTGCTTCCAAATGGAAATAATGGACTAACATTTTTGAATTATAATCTGTGATCAACATGAGAGAATTCCAGTAATCTTGAGCATTTTAAGGCACATTCACCATGTTACTGAAATGATTATTAAAATTCTGAATCTTAAAAACAGTCTATTCTGTATTGAAACACTTCATGTGAATACATGAATCAGATAATGGCCCTTAGTTGATAATAGCACCAGAAACAAGCCCTGGGGAGTCATCTAGTATACCCCTTCTTCTTCCAGAAAATAGTAGACTGAAGCTATTCTTGGTAGAAGACTGTCTAGTCTTTTCTTAAAAAAATTTGAAATAAAGAAGTTTTATTACATTCTACTCTATTGTCGTATGACTTCTACAGCTAGTGAATTATTTGAGATGAATTTTATGTTTTCATTAGCCTCTCCCTTTTCAAATATGTTGTTGTTGTTAGTTGTCATCAAGTCGATTCCATCTCCTGGTGACCCACGTGTTCAGAGTAGATCTGCTCTGTAGAGTTTTCAAGGCTGTGACCTTTTGGAAGCAGATTGCCAGGATGGTCTTCTGAGGAGCCTCTGGGTGAATTCAAACCACCAACCTTTTGGCTAGTAGTTGAGTGCTTAACCATTTGTGCCACCCAGGGACTCCTTTCTCATACATACATACATACACATATATATATATATATATACATACACACACACATATATATATAAAAAACCAAAACCAAACCCGTCACCATTGAGTCGATTCCAATTCATAGTGACCCTATAGGACAGAGTAGAACTGCTCCATAAGGTTTCCAAGGAGCAGTTGGTGGATTCGAACTGCTAACTTTCTGGTTAGCAGCTTAGCTTGCTGTAGCTCTTAACCACTGCACTACCAGGGCTCCAATATATATATATATATAGTATATATATATTGTGTATGTATGTATATATATATAATATATGTACAGTTATGTGCTGCATCATGTCTGTTTGGGCAACATCCATCTGTATATATGTCCTTGGTCCCATAAGATTATAATAGAGTTCAGAAATTGCTGATCAGAGAATAGTGGATGCAACATCTTCCCACATGCAACACATGTGTCTCATGTCTCTTGTATACAGGTGGTCTCCAGGTTACGAGCTAGATCCATTCCTAAGTTTATGTTTAAGTAGAATTTGTAGGCAAGTTGGAAAAGGTACATATGTTTCTTATTTAGCGCCAGTTAGTCAAATGTTTGTCTTAGTGTAAAGTATATATTTTACCTTTCTATGCATATAAAACACTTAAGAAACACTTCCAAACCATTGTGTTTAACTCAAATTCTTAATAGAATAGGCTTTATGGCAGTCCGTTCTTAAGTATGAGTTGTCTGTAGGTCGGATGTTTGTAACCTGGGGACTCCCTGTAATATGGTGTTCGCGCCCAACGTCCAAATCACATAACATTCTATTTCACAGAACGTATTGTGGACATTAAGTGACACATGATTGTATACACACACATACACACACACACAAATATATACTCACACACTGTATACTGGGAAAAGTAGGGTTTTTTTTTTTTGCCTATTTGTATTATTAGAAGGAAAATTATTTTATAATAATTTTAGGAGTAGAAGTTAGTTTTTGCTTCAAAATACTTAGGACCAGAGCCAAAACAAAGTAAAGTTGATTAGTGCTGAGAAGTATTTCTCTTTTGAGAGTCCAGTGGGTCATTTTGTCACTTCCATTCTTCTCCATTTTATAGGCAACATTTTCTTCTAGCTACTGTACAGTAAAAATGATTGTGAGTAGTGGCTGGTGCTTCCGTAGAGGGAAAGCCGGACTGCTCAGGGGAGTGCATAGGACAAAGGGAGGCCCTTTTTGAGTCTGTAGCCAACAGGACAAATCACTGAAATCCTCTTAGATATTAGAGGCGAATATCCTGAGCTACTGAAAACTCAGAAGGACTAACAAAGTTCATTCTATTTGTCATTGAAATGTGACAGTGATGTAGAACAAAACCTTTCCGCAGTGGGGGCTGGCTGCACTGAGTTCCTTTTGCAACAAGGAAATTAGGTCAGAAGAAATTTAGGTCAACACCTTATAGAAATGCCCCCATGCCTGAAAGGAGTCAGGAGAACTTAAAATGTTACAAACAGAAAGGTTATTATTTTTATGTTTAATATGAAAAATGGTACCTTCCGCAGCTTAGTGCGATATAAATTCAGTTATGAATCAGCAAAGAAAATTACCTCTTGCATCACTAAGAACAAAAACCAACCCTTTGCCATCAAGCTGATTCCAACTCATAGCAACCCTATAGGACAGAGTAGAACCACCCCATAGGGTTTCCAAGGCTGCAGATCTTTACAGAAGCAGACTGCCACATCTTTCTCCATGGAGCAGCTGGTAGATTCAAACTGCTGACCTTTTAGTTAGCAGGCAAGTACTTAACCACTATGCCATCAGGGCACTGGCGCTATTCCTGCTAAATCAAGAGGTGATCCTGAGGTGCTTCTAACCAAGCCCAGCTGACCTAGGTTAATCATACAAGTCATGAAATAGTTATCAAGGCTTCGTTAAGTGAAATAAACCTATTAGATAATGCAAAGATTGATAAGCACCCTCCTCCTATCAACTTCATCTTTACCATTAAGAAGCTTATAAGGCTAGTGGGTAGATGAAAGTGCAATATAATCTATAATTCATGGATTCACCATCCTACAGTAAATAAGCTCCTACTGTGTGCCAAAGACTTTGAAAAGTGATTCATAAAAGTTAAAGCAAAGTGCTTTGGGGTTGATTGGAGAAAATGACTGGGCTAGTATGGGGTGGGCAAAAGGAGTATGGGGTGGGCAAGAGAAATAATTTCTCAAAAGAGAGGACAGTTTAACTGAACTTTAAATGGGTATAATTTCAAGATGGTAATATGTAAGAGGCCCCTGAGTGGAAGTGGTGGGCATAGAGGCACGGGCTGGGTGGTGGGTGGTGGGGAGGTTGGTTTGGAGGACAGAAAGTAACTAGAGGCAGTGACTGAGAACTTTAGGAGGCGAGAACATCATGTACAAAGACAGGGATAGAAAAAAAATTTATGTATTTGGGGGAATAACTAATGATCCATTTTTACTATACTGAGCATGGAAGACACAAAGTGAAGTAGTTAGAAAAAGTAAATTGGAGTCTTATTAAGAAATGCCTTGAATGCCACTCTCAGGAGTAGCATGAATGAAGGTGGACCACTCTGTGCCTCCGTGGAAAGGATTCTGGTGACTTGGGTTGGCTCTTCTCCATTAAAATGGCTGAATAAAGTCTAGCAATGTTAAGCCATAAATCTCGATCCCTTGTTCTAGAATGTCTCTAGATATAAGATTACTTGATCAACATCTATACCATGAATGTATAATATATATTTTCTAAAAGAAAAGTGGAATTTTACTAAATTCACTTTGCAAAGTATCTTCACTGAAGCCTAATTTGGTGTTTGGCCAGTTTAAACAAACAAACAAAAAATGAATGAGAAATATAAAATATGTGCATAGTTTTTATTTCCATTAGTTACGTGACCACCTTCTCACTACATACATCAGTTAGCCAAGTCTGCTTTCAGCAGTGGAAATTTCATTATCAGATCTAATTCTGGTTTGGTAGCACATTAAACTTTCAAACACTTAATGACTCTGGTTTTCTTTCTGTTCAGCTTTACCTTTCATAAAAGCACTGGCAAGAGGAAAGAAATGACAGTAAGACTGAATTATGAACTTTAAAAAGTTGAGAACAAGTAACTACTTGTGCTGTGAAAGCTCCTTTCTGCTCTTGATTAACTGTCTGCAATAGGTCAGTGGTGAGCGCTGTGTGTGTGGCGATGATTTGTTGTAGCTGACAGGCAGAGTAAATCACGGGAGTAGGTGGGGGACCCAAAGGCAGGAATTACTTTTAGGCTTCTGTTTCACACATAGAGATTGCCCAAACTCTGCATTAATAAAATGGCTCATTTCCTCGACCTGTTTCCAATATCGTCTGTAGCTCGCAATATAACAAAAAGCAAAACAGCATTTGCGATGAAGGGTAGATTAGTATCCTAACTGCTCACCTCGAAATTGGTGAGCAATTCCAATTGGTGGAAATTGGTCGATGGGTACTTTCTGAATAAGATTATGATCCCAGAAATCAGCTTTTGTGTGTTGTGTTGGAGAGGTTGTGTGTGTGTGTGTGTGTGTATGATATGTATCTATATACATAGTTCATTATCTATGTATCTATCATCTGTCTATCCTCTATTTACCTGTCTGTCTATCATCTATCTACCTACCTACCTATCTAAAATTTGCATGTTGATGGGAATATCAGGAAGGAAGAAACTAACATTTTTTGACCTCTTAGTATTTGTTCTCCATTGAGGTAGGTATTAACATCCCTCCAGTACAGATGAAAAATTTGAAGCTCAGAGAAGTTAAGTAAATTACAGGTTAGGCAGCATGCCAAAAACTAAAAAGCTAGAAAGTGATGCGATTCCAAGTCTAGGTCTGACTGAACTCCAAAGCCCAAGACACGCATTCACTCTCTTTTGCTTTTTCTCCATGCCTCCTTGCCTTATATTAGAAAAAAAGCCAAAATGGCTTACAGAAGGATACAACGAACTAAGTAAAAATGACTTAAAGAAGGTATCACATATAAGCCAAAATGAAGACCAAGGTAAGAAAGAAAACAAAATGAGACTAAGTGTGAGTTTAAAGGCAAAGATGACTCTAAGTTTCTTAGCAGCCAACACAGAGAGAGAAACCAGTTACACAGAAGTACCGTAAAATGACAGTATTACAGTTTTACACAGCTTGGTTCTTCTGATATCCTTTAGTTGTGATATTTGGTACAGGTCTTTGATGGTCTGGTTTGATTTCTCACTTCATCCTAGTATCTCTTACATAGGTATGTGTGATGCTCACACAGACATCACAGCGTAAAGAAAATATTGAGGAATGCCTCCACACCCCAGGCTGAATGTTTACCCTCACTGAAGAGATAAGCTGTTGTCTTTAAGAAATGACTATCAAGTAAGGGGGCTGGTCAAGCAGACTGTGCTGGGGATCCTTACACCATAGGCACACCCTGTGCACCGGTATCTATGCATTGTCTGTGCATGTGTGTGTCTTAACACTCTGTTCTATGTTCTTACTTTGCCTGTCATCATTTATTATTATTTCCACTGTTTTCCTTGAAAATACCTTCTTACATACCTGCAATTGGCAATTATTTTACAATTCTATACAGTCTTCATCCAGACCACTTACACTTTCTGAACGTGGAGTGTATGCCAGTGGGAACATTGACAATCACAAGTGAATGCCATTTTCTGTCTTGGTTACATCGGATGACTCATAGAGATGAGGGTTTTCAAGAAGAGTGTTTCCAGACTAAAGACTTGCTATAGAAAGTAGAAAACTAATGTGTAGGGCTGGCTTCAAAAGAGCTAAGGCTTGCTTTCAGTGTGTAGAGGGAAAAGTGGACTTCAGGTTAATTTTGTTTGATTGTTTGCAACAGAGTTACAAGAGAATATGATAAGATTATTTTCTCTCTTGTCTGCCTTTATATATATATGTTAGGTGCCATCAAGTCAAGTTTTGACTCATATTGACCTTATGTGACAGAGTAGAACTACCCCACAGGGTTTCCTAGGTTGTAATCTTTATGGTGGCGCAGTAGTTAAGAGCTATGGTGAGCTACGGCTGCTAACAAAAGGTTGGCAATTTGAATCCACCAGTCTCTCCTTGGAAATCCTATGGAGCAGATCTACCCTGTCCTGTCGTGTCACTATGAGTTGGAATCGACTTGACAGCAACGAGTTTGATTTTTTGGAATCTTTATGGGAGCGGGTTGCCAGGTGTTTCTTCTGTGGAGCCACTGGCTGGGTTTGAACAGCCAACCTTTTGGGTAGCAGCTTAGCACTTAACCATTGTGCAACCAGTGTTCTTTCATATACTCTATACCCGTTGCCATCGAGTCAATTCTGACTCATAGCGACCCTATAGGACAAAGTAGAACTGCCCCATAGGGTTTCCAAGGATTCAGACTGCTGACCTTTTGGTTGGCAGCCAAGCTCTTAACCACTGTGCCACCAGGGCTCTTCATATACTCTATAAGGAATAATAATAATAAATCTGCATTTCCTTTTTATTAAATCCAATTTAGTATAAACTTGCTCTGTTTAGGAAAGAAAAAAAGAATATTAAAAATGAGTTTTAGAAGCCTGATTTGCCTATACAGAAATACTGTCAATCCAATAGAATTGAAGGAAAGATCAAAATATTCTTACATCCATGTGGAATCTAATGTTCTCTAGTAAATCAGAGAATCAAGCTCTGTAAAAACCACTAAGCAAACTAGGTCACAGATAACAAGGTAGCAATTAAAGTGAGGATATCAATTATTTAGTTATTTCCTAATATTTCAGTCTGTAGGATTTTTTATATAGGGCCCACATTTAACACTATATTATAAAAAGAAAACTATTTTTTAGCATTAAAATAAACTATTTATAGAATAATTTAAAATACGATGACTGGATAAAGAGCATTCGTTAAACAAGTGGTGAGGGTACATTACCGGAGAGCCCTCATTTAGGAATCTCTTCAACTAACATCACTAAATTATAGTTGTTATAGGAAAGAAGAAATTTAATACCTGTTACCTAAAGAATATCATTTGGTACATTGTGTTTTGTTTATCTGTGTGTTCTAGGAAATCACGCTACCCCCAATAGTTGATTTTCTGCTGCATTTTGCATCAGTGCTTTTTCCATTCTATCTTCCTTTCTTAAGCCTAGATTGACCTATTAATTTAAAAAGCTGTATCCTTCACAATATGCTAGGAAACCAAGCCTAAGCAACCGGAGACTTGCACAAATGATTTTATCTAGTGTATTTTGTTTATTTAAGTGCCCTGGTTTGCTCTTTATAATTGAATTCTTGTATCCTCCCCAAAGAAAAAACCATGTTCTTTTGCATTGTACTACCATATATTAATGAGTTGTTTACAAGCTTTCTAGTATTAATAAACTTCTTTTTGGCCTTCTGGGACAAATTTCTCTGAGATTATGGACATGTTTATGGTTGTAGGATGGCAGTCAATAGAAGAAAGGGTTTCAAAATACATTAAAGAGCCACATACTATCCCACTGATTCAGAGCTGGTACTTATTTCAGTAGGTTTCACTGATATTTTCATAAAGAAAATATTTTATGCCAGATCCCATGCTACACTGCAAGGTATACAGATTTGTCCTTTCCCTTGGGGCGATCCCATTCTTTTGGGTAAGTAGAGAAACATACCCAATGTCTCCTAAAATCTGAAGTGAGGGAGGTGATGGCAGTATGTGTAGCGTACTGCCAATGTAGAGGAGAAGCTCCTCACCTGGCCAGGGGCCGGGGAGGTGTGAAGGGTAAGCAAAAGTCAGAGAATGCTTTCTGGATGAGACCATGCCTGGGTTTTAAAGGCCAAGTTGCCGTTATTCAGATTAAAGGAGGAGTGGGGTGAAGGATAGGGGAAGGGAAGGACATTCTAGTTGGCAGGAGCAAGATAAAAAGCAAAGAAGGGGAACTTTAAACAAGTAGTAGGAGCACTTTCTTCTTCCACTACTTAATAAACTTCTTCTTTCTTTTGAGAAAGAATCCAATGAATAGTGAAGAGCTAAGAAATATCTTAACCCTTCTTGCCTTTTTTTAATCAAAAAGTGAAAGAATAGGCTAGAACATCTTTAAGGCTTCTTCATGTCTCTTATATTATGTGATTTATATATTTAATTAACATAAGAGAACAAACTGTTAGAATGTCTGCTATTAATGAGTGGATATTATCTTTAGGAAAACAAAATGTTTGCTTTTAAACAATTTATGAATCAGAATACGGGACTAGTAGAGACCTTTCCCTTCATGTAGTCTGATTACAATCAGTTTTACTCTACAGGGAGTTGATTTCACAGGAAATTCCCAGGAAAGCCTCTTTCTACATATCAAGCCATATCTAGGGTCCTACTGTGGGGGAAATCGAAGAATTTTTACCATGTTTTTGTACTAGCCTGTATCAGTTGGGTTGCAATAAAGCAGCAAACAGAGATGAAAACCCAAGGTTCCAGGGCTGGTGTGTTAGTTCCATGATACCACTTGTGCCTCAGGATCCTTCTAACTTTCCACTCCACAGTTGTGGCACTGGCTTCCCTTCTCAAATATAGCTCATGTTCAAAGGGTGGCTGTTGAAGTTTTGTACAAAATGTGACCAGTTTAGGCAAATAGGATAGGGAGGGGAAAAGGGCAGAAGACATGTGTCAGCTTAACCAGCCCACTCAACAGCTTCTGCTTACATTTGATTGGCAGAACTTAGTCATCATGCTACCTACCTGCAAGGAAGGCTGCTGTTGTTGTTAGTTGCCATTAAGCTGATTCTGAATCATGGCGACTCCATGTGTGCAGAGTAGAACTGCTCCATAGTGTTTTCAAGGCTGTGAGCTTTTGGAAGCAGATTTCCAGGCCTGTCTTCTGAACCACCTGTGGGTGGTTTTGAACTGCCAACCTTTTAGCTAATAATTCGTCAATTAACTATTTGTGCCACCCAGGGATGCCAAGTTGCAACTTGTTGTTGTTAGGTGCCATCGAGTCAATTTTCTACTCACAGTGACCCCAAGTGACAAAGTAGGAACCACCACATAGGGTTTTCTAGGTTGTAATCTTTAAGGGAGCAGATTGCCAGGTCTTTCTCCCACGAAGCTGCTGGGTGGATTCAAACCACCAACCTTTCGGTCTGCAGCTGAGAGCTTAACCATTGCACCACCAGGGCTCTTTTGCTACTTATTAGCTGCATTAAATTAATCTTCCTGGGCTCTAGACTAGATTAATAATTTTCAAATTTTTCTCAAAGTTCCGATACACTCTTTTCCCCCAATGGATGGTACCTGTAAAATAGGTAAAAACAACACTACTTGGTTGAAATAGAGGTGGTGGTAGATCCAAAATCCTACTTGACCACTCTTCTTGCTCCCAAAGCTTCCATTGGGAGAGATGGTTTCTGAGCCTCGTCCTGCATCTAACATTCCATATGTCGTCGGTAAGGCAGAGATCAAAATCTGGATGCCCTAAGAAGCCACATGGTACCACTTGGTCTATATCTGGGCATTGTTGTAACTATACATGAAACACACTTTAAAATGTTATCCTTTTTTTTTAAGCAAATGAATTATACTCCCCTTGTCTTTCTACTGTTTATTTGCATTAATTTCTATGTTTTGCAAAACTTCTTACTACATCCTTTTCAAAAAGTGGAATGGTGTGAGGCTCCTAGGAAATTCTCAGAAGTTTACAAATTAGATTTTTGTACTTTCCCCCCAACTTGTTTGCCTCCTACATGGATTTGTAGCTTTTTTTTCTCTGCCCAACACTTAATTCACCTTTACAACATCACACATATCTCATGGGGAGAGCAGTAATGTTTTCGCTTCATAGGTCACCATAACAGGAGGTCAGTGAAAAATCAAACATGACTTTAACAACATAAGAGTTGAAAGACACCCGCAAAACTGGGCATGTGGATTGAGAGCTAGATGGGTGGTCAACCTAACCCAGACACTCCAGCAGTAGTCTAACCACATAACAGACCAGGGGAAACTCCAAAGTTGCTAACTAAGAAGCCAGTTTTATTTTATTTAATTTTTTTCAAGAATTCTATTTTCAGTCACTACTATCAAAGGGTAGAAAATGTGCTGATGTCTTGAGTTACTTCATATTGGTCTTTTATATAGAGCAATTTTATGAAGACATAAAATGCACTTACGTTTTAGGGTTTTATGAACATCAAGCAATACTTAAGAACTCAGCATTTTCCACATACACCAATTGAAATCACCATAAATAATCCTTAATTTTTGCATAATGCATGTTTAAAAATGCAAATAAAACTTTTAATGAACTAGCACTTAGTATAGTTTTATTGTTTAATTCTTAATATTCTGAGTGGAGTCTCAGACTTATTAAATCTTATTTAAAATTTGTCTGTTAAATCAAGGGTAATGAAGTATTTCCCTTTTTGTTTGAAATCATATGTTTTAAAGTTAATAATATTTAAAATTAATTTGGAAATTGAAATTTTTAAAGTGTACTAATTACTGAACTCTCTACATCCATTTACATAAGAAAATGTTGCATAGTGACAGTTTGAGTTTTGATCATTAAATTAAAAACCCAGGCATGCTTGGTTAGTTACTATAGCTTATTACTTGGAATATTTGGCACTCACACCCGTTTATTTACTTTGGTGGTTCACTTTTAAGATAGAGACAATATGTCTTTCATATGCAAAAATTTACGTACAGTATGAGATAAAAAATATCTATTAGTTTTTTGAATTATAATTGAATATCTTTAATTTAGATCTTTGTCCGTATTTCCAGACACATATATAGTAACTCCTTGACATATGTGATGGAATTATTGTTGGAAAAACATGATTAGTCCAAAAATACTTTATCAAAAATAATTTTCCCATAAGAAATCACGTTAAAGGGCTTTAAGATATAATTTTAACCGTCTAAGATGCTCTACTGGTCCCACCCCATTTGGAGCAAGGGAGAATAAAAAAAACCAAAGACACAAGGGAAAGATTGGTCCAAAGGACTAATGGATCACAACTACCACAGCCTCCACCAGACTGAGTCTAGCACAAGTAGATGGTGCCTGGCTACCATCACCAACTGCTTTGACAGGGACCACAATAAAGGGTCCCAGACAGAACTGGAGATAAATGTAGAACAAAATTCTAACTCACAAAAAAAGACCAAACTTACTGGTCTGACAGAGATTTGAGAAACCCGGAGAGCATAGCCTCCTTTTAAGTCAGTACTGAAATCACTCCTGGGGTTTACCCTTCAGCCAAAGATTAGACAGCCCCACAAAACAAGACCAAATGGGTACACCAGCCCAGGGGCAAGGATGAGAAGGCAGGAGGGAACAGGAAAGCTGGTAATGGGGAACCCAAGGTCGAGAAAGGGAGAGTGTTAACACATCATGGGGTTGGCTACCAATGTCACAAAATAATATGTGTATTAATTGTTTAATGAGAAACTAATTTGCTCTATAAATCTTCTTCTAAAGCACACACATACACACACACACAAAGAAATGAAAAAAAAAGTTATAATTTTTAAGGTTGTGTAGCTGCCTGTTAATTATCTATAGATGGACAGATCAAACAGCAGGGACTGCAGTCCTCCATCTCTGAGTACCCACAGAAGAGAAGATTAGCTCCCCTCACCTACCTGACCTTACCTTCTTGTACCCTGTGTAGGGCTGGCCAATAAACACAGCCTTAGGGAAGAATTTCCATGACTTTCTTTTCTTAATTCCACCAGATTTCCCAGTAGTATGTGCCTGACTCAAGCCATGATCTTTTCAATTGCCTCATATGCACGCAAAAGCTGGACGATGAAAAAAGAAGACAGGAGAAGAATTGATGCATTTGAATTGTGGTGTTGGTGAAGAACATTGAATATACCGTGGACAGCCAGGAGAACGAACATATCAGTCTTAGAAGAAATACAACCAGAATGCTCCTTGAAGCAAGGTTGGTGAGATGCTGGCTTGCTTATTTTGGACATGTCAGCAGGAAAGACCAATCGCTAGAAAAGGACATCATGGCTGTTAAAGTGGAGGGCCAGTGAAAATAAGGGAAACTCTCAATGAGATGGACCATAGCAGCAACAACTGACTGGAACATAGCAACAATCATGACGATGGCACATGACTGGGCAATATTTCCTTCTATTATACATAAGGTTTCTATGAGTCAGAGCTGACTCAACCATAACTAACAACAACAAAATGGAAAGTCTGGAGGTAGCAGCAGCACACATTGCTGCTGGCTATTTTACTACTCTTGTAGACCATGCAGTGAGAACCGTAAACTGGAAATGCTGCATGCTCTTCCAGAGGCTAGAAGGGTAAACTGTATATAAACCAAGAAACATGCTCTATTCAGTTCTCTATCAGCTATCTTGGCTTGCCCCATATTGATCCTGCCATTTTCACTCCCAAACAGACTCATTTCTCCGGATTCCCTATCATACCTGAGTTACTGCAGTAACTCAAGTTGGTTCTCCTGTCTCCTTTATACATTGGTAAGAATTTTTCAAAAACACAAATCTGATCAAGCCGCCTTGATTTCACCTGCTAAAATTTCTGAAGTGACTCCTTATCACCTTCAAGGTCAAAATCTAGACATGGAATAAGAGGCTGTTGACTCTTTGGACCTGCCTGCTTCATCTCTTTCTACACCTACATACACACCCTAGATTCTCAAGTTTTCCAGAAGGACCACTAGGCTCATGCTTCCATGCCCTAGCATTTGTGGTTCCTGCGGCTTGGAATACCCTTCCCAGTTATTTGGCCTTACTCTTACTCATCCTTCAAAACTTTGGTGAGGCATGATGTCTTCTGAGACGCCTCCTGGAATTCTTCCCTGGAGCCTCCTCTGACTTCCTCTGGCATCTTCTGTCATAGCATCTACTGTAAGTATTTGTAATTTTCTGTAAATTGGTTATGAATTCACTGGTGAGCTCACTGAGGGTAATAGATATGCTTTGTTTCTTCCTGTTTATAATGTGTAGTCCAGTGCCTGACCCTCAGTAGAAGCTCACTAAATGTTGAATGAATGAATTGTCAGAAATCATATAATTAGGCTACACCATCTTAGCTTGGAATAGATTGATCAGTAGGTTGACTCTTGGGACATGTAGAGTTACAATCACAATCTATGTCCTAGTTAAATTTCTTGTTTGTAACCATTAACCCTTTGCCGTTGAGTTGATCCCAACTCATAGCGACCCTATAGTACACTTGAGCCATAAAAACCAAGGATAGTATATATATATAAACCAGTTTAAAACCAGAATGCTCCTTGGAAGAGAAGATGGCGAGACTTTGTCTCACATACTTTGGACATGTTATTAGGAGCGACCAGTCTCTGGAGAAGGACATCATTGAAAAAGAGGAAGACCCTCAATGAGATAGGTTGACACAGTTGCTCAAACATAGCAACAATTGTGAGAATGACGTAGCACTGGGCAGTGTTTCATTCTGTTGTACGTAGGGCGACTCTAAGGCACCTAACAAAAACAATGATAAATTTGTCTCCAGAGTAAGCAGATACTAAGAAAGTTCAACTACTAATGGTAGTGGTGGTGGTAGAGGTGGGAAATCTTAAATCACTATGATGAGTGTTTAAAAAAAATTAAGATATTCTCATGGTGCTCTGGAAGAATTAATTTAAATATTTCCTATTCAATTATATTCATAAATAATCAAAGTTCTGAGAAAAATTCCAAGTCTATTTTATTTATTCTTTTAAGACATGATAAAGTGAGCAAAGAAAGATATTGAATAATTTTTTTTTGAGGGGGTGTTTGTTTAATAATTCTTCCTAAACATTTATATGTTTATATAAGTAGTGTGACTTTCCAATAATTGAAAAACAGTCATTTTTGTTGTTTATCTATTTTATTATTATAGGCTCTCTAAACATGAGTATACTTTTTGGAGAAGAGAGAGGAACATGGGAGCTATATGAGAAAGCAAACAGAATCTAAAGTACGAACAGGGTTCAGATAAACATTGTGTTAGGCCACAGAGATTTCTTGTTTGATTTCTCAGTAGTGTTAGCTAATTGTTTCCTCTAATCCCCAGTTTCTTATATAGCTCAGACCCTCTGAACCTCTCAGGACTCCTCAGGTGCCATTGCACAAATCCTGATTCACAGAGGTTGAGCCAGCCACCTTTCCTCCAAACTGCCTTATCTGAGTTTCTTTCAGAGTCAATTGAAAGGGCTTTAGCAACTTTCTGTTTGAGTATTGAGCAAAGCCTAGTTCATTAGGCCTCTAAAACCACTGTCTTGGCCCTCAATCGTGATCGATAAACCAAAACTAAATCCATTGCCATCGAATCAATCCCGACTCACAACGACCCCATGTATTTCAGAGTATTGGTGCATTCCACAGTGTTTTCAATGGCTGTAATCTTATGGAATGAGTCCTTGGGTGGCACAAATTGTTAAACACTTGACTACTAGCTAAAAGGTTGGCAGTTTGAATCCAGAGGTGCCTCAGGAGACAGGTGTGGTGATCTGCTTCTGAAAGTTTACAACCTTGAAAATTTTACTCTAACTCTGCACACATGGGGTTGCCATGAGTCAGAATTGACTTGACTGCAACCGACAACAATCTTATGGAAGTAGAAGTTCAGACCTTTCTTTCCCAGCTCCACTGAGTGGATTCAAACCTCCAACCTTGTGGTTAGTAGCTGAGAGCAAATCCGGAGACCTTAATCATGGTCAATAAATATCATATGATTTAGCAGAATTTGGCTTAGTTCAGCTGAGATGTTTCATTGTTCATTGTGTACAACGTTCCAGTCATTATACTAGGTGCTTACTCGTCTAGAAGTAGAGACAAACTTCTAAGTAAATAATTTTAGATCATTGTCATATGTGCCATTATGTAAGTATGGGAAAGAAATGGAATTTATATGGATGAAGATGTGATTAGTTCAGAAAAGGAGTGGGCATGAAAGACCTCACAGAAAAGGTGAATATTTTAGCAGAGTTTCAAAGAATGAACTAGAGTTTTTCAGGCAGTTGAGATAGAGAAAGATTCCAGGGAGAAAGGACAACATGGACAAAGGCTCAGTGGTGTGACACAATGTGGTATAGTTTGATGCAGTAGAGTATACGGTAAATGAGAGGAGAGTATTTAAAGGGGAAGAAGAAGTAGGCAGAGGGCAGATTATAAAACCTACCTCAGATTAAGGTACTTGAAGTTAATACTGAAGTTTACTAGAAGCCAGTGGAACATTTCATACAGGTGTGTGCCATGGTAATAGATTTATTTTAGAAATCGGTGTAGAAGAGGGACTACAGCAGTGTGAGTCTGGAGACAAGAAGTGCAGTTAGATGACACCATAATAGTCTAGATGTGATTTGACAAGGGCCTTTGCTAGCCCAGTGGCCAACATTTTTTGTTTATGCATTTGTCTTCCTTCTAGGCTGTGAATTCCTCAATAACAAGTATGTAATCTCGTTCATCTTTATGTCCCCAGTGCCTTCTATAGTGCCTAGCAGGCAGTAAATTAGTAAAGCAGGAAAAAAATAAAAAGAATTATTTTCTAAAAGTTTTCTCTTAATAATTCATTGGACTTATGTTAACAATTATTTATGAAGATTTCTGCATTGAAATTGCTGCAGTGATTTCATAGTGAATTTCAAGAGAGATATTTTGTCTATAAAAATAAGATTGATTGTCCAGATTTGTTACACACATATATTTATATAACATATATAGCATATGTAACAGTATATAATGTATGTAACTATGAAATAGTTTACTATAGGGTTGACCTTCAAAATAAAAATGATCCAATATTTACTCCGAGTCAAACATCTACTTTGAATTCTTTTTCTAGTAGTGGTGATAAATGTATACAAATAGTAAATATTTCTGATTCCATTCCTGTTTTATGTAAAATAGCATGCACAACCAGTATGTTGAACAACTAGAACTTGATAAGCTCAAACCCTTCCTGTGAACTAATTCTTTCCCCATCTCCAGTTAAATCTTAGGTGAGTTCCACAGCTTTTCCATGAACTTTTGGACAAAAAAAGAGGTGTTCTGTTCACTTATAGTCATGGTAACAAACAATCTTATTTCAGTAATTAAAACGTCTAGTCCCTACAATAATCAAAACTCTCAATTTCATGTAGTATTAAAAGCTTCTCCCACACCCCATGTTGGTCCTGCTGCAGATGAGGAAATGTCCTGCCATCCCCCTACTAATCAGCTCTGGATTTTTCATCTTCCTTGGTGGGGGTGCAGTGGTTAAGAGCTTGGGGGCTAATTAAAGGTCGGCAGTTAGAATCCACCAGCTGCTCCTTGGAAACCCTATGGGGCAGTTCTACTCTGGCCTATAGAGTCGCTATGAGTTGGAATCGACTCCATGGCAAAAGATTTTATGGGTTTTGGGGGTGGGAGGGGGGAGGAGATACAAGGGGAGGTATGCTAGCGATCTGTGTTGACTCGTGTGTGTATGGCTGAACTATGGGACACTCTTATGGGTTCTTCAGAGGTTCCCTCACCTGAACCATCCGTTCACCTCTCTTCTGCCTGAATGCCTTAACTGCCCCTCAGATTCTGCATCAGATAGTACTCCACTGCCTCTTTATGCTAAGGCTGCCTCATGTCTAGAAAAAAAAAATTCTTTTAAAAGAACCCCTAAGCTAGTTTCCACTACAGGGTCCACACTTGGTCCATGGAAACACAACTTCTGCCTTGTCAGTGGACGTGCACCTGGCTCCCAGTACGGCATATCTCTCTGCTCTGCCACCAAGCAAGCAGCTCTAGCTATATAGTCTTTCCCCTTAAATATCTCAAGGCTGCAGGGAACACTTGTCCGCTCATTCTCCAAACTTTATGAAATAAGCATCAAGCTGTATGGGAGGTGCTCTCTAAGTCTCTCGTAGGTAAGGGAGATGGACAAATACTACAGTCTCCAATAACTTTCTCCAGAGGGAAAAAATTTTTTTTTCTTCTTCACCTTCTTCAATTTCAACTCTTTTAGACCCTTGAGGTAGGTAACGAGTCATCGAGCAGTTTTAGTTTACCTCCTTTCAAGTCTTATAGAGGAGATCTAATTTCTCATTTTGGAGTGTGGGAGGACTTCCCACCTCTTGTTTTGTTCTTAACTTTTTGGTCCTTACCTAAAACTTGGATAGAAAGGATTTCTTTTTAAAACCTTGTTACACAGGTAGGTGTAGAGTGTGTGTAAATTTTGGCTACAAACTAGAGTATAACTAATTGCTTTATGGGGATTTAAGTGCTTAAACTTGGTCCACAATAAGCAAACAATATTGAGCATTATTTAAAAAAATGTAGAGTCAAACAGAAATCAATAATTAAGTAATTTAACAAAAATAGGTTACTATCTCCCAGATGCTGGTGTTATACTTGGTGCTTGATATACAAAAGTTAAACATATAGTTTCTTTCCTCATGGAACCACCCACTGAGAGAATCAGATGTGGGCAAACATCCAAAAGTAATCATAATATGATTTAGCACCAAGATAGAAGATCTATAAAAGACTTACGGGAGCCCAGAAGACAGAGTATCTGAGTTTAAGAAAGGCTTCATAAACAACATTTGAACTGGGTCTTGAATGAAGATACGGTTTCCCTAGGGAAAGAGGAGGAAAGGACATTTTACATGGTCAATGGCTGTGTCAAGATAAGAAAGGGAGAGTTCAGAAGATGTGGGTGGGAACAGTGAAGAAGAAGGTACAGATGAAGAAGGTACAGCTAGTATATAAGGCTGTCGTGGTTGGTGAGATAAGGTCTTGGGTAGTGGAAAGATTCTTTTTTATGCCAAGGAGTTTTTTTTTTTTTATTGTACTTCAGATGAAGGTTTACAGAACAAGCAGTTTCTCATTAAACAGTACATGTATTGTTTTATGACATTGGTTAACAACCCCATGACATGTCAACACTCTCCCTTCTTGACCTTGGGTTACCTATTACCAGCTTTCCTGTCCCCACCTGCCTTCTAATCTTTGTCCCTGGGCTGTTGTGCCACATTAGTCTTGTTGTGTTTTATGGGGCTCTCTAATCTTTGGCTAAAGGGTGAACCTCGGGAGTGACATCATTACTGTGCTAAAAGGGTGTCCAGGGGCCATACTTTGGGGGTTTCTCTAGTCTCTGTCAGGTCAGTAAGTCTGGTCTTCTTTTGTGAGTTAGAATTTTGTTCTACACTTTTCTCCAGCTCCGTCCAGGACCCTCTGTTGTGATCCCTGTCAGAGCAGTCATTGGTCGTAGCCAGGCACCATCTAGTTGTACTGGACTCTATGCCAAGGAGTTTTAACTTCTTCCTGTAGGCAATGGGAAATTCTTTTTTCTTTCAAAAATTTTATTGAGAAGTATCACACACGTATTATATATCCATATACAAAAATGTGATCATATTATGCATACTATTTTTCCTTTTTAATTTGCTCCTCCCTCCCACAGTTCTCTCCCCTCCTCATCTTCTCCCCCTTCTCAACTCACATCTTTCCTTCCTAACTTATGTTAATTATTAATTTGTATCCTGTATTTGTTTTCTCCTTGTTTATATAATTGTATTCAAGTACATAGTTTATGTATATATTCAATGTCCAACATACATAGTGTTTTTTTTTTTTGGACATTGTTTGCTTTACAAAATAATACTTTGCATATTTTTCTGCATCCTGCTTTTCTTACTCAACTATTCTTAAAGGAAATGTCTCCAAGTCAGCTGGGCTAGTGCATTGCAGTTTTTCAAATAGGGGACTGGCAAGACCAGAACTGAATATCAGAGATATGATGTTGGAGTGGAGAATGAGTTAAAAACAGAGTAGAAACTGGAGGAGGGAGTAAATTGAGGGATTAATCAGGTAATAAACTATAGAGGCCTGAATTCAAAGCAGTCACAGTTTTGGGAAGGGCATATCTTCAGCATGTACAAGC